>OY970826.1:76121753-76847243 GCA_963853835.1 Calendula officinalis
TTGTGGGCAAACGATTACTGACGAAGATATGTTGGAGAAAACATACTCCACATTCCATGCATCAAACATAAACTTAATGCAACAATATCGATTGCAAAAGTTCAAGAGGTATTCTGAACTGAATACTTGTCTCCTTGTTGCGGAGCAAAATAATGAGCTCTTAATGAAAAACCATGAATCTTGTCCAACGGGATCAGTAGCAATTCCTGAAGCAAATGCTACTAATACTGATGGTCCTAGAAACAATACACGTGGACGAGGACGTGGTCGTGGTTATGGAAGAGGCCGTGAACATTTTAATCGAAACCCAAACCATAACAATGGTCGTGGAAAAGGCAATTATAATAATCGTGGCCGTGGCCGTGTTTATAAAAATACTAATTATAATGCCACTAAAAAGAACAATGTCAAACCACAAGATAAGGCCAAAGGGGCAAGGTATGATGCTGGTAAATCAAAGAATGCTGAGAGTTGTTGTTATAGATGTGGTTGCGCGAACCATTGGTCTAGGACACGTCGCACACCTGCACATCTTTGTGAACTTTACCAAGCTTCCCTCAAAGGAAGGGGAAAAGAAGCAAATCTCGTTGATAATGTTGAAACTAACAACATGGAATTCAACATTGATGATATTACCAACCTCAGTACTCTCGATTTCTGCAATGACATGGAAGACATTGATTAAGGAAATTAGTGGTTTGTTGTAGCATGTTTTTACTTGCTTTCTGTCTTATGTGATATATTTCCCTTCAGCAAATGAAGCCTGTCCTATGTAATATATTTCCTTTCAGCAAATAAAATGTGTCTTATGTAATATATTTCCTTTCAGCAAATGAAGTCTGTGTTATGTAATATATTTCCTTCAATAAATGAAGTTTCTTTATAATAACCTCATTATTTGTTTTTCATATGTGAAGTTCAATATGAGTTCAAATGGAGCACAACATCAAGGAAATATTGGAGATCTTTTAATAGCAGATAGTGGTACTACACATACTATCTTGAAATCAAAGAAATACTTCTCCAAAATAAACCCAACAAAGGGTTCAATACGTACTATATCGGGTCCTGTAGACTTGATTGAAGGAACTGGAAAAGCTAATTTCATATTACCTAATGGTACAAAATTCCAAATAGATAATGCCTTATTTTCTCCAAAGTCAAGCAGAAATCTATTGAGTTTTGGTGATATATATCTTAACGGATATGACACGCAAACCAAAACAATATATAATAAGAAATTTATGCTTATTATAAATGACAATCGAGTGTTGGAGAAACTACCATAATTTGATTCCAATTTACACCATACATATATAAATAAAGTAGAATCAAATATGGTGGTTAAAGAAAAACATTGTGATCCGGGGATATTTAGTTTATGGCATGACAGGTTAGGTCATCCAGGATTAACAATGATGCGAAGAATAATTGAGAATACACATGGTCATCCATTGAAGGACCAGAAGTTCCCTCAAATAAGTAATATGTAACGACCCGGAATTCAGTATTAAATAAATTGTATAAAAATATGATAAAAATGGATAAATCGTTTAAAGAACGTAGGAATTGGTTTCGTGTCGTTTGGACACCGTACGAGAAAGTTATGGGCGAAACCGGGTCGAGACAAAGATGAAAAAGTGCAGCCCTGCTGCCTTAAGAAGTTCGCGACGCGAACTATTGGTCGCGATCGGGAAGTCGGGCCAGGGAGTTTGGCTATCGGGCGCGAAGTAGTTCGCGATGAGATAGCGATCGCTAAGTCTGCGTGCGAAATGCAAAGTTAGCAACGCGAACTAGTTCGCGTCGCGAAGTCTGGTCGTGCAGCATTTAAGTCGGGTTTGAGCTCATTAAATGCAAAGAAAAACCCTAGTTTCTTCCTCTCGAGTTTGTGGACGATTTTGGGTGTAAATCATCATTTGGAGCAGATTTCTTGGTCAAATCTTGTGATTCTTCACTCCTAGTTGAAGATTAAAGGTATATCTTCAATCCTTTGTAGTTGTAGCTTTAGATCTATGGGTTTAGAAGCTTGGGTTTGAAACCCTAGTTCTTGGGGTCATGGGTTATGATGATATAAATGGTGTATACACTTGATAGATGATATATTAACAAGGAAAACAAGTGTATGATTATGATTGGTAAGAATCTTACGGGTTGGTTAAACCTAGGGTTTGGTAAATCACCATAATTGGGGGAAAGTATTAGTTGATGGTATCTAGTGATGAATGGATACATTATTAGTAGATTGCGATGTTAAACATTGTATGATCATTGTATTAGGCTTTCGGTGACATCTTGGAAAGTCGGTGAAATTGTGGAAGCAAGAGTTTGGTGTCAAGAACACGGTTGGAGCATTAATTGCTAAGGTGAGTACATGTGAACTTTAAAACTGGGTACATAGCGGTAAAGAGATATTTTTAATATGTGACTATTGATGATAAACTAGTTATTTAATTTCTTTATATTAACTAGTTGCTTGATTGTGTGAATACTAAGTGAGATTAGTATATGGATAGTTTGTAAGATGGCCTTATGGCATTGATGTTAGATGTGACACATAGTCACATGAAATAGTTATGACGGGTAGATTGAAATAGGGCAGGTACATGATAGATTTGGAGGCATTCTGGATTATCATGGTATATTGAATGAAACTGATGAGTCGGAGGCATTCCGATCACCCAACAAGATGTTGGATCTTACTGAACTGGAGGCATTCTGGTTAGTAAGATGAAGATAGGTCACTTTGGCTGAACACTGTGGCAATGGGGGTTCTACTGAATCGGAGGCATTCCGGTTAGTAGGGCAAAAATGGGGTCTCGTTGGATTGGAGGCATTCCGAACAACTTGACGGGTCGAATAGGCTATGAATGAATGTGATAGAATCACCGAAGAGGTGATTGATGTATATGAATGAGACAGGGTTACCACGGAGGTAACTAAAGTATATATAGATATATATTTATATATCTACTAAATGTGATTATTAATAAATGTGATTATTTATATACATTAATATCGGGTCTAAAACCCATGTATCTCACGAGACTATTTTGTCTCACGTACTACTTTGTTTTTGACTATGTACTCAGGTTCAGGATCGATGGATTTGAGGGTCGCGTTAGAAGTGGCCTTGTGTTGATTAGCTCGGGAGCTCGTAGGTAGTTCTTGTTTATCCTATGGCTATGATATTGTTTTTGTAACACCGGCTTTAATACTCTGATAAACTTTGATGGTTTTTGTTAAACCGTATTTTGGGGAATATCGGAATTGTAATGTTTTCATTTAAAAATATGTTTTAAAAAGTGTTTTGAAAATTGAGGTGTTACAACTTGGTATCAGAGCTATAGTTTAAGTGAATTAGGTAGGTTTGACCTCCCTAGTCTTAAGCTATACTAAGTAGGACCATATGTTCCATAGGATGTTCATGATAGATCTATTGAGACTGTAAGGTGCGAGTATGTAGGGTCGAACCCTAAGAGAATGGCATGTTTGATTTGCATGAGTTTTATTTGACTGTTGAGTCGTTGCTCGAATATTGGTTGTTGAAGACATTGGAATAACAAAAAGGTGACCACGAGAAGAGGATGAGCCCCTCTAAGTCAAGAAGAGAAATTATAAGTGAGTTTCGTCATGTCGCGGTGATGATGGAGAGGGTTCCGGTTAGATGAAACCCGACCCCGGTAATTAGGAAAATTATTCGGAATCTGTTTAATCAGATGAAAGATGTGGTGAATAAAGATGTGAGCCGGATTGTGGATGGCCGGACGAATGAGGTTAGGCGGGATGATTTTAACAACCGTAAGAAGAATAGGTCTTCAAGTAGCAAGGTTGGTGCTGAGAAGTCCTCGACGGAAGAGGGTAGTGATTCTGAATCGGAAGAAAGGGATGGATGTCCGTTCGAGACATTCATGGCGTGCAAGCCGATGCGTATTCGGGAAGTTCCGAGCCGAAGGTGACGATTCGGAGGATTCCTGAAGCTGAGCGAGTGCTAGAGAGTAGCAAGTGTTGGAGGAAGATATGATGACTTTTGCACTTCGGTTATTGAAGGACGAGACGACGTTGTGGAAGAATGTGATGTACGAAAGTCTGGAAAGAGAATATGGTGCTAAATGTTGTGGAAGGAGTTCGTGAGTAGATTGATAGGTAGGTTTTGTCCCGAAAGAATACTTGGAAGAATTTCTAAGAGAACTTATTGCTAGGAATGTGGAGGAGGTAATTCAACGAAAAACCCATGAAGCGTCGTCACATGGAGGAAAGAGGAAGTTCGATAGTAGCTTGGAGTCAACAAAGAAAGGGAATCTCACTCAAAGTTCGTGAAATCATAGTGATGTTGGAAGGTGCAAGTGGGGCAAGCGTTTCTCAATTATATAGTTGAATGTTATGTGGTTTGCGGTTTATTTGTTCAGTGGTCGCTTGATTTAGTGCTTAAGAGAAATGGTCTAAAGAATTATAGAGGGATCGTTTGATATGGATATGTATTTGGGGAATAATCTCCCCGATTCGTTATGTATATAGGGATGTTGTATTTGGGAGAGTTGGCGTTCGGCGACACGAATAGTAAGAAATAAAATATTATGCTGTCATGGAATATCAAAAGATGAATCGCGAGATTAATGAATATATTTAATGAAATGATGGTAATACCTGGAATTACTAAGACCTAGTAGGAATGTTATATATGGATGAGGAACCATATAAGGGAAAAGTTTAAAAGTAAAAAAAAAAAAAAATTGTAGTTCCTTGCGGGAAAAGTGTGTATGATGTAGTAATATCAAAGGAGTAAGGCAAAGAAAAGAATGATCAAAGATATAGCGAAGTTTTAAAACTCGTAAATGGAAAATATGTTGGGAAGAATAAGCATCGGGAATTACAAAATTCAGTAATCGAAAATGGTTGAGTAAAAGTTGACAATTAGTTATGTCAAAAGTTTGTGTCATGGATAATGGACTCGATACTAAGAGTATAATGATAATTAATTGTAAAATGTCATAGAAATGGTATGCTAAGTCAAGGGTAACAATTAATATAAAAAAAATGACATAGAAAAAGTGTGATAGCTTATAATGGGCTATGGATCGGAGTCAATTGGGTGACTCGAGTTGACCAATTTATTCGGTAAGAATGAGGAAAACCGAAAGTATTAGTGGCTACCTTGATGGTAAAAGAAAGATTGGAAATTTTAGTAATGAGAAAATAAATCGACTAAAGACGATTGATAAGTGGGTAGGATTGATGGAAAACACTAGAAATGATTATGTATATACCGTATGGTATAAAGGTATAAGTGAGAGTAAGGGTCTATGAAAGACATATGATAATGGGAAGGATAATGTTTTGAGGAACATGTTAAGTAGTATATTTCAATTAGAAATATGTTATTATGAAAGAAAATGATATGAGAAATATGTTGAAATTGCATGAGGAATAAATAGACGTTTGAATGCGTAAGAAAGTGGTAAAGTTATGTGATGTGAACAGATGTATACTAGTATGGTATGCAAAATAGAATAAGATAGAGTGGATCTTGTTAGATCGGAGGCTTTCCGATTAACGAGATTTGATGAGTCGCTATGGATTGGAGGCTTTCCGATCATTGTGACAGTTTGGAATCGTGATGGATTGGAGGCTTTCCGATCATCTCGATTTGATAAGTTAAAGTATGATAAAGTGTGTCAGTGTTATGATGTTTATATCTGACGTATGTAGAACCGCATGGTTATTTGTTGTTATGATCTTTATGGCAAGTGAGAACTTGGGTTGAGAACACGAGTTATGTATAAGTATAGGTAGGTGTAAGAGATGCCTACAAGTATATAGATTATGAAAAGGAGTGTTTATAGGAAGCGAAGTTGCTAGTAGCCAATAAGTGGTGAGAGATGTATAACGGGCGGTTAGGCCATAATTGAATATGATTGAGGCTCTAAAGCCGGTAATCGTGAATTACAAATATGGTATAAGGATGTTTGAAGGAAATTACGAACGGTATAAGTAATTGAATGAAAGATAAGAAGTAATAGAGATTCGGTATTGCTTTAAATTAAGAATCGTTAATTGGTTGTGGAAATCAAAATCGAGGAAAAAGGGAACAATTGAGAAAGGAGATTTAAATATGGAAATCGGGAATGAAAGGCTTAGGAAAGATGTTTCGGTGATGAGGAATGTGTGAATTTTGCAAAGTAAGTTTGACTTTATTCATAAGTCAAGGTTGGTCAACTAGGGGACTGTTGACTTCAGTCAAAATTGAGTTTTGATTTTCGTTTAAATTGATTAGTCATGAATAAAGGCATAATGTACCCTCTACATATGTAAGTTATTAGTTAATGGATTAAGGGAAATAATGGCAGTCAGAGGGGTGCGACTTTGGCCGTTGGGTATTTCGAATGGAATTTAGGAATCTGGTATGATTGTTGTCGGACCATGAATGGAAAGTTGATTGTTAAGGAATTGATGATTAATGGAACCACTAATGGGTAAGGAAATTGTCAAGATATGGTTGACTCTGTGCTTAAGTCAAAATTGGACAATGTTGACAATTTGGTCAAAGCTAGGCATTGACTATCATTTTGGTCAATTGGTTATTAGTAATGATTGGGTCATATCATCCCAATGGGTACAAAGAGTTTGGTTAAATGATTGGGTGTGTTAGGTTCGAATCGTGAAACTTTGACCCGTTTGGGTGTTGTCAAGATTGAATTTGGGGATCGAGTATATGATTGTCGATGGATCATGAATTAAAGGTAAATTGTAAAGAAAAGGAGGATTTATGGGATCTTCTATCGAGAAGGGAAAATGTTAAAGAATAGTTGACTTTGTTCTTAAGTCAAGGGTTAGACAATGTTGGATCTTATCGACTTGGTCGAAGCTAGATTTATTTTATTATTCAATCAAAAAAAAAATTGTAATGGTTATGTCATGTTATTGTTTTGTGAATAGAATGATCGGTTAAAGGATTTGAAGCGTGTAGTCAAATTGTGGCATCTTGACCCGTTTGGGTATTAAAGGCTTAAGATTGATTCTTTTGACCCGTTCGGATCTAACAGAGTTAAGTGAATGTTTATATGCATGTGTTTGGCTAAATTGAAACGAGAAAATGTTGACGGTAATAACCATGGGAGAATGAGAATGGATGCTCGGTAGAATGGGAATTTGCAATTTTTCGAGTGATTCCGAGGACGGAATCCTTTTAAGGGGTTGATAGTTGTAATGACCCGAAATTTAGTATTAAATAAATTGTATAAAAATATGATAAAAATGGATAAATCGTTTAAAGAACGTAGGAATTGGTTTCGTGTCGTTTGGACACCGTACGAGAAAGTTATGGGCGAAACCGGGTCGAGACAAAGATGAAAAAGTGCAGCCCTGCTGCCTTAAGAAGTTCGCGACGCGAACTATTGGTCGCGATCGGGAAGTCGGGCTAGGGAGTTTGGCTATCGGGCGCGAAGTAGTTCGCGATGAGATAGCGATCGCTAAGTCTGCGTGCGAAATGCAAAGTTAGCGACGCGAACTAGTTCGCGTCGCGAAGTCTGGTCGTGCAGCATTTAAGTCGGGTTTGAGCTCATTAAATGCAAAGAAAAACCCTAGTTTCTTCCTCTCGAGTTTGTAGACGATTTTGGGTGTAAATCATCATTTGGAGCAGATTTCTTGGTCAAATCTTGTGATTCTTCACTCCTAGTTGAAGATTAAAGGTATATCTTCAATCCTTTGTAGTTGTAGCTTTAGATCTATGGGTTTAGAAGCTTGGGTTTGAAACCCTAGTTCTTGGGGTCATGGGTTATGGTGATATAAATGGTGTATACACTTGATAGATGATATATTAACAAGGAAAACAAGTGTATGATTATGATTGGTAAGAATCTTACGGGTTGGTTAAACCTAGGGTTTGGTAAATCACCATAATTGGGGGAAAATGTTAGTTGATGGTATCTAGTGATGAATGGATACATTATTAGTAGATTGTGATGTTAAACATTGTATGATCATTGTATTAGGCTTTCGGTGACATCTTGGAAAGTCGGTGAAATTGTGGAAGCAAGAGTTTGGTGTCAAGAACACGGTTGGAGCATTAATTGCTAAGGTGAGTACATGTGAACTTTGAAACTGGGTACATAGCGGTAAAGAGATATTTTTAATATGTGACTATTGATGATAAACTAGTTATTTAATTTCTTTATATTAACTAGTTGCTTGATTGTGTGAATACTAAGTGAGATTAGTATATGGATAGTTTGTAAGATGGCCTTATGGCATTGATGTTAGATGTGACACATAGTCACATGAAATAGTTATGACGGGTAGATTGAAATAGGGCAGGTACATGATAGATTTGGAGGCATTCTGGATTATCATGGTATCTTGAATGAAACTGATGAGTCGGAGGCATTCCGATCACCCAACAAGATGTTGGATCTTACTGAACTGGAGGTATTCTGGTTAGTAAGATGAAGATAGGTCACTTTGGCTGAACACTGTGGCAATGGGGGTTCTACTGAATCGGAGGCATTCCGGTTAGTAGGGCAAAAATGGGGTCTCGTTGGATTGGAGGCATTTCGAACAACTTGACGGGTCGAATAGGCTATGAATGAATGTGATAGAATCACCGAAGAGGTGATTGATGTATATGAATGAGATAGGGTTACCACGGAGGTAACTAAAGTATATAGATATATATATATTTATATATCTACTAAATGTGATTATTAATTAATGTGATTATTTATATACATTAATATCGGGTCTAAAACCCATGTATCCCACGAGACTATTTTGTCTCACGTACTACTTTGTTTTTGGCTATGTACTCAGGTTCAGGATCGATGGATTTGAGGGTCGCGTTAGAAGTGGCCTTGTGTTGATTAGCTCGGGAGCTCGTAGGTAGTTCTCGTTTATCCTATGGCTATGATATTGTTTTTGTAACACCGGCTTTAATACTCTGATAAACTTTGATGGTTTTTGTTAAACCGTATTTTGGGGAATATCGGAATTGTAATGTTTTCATTTAAAAATATGTTTTAAAAAGTGTTTTGAAAATTGAGGTGTTACATAATATGAAACCATGTACGTCTTGTTCCCTTGGAAAATTAATTATAAGACCTTCACCGATGAAAGTTGACAAGGAATCACCTAGATTTCTTGAAAGAATTCAAGGTGATATATGTGGACCAATTCATCCACCATCTGGACCATTTAGATACTTTATGGTCTTGATAGATGCATCTAGCAAATGGTCTCATGTTTGCCTATTATCATCTCGTAATATGACATTTGCAAAATTTCTTGCTCAAATCATTAAACTTAGAGCACATTTCCCTGATTACACAGTCAAAAGAGTAAGACTGGACAATGCTGGTGAATTTACTTCCCAAGCATTCAATGACTATTGCATGTCTGTAGGGATTGTTGTTGAACATCCAGTAGCTCATGTACACACACAAAATGGTTTAGTTGAATCATTAATTAAACGTCTACAGCTAATAGCTAGACCATTGATAATGCAAACCAAACTTCCTGTTTCCATATGGGGTCATGCAATATTACATGCTGCATCATTAATTCGCATAAGGCCAAGTTCATATAATGCATACTCTCCCTTACAACTTGCTTTTGGTCAAGAACCAAATATTTCTCATCTTAGAATATTTGGATGTGCCGTATACGTTCCTATTGCACCACCACAACGTACAAAGATGGGTCCCCAAAGAAGGTTGGGTATATATGTTGGATATGAGACAAAGTCTATTATAAGATATATTGAACCTTTAACAAGTGATGTTTTTACAACACGTCTTGATGATTGTCAATTCAATGAATCAATTTTTCCACCATTAGGTGCAGAAACGAAAAACCAAGAAAAGAATGTCTCATGGAATGAACCTTCTTTGTCATATCTTGATCCTCGCACAAAACAATGTGAAACTGAAGTTCAAAAGATAATGCATTTCCAAGAAATAGCTAATCAATTACCAGATGCATTTACTGATACAAAAAGAGTGACTAAATCATATATACCAGCTGTTAATACTCCAGCTCGAATTGAAATTCCAAATAGGCAATCTGATGATAAATTCACTCAAGAATCTAAGACACGCTTGAAGCGTGGAAGACCAATTGGTTCAAAGGATAAAAATCCTCGAAAAAGTAAACCAACAGAAAATGCAATTGATCATGAGGAAAGTGTTCCTGATGAAACACAAAACAATCCTCCGGTTGAGGAAAGTAATGTTATAGAAAATATTGATGAGAAATTTTCTTATGTTGTCGCATGTGATATTATGAATGATGATTCTGAACCACAATCTGTTAATGAATGTCAAAATAGACATGATTGGGTTAAATGGAAAGAAGCTATACAAGCTGAACTGAATTCTCTCAACAAGAGAAAGGTATTTGAACCTATTATTATGACACCTAGAGTTGTGAAACCATTAGGGTATAGATGGATTTTTGTTCGAAAGAGAAATGAGAAAGACGAAATTGTAAGATACAAAGCTAGACTTGTAGCACAAGGTTTTTCTCAACGACCTGGAATTGATTATGAGGAAACATATTCTCCAGTTATGGATGCAATCACTTTTAGGTATTTAATCAGCCTTGCAGTCTCTAAAAAGTTAGAGATGCGTCTTATGGATGTTGTTGCTGCTTACTTATATGGATCACTTGATAGTGATATATATATGAAAATTCCTGAAGGATTTAAAATGCCTGAAGCATTGAATACAAAACCTAAAGAAATGTATTCAATTAAACTACAACGATCTTTATATGGGTTAAAACAATCTGGACGCATGTGGTATAATCGTTTAAGCGATTACTTGACAAGTAAAGGTTACAAAAATAATACTATTTGTCCATGCGTATTTATTAAAAGAACAACATCTGGATATGTGATCATAGCTGTATATGTTGATGATCTAAACATCATTGGAACGAATAAAGAAATTCTTGAAGTTATTGAACTTTTAAAGAAAGAATTTGAAATGAAAGATCTTGGGAAAACCAAGTATTGTCTTGGATTACAAATTGAACATTTGCCTAATGGAATACTTGTACATCAATCGAATTATACAGAAAAGATCTTGAAGCGTTTCAATATGACGAAGCCAAATCTTTAAGTACTCCAATGGTTGTTAGATCACTAAATATTGACAAAGATCCATTTCGCCCATGCGAAGAAAATGAGGAGGTTCTTGGTCCAGAAGAACCATACCTTAATGCAATAGGTGACCTAATGTATCTTACTAATTGTACCAGACCTGACATTTCTTTTGCTGTAAACTTATTAACAAGGTTCAGTTCATCACCGACAAAAAGGCATTGGAACGGGATCAAGCACATATTCCGATACCTTCGAGGAACTAGTGACTTAGGATTATTTTATCCTAATGATTCAAAACAAGGATTGATTGGTTATGCAGATGCAGGGTATTTGTCTGATCCTCATAAAGTAAGATCTCAAACTGGATATGTCTTCATGAATGGAGGTACTGCAATTTCCTGGCGTTCTCAAAAGCAAACACTTGTTGCCACATCTTCAAATCACGCTGAAGTAATAGCACTAAATGAAGCAAGCAGAGAATGTGCATGGTTAAGATCAATGACGCAACTCATACTAACTTCATGTGGACTGGATAAAGATAAAGTCCCAACTTTAATATATGAAGATAACGCGGCATGTGTTAATCAAATGAAAGAAGGATATATCAAGAGCGACAGGACAAAACATATTCCTCCAAAGTTTTTCGAATACACTCAAGAGCTTATAAAGAATCATGAAGTTGAGATAAAGTATGTTCAATCCAGTAACAATGCAGCAGATCTTTTCACGAAGGCACTTCCCACTGCAATCTTTAGAAAGCATGTATCGGGTATCGGAATGCGACATGTGCATAGCATGTGAAGAATAGTGATTACATAAATGAGGGGGAGTAAACTATGCACTGCACTCTTTTTCCCTTCGCTAAAGTTTTTTCCCACTGGGTTTTCTTTAGCAAAGGTTTTTAACGAGGCAGTAGTAGTTGGAAAATGTGTCATCCAAGGGGGAGTATTATGAATATGCAAGACAAAGCAATTAAATGGATTGCCACATTTTCAACCCTTCATGTCTTCTCCATCAAATCTATGTCTACTTATTTACCTTTCATTTGTATGTACATGTAATGCAAGGGTAAAACTTTTAGTATAAATACCCCATGAGATGGATGAATAAAATGCACCTCAACACTTTCATAAGTGTTTACATACTTATCTTCCTCTCTTCTTTCTAGTTATTATTCTTCATCTTATGTTCTTGTTATAGATGTAGCAAGTTCTTTGATGAAGTGCTAATAGGGTCATAATCATATCTAATTTATAACAGTAAGCAGTTTTTACACGCCCTCTAGCAAGTGGGGACATACACAGATTCCTTCCAAAACCACCCACCCCTGGCTTATAAAACTAATGCCTCAACACACACACAAAATAGATATGGCACAAATTAATACTCCCTTAACATTCACCGTCCGGAGACGTGCACCGGAGCTCATCGCTCCGGCGAAACCAACGCCTCGAGAACTGAAGCCTCTCTCCGACATTGACGATCAAGAAGGGCTCCGGTTTCAGATTCCGGTGATTCAATTTTACCGCCCTGATCCAAAAATGAAAAATAGGAATCCCGCGAGTGTGATCAGGGAGGCTTTGGCTAACGTTCTGGTGTTTTACTATCCGTTTGCCGGCCGGCTAAAGGAAGGTCCGGCGAGGAAGCTGATGGTGGATTGCTCCGGCGAAGGTGTGTTGTTTATTGAGGCAGAAGCGGATGTGACGTTAAAGGAATTCGGCGACGCACTTCAACCACCGTTTCCTTGTTTGGAAGAACTGCTTTATGATGTTCCAGGATCCGGTGGTGTTCTCGACTCACCATTGCTACTCATTCAGGTGATTTTTTTTTTAATTCTATAAATCTGAGCTGAAAATTTGTTTTCGTCATTAATATGGTGGTTGATTAAGAGTGTTTAGCTAAACTAATTAACATCTTTTTGAGTTTTTTCTAACGAGCATAAGCTGCTAAACTTAAACTTTGCTCACTTTTACTAATAGTAAGTTGTGTTTTTCAGACTTATTAACGACATTGAGCTATTTGAGTTAAAATATATAGTTATTTAGTTATAACTATAATTGGATAGGTTGAAAATCAGTCAAAAAGTTGGTAAGTTGATACTTCCTCCGATTCAAAATAAGTGTTACATTTTTCTTATATGGGTGATTCAAAATAAGTGTTACACTTTGAAAAATTACCTTATTTGGCAAAAAATAGTAGGACCTTTAACAAAGTAAAATGACTCATTTATCCTTATTTTTTACTTTTAAACATCATTAACTCCACTTTATTCAAAAGGTGTGAGACTCATTATCCACTAACCATTTAATTAATCTAATTTAACTATTATTATAATATTTTGCCTCAAAAATTATGAAACTCAAAGTGTAGCACTTATTTTGAATCGGAGAAAGTAGATGTTAAGAATAAACATATGTGATAAATGTTGAGACAGAGTACTCATTGAACTCGTAACCTATATTTCAAATGTTGTTATCATTAGACTATCATTGGATAGTTACCAAACATAAGCAAGTGCATTAAGCAATTACGCACGGTGACTTCACGATCTGTTGATGTGAAAATTGTTTGACGTATCATAATAACAAAACAATTCAAATGAACCGAAAGTTATTAAAAGCATATTTATGTTTATAATGAAATTAGGTTAGCCAAACTTTGTTCATGATGTATGTAATGTTGTGACATAGCCTTTGTTATGACTATTTCCAAACCTTGATTATATGATAAATATCACCAAATGAAAGGATCAAACATTCAAATCTATTATATTTAGAGAATTATTTTGAACGCACTTACTAAGTTATTATCCAGCTGATTATTAAAATGTAAATTCTAATAAAATTATTATCACTGAAAGACAATTGCTTTAAAACAAACCCTTTCACCTTTTGTCGGGATGCACTCATTCTGCCACCACCACTACTTTCCAAGCGTAAAAATAATTGTTAACTTTATACAATTATTTAAGCAGGAATTTTAATATAGATTTACTTATATTAAGATATATACGTAACCCACATGAAAATGTGCTTCATTATCGATTAAAATAGCACTGGTTAAATAGGACACAAGATAGACATCTACTTTTTTTATTTTAGGTATTTTTGTTTATAACCAATTTTCTAAGGTTTCCGAGTTTTGCTGGTAATTTTTCATTACCTAGGTTATCGGTTATCGATAGGTGATTTATTATTGAGTAAATTGATATAAATTTATTATTTTAAATGCCTACTCATGCAATATCTAGATATATGACTCCTCATTGACCAATAAAAAATGGAGGTGGTGACCAATAATAAATGAGAAGTAGTTTTTGTACCGAAAAAATTATTTTACACATTAAGATTTATGTTTTTATAGTCTGTTTTAAAACTTATGTAGTATAATGAGTGCAAGTATTTTTCCCTTAGAAAATAGCCAATGTTGAGATTACTCGCTATCATTCTTTTGACCTTTATTCTTCCGTGGGCCTTTCTGCTCCGGTGGGCTATAGCTTTTCCCATATACAAATCACTTTCTTAGGCCAATATATAATGATACAAAAGGACAATAATGTCCAAAAAAATAACACCTTGTTTTGTTTAATAAAAAAATATGATAATTTTTCAATTAATTTATTCTTTACATGCTTTGAGTTTGTACGTAGATAGATTTAAAATCGATAAAAAGAAAAGTATATTCACCAGCTAGTTTCTAAAATTTACGTATATTGACTAAATCTGTTTATAGGTTACACGCCTGTTGTGCGGAGGTTTCATCTTTGCTCTACGACTCAACCATACCATGAGCGATGCCCCAGGACTCGTGCAGTTTATGACCGCTTTGGGTGAAATGGCACAAGGCGCAACAAGACCATCAACATTACCCGTGTGGAAACGCGAGTTACTTTTCGCAAGAAACCCGCCACGTGTGACATGTACTCATAACGAGTATGTTGAAGTGGAAGACACCAAGGGTACAATAATTCCACTAGATGACATGGCACATAAGTCATTCTTCTTTGGACCAGCTGAGGTGTCAGCCTTACGTAGGTTTGTTCCGACATACCTACAAAAATGCTCCACCTTTGAAGTTCTAACCGCTTGCCTATGGCGTTGTCGTACCATCGCTCTGCATCCAGATCCTGAAGAGGAAATGCGTATCATATGCATTGTAAATGCACGCGCCAAATTCAACCCTCCCCTCCCAGAAGGATATTATGGAAACGGTTTCGCGTTCCCAGTTGCCATTTCTACCGCTCGAGATTTATGTAACAAACCGTTAACTCACGCGTTGGAACTCGTGATGAAAGCGAAAGCAGATGTAACTGAAGAGTACATGAGATCTATAGCTGACCTAATGGTGGTCAAGGGTCGACCACACTTTACAGTTGTTCGAAGCTATCTTGTCTCAGACGTGACTCGTGCGGGGTTTGATGTGGTTGACTTTGGTTGGGGGAAGGCGGCTTATGGTGGGCCCGCAAAAGGGGGTGTAGGTGCTATCCCAGGTGTTGCTAGTTTTTATATACCTTTTACAAATGCTAAAGGCGAGTCTGGAATTGTAATACCCGTATGTTTGCCAAACGCGGCGATGGAGAAATTCGTCAAAGAGCTGAATTACATGTTGATGCAAGACAACAAAGATCAAGTACTTGAAGAGCACAAGTTACACGTTATTTCCCGATTGTAGTTTATTCTCGCATTTCGATTCAGTATGTGACTATGCAATATAAGCTTAAGGGTGTTTTGTTTGTTAGAATTAATGATTAATGTTAAAAATGTGTATGTATAATTCAGTGTTGCACTGCTCTTTAATTATGTTGTATTGTATGATTTCAATCAAAATTTTATCTATGAATCTTAGACTAATTGTATGTTTCTTTATACAAATCTAGATGTGTCAAAAGCTGTAAATTTAAGGGCTTTTTGTTATTCTACAGCTCGAAATGTTTTTTATTTTTACTATCTTAGTAATTTTCAGTTTATTGCGTTTAAAAAAAAAGAAAAATAGAACTTACTCGTGCCAAAAGTGGCGACTCGGGAATTGTAATACCGATGAGTATGCCAAAACCGAGTATGGAGAGGTTTGTCAAGGAGAGCTTGATAAAATGTTGATGAAGAATCCCAACCATCATTTACATATACTCAAATTATAACTTTTAGACATTTGAGTTGCATCACGAGCATTTTGATTGAGCCACAAGAATAACTTTTTTTAAGCCGTCTATTACAACCTTGGTGTTTGTTATTTATATGAACTTGTTACAAGATAATATTGAGAAAGTGTTAAAACAGTTTATGATAGTTCAAATCAGATTTTGATGATATTTTGTTCGAATTCATCAAACTTAGTGACATGTTTTTGTTGATTGAGTCCTATAGTATCGATTTTGAAAATCGTAATTAGATTTTGATTTTAGATTTTGTTAACAAATGGGAAAGAAGCAGAGACAAATGCAATCAAGAATGAATCAGAACTAGCTGCCGAGAAAAAGGAGCAAGAGGCCTACAATGAAATGCGTCGAAATATCTTGACCGCTGATATCAAGGTATCGTTAGCTGGGCAATTAGGTCCATCCTCTTCGGTTTCTGCTGAAGAGAACGAAGATGTTGATGGAACATATAAACATGCATTAGAACAGACAGATGAGAAAAAGGCTGAAGTGGAAATGATGCAAAATGATGATTACTTGAATTGGTCTATAGATGAGGACACATACGAAGATGTAGATATGATTTTTAAATCTGAACAAAAGAAACTTTTTGAAATGAACTACAGTCAGTTGTTTAAAAATGACCTTATAATTTTTTTTAAATGTTACCAGGAGAAACTCTCCTGCTAACATTTAAAAAAAAAAACTATAAGGTCATTTTTAAACAACTGACTGTAGTTCATTTCAAAAAGTTTCTTTTGTTCAGATTTAAAAATCATATCTACATCTTCGTATTTGGACCAATTCAAGTAATCATCATTTTGCAGCATTTCTATAGCATTTATATTTCAGCCTTTTTTTCTCATCTGTCTGTTCTAATACTTGTTTATTTTTGCCCTCAGCATCTTCGTTCTGTTCAGCAGGAACGGAAGTGGATGCTCATAATTGGCCAGCTAACGACACTTTGTTATCAGCGCTTAAGATATTCGACGCATTTCATTGCTCCTTTTTCTCGGTAGCTAGTTTCTAATGCATTCTTAATTGCATTTCGCCTCTGCTTCTTTCCCCCATTTGTTAACAAAATCTTATTATGATTTTCAAAATCGATACTATAGGACTAATTAACAAAAACTGACAAAAACATGTCACTAAGTTTGATGAATTAGAATAAAATATCAATAAAATCTGATTTAGTGAAATCAATCGTCGACGAAGACGATGAAATATTAGGGTTTGTGGATTTAGTGAAATCAGATCGGCCTATTCCCATATTGTTTTGAAAGTTACTGTTGTTGGGCTTAAATGATTGTGGGCTGCGACTATCCGAACGACCCACTCCCCCAACATTAGGTGGGTTAATGTTAAAACCCAAACATACAATTAGGCTTTTAAAGACACTCGTTGGGTCCAAGCTATGAATGATGAGATCAAAGCTCTAGAATCCAACAATACATTGATTCTAGCTGACCTACCTCCTTGCAAATTACCCATTGGCTGCAAATGGGTGTACCGCATTAAACATAAATCTGATGGAACAATTGATCGATTCAAAGCCAGGGTGGTTGCCAAAGGGTTCACACAGAGAGAAGGTATTGACTACAATGAGACATTTGCTCATGTAGCAAAGATGACATCTGTACGTACTCTCCTTGCTGTTGCTATCCATAACAATTGGCATATTCAACAACTTGACATCAACAATGCCTTTCTTCATGGTGATTTACATGAAGAGGTCTATATGACCATTCCCAAAGGCTATCCTACACCCCAATCATCTACCAAAGTCTGTAAACTGCAAAAATCCCTTTATGGCCTTAAACAAGCCAACAGACAATGGTTTAACAAACTGTCTGAATTTCTGCTCCAACATGGTTTTGTAAAAAGCCATGCAGACCATTCTTTGTTTACCAAACGAGTAGGAACTGACTTTATTGCTCTTTTCATCTATGTTGATGATATTCTATTGACTGGATCCAATATCTCTCATATCAACAACATCAAATCTTGATTACACAATCAATTCAGCATCAAAGACTTAGGTAATCTCAACTACTCCCTTGGTCTTGAATTCATCAGATCCTCCTCTGGCCTCACAATCTGTCAACGTAATTATGCTCTTGATTTACTTGCAGAGATGGATTTACTTGACTCCAAACTAGCTTCTACACCACTTGATCCTTCTGTCAAGCTCACTTTCACTGGTGATGATCCCTTACCTGATCCAACTCCTTATAGAAGACTTGTTGGCAAGCTTCTATACCTCACCATCACTAGACCTGACTTATCTTTTGCATCCCAAACCCTTAGCCAATTTGTTCATTCTCCAACTTATATTCATCTCCAAGCCCTTACTCGTACTCTAAAATACATCAAACTCAATCCTGGCCAAGGCCTCTTCTTTTCATCTTCCTCCAATAACAACATCACAGCCTTTTGTGACAGTGATTGTGGCAACTGTCACATCAATAGACGTTCTGTTTCTGGCAACTACATTTTCTTTGGATCTTCCATTATCTCATGGCAGTCCAAGAAACAGGGTGTTGTTTCTCGTTCTTCCCCTGAAGCAGAATACAGGGCATTAGCAGATCTCACATGTGAATTAAGTTGGCTAAAATGTTTACTAGCAGATCTACAGATCAAAATCACCAAACCTATTACTGTTTTCCAGTGACAGTCAACCTGCTATAGCTTTAGCCTCCAATCCAGTTTATCATGCTCGTACCAAACACATTGAACTGGATTGTCACTTTGTTCACGAAAAGATTCAAAATGGTCTTGTTCGTCCATATATTCAGAGTAAGAATCAGGTTGCAGATATTCTCACAAAAGCATTACACAAAGCTCTGCACTTGAACTGCCTTTCCAAGTTTGGCCTATGTAATCCCTACATACTGCAGCTTGCGGGGGGGGGGGGGGGGGGGATATGTAGAATATATCCACTGCTATGCCTACACACCGTATAATGCTACACACAAGACATGAAACCCTCCAAAGTGTGTCCAGCTTCACCACAAAGTGAACCACTTGATACATGGCTTCTAGAAGTTTCTAGAAGATTCTAAAGTCCAACTAACTTAACTAATTTGTAACAGAATTAGTAGTGTAGCTTAGTGTAGATTAGCCTTACTCGTTGTATATAAATAACAGATTAATGGAGGTTTGAACTTATGCAGAGAGATTGCATTTCATATTATTCAAACTTATAGTATGAACAGACTAATCTGTTATTTATATACGAGTAAGGCTAATCTACACTAAGCTACACTACTAATTCTGTTACAAATTAGTTAAGTTAGTTAGACTTTAGAATCTTCTAGAAACTTCTAGAAGCCATGTAAACCACTTTGTGGTGAAGCTGGACACGCTTTGGAGGGCTGCATGTCTTGTGTGTAGCATTTATACGATGTGTAGGCATAGCAGTGGATATATTCTCCATATTTTATCCAATCGGGCAGATAAACCACGAATATTCAAATATGTAAATGAAAGGAAAAGCTTAAGAAGACGAGAATGGTGAAATAAGTGCTAAAATTGATAACAGGGGAAATACAAAAGTAACAAAATGATCTCGCAAGAGCCAATAACAATTAATTACCAGAAACATGCAAATAACGTCGTTATACCTACTCTACTCTCTCCACTCTAACAAACTCTTTAGTCTTTTACTCATTTGCCCTTCTTTTCCTAGACATGCTTGGCCTATTCTCTTTAGTCACTAACATTTCATGATTCGTATCAACATAAGTTTGATGAACTCTAATAAAATATCAACAAAATCTGATTTCAACTATCATAAACAGTAAACATTGTAATTAAAATGTGAATATATGCAATGAAAACTTTACAGCCATTGACCCCAAAAAACCACAAATCTAGTGAAAAAACAGTTGTTACATTAGCCAGCTGAAGAAACCAGATCTGTTTGCATCATCAGTAGAATCTGACCCACTTTCATCATCATCTGACCCGTTATCAGGAAGCAGTTTGATTCTATTGGCGTTCTTGATAACCCAATTGGTGTATTCAGGTGAAGATGCCAGCTCAGCAACTGACTCTCGGGTTGATTCTTCTGTGAATTCCTCCCATTCTTTCTTTGTGAACTTCTTTCTGTTTGGGGTCTTGTGGAACGTTGAATAGAACTCCTGTTGACTTCCTGTTGACTCTCTATCTCCTGATGTGTTGACCGGTCCTTCATCAATTTAACACGAATAATCAACAAATCGTCCATTTAAATAATGTATTAATAACTTTTAGTCAAATTGAATAATATTTTTATCTTTTATTGCCAAAAGAAAGTTTTTAAAGCCCTAAATTATTATCACCAACTACATAATAATGTGGTAATAACCAAATTTAGTGCAACAAGTTGCCAAAAAAAAATTACAATTTTCAACAGAAAATGTACCTTTGACCGGGGAGTTTGACCAGGCGAAGGAATTTCTTTGACTATTCCACTGATTTCCCAAAGGGGTATTCTTTTTTGGGCGGTTAATAAATTCAGCTCGTCCAACTTTTGGTGTTTTTTGTACATTCCATTGCCACAACTTTGGTTTCTCAGAATACATAGGAGCTCTACATGATATAATAGCACAAATTAGTCAAATATCAAGATTCAAGATCTTGTGATTCAAATTTTACTTCTAACAAACATTTTAATGATCATGGAAAAATTACAACGGTTTTGTAAGCTATGTTTGATATTAAGGAGTTGTTTGGGAATTGGGATTGTGTTTTGGAAGTGGTTATGTGATGTCGAATAATCTGAATTGTTGACACTTTTAAGTAGATTCAAGGGCATTATACAAGTCTGGATGTGTCAAAAAGGCGTAAAGTTAATGGCTTTTTGTTATTCTACAACTCTAAATGATGTTTTTTACAATTTTTAATTTGTTTAAAAAGAAGGAAAAATAGAACTTACTCGTCATCGTGCCACTTGATGGAACTAATCATATAATATAACGCCAAGCAAGAACTAACTGCTACCATTGCCAAAGGAGTGTCAATCGAGCTCTGTAAAAATAACCAAAAGTCAAAGGCAACAAACTAGAATTTAGAAAAACGAAAAATTATTTTAACACGAATGTTTGGCTTATTGACCAAAAATTACCAGAAAAATGCATGTGACTGCAATAATCCACATGGCCCATTTGATAAATTGGGCTACACCATCATCAACGTCTCCATCTTCTGAAATAATATATTTTCTCACCAACCAATAACCAAGACCAGCTCCTAGTAAAATTATTGAAAGCAGTACAAATACTGAAACCTGCAAAAATTAATTACAACAATTATTAAATATTTAATTTTAATTATAAAAAATGCATATGGAAAGGCCAAGTTTGGCAATATTTACGACTTTCGGTTTATATTTAATTTTCTTTATTTCCTTTTCTAGCAATGTAAATATTGTTGAGATTTTCAATTTGATAGCAAAAAAGAAGTATTCCATTTTAATGTAGCAAAATGAAGGCAATATTTACTTTTTTCGTGAGGTTTCAATCTATTGATCTAATATTACCTGTTTTGATAATTAATAATCATGATAAAATACTGATAAAATTAAATTTTGTTCACTAAATGCCTCTGATTTGTTGAGGACTTACCGGATTCTGCATCTCTTGAGTGAATCCAAAATTTGCTAGGATTGAATTAAGAAACACTGCGACATAATGAACCAGAAATGATCCTGCACCAAGCTGATAATACAGAGAAAAAAAGTATTAAAAAATGAAAACAAACAAAATTGTAGTAAAAAGCACAACGAAATTCAAATACCAATTATTTATGAGTGAGTTACTTTGGGTAATGTTTTATTTCAAGCGGTCAAATAAAATAGATAGCGAAAATGGAAACAGGTCAAAAAGGCCAAACAGGTTAAAAGTCCGCCCAAAGTGTAATTTTAATAAATACAGCCTCCTAAATCAATTTATTCACAAAACTTAATTTCGTATAACGATAACATAAAAGCTAATTTTAATATAACTAAAAAGGAAACTTACCACTGAGGTATAGATACTTAAATAAAAGGCACTTTTTCTGCCAGTAGGTAATAACTTCATCCCCTGTTCAATATCAAAGACAATATATTTAGGAAAATAATACTTAAAAGTTAATAATAATATACATATGCCTAAAACATCAAAACCTAATATTGTATGTACTAAAGAAATTTGTAACATAAGTCTGTTTATTATACGAAATATCACGTAGAAAAATTGAAAAACGTACCTGATAAAGAAGTATGAGAACAACAGCTAAAACACCAATAGCCATTGAACTGGTGTAGTAAAACGGGACCCAATTGCTAACAAAGGGTGCCAAAAATAGCAAAGTAATTCCAAATGCAAGCAAGATGTAACGCCAATTTTGTGATGCTGTATGGCACAAAAAAGTCAATTAAAAGGCAAAAAAAAGGGATAGAAATGCAGAAAATAGATGCAAATAAAGGATTATGATTTCTTGAACAATCATAATTGATTTTCATTGCAAAGTGATAAACTTTATCATCAAATTGCCATAAAAATGATATGATTTGCATGAACAAGAAAGTTTGGACTGCGTATGAGATTATAATTACAAAAAATGAAACTTTTGGTCCAAAATTGCCCACTCTTGCAAGAAATTCGTGTGTTTGCAAGAATGATTGTTCGATGAATAAATAAATAATAATTAAAATAATTAAAAAAAAAACTAACCTTCATCAAGAGTGACAGTTACAGAACCAGAAACTCGTCCAACAAACTTCACATCAACAAATCTTTGTTCATAAGGTGACATAACCGAACTCCATAAACCGTTTTGAACAGATCTCCAATCATCCTTTTCACACTGACATAACCCTAATGAATCATTCCTGCAAATAATTTCAAACATTAATAGTTCGTAAAAAAAATGGACAAAAGAGAGTGTTTCAGGTCAACCCAACTTGACCCACCCATTTCAACCCAAACAAATTTTGACCAATTACCCAACCCACAAAAACAAAGCATGATAGTGAAACTGAAACCTAAAAGCCTTTTAACTTACCTATGAAAGCAAATTTGAATCTTGTTATGCCATTTATCAGGGATTAATACTGAAGGAACCAACATAACTCGATATGCTTTTGCATAACTTTGAAGTTTAATTCTTGGAATGCCGTTTACGGGAACACGTTCGCAAGATTCAACGTCTTTAGATCCAGGAATTGGTGTAGGAGTGAGATCGATTGCCGGATTCTGTACATCAATACCTGCGGTTTTAAATAATAAGAGAATTTAGAAGTATATAGCATATACTTAGAATTTAAGCTCGAAATTGTATAATTACCCAACGTATTACCATATTATGATTCTAACTTAACTACTCAAAATCAAACTTTGATCAACCAACCACCAGAATCATATGTGCCTCAAAAGAAAGGATCTATAATCAGATTGCAATTTCCGTAATAACGCTCACTTTTTCTTATCACAATTTCTAAATTCGACATAAAAATTTCAACAATGAACACATGTGGGGCTGTTGCAAATGATAGAACCCTTTCCGTTAGAACTTATAACACAGAATGCCAAATATACATAATAGATATAACAGTTCCCCCAAATAAAACCCTAAACTGAACATCGTTACGACAAAATTACTTCTTAAATCATACTGTAAACGCACATGTTCCAAGTAACAACTATCTCGATGCAAAATTGATAATGTAAACTACATTTAGACGAAATACAAGTTGGTAGAGTGAAGTTACTCTAATTTTATATATTATTCTGCTAAAGTGAATTAAAAACCCAGAAAAAACAAATCAAACAATGAAAAGAGGTCCGAGGAGCTTACCTTTTTGTACATGATCGGAGCAAAAAGAGACCCAAAAATATGCGTATAAGATTGATAATATGAGAAGGGGTAAAGTAGAAGTAAGAGAGATTTTAGTCGCCATTATCGTCTTTGTGAAATGGAAGAGAGCGAAATCGGTCTTTGAATTTCCACGAATTTATGCGTCGGGTGCGCGTATGGCGGTGTGCTTTTTTTTCACCTTCAAAAAGCCAAGGGTTATTTACATTTAGACCCTTTCATTATGAAGTTATTTCATAAAGCACACTAATTTATGTGAACATTTAAACGAAGTATCAACTTGTCATTGACATCTTTATATTGGCCAAAATACACGCATTGTATTAAAGGTTAATAACGTATGATAGTAACTTGCTTTTACAGATCAAAGTATGTTGAATTACGTTACATATTTGTTTTACTCTCGTTAAGTTGGTATATATTTTTTAACGAAAAATGTCATTATAAATATGAGTGATGACTAAAAATGTATGTAAATGATAAATACAAGCATAACAACAAAAACAATTTTAGCTAGAAAAACAAAAATGAATTGGACAAAGAAACAAAATTTGTCGCCCATATCAAAGCTCATGGTGATCAAAGCTTGTAGTGTTTGCCGCTCAGTTCGACCAATTCATATATCATAACTACTTTTATGCTCTTTTTTTAAGCTAAAATTAGTCGTCAGATGAAAGCTCATAGGCTTTAAGGGTTAGATTGTATGAGTTTCGGGTTGTTGGATACTCTCCTAATAATCAAGAAATTAGGTTGGGAAAGTTAAAAGAAGCTTAAAACTCAAAGCCATCTTATTGAACTCAACTCGATAATTTATGGACTAAACCTGTATAATAGTCATACTTGAAAAGGAACAAACTTTGCAATTTACACGCAAAAAACCACAAAACGGGTCACTTAGTATGGAATCTGGATATAAACAACCCGACCAGATCCATTTCACATCCACTATCTTCTGTGAGCTATTTTAGGGTTAAAGCTGCCATCTTTACTGTTATAAGCAACAAAATTAGGGTTTACCAATGAACAACAACCAGAAGAAACCAACATGTATCAACCAATTATCCGATGCCGCCCCTTACATCTTCCCATATCTACACCCGGCCGAGCTATCCGCCGTCTCGTTAACCTGCAAAACCCTAAATTTCATTGCAAAATCCGTCACCGCCGCTAGAACATCTGACGCTTCAAGAAGCTCCGAGAAACTTCCGATTCCGTTCGGCAACTCCGCCGTAGACAATCACCCTTATGCATACTTCATCTATACACCAACTCAGATCCTTAGCTTACACGACGACCCAACCCGCCAGCCGTGGGGTTCGTGTCTTGACGGACGACCCGACCCGGGTATGATTCTTCCTCCAACTGTTGAGAATGGTTCCAGGTGTCAATGTGAGAGTTGCGATGGGGCTTCGGTCGGGTGTCCGTGCTCCAGACAGAAGCTATCCGGTTTAATATGGGAATGCGGGTCGGGTTGTATGTGTGGGTTGGAATGTTTGAACCGTGTGTCACAAAGAGGTGTATCGGTTCGGTTAAAGATTGTTAGAAGTTTGAAAAAAGGTTGGTGCTTGCATGCTGATCAGTTGATTAAAAATGGAGAATTCATTTGCGAGTATGCAGGTAACCTGTTTGTGAAATTGCTTGTGTGAAACAACTCTTTTTTAATTTGTACCATTTTAGCTTTTGATTGTCCTAATTCTTGGCAGGCCACTTAAGTAATGTGGTGCTTGCTGTAAATATGGACAGATAGTAATCATATGTTGGCTTTAGGTGGACATTTCATTAAGCAAAAGATGCCCACAAAGGACCTACATACACTATAAATTTGCAAGATTTTAAATATTCTGAATTTCTGATCCATTTTGCGTAGACAGGTGAACTATTGACAACAAAAGAAGCAAGAAAACGACAACTAAAATACGATAAACTTGCATCCAATGGGAAACATACATCAGCCCTCTTAGTTGTGAGGGAGCATCTTCCATCTGGAAACGCGTGTATGAGGATAAACATTGATGCTACAAGAATTGGTAATTTTGCAAGATTCATCAACCATTCTTGTGATGGCGGGAATCTTTCAACTGTTCTTGTTAGAAGTTCGGGCGGTTTGTTACCTCGGGTTTGCTTTTTTGCATCCCGAGATATTTCAAAAGATGAAGAACTTACTTTTAGTTATGGGGATTCTGATGTGAACTCAGGTGGCTCGCAATGTTTTTGTGGTAGTAGTTGTTGCTCTGGGGTCATGCCTTCTGAACTTACATGATTCCAGAGCAACTAGGGATAGGATCAGGTCCCGAACTGATCCGGGTAGACCTTGACCCGGAATACATGAGATCTGATTTCAGAGGATTAGTAGAACCGAGAACCAATCATTTTAGAGTATGGTTTGGTTCCGGGTAAATCAGGTATAGACTTGATTGGAACGGAAATAGTAATTGGAGTCGGTTTCGGGTGCTTGTATCGTATTTGTTAGTTTATACATGTGATATTAGAATGATTTACAAATAGCAATTGTGTAATATACATGAATCAAACACTACCAAAAATATTATACCAAAACAAATTTCAAGTACACAGTTTATTAGATTTTGGTTTCGGATCTTAAACTTGATTTGTTCTATACATAATATACCCAGACTTGAAAGACCTGATACTCGATTTTACGAAAACGATACCTGAACTGATTTTTAGTAATTCGGTTCAAACCAGTAACGGTTCGGTACATGTAAGGATTCGGATATCTAGTTCTATATTTCATCTCTAGCAACAACTACTGACACAAAAGTTGTCACCTTGTTGATAACATAACAAGAATTTATTTCCATTTCTTGAAATTGTAAATGCAACTCATAAGAAATCATTCAAATATTATTTCACACAACTTTGACCATTCTACCCCTCAACTATTGTTCCTCGTAGTATGATCATATCGCTACATAACAAGAGAACAACTTATTAATCATAATTCATAAAAACATTCTTAAATCATCAAATTATTATCTCGATTGAAGCATTTGATTAGCAAAAACCAACGGGTCCCCACTTTCTTCCTCGTCATCATCTTCATCATCATGACATGGCTGACAAAGTTGAAGAGGATTGAAGTTTTGTGAAAGTGTACCACTATGATGATCATCTGCAAGATTATTCAATCTTGAATCGAAACTGTTGATGTTAAGAATGTTGTTATTTGAAGCCGATGATGCATTTGAGTAAGCGGGCTGCAACAGTGAAAGATGGTGAACGGGCTCGAGTTGTGTGTTTTGAAGCGCGTTTGCTACTAAAAGTCTGTTGTTTATTAGCTGGTTTTGTACCATCGCTAGCTCGGTCTGTAATGCCGCTACCTGTGAGCGAAATTGTAATACTGCATTGTTTAGTTGTACTGTACAAGTATGGCTCAATGACGGTTGTGGATTTTTTTTGGATGTTTTTCATGGAATCATGGGTATTATGTAGAGGCGATAGTTTCAACCCGTTTACTTATAAATGAGTTGATTGGAGTTATATTTTTCTTTTGGGATTTTTAACATGTGCCCTATGAGCACATGATTAGATCATTAAACTAACTTATGTTTTCCAAAATATGGATTGATAAACATTAATGATGTGTAATTCTTACCTTTTCCGGATATATATTAAATAATTTTTTCCGTTTAATTGGTAACTTTAAGTGAATTAAATGCTTCTAATTGTATGCCCCTAGAGCACACATTAGAAAGACCCCTTTCTTTTTAATGTGTCAAATTTGCAAAATAAAAAATTAGTTCTGACTTATGATGCATAAACCTCTTACAAGTTGGTTTATTCAATAATTAGGATTATTACTAAAATAGAATAATTTTTGTAATCATATAAGATACTCTAATTGTTATATTTACCTAAAAATTGTGGACAAAAGGTGTTTGGTCAACCCATGCCAAATATTACTTATTTACTTATAAACGGATCAAATATTAAAGTCACTGCAAGTATAGTCATAACCTCTAATAAATTGTTTTAGTTCAAAAAACTAAGTTTTCATTGAAAAGGTAGAATTTTTGTGATCATATATGATACTACAATAATTGTTTATCAAAAGAATGCGGGCAAAAAGTGTTTGGGACAACCCTACCCGAGCCAAATATCAAGCATTTATATACGGTTGATTCGGGTTAAACTTGTCGAAAGTCATTGAATTTTAAAATAGATAATTGCATTTAACATCTTAAAAGTTCAAACCACTTTACTTAAAAACAGGTTATTATTAAACTAGTATAGTTTTTGTAGTAATATTTGATATCCTCATTTTTGTAAGAAGTTAAAAGTTTTTGTACCGAAAATTTTGACATGTTACCCAACCTAGTTGAACCAGTCTATTTATCACCTCTACCATGTACATCATGCAATATTGTACCTGTTGTTGCAAAGCTAGTACAGTCGAAACACAACCATAAACAGGGTCAGACAACCGAGCCTGAGCTTCATAAGATATGGTCACAACCGCATGTTGTCTCCGGCTAACCGGAATATGCATCAACAGTTTCGACACATTACTTGCTCCAAACACCTTATGCACCGCAGCGAACCGGGCTGCACCCTGGTCAGACCCAAAATAAGGTGCAAATATGCACCCGTTAACACACTTCCTTCTCAAAAACTTACACGCACCACACGGTGGGTTAGGAATCGAGCCCGGTTCTGATGTCGCTCCTTCAAACGATGGCCCGTTGGCCCGTTTTCCAGCTCCGGAACCTCTTCGTCGACTGTCGGATGACTCAGCCATGCTAAAACGACGAGTGGGTGATGAAAGTGTGAGGAGATTTATTAAGGAGAGATTAGGGTGTAGTTATGCAAGTGATTAAAAGGGAGTGAGCATATAAATCTCGTGAAAAGGTTTGGTAGAGTTTTTGGTGTGAGAAGAAGTTGCAAAGAGTGTTTTTTAATGTACTAAACTTCTATTATAATATATAGTTGATGCGTTTATTTAGGTTCATTAGATAGTTTTATTTTATGTGTCTTATTTATAGTAGATGCCTAACCTTAGGGATCCTCATATAAGTCATTGGTTCGATCACTTTCTTAGATTAATATTTACCAAATGGTTAGAGGAAAGTTTGAAAACAGTCACAACTATAGTTAAGTTGTGTATACTACCATTTTGCTCGGCAACCGATATAAATAGTAATATTCTTTAAGAAAGATTTTATGGGTCATATCTATACGATGTGATTTTTTAGGTTTAGATTGAGTTGGTTTTTTGTGGGGACATGACTTGGGGTTGTCCCACTTGAGATAACACAAGATTTATGCTTCCCGTGTGGCGTGTGGGAATGTTACCAACCATACCTAATTTTGAAACCGTACGAGTCATGAATGTAGCACAACAATCTTAAGTGGTAAAAACGTATACTCGTTTTAACATATCATATCTTGGAATATAAAAATAATAATGTAATAATGAGCATTATAATTTTTTCTATTAAATAATTATGATTTTTTCTGAATTTTCAATCTTCAAAAAGAGAAATAAGCACACGACTAACATCAGCTAATGTAAAGAACTGTCAGTGCAGAAGGCGTTTTTGAGTTAAATCACCATAAGTGAAATTTCGCGTATACCTCATGGACTATCCGTGTAATTTATCTAAAACAAAATATACAGACAGGAGAAAAACATACTGAAATTACAGATTAAACAGCTTTAAGCTGAAAACAACTATATTATCTTATGATCAACACATTTCAATTATCTGAGGACCCATATACTCGATTCCCTCCATTTCTGATTCTTTTGGCACCTCTATTTCTTCTAACCAACAATACCGCTCGCTTTCTTCTCCCGTCATAACAATTCTTTCATCTGAAAGTTTTTACAAATCAACCTTAAGTTTATGACTCCTTATAATTAATTATTACACAAGAAAACAGAACGTGTAGGATAACGAATCCAATTTTTTAGGGAACATATTTAGTAAAAGATAATTGCTTACATGGCAATGCAGTGTACGGAACTTCTCTATAGTATGAGCAATCTCGACCATCTTTTTTAGAATACGGTGGGCCCATGACATCAAGTATGGCACAAGGTCTTATAGCCTTGAAGGCATGTATGTTACCACCTGAAGTTGGATATAGTACAGAAGTATCACAAGGGGCTGTAAACACGTCATCAGCTTTTAAACTTGCCAATTTAACTGCACAAAAAAAAAAGGTATTTAAATTAATTAAAATAAGAACGTACAAGATTTTGGGGTTTCTTTTCAGGTTGCCAACGAAATCATGTTTTAATGACCTCTAATTGAACAGAAATTTGTACAATGACTAAATAGGTACATGTGAACATAATATGCTAATTTAGGTAAAAAATAATTATTATTTTTTAGTTTTAATTGCGTTGTAATTACACGTAGGAAGTTGGAGAACTCACGTTCTGAGGGGGATATCGAGTCATCTGAGTTACTGGAGTTGACTAAATCATAGGCTTTAATATGCACTTTACCAAGCAAAAGCTTATTGAAAACTGTCATTCCTGGATGGTTATGAAGAGGTATGACAGCATTTGCAGGCAGAAAAAATATACATAACTGCAAATATGCACAAATAATAACTTAAAACGGTATCTTAATACCATAGTTGTTTCCGCAACTGCGCGCCAAAAATGCAACAAAAATAAAAATTAAATCTTACCGAAAACTTCTCACTTTGGTATATGGTTGTGCATGCGACTTTTGGAGTTACACCTACGTTACTTCTAGTCTTGAAAAATTGCAGATTCCTACTTAATCCAACATCTTCTGCAATCATTCCATCTGTAACAAGATATAAATCTAGTCAACAAAATGTATTCATAAATATACATGATAACAATAAAATGTGCTATATAAAGATAATTATATCTAGATTTTGTACATATATAACACTAATGCCTTGATGACAATTTGAATTATACAGATAGATCAATATCTAACCATCTGGTGATGACCTAGCGGTGACATTTTACAAAGTGACATTTTGCATACTTTAATCTTTCCTTACACGTATTTTGGTCAATTGCATTGCAAACACTATTGCAATTAAGATCTCAATTCAAACAAACCTAACAGCACAACATCAGTGCCACAAAACCACGTCGGTTTAAGTGATTTGTTCCAGTTATGGACTTATGCCTATAAGAATCTCAAATTAGTTGGGACGCAACAGCTTTCAATTCAAAAACTCATGGTTGTTGAGAATGATATCAAGATCTTATGATTTTATTCAGTGAAATGTGATATCTGCAAGCATATATAGGATCTCGATCATGACCATAGGAATATAGAATCCAGATCCAGTTCGATCTTACTTAGTTTGAATTAGTGAAATTCAAAAAACTATACATGTGTTAAATTAACTACAAATGCAATTTCACCCTAAAATCTAAATACTTAATAATCTAATTTAGTTGTCTAAATCCCTATGAGCTGCATTGCATAATTGTATATTGCTTTCACGTTTAAACTTTGTACGGTTGATAAATTTGTCATTCGCTTGGTCCACAATATAAATTACATCAAATTTAAATCATAAATAAAGTGTATCATATCAATTGCGTAAGATCTCAATCAAATTCTGGCATTTTGTTATATATGTACAGCTAATGAAACTAGGCAACAAATCAAATGCAATGCAAAGACGTTATTTGTCCATAAGTAAATCGAATAACCTCCAGATAGTTTAAGTATTCAACAGTAAGTATTCAATTTCAAACAATGGCAACAATTTTAGCAATCAATTAATAGAATTCAACTAAAAACAAACATGCCCTAAATAAAATAAAAAATTAGCTCACCAAGAATATGGCATAGTTTCTGCACATCGGTAGGAGAAGGAACCGTTCCGATGCCTTTGAACACATCTATACAAGACATGTACAGCCTCTGCAACGGAAATGAAATCGAGGCCGGCGACGTTAGTGGCCGGTAACTCTTGTCACTAGTTTTCCGGCAGTGTTTCTTCTTCCTTATACTCTTGCTAACATCAGCTAACCTCACCTCAATCGTCATCGATCAAATAAAATTTAAAAGTGCATAAACAAAACCTTCTGATCTCGATCAAAAACCTTAAACCTCAGATCCGATCACAAAACAGTATTATAATCAATATAATCGATCAAATTTTACGAGATATACACCGAATTTGTGTTAGCTTGTTTTAAAGTTGAAGTCTGGACCAAAATGCTGGTGAAAATTTGGGATAATGATAAGATTATAAGGAGGAGGTGAAGGTGAAGGTGGTGGTGGCATGGGAAAACCAGGGGCGGCCATGGATAGATTTCGTGTTTTAGTGAGAGAAAGTTGATGAAAGAGAAAGTTGTTTCATTTCACGACCACTGTTTCAACATGAGCGGTGCATCCAACTATGCAAGTAAAATTACTGATGCCGTTTAAAAAGAAGTAAAATTACTGTTCTGCCACTGTATTAGATATTTTTGTTTTGGGAAAATTACAGTTTTTGTCCCTGACCTATGGCCGATTCGGGGTTTGTATCCCTAATATTTTTTTGTCGGTTTTTTGGTCCTTTAAGTTTTTAAAATTCTAGAAATTTGTCCTACCGACTTCTAAATTTGATGTGTCATCTACTAATTCTCTCTTTTCAAATCATCTCTTGACTTGACACTTGTCATGATCAAATTAGTAGGCACAAATAGTAGGTGCAAATACCATTACTCAAAAGAAAAAGAAAAAAGAAGCAGGAAACTAGAGACAAATAAACTAGAAATTGAGAGAGATGTTTAAGAACAGAAGTACAAAACAACTCGTTCTGTTTTATTGGTTATTAGTCGTTTGGATTTTAAAGAAAGTCAACATCCTAAGACGTATACAAAAGTCTAAGATTTAATTTTTAAGTCAGTGGTGTACCATGTATGCATGAAACTTATGAGGTAACGCCTTATAACTTATACCAATATCAAACATCTCTCTTAATCTGGTCCAAATAAAAAAAGTTAGATTCGATTCAAACCTGATCTTCACTCATTTTTTATCATTCAGCATAGTCAGTTAAAGATATAATCAAATAATATTATTTTAAACTTTCAAATAGAAATTCCGACTCAATTAACAACCAACACATTTAGCAATACTGAATGAAGAGTAATCCGTAGTTAAAATTGATGAAATCACTATACTATGTATATTTATTATTGTAAGATAAAACAAGTATAGTTGTCCATAAGGAGAAAGTGATGCTCCATTGGAACTCAAATAATGATTCCCTGCAGATGACTTTATTTAGTGGTTTCCACAAGTGGAAAGTGAAACAATGAGCTCTGCGATTTAATATATTATAAACATAACAATAATACTACCTAATTCTGTTAAAGATGAAATTGTTTCTCGAAATACATCCAATAAATATATATAATAAAAAAAGATAAAAGTGAGTTATGTAAATGAAAATTTAACGTGAGACGAAATAATATTAAGAGAAAACCAAGTCACAGAGAGAATGATGTGAATAATATAAGTCAGAGATTCGACCTAGTGGTAAGTACTATAGAAGTCGATCATTCACGGGGTAAACATTATCAGATGAGTAAAAAAAAGTTTAAAAATGATCATGATAACAATTACATCGCATACATCTCTAGACGACTCTAATATAATCTCAAGCTACCCGATAAAGCTCGCTATAAATAAATGTATTTATTATTATTCAATAATTAATCAAACTATCTCTATTTGTTATTTTATTCTTTTTAACCATTGGTTCGACTAAATACTTACTATACGTGGTCTAGTTGGAATTTGAGTACACACGTGGCACGATCCTAAACTGCATGTGAACTTCTGAACTTCGCAAGTATCCCGGTTTTGTACAAACTTTTGGATAAGGTGTCCTGAAACCATCAGAAACAACATAAAAATTATACATAAATCAAACTATATTTTCATGGTCTGGTCAAAACTTAAATAAGGTCTTTAGATTTCCGGTGTTTCACGAGTCACTCTTGTTTTCAGTATTTTGCACACCATCTAACTTCGTGTTTGTTAAATTTCATTAAAAGTAGTGTCACACTGTCCCTGGTCTTTTTAAGTTTCCAACGAAGGGCTTTTAATCGTTGGTTATCGTTATTTAACATTTGAATACGTGTAAAAGACTTTTAATTGTTTGTTATCTTACTTCTTCTTAACGCATTTAAACTTTCTAAGTTTAAAAGATGTTAATTTTAATCTTAAATTTCTATTTTGGGAAACATTTTAAACACCACAAAATAAAAAAATATTGCTTAGGGGATTCGAACCCAAGACCTTTTGCGAGTACGGAATGTGTGTTAACGAATTGATATACTTGATAATTTGTTTTATCCCATCAACTAATATATATAACATTTAACTTCAACATAACTAAAACGGCTCATATTTTAAAAAAGGTTAATTTCGGATTTAAGAAAACTTATGAGATATTCAACATAGGTAAAACGGCTCATATTTAAAAAAACGCAAATTTCGGATTTAAGGAAACTTATGAGATATCTTTATTAATCTTTACAAAATTAAAATTAACATCATCCACCATCCACACGACCACAACCAGCAGCCATTATCACTACCGTCGTCACCACCCACTACTTGATCGCCGTTAAATTTAGTCCCAGGGTACCCGCCGTCGTATTGCGCGGATAACCTGCTAGTCGTATATACAACGTTAAAAAAAGATTAAATCATAAGACGTTATAAGATGTTCCTCATGATTCACCAATGACGTATAATTCATATTGAAGTAGCAATTATATCCTTATAAGAGATCTCCAAGTTTGAATGTTGTAAAAAAGACAACTTCACATATAAGGTTGTAATAAAAAAAAATAAAAAAAATAGTTAAATTTTTTGGTTCTACATGTTTGCAGATACTATGGACCACCGACTTTGTCAACCACGGTCAACATAATTGGCAAGAGCGAGATATTGTCAAATATAAATGCAATTATGACTGTATACATTTTGTCAAATAAATAGTAAACAAGAGAAAAACGAGGCCAGTCGGGCCACAAACAATGGTCTAAAATTCTACATTTGATCATTAGGCACGTCGGATGTTGTACATGTGTTTGTTTTATGTGGGAATTAATAAGTATACATGGCAACTATAATTACAATGGGCCTACATGGCTACATGTTTAGAGCACAAGGTGTGAAAGGCATGTTATAGACATGTTATAAAGTTTTTGAGCTTATAACTTGACTATAATTTGGGGAGAGAAAAGTGGCTCCCTAGTGTTATAGTTAAAGTGGTGTTATAAGGGTCCCACATTTGTTATTTGATGTATTTTGATTGGTTGTACACCCTACCCCCAACACCCCACCCCCCAGCTTCTTCCTTTGGCGAGCGGTCGTAGCTATGGCGAAACCGATTTGGCGAGGAGATAACGAAGAGCATGGTGTGGATTTTTTGATGTTTGGCGGGGTTGGCTTATAAAGGGAGTATAACTACTCCCACACCCAGCCCTCTTAAAGTATAGTGAAGTCATTAATTATACCTCATTGTATAACTTTGTTTGTATGACACATATAGGTGGTATTTGAATTTTGTTACAATTGAGATGATGTCATATGAACTTTATATGAAATATATTTTGGCTGAAAATTAAGCTTTGTTAATTTAGAAGGTATTGAAACTATATTTCAATTGATATCTAACATTCATAAAAAAGTGAACAAGGTAGTACATTTTTTTATACTAACGACACCATACATGTAAATACAGTTATTTAATACTAACGACATCACACATGGATTTTCCACTCACGACATCACAATATTTTTTCTACCACACACTTTTAGCCGAAGATTTTTTGAAAAACAGTATATCTCTCCCAAATAAAGATATACTCCCTCCATCCCAAATTAATAGTCCACTAGACAAAAGGCATACAGTTTTACGAAAGTGTAATTATTGCACCGTCCACAAATAAAATCTCATATTTACCCACTTATAAATCATATAATTGGTTGTAATTTGAAATTTATACTTATTTTGGGACAAACTAAAATATTAAGGTGGACAATAAAAATAGGACGGAGAGAGTAATTATTTACATATCAACTTCTCATATCTTTTGGGGTTTATTAAACCCCAATTAAAAGATTATTAAACAACTTGAAAGCCTTCGTGCAAATTTCTTTTGGGGTGGCTTTTCTAACAATAAAAAAATTTCTTGGGTCGCGTAGAGTGTGACACTTAATGATAAAAATAATGGCGGGTTAGGTGTCGGGAGCTTGAAAGCCCTAAACATTGCTTTACTTACAAAATGGGTTTGGAGATTTAAATCCGCCACTCCGTCATTATGGAGTTCAACAATCTCGGCCATTCACGGCCCCGGATGACGGGCTGTCGGGTCCTTGCCCTACGGGCAAAATCCCGGGGATGTGGAGAAATGTTCTCAAAATATTCAAAGAATTTTAACAAATTTAATATATCACTTGATTGTTGGTTGTCAGGATCGATTAACCCAGACAGATTAATTAATCACAGATCTACAAACTATGAGAAGTTGCAGCGGATCAACACTCTAGTTTAATTGATTAAGAACTTATGAATACTGTAAACAAAAATGATTGAACAATAAGAACACAGTTCTCAAAAAAAGCTTCAATGTATATTAATTTTATCGATCAATACACACGTACGTTTACAATTCGTAAGGAACTATATATACTAGTCCTTGAAGCCTAAATTGTTAACCTAGTTATACTAGGAATCGATTACAATCAATATACATCAAGATATTCATTCTATAACAAACTATGCTAGAATCTCGGACTCGATCAACACCATAAATATGATCAGTAGTAATCATTGATCGTCAGTAGTATTCATCATCAGTAGTAACTTCCAAGATTAGCATCAGTAGTAGATATCATTTCTGCCCCATCAGTACTAACTTTAATCTTCATTGATCAGTACCAACTGCAGCATCAGTAATAGAATGTGTATATCTTTATATCCCAACAATCTCCCCCTAAACTTATTAATTCTCTTTGAATTAATCAAGTTTCTTCTGTTCTTCATTTTTCTCAGTTTGTTCTTCTAACAATTTAGCTCTTCTTTGTCTGCCTTCAATAGTTCTCTGATTTTGCAGCTTTCTTTGAGCTATAATGTACTTGCTGTTTCTTTTTGTAAAATAATTAAGTTTTTCTTGAAACATAACAACATCATACCGTTTCATGAATGTATTGGTGAATATCTGATACATTGTTTCTTCAGAATATGGATATTCTTTTTCATATAAGTACAATTCACAGTTTTTGCTTGATCTTTCAAAGAAGTACATGTTTACTGTAGGAAGTACATTCCAAGCATAAACATTTTCTTTACTTGTGAATATTTCAGGATATTTGCCTGGATAAAATGCAGCATCAATCATTTTAGTTAAGTATCCAGCTCCTGAATTCTTCCATGACTTCTTGGTCATTCTTGGTTTGCCTATGATCAGGACTCTAATAATATCAGCTCTACTACAAGACATAACTATTGGTTTCCATCCAGTGAATCTCTGGGTTGATTTATCTTGTCTTATAATTTCAATGGTATTATCAACAAGCCTCCAATTTATAATTGGATTATCTTCAATAGGAGCAACAGGAGCAACAGGAGCATCAAACACTTGTATTTCTTGTTTTCTTTTCTTTCTTAGTTCAGCTTCAGGTTCAACTCCTTTCCTTTTCTTAGGAGGTGTTGAAGGTTCACCAATTGTTGGTGTTCTGGAGAGAATGATTGTTGGATCTAGTTCAATCAAAACTTTTTCCTTTTCTGCTTCTACTTCCATTTCTGCTAGTTCTTTCTTTTTGGCAGTGCAATATTTGTCTACCATTGTCATCATTTTCATTCTGCCAAAAGATTTAGCACTATGACCTTTTGACTTTAGGAATTCAATCATCTTCTTCTTTTGTTCAAACACATCATCTGGTAGATCAGCCTTTTCTCTTTTACATTCTGCTACCAAGTCTTCAAGGCAGTTGAAATGTTCTTCTTCTATTTTTCTTTGTCTTTCAAACTCTGCCTTTTGACCTTCTACCAGGACTCCTTCTATTTGTTGAATTTGTACCTCAGCTTCTTGACTTTCAGGATTTTTTAATCTTTCTTCTTCAGCCTTTTTCTGATCTTCAAGAGCTTGAGTCTTAGCAACTTTTCTTGCGTATCTGATCTTTTTCACCTTTAATTTGTCTAGCATTTCTTTTCTTACAAGATTCATTTTATTCACCATGTAATCCTAGAGCTCTGTTTGGATAGTCTTCATTAAATAATTCTTTTCCTTTTCCAATACATGCAGAAAGTGGAGGTGGAGTGTACTTCATATCAGGAACTTCTGATATAATAATTGATGGAGAGAATAAATGAATTTCATTCTGTGGTAATATCTTGGGGTGTGGAGGAAGCTCACACTCATCAAATTCATACCAATTTACATTGTCATCAATGTCAAGTATGACAAGTGGTTGTTCTGGTGCTTTAGGTTTTGTTACAATTATAACCTTTTCTCGTTCAAGAACCTCTGGTATTTCTTCATCTTCATCTTTAGTAGTAACCAAGGCGGTTGCTACTGGTATAATTTCTGGTTCAAATACCACAATTTGTTGATTTTCATTTACTACTGGTGAGGTTGCTGTTGGAGTTACTACTGCTAGGGCATCAGTAGTATCCATGATTTCTTCTTCTGGAGCATTTACTACTAGTGTATCTACTTCTTCAACATGACCAGTAGTAACAACCTTTTGATCCTTTGCCTCAGTAATATCCATAGGATCAGTAGTCTCTATGACCTCAGTAGTAACTGGAGAGTTTATTTGTTCTGCTGTTTGTGATTGATTTGCAGACACAAACACATCCTCATCCATACTTTTCATTACTTTATTCAGGTCTTCATCAAAACTCTGACCTGTTTCACCATGGACCTCTTTCAGATTTAGGATGCTGCTGCTATGGATTGATCAACTATCCCTTGAATTTGATCTTTCTCCCCCTTAGTGATCTCAACCTGTTGAGCCTCACTATCTGCAATCTTCCTTTGTAATTTTCTGATCAAATTGGATTGCTTTTGAAGCCTATACTCGAACCTCTTCTGTCTTCTGTTCAAAGTATTAATGTAGTGCTTCATGTAGGTCATGGTTTTCCCTTGGTTGTTCAGTATATTAAGACAATTTTGTACAGTGGTTTTAAGGTTTTCCTTCCTATCCGTCAATTTAGTTTGTTTAATACTGCCATCAGCCCATTTGGGTGGATCATTGGGCTCATTTGGTACATTGGTTTGAAGGTTTTCCATCCTATCCGTCAATTCAGGTTGTTCAGTTCTACCCTTATCACTTCTTGGTGATAAATTGGGTTGATTGGACACTCTCTTCTTCCTAGAAGAAGCAGTAGTGCCCCCCCCCCCCTTGTGGTTTCTTTGCACCGGGGTACTCTTAGTAATTCCTCAAATTCTGAGTCATCACTTAGAGTTGCCGAGGTCTGGGTCCTATTGATGTTTTCACTAGCCTGTGCACCCACCTTTGGGGCATCAGTAGTGAGAGCCCTTTCCTCATGCCCTCTCTCCTCCTTGGAGGACAACTCTTGGAGTCTGGGGTTTGACTCAATTTGTCCCCTGGTGTCCTTTAAGGAAGATTTCTTCCTTTTATAAGTTTTAGAAATTTGTTTGGCAATGGTCTGGTCTTCCTCAGAGTGAAGAGTAGCACTCTGGGGATTGATTTCATGTACCTGGGATACATTCAGGACATCTGTGGGTTCATTTATTTGAGTGGACTGAATGGGTTCTATTTGGGCTATATTTAGTGATGGAGTTGGTTGAGGTTCAATTGGGTGACTTGAACCTTCTCCTGTAGGGGGTTGATCATAGATCATGTTTTGGACAGTGGAGTAATCTTTCCAGAAAATTTAAACTGTTTTCTCATATTAGCATACACCTTTTTGTTTAATTCTGGTGTAACAAAAATGCTTTTAGGTGTTGAAAGATTTTGAAGTTCACAGTTAATAATATGAGTTAGGAATCTTGGATACATTAAAAATTTTGAGGATGATAGATTTCCAAGCATTCCTTCAAAGATCATGTTTGAAAAATTAAATACTTGTCCTGTGCTCAAACAAACAATAGCAGAAGCTATTGATTTGTTGAACTCATTCCAAGTACTTCTTTTTGGAGAGATACAATGTTGAACAGTATGCACTAAAAACTTCCATTGAGGTGAAAGAAGACCTTTTTGAAAAGTGACTATGTCTAGTCTTCCTTCATACCCTATTTTTTATAAAGTGTCAACAAGATTTTCCTTAGGTAAAGAGAACATACCTGACTCATCATTGAGTTGAAGATGATGTCTGATTGATTGTTCAGTTATAATGATAGACTTTCCATCTAACAGATTTGATCTTGGACATATTGGAGTCTTCAATTCGTTCAGCATTTGTCCAGAAATCAATATGATGTTGTTCATATGCCCTGAGATTGATTGTTAGAGCAAACTTGATAGGAGAGTTTTTCAGAAACATAACTATAGGACGAAAGTCCTTTGTGCCATCTGGGTTCCTTAGGAATGCACACATGTTGTGGAATTCAGAATATTTAAGACCGGTTTTGACTGTAAGAGAGTTTAGGGTTGCCATTTGAGTGATTTTGATCTTTTGTGATGAAAATTTCACAGAGAGTTTAGTCGCTTTTGCAAGAATTTCAGATTTGTGGAAGGAATTGAGTTGTTACTGATGCAGAGTTTTGATCGGAATTTGCAGAGATTAGGGTTTAGTGTAGGGTTTATCGAATCGAGGAGAAGATAATGCTAAACTAATCTCAATCTGCTATTTATATTTTTCGATTTTACCTGCAAAATGACCGAAATGACCTTCGAATAATAACCCAACGGCTATTTTCATGAGAGTAAGTTTTGTAATTTATGTATTTTACAGATAACGGTCGATCAGTAGTAACTAAGTATCAGTAGTAGAAACATCAGTAGTAACCATTGTTTCTATACTTAACCTAATTCTACTGAGAAACCCTATCAGTATTAAATTATAGTAGTAACATACGATCAGTAGTGATAAATAACCAGTAGTAAAATAAAGAAAATTGTACAAAACACTTTACAAATGATTTTCTTTTGAGAATTTAATTTATTAAAATCATTCCAATACTGCTAACCAAGAAACTGAATCTTCCTACATCAAATGCTTTTGTAAAAAGATCTGCCAATTGATTGTCAGTATGAATTTTCTCTACTTTAATTAATTTCTTTTCATTGCAATCCCTTATAAAATGAAATCTTATTTCAATGTGTTTTGTTTTCGAATGTTTTACTGGATTATTTACAATACTAATAGCACTTTGATTATCTATGAAAATTGGAGTTTTAAGGATAGAGATACCAAAGTCTAGAAGTTGATTTTGAATCCATAGAACTTGAGCACAACAGGCAGATGCAGCTACATACTCTGCAGTTGATGTTGAAACATTGGTTTGTTTCTTGCATTGCCATGACACTAATCTTGATCCAAAGAATTGACATCCACTAGTGGTAGATTTCCTATCTTGGCATTCACCACCATAGTCACTATCTGTGTAGGCTATGAGTTCAAAAGGTGATGCATGTGGATACCAAAGACCAAAAGAAGGTTTTCCCTTCAAGTATCTAAAGATTCTTTTGACAGCTTGCAAGTGTAATTCCTTAGGTCTTGCTTGAAACCTAGCACATACACAAACACTATACATAATGTCAGGTCTTGATGCAGTTAGATACATTAACGAGCCTATCATAGATCTGTAAAGGTGTTCATCTACATCCTCCCCCTCAACATCAGGATGTAGGTGTTTGTAGGTTTCCATTGGAGTGCTTGCACTTTTGCTGTCTTTCATTGCAAATTTCTCTAAAATGTCTCTTACATATTTAGATTGATTGATCAAGATACCATCTGATCTTTGATTGATTTGGATTCCAAGAAAGAAGTTCATTGGACCCATTGAGCTCATTTTGAACTTGATCTGCATCAATTCTTCAACTTATGTGCACAGTTGGTCATTTGTTGATCCAAAGATGATATCATCTACATATATTTGGACCAGTAGTATATCATCTTTGACCTTTCTTGTGAACAATGTTTTGTCAATGGCACCTCTCTTGAAATTGTTCTTCAGTAAGTATGAAGACAATGTGTCATACCAAGCTCTTGGTGCCTGATGAAGGCCATATAGAGCTTTGTCTAGCTTGTACACATAGTCATCATGTTCTGGATCTTCAAAACCTGGAGGTTGACATACATACACTTCTTCTTCAATTTTCCCATAAAGGAAATCACTTTTTACATCCATTTGGTATACTTTAAATTTCTTGTATGAAGCATAGGCCAGAAATATTCTTATTGCTTCAATTCTGGCAACTGGTGCATATACTTCATCATAATCAATGCCTTCTTCTTGTGTGTATCATTGGGCTACAAGTCTTGCTTTGTTTTTGATTACTATACCCCTTTCATCCTTTTTGTTTCTAAAGATCCATCTTGTTCCAATGGGCCTTTTTCCTTTTGGTAGAGGTACAAGAGTCCATACAGCTTGTAGTTTGAACTGAAGAAGTTCTTCTTGCATTGCTATGATCCAATTTGAATCTTTCATAGCTTGTTGAATCTTCTTAGGTTCTTCCTGTGACAGGAAACATTCATACATGCATTCATTAGATATTAAACTTATGTTACAAACATTTGAATTTAATGAAGAATTAAATTTGCTTCTTGTCCGCATGTTTGAATTGACATCACCTAGGACTAAGTCCAAAGGATGATTCTTTGCAGTTCTGGTTCCTGAAACTTTGTCAACAGTGATTTGAGTATCTAGATTTGACTCATTGGTTTCAGGAAATTGTGCATCTGTCCCTGTTTCTTCTTGATTGTTTGCATTTTGTGGAGTTTCATCATTGCTACTGGTGACAGTAGTAACATTTTCTTCATTGACCTAAGGAGGGTCATTGTTGTTACTGACATCATTGTTTTGTAGATCATCATCAAAACTCTGAGGTTCAGAGTTACTACTGGGATCAGTAGTATCTTCAGAGTTGGTGTTGTTACTGGTATCAATGAGACTAGGGTTATCAGAGTTACTACTGTCCTCAGTATCAACTGTGGGATCAGTATTAACTAAGATATATTTCATGATTTCTTGTCTGCCACCTGATGATGGCCCTCCTTGTTGGCTTTGATTGTTTGAATCTCCTGTATTATACACATGATTAACATCAAAAGATTTGGTTAGATTATCAATGTTAAAAAGCCAATCTGGACCATTTCCTTGTTCATTCATCAGGCTTTCATTAAAGGATACATTTACACTTTCTTTAATGATCCTTAGCCTTTTGTTGAACACTCTGTAAGATTTGCTTTGAGTTGAGTATCCTACAAATATTCCATCATCTGCTTTGCAGTCAAACTTACCAATTTGTTCTCTTGTAATTAAAATAGTACAAGGACAACCAAATGATTTTAAGAAACTTTTGATGGTTTTCTTTTATTGAAAAGTTCATAAGGTGTTTTAAAGTGAGGCTTAACTATTAATACTCTGTTCTGAACATAACAAGTAGTATTAACAGCTTTAGCCCAAAAAGTTATTGGTAATTTTGAATCTGCAAGCATAGATCTGGCTGCTTCAATGATGGTTCTATTTCTTCTTTCAGCTACACAATTTTGTTCTGGAGTTCTTGGTGAGCTGTACTGCCTGTCAATGCCCTTAATATCACAAAAATCAATTAGATTAGTATTTTTAAATTCTGTTCCATTGTCACATCTAATTGCTTTTACTTTGAGATCTCTTGTATTTTCCAGTTTTACAACCAGATTCTTGATAATTTCACTTGTTTCATCTTTGATCCTAAGAAAGAAGACCCAAGTATATCTGGAAAAATCATCAGTAATAACAAGGCAGTATTGTTTCTTTCCAATACTCATTACATTTGTAGGTCCAAAAAGGTCCATATGTAAGAGCTGCAAAGGATTAGAAATAGAATTGATTGCTTTGGTCTTATGAGAAGTCTTGTGTTGTTTACATTTTAGGCAGGCAACACAATGATGATCACACATAAATTCTTTTTGTGGTAGACCAACTACCAAATTCTTTTTGACTAAATTGTTCATATTTTTAAAATTTGTGTGACACATCCTTCTGTGCCAGAGTTCTGATTCATTTGTGTTTGCCTTAGATAAAAAACAGTTGATCTCATTTGAAGAAATGAGTTCTCCCCCTATATCCAGGCAATACACATTGTTTCTCCTTGGTGTTCTTAAAACAACAAATTTTTCATCAAAGATAAAATCAGGAGAAAGAATGATGCACTCAACATCTGTAAAAAGAATTTTGTTCTTCTTATCACAGACTTGTGAGACACTAACCAGATTATATTTAAGCTCAGCAACATAAAATACATCATCAAAAGTGATCTTACCATTTGATACTGTACCTTTACCTGTAATCTTACCACCTCTTGGATTTTCTCCAAAAGCAACATATCCTCCTTCAAAAGACTTGAAATCTCTAAGTATTTGAAGATTTCCAGTCATGTGTCTAGAGCATCCACTATCAATATGTCATGTTCTACCTTCTTCAGGGATCTGCATACTCTGCACATAAAGTAAAAGGATTAGTTAAGTTTGAGAACCCAAGCTTGTTTTGTCTTGGGTTCATCATTTGAAGAGTAAGTTTTTCTAATTGAATGAGCTTTGTATGCAGTTTTGTTCTTAGTTTTTTTTATTAGTACTAGTGTTCTTGTTTGCTACTGATCTAGGTTTATGCCCGTAGTGTTTAGCTTTTGAAAATTTTACTACTGATGGACCAGTAGTGTTTGGGTAATATGAGTTTTGAGCATGGTCAGTAGTATTTCTGTAATTATACCATACAGCATTGTAATTAGGGTTTTTACCAGTAGTAAACCTCATATAGTTTCTACTGGTGTTTGAAAACTTTGAGTATTGAGGAAAGTGATTTTGTTTTCCATTGTTTTTGAAATAATTACTTCTGTTTGGACTTTTATACCTGATATTTTGCACAAATCTTTGTGCAGTTCTTCCAAATTTGGGAGTTTCAACGCATGGTTTTTTAAATTCTTTTGCTTTTGTTTCTTCAGTTTGTTTTAATTTTAAAGCTTTCTCCTTTTCTTTGTTGATTTTAAATTCTTTAAATTCTTGACTGTTTATAGGATTGAAGTGACAATCTTTAGCTATGTGGTTAACCTTGTTGCAGATTAAGCATGTCAATTTTGTTGATTTAGAACTTTCAGGTTTTCTTTGTTCTTTTAACTGGTTCAAGTTTCTTTAATTTCCCCTTCTTAAAATGTTAGGTATATTTTCTGAGTTGTATTTTGGGGATTTAGTTTGACTTTGTGTTGTGTGAAAACTTGTATCAGTTGACTCAGTTGTTTGATCATCATCAGAAGACTCATATGATTCATTTGTTTCATTACTGGTTTCAGTTTCAGTTTGACTTTCAATTTTTAAATTATTTAAAATTCTTTCTGTGGTTGATTTGAGAGGAGGGTTAAAATTTGTTGGAGGTGGGACTGCATGATATCCCGCTCCATGAACAACTTTTTCAGTGGTTTGATTACTTGTTAATTCATTAACAATTTTAGAACTTCTTTCAAAAATTTTAATGGTTAATTTATTTTATTCTAATTCCATTTGACATTCTTCTAATTTGATTAAAGTTTCTTTTAATTTTAATTCAACGTGTTCTTTTTCATAAGTGGTTTGTAGCAATTCATCTTTTATCTTTTGATCAGTTATTTTATAGATTTTAATTTGATTTTCTAAATCAGCTATACAACCATTATATTCAATTCTTCTGTTTCTATTTAGAATCATCTCTTCAAGAGTTTCTTTATTAAGTTATTCTAATTCTTTATATGCCTTAATGCATTCAGGAGTACAAGATTTAGAATGTACCTCAGTAGTAGAATCAGTAGTGAAGGCCATGAGAGCTTGGTTCTGTGCATGTTCTTCTGCTTGAAAGCTCCAGTCATATCCTTGTCCTTCTTGAGATACTAAAGTAGTTGAATTGGAAGTACTGTTTTTGTTGTAGCTTGATCTTTGGTCTTTGTTTGGACATTCTCTTGCAAAGTGACCCAAATTGCTACAGTTGTAGCATTTGACCTTGGTCTTGTCAAATCCAGCACGATCACCTTTGTTGTATGACAGATTTTGTCTTCCAGTTCTTTTAAGAAACCTTTTTGTTCTTAGGCTCAGCATTGCCATCTGCCACTTGATGTCCATCTCTTCCAAATCATCAGGATTGAGTTGTTCTAAATCCTCACTAATCAATGCAGTATGCACATGACTAGTGAAGAAGGATTCTCTTGCTACATCTTCAATGCTTGCATTCTTTATAGCCTCCTGACCTGTTCCTGTACTAGACACAAAAGCAGCATTGTTTGAAGGTAAATTTGGAGTTTTTGTACTTACCTCAGATTCAAACACTCTTAGCTCATTGTACAACTCATCCAGCTCTTTTTCTTCCAAAGCATCCCCTTGTCTATATATAACTGTATACATAGACCATTCCTCACCAAGAGATCTGAGAAACTTTTTGTTTACATCATCATTGTCTGGTTTGTAACCAACTTGATTCAGTTCACCAATAAGTTTGTTGAACCTATCAAAGACTTGTGATAATGATTCATTCTTTTGGACTTTGATGTTTCAGAACAGACTTCATGTTTCTTTTGGTGCTCTTTGTGCCAACAAACCTCTTTTCCAGTGCCTGCCAAAGCTTCTTTGCATCATCATATTCAACAAAGAGATGTTGATAATCATTGGGAATAGCAAGCAAAAGAGTGCTTAAGGCTTTGAGTTCAATTCCTTTGTCTTTCTTCTCTTTTTCACACCTGAGTTTGTCGACTTCAGTTGAGGAACTTGCTACTTGAGTCTGGATGGTTTTGTTGCCTTCAACAACAACTTCCCACATGAAATAATCAGTAATAAGCATATATTGCTTGATTCTGGTCTTCCACATCCCAAAGTTGTTGGGAGTAAGAATGGGAATTTTGTTAGCTTGAGTGCTTTCATTGTTATCAGACATGATTAACAATTATGAGATCGAAAGTATGAAACTTTTTGTTGTTCTTAATTCGTAGATCTAGAACCGTAAAGCTCTGATACCACTTGTCAGGATCGATTAACCCAGACAGATTAATTAATCACAGATCTACAAACTATGAGAAGTTGCATCGGATCCACACTCTAGTTTAATTGATTAAGAACTTATGAATACTGTAAACAAATACGATTGAACAATAAGAACACAGTAATCACAAAAAGCTTCAATGTATATTAATTTTATCGATCAATACATACGTACGTTTACAATTCGTAAGGAACTATATATACTAGTACTTGAAGCCTAAATTGTTAACCTAGTTATTCTAGGAATCGATTACAATCAATATACATCAAGATATTCATTCTATAACAAACTATGCTAGAATCTCGGACTCGATCAGCACCATAAATATGATCAGTAGTAATCATTGATCGTCAGTAGTATTCATCATCAGTAGTAACTTCCAAGATTAGCATCAGTAGTAGATATCATTTCTGCCCCATCAGTACTAACTTCAATCTTCATTGATCAGTACCAACTGCAGCATCAGTAATAGAATGTGTATATCTTTATATCCCAACATTGGTTTCAATATCCTGCTCCGGGCAGCTCTTCAAACGGTAATGTCATATGGGCTTTAGACCCTGCATCGGGTTTCACGATTGCATCTAGGGGTGTTAACGAGTCGAGCTTTTAACGAGCTACTCGAGTTCGAGCTCGTTTATATCGAGCTCGAGCCTATACAAATTCGATCTCGAGTCGAGCTCGAACAAAAAACAAGACTTGATTAATCTCACGAGCCGAGCCTAATAATTTAATACTCGACTCGGCTCGTTCGATAGCTCGTTTAATCTCGAGCCGAACGAGCTAGAATGATCTTAATGAGTCGATCCTAACGAGCCGAACAAATGTTTTATACAATAAGTACAAGTGTTGATACAATAAGTACAAGAATACACATATATTAATAGGGTGTTAACGAGTCGAGTAATTAACGAGCTTTTCGAGTATGTAAATTAGTTATTTTCAAAAAACATGGAATTATAAACGAGTATCGAGCTCGAGCTCGAGCTCAATTTTAAAAGCTTATTCAATCTCGAGTCGAGCTCGAGCCGAGTAATTACTAAACGAGCCGAGCCCAAATTTCCTGATATTCGACTCGACTCGAATCGTTAACACCCCTAGTTGCATCTATCCGTAAAGTCTATGATGCTGTTTCTTTAAAGTCAGCCCCTGTTGACACTTCAGTTTGGTCCAGGATCGTTCCCTCCAAATTATGTATTAATGCATGGAAGATTGCGCACAGACGTATGCCCACCAAATTAAACTTACAGAAACGGGGTATCACCCTTCTTTCCGGCGCTTGCCCTATGTGCGGATTAGAAGATGAATCAGAGGAGCATATTTTTATTAATTGTGGGGTCACTCGTGTCTTTTTGCAGGCCATTGCAGATTGGTGGGGCATCCCTGTGTCGGCATCTCTAGTCTCTCAGGCTTCTGGTCTTGGGGTCGGGATCAAAATCTCTCAGGTCTTCGGCTCAAGTTCTTCACTGGAGTCACTTTAGTGTTCTTATGGGTTGTATGGAAATATAGGAATGATATCGTGTTCAAGCCGACGGATCGTAGTAGCTTCAAGCTCGGTTTTTTATTCTCCAAGCTCATTCATTTTTCTGGCTGTGCTCTAGATCGAAAGGTGTTTTGGGAGCTGCCCAATGGGGTGGTTGGGTTTCAAACCCTATAGACTGTTTCGGGTCAGTCCTGTAGTTGTTAGGGGTGTTCAGTTAGTGGTTTTGGTGCTTGTTTTGTTTTTCTCATGTTTTTGTACTTTGGCTAGTCTCTGGCTAGCTCTTTTTTCTGTTTTAATTTAAGTTTTGCGGGTTCCTTTGGGGGGTGACGGACTGATGGCATTGCTGAAGCTCCTTCCAAGTTTCCTTGTTGCCGTTCAAAAAAAAAATAATAATAAAATAAAATTCTCATATCTTACTTTTAAGTTTTGACAATATTGAATATGTTATGTTGTTGTTGTTGTTGTTGTTAAACCTTACTTTGATGCCACCAAATCTTTAGGAAACTTGGGTGATCAGAATATTATTAAAATATTAAATAAAGCAATGACACATAATGATACAAGTTATAGTTAAAGGACCAAATTCAGAACCAAATTACTAATCAAGGGACAAAATTTGTTCAATTTTATAAACACCGATATAATTAAGTTTTGGGCTTCCGTACTCTCTTCACGAAAACAATTGGTTTCCGGTACGATTTTGCGACACTCGCCGATCCACTGAAAAACTATCAATTTTCAACAAAAAATGAGGTGAGTTGTTTGATATTCTCTTGCGCAGAAACAATTTTATGTTGTAGCGATCGTTAGGCTTAGTAATTTTTCTACAAAATTTTACTCCTTTTAAGTCAAAGTTGTTAATTGAAACCCTTTGCATGATTCCATAGTAAGTTGAGTATTGTTTGCAGTTCTCACAATGATTAGAAGATCATACGTTAGATATTGTTGTGTAATATTCGTTCATCTGAACTATAAGTTGATATTGATTTTATAAAATCTGGAGGAAGTTTCGGCGACTGTATTGCGTCTATTTGTAGTTGCAGAAATGGAAATTAGGGTTTTACCTTTGTAGCTGTTGTATAGTTTTTCATGTATAATTGTATTTGAAGTTAAAGTAACGGCATTTACAAACAGTTGAAATGCAACTTCTTTTTGAAACTTAGGGGATGTAATTTAGCAAAAACTTGAGCTCGCAGATGGCTAAAGAAGAGCGATTTACTTATGAACAGATTGATTTTGGGCTATTTTGAGTTCGTTAAATTTGTTCAAATTGTTTATCCATAAAGTTTGAATATTATTGTAACAAATATAGTCTATACTCTATAATCAGCAACACATTAATTGTTTATAAAAATAATTAAAAACTTGGACAAAAAAGCATTTACTTTGTCCCATTTTTAACTGCAATTAGAACCATCTGTTTTGACCCGAACCTGTTTTAACCATTACCGACCCAATCAACCTTCTCAATTAGTGTTATTTCACGTATACCATATTTTCTATTTCTATATATACTCTATTTGAGCAATGAAAAGATACAACTTTGATTCTTGTGTTTGCTTCAATTTGTGCAGAAACCATCCAGAAGTTCTTTGGGCTCAACGTGCAGATAAAGTTTACCTAACCATAGCTCTACCAAATGCAAAAGACATTGCGGTTAAATGTGAACCACATGGATTATTTAACTTCTCTGCAGTTGGGGCGAATGATGAAACCGTTGACTTTTCTTTGGAACTTTATGGTAAAATTGTACCTGAGGTGAGTACGACGACCCATTTATTAAACGGGTCAGCCTTGTCAACCCTTTATGACCGTAACCCATTTAGCCCCAACCCGAATCAGTTACTCTTTATCTTGAGGTGTAACTTCTTTTATCTCCAATCTTTATTCTAAACAGAGCTGCAAACCCCAAATGGGTTTGAGGAATATTCTGTGTACCGTTCAAAAAGAGGAAAAAGGTTGGTGGAAACGTCTTTTAAAATCCGAAGAAAAACCCGCACCATTTATAAAAGTTGACTGGAATAGATGGTGCGATGAGGACGATGAGTCAGCTAATGGTAAGTTCAGTTGCCATGTCATCAGTTTCTGTTATTTATCATCATGTTTTTGTTTCTTATGTAAAGTTATATTCGTTTGGTTTTGCAGATACGGATGATGACGACTTGAAGGTAATTTCAGTAATAAAAAATAATTGATATAATCAGCTCCTTTTATCACATCGTGACATGTTTAATTTTAACAATAATAAATATTTATTTAATCTTGCCACAAAAATAATTTCACTTATTTTTGACACTAATGTTTGTGTACCACTGCAGTACACTAGTGATGATGATGGTAGCAGCAGTGATGATGGAATGCTATGTGAGTTTTGATACAATAAAATGGGTCGGGAATCGGGCCAATTGGGTAAATGGGTGAAACGGGTCGGGCTGGTTTGGATTGACCCTGCAACAGTTTTTTCTGTCCATTTCTTTTCCACCAAAAGAAACTGTACATTTTAAGTATGTGCGATTTTAGTCATTCTACTTTTTTAGTATCAGTCATTAAAAAAGTTATTTTGTGTACCGTTTGGGCATGAATCAAACATTATTATATGAAATTCTTAAATAACGAAGTATATAAAAATTATCATTTTTTTAAGTTCAATACACATATTGCATAATCAGGCTAATCTATAACATTTTCACAGATCTTCCCGACCTTGAAAAAGTGAGGAAACTAAATGCGAGGAAATTAATGAAGACAGAATGAAAACCTAGAAATCAAGCCAATGGTCAAAGTTCAAGCTCATCAGATCACAACACTTTTGTTGACCAAAAGGTGGAGGTTTCGACTCCCTTTTGTTGCCTGAGCTTGGGCCTGGATTTGATTACATATTTGTAATATGAATTAGGTACTTAGGGAATGATATCAGACTAAATTATGGTTTAACCGCAATACTGCTTCTCCGTTTTCACAATTATAAGTTTCTAAATCACAGTTTTTGGCCACCTATTTTGGGAAATATAACATCAAAAATATGTAAAAATAATACTAATAACCACCTAGGCAAGTAAAAAAGCTTATGACCTATATTGGTTAGCATATAGGGGCGATAAAACTTGTAATTATCAAAATATAACTTAAGACTTTATAATTACCAAAAGCAGACATCTCTTAAAGGTATATTGTTATATTTATGGAATTTGCCTATGCAATAATAATACAACTTGAATAAAATGATTTGGAGGTTTTATACATTAGGATTAGACTTTGGGCAACTTCCGATCAACCATCTCACTCTAACACTTTAAAAGCAATTATTCTAAAAATAAATCCGGCAGCGGCAGCAAGGAGGTGTACACCGGTTTTAGGGTTAGGGTTTCGAGAAGGCTAGGCTTGATACCATATTGGAGATTGTGGAAATTTCCGTAAGGGTTATACGTTGTATTGATACCAATATATAAGAGATAATGATATTCAACTATTTAATTCATCGATTCTTGAATTTAGTTTTAATCTAATTGAATATAACTAAGTTAAAAAAAATCGGAAAACTGTGATTCACGGTTCGATCGATTTCAAATGGTTTTGTTCGATTATTGTACCGATCACAAACACTAAAAAAGAAAAAATTCCCTACGTGTTAGTAAAGTTGAAATAAAACGTATAATATAGAGGGCCGGTTTGCAAATAACAAAACTACAGGGGGTACAGTTAGAAGACTAAATGACTAATTGCAAGTTAGCAAACTTCTTCAGTGGTTTTAGGCTTTTAGCTGATACATAAAAGCGTGGATCATTAGTTCTAACCCCTTCATCGAGTCTACCGCGAACATCAGAGGGCGATGACGATGTACTTCGACGATTCTTCTTCGATTGTTCGTCTTAATATAGGTCATAATCTCTAATTGTCTATCATTTTGGTTTACAACTCACCATCTCACATGTAATTCGTCATAATTTGGTTCATACTCGATCGATTAATTGATCAGGTTATCGGTTTATTTCTTCAATTTAACTGGTCTGTTGTTTTGATTCATCGATTATATATGTTCATATGCATAGCGAGATTAGACATGTGCATTTGTCCACAGGTTAGGCATTTGAAGCGGTGAATTTGAAATTGAGGCATATAAGTTGAGTTGATTATAAAATCGAACTGTATTTTGGTTAATTTGGGGGATCCAAACATAATAGTGATATATTATAGCTACTGTTGATTGTGTAGCTAAGATGATGTGATTGATTTCAATTGTTAATTTCATTTTGTTGTCAATATAGGTGGAAAGAAATTTTGTACAACTGTTGGTACACTAACTAATCGGGAGCCTCATTCGATGCTTGCTGCTATGTTCAGTGGTCGCCACACTGTGAGCAAGGATTCTGAGAAGGTATATATAGAAAAATAAACAACACTCGGAAATATGTTTGTTTTTCATAATAATGGTAGCAATTATATTATCATAGCAATTATATTAGCAAGAATTGAATGGGTCAACTAATTACTGAAACATGTATTCGTCATACACTCATACACATTAATGGAATTATATATCAACCCATGAATGATTATTATATTAATTGTTCTATGGTAATAATAGATAGGAATATGCTTTGATTATTTCATGTTTTTGCAGGGGTATGTTTTTGTTGATAGGGATGGAAAACACTTTCGGCACATTTTAAATTGGTTGAGGGATGGTGTAGTTCCCAGTTTGCCTGATTTAGATTCTTCAGAGCTTTTGCGTGAGGCTGAATACTATCAGCTTCTTGTAAGTCATTCTTTCCTTTTCCTTTTTATTTTTATTTTTTTTATATTAAGTTTTTTTATGCCATGGATGCATTACTTTTGATAATTGCTATTTTGATCTGTAATATATAACCACTATATTCCATCATTTCAGGGATTAGTAGATGGGATAACTGAGCTCTTGAGTAGGAAAAGGGAGGCTGAAGAAATGGACACTGAATTAACACGCACAGATATTATCAAATGTGTACAATCTGAAAAAGTCAGGTTAAGAGGAGTAAATCTCTCTGGCCTTGATCTTTCAAAACTGGTATGATCATATATATCTTATTACGTGATTTTTAAGATTAATTGTCAAATCATGTATCATATAAAACTGCATGAAACTTGATATCCATCGTATCCTGAATAGTATGTTAGTTGTGAACAATTGTTTTTTCTAAGAAAGCTAAATCACATATTATTAGCCATTAATAATCAAAAATCATTTGGCAATCAATAGCTTGTAACGATACAATTATCTTTTTTGGTTGGTTTGACCAATAGAAAGTCAAACATATACTGATGGTGGTGAATAACTTATGCAGGACTTATCGTATGTGGACTTCAGCTATGCATGCCTGAAAAATGTTTTCTTCTCACGTGCTAACCTTCATTGTGCTAAATTTCGGGTAATATTATGGCTTTATTATTAATTAATTTGATCAACAATTACACTTTCTATCTACAATTTCAGGATGTAGATGCTGAAAATACCATTTTTCACAATGCAACATTGCGTGAGTAAGATTCTGTGAATATTTGTTTTTATTATTTTATTATTTCTTGTTGCGAATAAGATTTTGTTTTGCCTAGGGAAGATGTGAATTCACAGGGGCAAATCTTCGTGGAGCTTTACTGGCTGGAGCTAATCTTCAGAGTGCAAACTTACAAGGCAAAATCTCATTTTTGTTTATTTATTAATTAATTTTTAAAAGATCTGCTTTATGTACGAATGCTTGTTTTATCAAATTTAAAATAAATCATTGTAATTTCTGCAGATGCTTGCTTGATAGATTGTAGCTTCTGTGGTGCAGACCTTCGCTCTGCACATTTACAGGTATGTTTATATCATATTATGTTTTTCGTTTAATCATTCAGTTGCTAAACCTACTCGTATTTGTAAAAAATACCTAAATAGTTCTTTTGCTCAGCTTTAGCCTTTTGAATTATGGAAATATTTTTTTATTCAACCTCTGATTACATTAATCTAGTGGACTTCACAAAATTCATGATTATGTCACTGCAATTATAAATATTTTTGCTAATTTATTATTTTTATCCTGATATCTTTATGTTTTATATATCTCTCCAGACTGCTGATCTTACAAATGCGAATTTGGAGGGTGCCAATCTGGAAGGAGCCAATCTAAAGGTATTGATTACAAAATTCAGAAATTAAAGTTCAAAACTTCAAATGGCGTTGAAATTTGTGAATCATGAAATTAAATATGGCCAAACTAGGACCTTCGTGCTCAACTGGGTTTTTTTTTTTTTTTGAAATTGTGACCTTGACTGTATGCTTAACTTAATGAATTTTGACTGCTGTTTGTTTTTATATATTGTTCAGGGTGCTAAATTGACCAATGCGAATTTGAAGGGTGCAAACCTTCAACGTGCGTATCTGCGTCATGTGAATCTTCGCGACACAGTAAGTACAATCGATATCTTTTTGTTTATAGAAAAATGACTTAGTACGCCTAGTCAAATACCTAAAATACCCTTTAGATTTTTTCCTAAAATAACATACGCGTTTAGTCATTGTACATATTTTGTCCTATTATGTCATTAAAAGATATTTCTTCTGTCCTGATTTGGTCATTCTGCAACCTGATAAGATGGAAAGTGTGGCAACTGACATGTTATTTTCTAGTGTCCTATCTGGGTCATTTGGTAATCACCTGTTTGTCATGTTACTTGGTTGCCAAATGGCTCAAACGGGACCCAAAAACATCTGATTGGAAAGAAACTGATTATTGTAACACCTTTTTTAATCTTGCAGCATTTGGAAGGTGCAAAGCTGGACGGTGCGAATTTGCTTGGAGCAATTAGATGACAATGAACCAATTCAAGACTAAAGAAAAATGTCCGTTTATTTTTTTCTGTACCTAATTGCAATCTTCTGGACTCTGGTTACTTGATGGTTCTATGCATTGCTAGATTTCTCGTGCTTTATGGTTTAAAACAAGTGTTCTGTATATTTTATCACTTTCATGATGAAAACTGGCTATCGACCTCCGAGAACAATTATAACAAAAAATAATAATAAAGAAATAGGGTGTGTTTGGTTGGTGTCTTTAGGAATAAGATTGATACCCATCAAAGTTAGTTGGTTGTTAACTTGGGAATCAGAATATAAATATTAAACCCATAGATCCATGTCAGATGAATGTGCTTTATTTTTCATTCCGGTTGTAATTCCCTCTCATACCCATTCCCAAATCCATAGTAATTCCCGACAACAAAGCAAATGCACCCTAAATAGTAAAGAGAAAATGAACCAAGAGTTGGATCCAGTGAGTATGGTCACATCCTACTATGAACTAAATAAATCTAGACTCGTTTGTAGGTCAACTTGAGGGCAAATAGGGTACACATGATGGTCAGACTCGGTGCTTGCACCCATTTACTTTAACTAAAAGGAATTAATATATATACTATTTTTTAAATGTATGTATCACTGTAACATAATGTATTTATTGTATTTTATCCATTAAAAAAAAGTGTGATGTAAAACTAAAAAAAAGATTGAGATGGTGGTTGGGTACAATAAGATTCATGCATCAAAAGTCTTGGGAATGCAGAACCCGTGCACCACATACTGTTGATACGTACACTTATTAATATTTAATCCTATTTTGAAGTGTAGATGGTACATTTGGGAAAGGGGGATGTATATGTTTTGATTTATATACTACGTGGACGGTGCGCTTTGTGTAGGAACCAGTGATGGGCACCTGACCAGATTTGAAAAATTATATTTACAAATCTATATTTCCAAAATGATTGCGAGTGTGTTTTTATGTTCTCAAAAAATGTTTTGCATATTAACTTGCTACCAGAGTTTCCTAGCGACGAGTAGTCACGGTGGATTTTTGTAGCGCGTTGTCATGGCTAGGGGTGTTAGCGAGTCGAGCTTTTAACGAGCTACTCGAGTTCGAGCTCGTTTATATCGAGCTCGAGCCTATACGAATTCGATCTCGAGTCGAGCTCGAACATAAAATAAGACTCGATTAATCTCACGAGCCGAGCCTAATAATTTAATACTCGACTCGGCTCGTTCGATAGTTCGTTTAATTTCGAGCCGAACGAGCCATACGATCTTAACGAATCGATCTTAACGAGCCGAACAAGTGTTATATACAATAAGTACACGTGTTGATACAATAAGTACAAGAATATACATATATTGTTAACGAGTCGAGTAATTAACGAGCTTTTCGAGTTTGTAAACTAGTTCTATTAAAAAAATATGGAATTATAAACGAGTATCGAGCTCGAACACTATATAAATATTCGAGCTCGAGCTCGAGCACAATTTTATAAGCTTATTCGAGCTCGAGTCGAGCTCGAGCCGAGTAATTACTAAACGAGCCGAGCCCAAATTTCCTAATATTCGACTCGACTCGAATCGTTAACACCCCTACTCATGGCACTATCCTTTAATTTTCAACTAAAGGAGCAAGTATTTTTCGTATAAAGATAAATTATATGCTGGTCTTATAGTGCTACCCTAAAAAAATGTTACTCTTAACTTGTAATTTTTAAAATAGTCTAGTTCTAAAATTATTAGGGACTCAAATAACAATTTAATTTAACAAAGTCCACTTTCCACATTTGCCTATTTGGATAAGAAAAGAAGAAACCCCCAATTTCTTTCTTTATTTCTCTCAATTGAACTCACGAAAGTCAAATGTCAAATAAAAACCAATTGATTTGTAAGGTAGGAAATAAAACATTTATGATGGTCACGTATGATAATGTAATGACTCGTTTTAAGATATGGGTTAACGAAAAAGACAATTTTAAGTAATCTAGTTTTTTTTTGTTTTTTTTTAATGTTTACACGGGTAAAAAGGATATGTTATCTCTCAACTTTTATCATGTATCCACCACTACACGTAACTATTATGATACAATTATTAGTTTATTACATATGTTGTATAAGTTAAATTTGTAGACAGTTGGAATACGTGTCTATAAAACAAAGTCAGATATACACCTACCGACGGATATTATCCACAAGTATTCGTGAGCTTTGATCGAGTAAATCAAAGATGGCGATTGATCAACCATCCTGTGGTCCCATCAATAAGGTCGACATATACAATCGTACAATTCAATCTAATAAAAAAGAGTCAGGCTCTGAAATCGAAATTATAAATTGGAATTATTTTCTCTTCGAATTAAATTTCATCCAGAAAATTTTCAAATTTTGTTCCGTTTTCTTTATCATTATTAAATAACTGCTTCATTTTTGTATAATTAGTTTTGTTTTGCCACATAAGCAAAATGTCGGGCACGATATTCTCGTTATTGAGCTTTTACAAAATTTAAGCTTAGCAGAAATATTACCTTTTTTTAAATAACTTTCATTAAAAACTAGCAAGATACTAGATATATCTTCTTTTATTTGTTAGTTTTCTCACATCAAAACTTCTAAAATGATATATTAATGCTAACGAAACACTTCCATTTCTTTTATCACTTTCTTAAAGTACAAACTTTATGCATAATATACAAGTCACCATTATGTTGATAAAATCTCACTTTCTCTCTTTTCTATTCGCTTTCTTTGGTTATCTAACGAATCTCAAAGTAACGAGTACATACCAACCATGTCACTTATGAAAATGACGCGCATTTTTGCAGAAGCCTAACAACTAAAAAGTTGTTAATTAAAGTTTTATTAGAGATGAAATATATGATTAAAGGTGTAGTAGAATCGATGGTATGTACATTTCATTTATAAAAGTCGGAACAGTTTAGCTACTAAACTTAAATAAATAAAGTACTACGTATTAAAATTAGAAACAGGAGAAGTAGTGGAGGGCCAAAAAAAAGAGGCTAATTTAGAAAGAGTTTGTCTGTGGGCCCCACAATAAATAATGGGTTATTTGGGCCATGGACATACCCTTACCGACATATTTTTCTTTTTTTGGTATTTGCCGCGTCACGTCCGTGTTCAACAACATAATAAAAGAAACTTAATTGCGAATAAATACCTATTCCATTCTTAATATCGACAATATCTTACTACTATATAAAGCATTTAGGCCTACCCCATTAGGGAAGTTTAAGGAGCTCCTTAAACTTGATTTTAAGCACCTTTCCACTTTTGTTAGTTAGTTCTCTACCTTAAAAAAAAATAATCGCGGCTAATAAGATTCGAACCCAAGACTTCTCCAAACTTATCACTATGTGTTAACCACTTGCTATACATTACACTTTGGTAACACCACCCACACTTAATAACAAAAGTCTGTTACTCGAAAACCATTTTACCCAATAACATTAAATATACGACGCTGTAAATCATCAACTCTTACCAAAATCCACATTTCCGTTTAATTATTTATTTCTAGCAACAATTATTACCGTGTAAACGAACAAAATTTTCTCGCCACGAAATATGGTTTCTGGGGTACCCGCCGCCGCATTGCGCGGGTACCCTGCTAGTAATAACTAATAGAGGATACTTTTTACGTTATAAATTTTATTGCATGCACCACAATTATTATTTGGTATAAGAGAAATGATATTTAGTCCTATCATTTGGTTCTACTTATAGTGCTACCCATTTGATAGAATGACATGTTGAATCCACTAATTTTTTCTCATAATATTACTAGCTACAAAACCCGCCCGATGGGCGGGTATGCTGTAAATTTTAGTATGTAGAAAAATGTCCAAAAACTTTATATACTTCTAAATGACATAATAATCGATAGATGTGATGATGATTTTGTACAAAAAAACGGTAATGAAGAAATGTTACATATAAATGTTACATATAGTTATTTGTTTCCTTCGCTGATTGATCTTTTAAATATTTATTTGTTTCCTTGTATGTAGGATCTTTTAAATAGTTATTTGTATGTACGATCTTTTAAATAGTTATTTGTTTCCTTGTATGTAGGAAGCCGTATATGGAGCATATGAATGTAGACCGTAAGCCGTACCAGATTCGTTTGCCGTATATGGAGCATATGAATGTAGACCGTAAGCCGTACCAGATTCGTTTGCCGTATATGGAGCATATGAATATGAATGTAGACCGTAAGCCGTACCAGATTCGTTTGTATTAGTGCAAATGACGTGGACCAATCAGGGAATTCAAGTGGCATTATGGACGAATAGGAATGCTTGGAATTGCCATGGTGTCAAACCCTCTTCAAATTTAGGCCTCATATATAGGGTATGATTCTTTGATTTTGACACATATGTGTAGGACTACAAGTAAGATCAAATTGTAAGATTAAATACAAGTTAGGTATAAAACTTATATCATGTGATATATGAATAAAAAGTTATAATGTAGAAATGATAACTTATAACTAATGATAAAATGTGACATTTTCTAATTAAGTATACATTTACATTTGATGATATTAGAACTAGAAAAACTTGATTTCCATTAGTTAAAAACTAGATATGGTGAAAAGATGTTTGATTAAATTAAACAAACAAATAAAAACATATAAATCATTTGGTCATATATTATAAAAGCGTATACTGGCACATAAGTTTTCATTATGTGATGAACTGATAAACAAAACCGACATTTTAAGTATCTGACCAAAAGTTAGCAATAACTAAGGGTGTCGGTGTGCCTTTTTTGGTTTTTGAACAAAAACACTAAAATATCTTTACATTTTGGCATCGAAGTGATTTAACGGGATAAAATATAGTTGGACGGAAAGACAATAAAAATGAAAATTGTAATATACATGGACAAAAATCTGAAGAGAAAACCTAAGGATAAATACATAAAATTCGAAATACCACATAAGTAATAGAGATTGAATCTATAAAGTTAGAAGATTTATACAAAAATATACATGAATAATAAATTTTACCAATGCCCTAAGTTTTCGTATAAATTAATATTTTACCGTATAAATATTCAACCACTTAAATATGGTCGGTTTGAAAGTCTTGATATATTTAACACGGATAATGCTAAAATACAGAAATTTAAATATATTTCTCTCACACAAACACACACGTAGGCTTCTCATTTCCTCTATATAAACCAACTCCGTTTGGACAAATTTCTCAAACCAGATCAAAACAGTATCTTCTTACACAAATCAATTAACATCAAAACCGAACAAAATGGCCGGAATCATCAACAAAATCGGAGACGCACTCCACATCGGCGGCAACAAAGACGACGAGAAGAAGCACGAAGGTGAATACAAGAAACACGAAGGCGATTCTGCTTCTGACTACAAGAAGCACGAAGGTGACTCCAAATCGGACCACAAACCGGAGAAAAAGGAAGGAATCATCGATAAGATCAAGGACAAAATCCACGGCGAAGATGGCGGAAGCAAGGAAAGCTACGGTGAAGGTGAGAAGAAGAAGAAGAAGGAAAAGAAGAAGAAGAAGGAAGGTGATCACCACGACGGTGACAGTAGCAGCAGCAGCGACAGCGATTAGATCGCCGTAATCGTCCATCCTCTTCGATATCGAATCGGTACGCGTATTTTTTTCAGATCTAAATGATTTTCTACACGATCGATGATTGAAATTGAGCTACATCTTTGTAAACGACTATGATTATACAGTATTACGGAAATCAGGATCAGATCTACTCAGATTTAAGTCAAACAAACGTTTCAAAATTTAGTTCGTTATTAATTGCTACATAGAATATTTACAGCAAACACTTGAACAAAATTTGCTTTATACATTTGAACAAATTTTGCTTTACAGTTAATTGCTGCACAAAATTACTATTCTGATAATTTGTTGAACTAATTGTTGTTGGTGTCTTGTGGTATTGCAGAGGATGAAGTCATATACATGGAGATTGAGCTTTTTATGAGTGTGTTTCTTCAGTTGTTGAAATAAATTGTAATGAGTATAAAGAAAAAAAAAAGTTTGGAGTTATGGATTGTTGTTTAATCGATAACATATGGTGTAATTGCTACTAAATATTGGTAATGAAGTTTAATAGTTGTGCTTCCATTTGGATTTTTTTTTTGGAAATAGCTTTCAAATAAAACAAAACAGAAAACTAGCAAGACGCTAGACAAAAAGTTCACACATTACAAGGAAAAACTAGCCATTCTAACCAACTAACTCTATACTTTTTATTCCGATTACATATCCAATTAAACGCTACTTCTTGAATAGAATCAACAAGCATAATCTTCCTCAAATCTCCATGGAACGTCACCTCATTCCTATACCGCCAAAGCATTCACACAACCGTAAGACAAACCGCTTCAATTATACTCTTTGCTTTACTATTAATGTTACTTACATCCACCGAGTACATCAATTCATCCAACCCATTCACATTCACATCTAAAATTTGCAACCATCTCCCGATAGCCATCCAAACCGATCTTGCCACCTCACATTCCCAAAAAACATGATCCGTATCCTCCACATGCGCACCACAAATATCACAACTCATGTTTTCAATCGGCACTCCCCGCCTAATGAGATTATGTTTTGTCGGGAATCTATTGAGATTTATCTTCCAAAAGAGAATGTTAACCTTCCTTGGGACTAGAGCATTCCATCGAGTATGGACCACTGACGAAGGAAGAATCCTATCATCAATCCACTTACGCGTAACCCCGACCTCATACTCACATGTTGATCCAATATCCCACCGCCACTTATCCGAACTGTCCGATAATCTAACATCCTCTACCAAGGCACATAACTCGACAAACGAAGCATGCAATCTGCCTCCGCTAGGCGCACGAGACCACTGCCACGATCGAGCAACATGCCCAATCCGATCAGCAACCGTACATGTCTGATTTTCCTCTAACCGAAATAACCGAGGGAACCTAGGAGCAAAAGTTGTATTCCCAATCCAAACCTCATTCCAAAAAGAAGTGGAACGCCCATCACCAATCGATCTTTTTAAATACTCCGTCATATTCAAACCTTGATCCTTCAATTTTGACAACATTTTAATAATTTGAGCCCACGGTTGATACCCGGAACACCCCCGCCCATTAGCGTTAAACACACCACCACCATGACCATATATATCACTTATAATTTTTGCCCACAACGTATTCCGGTTATTCACATACCGCCACACCCACTTCAATAAAAGAGCGATATTGAACCCGTGTAAGCTACCGATATTCAACCCGCCATTATCCAAAGACGCCAACAACGAATTCCAGTTTATCCGGTGAATCTTTTTTGATCCTTCGGAACCACCCCAAAAAAACGACGCCCGTAATTGCTCCAAAATCTTTTCCACCACAATCGGCATTTTGAACAAAGAAAGATAGTATATCCCTAAACCACCCAAAACCGATCTTATCAACATTGATCTCCCACCAATTGAAAGCGAATACACTTTCCACTTGGATAATTTGGATTTAAATTTGTCAATCAACCCACCCCAGTTCTTCTTTTGCGACATACACGCGCCAACCGGAAGACCTAAATAATTAAAGGGAAGCATCCCTTTACAAACACCAACTGATTCCGCCATTATGTTCAACTCCCCGTCCGACACTCCGATACCATATAAATTTAATTTGTGCAAATTGATTTTTAAGCCGGACGTCATATAAATTTGGATTACTTTATGGGTAGATAATATTTGTTAAATCGATTAAACTAAAAGATAGATTATGTTTATTGTAAATTTTAAAAATGTATTAATTAAACAAATAATCGTTTGTTGAACACTAAAAGAGTTGATTAGTTCATTATTACAATTTCAAATAAACTAATCAAATCCAAACATTATTTTTAATCACATTTTTAACGGTTAACTATCTAATTCAAATAATATATTTAATTCAAAATACATAAGTTATTTTTAATACGTAATTCCAAACACACTTAGTTCAATTTAATTTAAGTCTGTATTTTCTGTATTTTCTGAATTTTGAATTTTCATTATTTACCTCTTATAATTTCACTTAATTAAAATAAATTTTACATTTTCAAAAACAAACTGTTTGTCGTTATATTTATTTAGCATCTTTTGTGCAATTTACTTTTTTCATTGTAATTTAAAATTTAAAATAAATAATATTTAACAATAAACGTATTTTTCATTATTTTTAAACAAATTACTCTTACAGTCAATGTTATTTTATTTTCTTATTTAAATCTCTAACTTCTGAGAAATAATTCTAATTTTATTCAAGTAAAAGTTAATTTTACATTTTAGCCCATATTTTCATTTTTCTTAGTATTTATCACACTATGAAAAGGTTATTCGGCTTTATTGTTTTGAGTAATTGTTCTTCGAGTTAATTAGGTAATATTATTTGTAGTTGCACGATATTTAAAATTAAGCTATTCATCATATGACCAGATATTTATAATTTTGTGCTTAGTATAAATAGAATATTTGATTTTAGTTTTGTATTTAATCTTTTATTAAGAAAATTATTTTTAACTTACTTTTTTAAATTAATTCTATTTATGGAAGGTGTAGATATGGTAAATGTTGATTATCTATACTAATTTATAATGCAGATTAGACATTTCTAATTACGGAAGTCTGAATTCAACCCTTCCGTTTTTAGAAATCTTCAAACCCACGTTAAAATTAAAATGTTAAAATGCTTGCTACCAAGATTCGAACCCGGGTGGACAGGTTCCCCGGGCAGGTAGCTTACCATTAAGCTATAAGCAACTTTGGTGACAATGTTTCGTAACATACTACTACTAGCTGTCATTTGCTGCGATTTTATATAAAGATCATTTAAAAGAGAACAGAATCTTTGGTTCTAAATTAAATATATGTCAATTTTAACATTTTGACCGACTTTTAGGCGTTTCCCATTCATTCCTTTTAGAGGTTTTTCCGTATTCAATGTAGATCGGTTACAAACCATTTTCCCCCACAGATGCCTACTCTTCCCAGACATCCTCAAACCCAAAATTTTTTATTTGGGACCTTTCTGCAAAATCAAACATGAATTCCGGCGACCGTTACTTACCGCCCCTCAATCACGCCCCAAGATACCTTCATTTCCAAACACAAAACGATCATAAGCATCGTTACACACCATGAGCTGCAGTGCCACATCAAAGCTCATAAGTTACATTTTTTTTATTTTATAACACCATAACTGGTAATTCCATTCCCGGATTGTAATTTGGTGGCTGCGTTTTCTCCCCAACAAGGTTCGTGATATTATTGATTGTAAACTTCGATTATGGAAAACTTGACAGGGCTTACAATTGATGGAGGCTCATCCCATATTCCACATCAAAGAGAGGTACTATTGATTATTTTATTCTGTAATTCGGTTATGTTTGGAAGGGCTGTTGTGTTCACCGTCAGCAATATGCTGTTTTAATGTATTTTTTTAGTTTATAAAAAATATGTTAAGATTTTATTAAATGTTATCTATACTACTTTATAATGAAGATTAGCCATTTCTATTTACGGAAGTCTGAATTCAAACCTGCCGTTTTTGGAAATGTTCAACCTGCGTAACTAAAAAAATTTAAAATAGTTGCTGCCAAGAATCGAACCCGGGTGGGCATGGTACCTAGGCAGATAACTTACCACTAAACATGTAGCAACTTTGGTTACAAGGGTTCGTACCCGAATAATACTATCGTTCCTTTTAGGCATTTTTAAACTAAATGCTTCAACTAATACTATCGTTCCTTTTAGGCGTTTTTTAAACTAAATGCTCCAACTAATAATGTCGGTTAAATTAGCCGTGATAAATCACAGACTATATTTCCTCGCGATGGCATAAAAGAATGCCAAGTAAAGTCCACGTATGCACTTTAGTTCCAACTCATTTCCAAAATATCGTCGCTTGAGTTTATATGTGGTCTAAAACCGTTCTCATTGAATACCATTTATTATAGGGCCTTATAATTTTAGACAATCACATGGTTTTTGGATAATTATGGTATTAAATGGAAATTTATATAACTTTAAGTTATAATGTCACAATACTATTTCAATTGCATTTAAGAAATTTCAGTTACAGACCGTAATCTCTGATCTGACGTTACTCCCTTCTATTCTCCAAAATACATTGTAATTTTATTGTAATTTTAGTTTAGAATTTCCGATTTAAAGCCTTTTAATGCACCTCCGGTTTTATCTAACAGGTGAGGAAATTGTTAGGTATTTATATTATTTAAGGCGTTAGGATTGTGCCTTGTGGAAAGCGGTTTCGATTTGAAGTTGTAATCGACGTTTACAAAAGAAGGCTAGGAACCTGCTGGTAGGTTATGAATTTGTTTTTTTAATGGTGTTTTGATTCCAGATTCATCAATTGTATTATGTAATTTTCCTTCATAATCAAATTCCCAATTTATTGTAATTTCCTCTGTGTGTGTTGGTAGGTATAATTATTATTCAGTTTGAGGAAGACGTAGGCTGTAAAAATCAAGAATTGAGGCTATGTGAGGTGCGTTAGTTTTTCCATCAACATTATGCTTATTTAACCTCTTAATTTGGAACCTATATGTTTTTACATGTTAATCACATATTCAAATTCGTTTGACTTTTAGTGTGATTGCTGGATTGGGAGAGGATGGCAAGCCATATTTATTTGCACAATTTACCAAACATGTATGTAATATGCGATTAACCCAATTGGTAGCTTAATTAATATTAACATTGTTTTGAAGTTACATGCTTATTATAATGGTCACCATTGAAGTGTTGATTGGTTCGAAGATTGAATTAGTGTTTACTTTAGTTTTCTTACAAATCTGGATTATGGAATGGTTAAATATGATGATGGATAACCATAACCATAAACACCCTGCAACCACTTTGATTTAACATAGCAAAAGTTAAAAAGTCAATGTTCTGGCATTCACCAAAATTATACGTATATCCTTATACGTCTTTTATAGAAGTTTCGTACTGTCCCATCAAAAAATTTATAAGTCATTATCGTCTTTTTCAGTGTACACTTTTGATCACCGGTGATAATTTAAATAATTGCTGCCATTGTTTTGATTCCATAATTAATATTTCTCACATATATTCAGCTTTTTTATCTTCCTATTTTAGCCAATTACAGAGCTGACGTTTAGTGGATGTTTATAGTGGTGCAAAAGGGTTTTGTTTGTGTTGTTGACATTTTATCATGCTTCATATTTGAGTTTTTGTTATTCCTAAGAAAATAATGAGAGTTTCATCTTTGAATTTTGAACCCCTAATTGGGTATCTTAAATTAAATTTTTACTTATTAAAGTAAATAAAAATGATAACAGTTTCAAGAGAATTAATTAATTTTTTATTATTTTAACAAGTTGCTTGTGATATTTTGTGTGATGTATATGGTAACTTATGTGGATCGAGTGGCGATCGCGAGCAATGGCATAAATGGGAGTCATAGAGTTTAATTGATTTAATTTGGAAAATTTTCCTTTTGAATATCATAAATATTCACAACAAAAATATGATTAATTTACTAATTTAAACTCACGCTAATCTTATATAATAATAAACACATTGTTATATAATATGTGTTCACGGGTCGATGAGGCCAGGATCAATGGTGAACCACAATAGGATATAATAGTAGTGTTTATGAAATAGGTTCGTTGTCACATGGATTAATGTTATATCATTCTTTCTATTTTTTCCTGTAAATTACATAAATGGTGCTTGTGTTAGTGTTAATTTATGGATTTCGTTCCTTAATTTTATTATTGCACGAATAGTCTAAAATGTTGGTCACTTTACGTATTTGACCTTTCGTTTTGAGAATTTCTATAAGCCGTCCGTCATTAAATTAACCATTTCAATTACGCGCATCATGGTGTGTATCAGTGTACTCTACTATATTTCAAAACATGTAATCGAACAACATTTCAACGTCAATGCTAATTATTGCCTTTTTCCTCTATTTTATACCCAGTTTTCATGCTTATGTACTGTATTCGTTATAAAAATATGTAACCAGTGGACTTTTAATCGCCAGAAATATGTAGTTCGTAGCCCGCCGCATTGCGCGAGTTTTAACCTAGTTAACTAAAAAACAAACATGGAGAACTACATTATTTGAATGTTGGTTCCCTTGGGGTCTCAATTCAAAGTATTTTGTTTGGATAAGTGTAAAATAATAAGATGGTGAATTCTTATGAATGTTAATATTTTGTGTAAGAATGTTTATTTTATATATAATATATTAAATGAATGAATATTTTTTATACGAATATGTCAATTGTATTATAAAAGTTAAAATGTTAGTTACCACTTACCATTACACTTTGAAGTGAAGTGATTAAATGAGGTGATGTTTGAATGTATTGACAGAGTAATCAATGATGGTGATTTAATCGTGGTCCCTTCAATAACGTCGACAATACATACAATTGTACGGTTCAATCTGTTAAATAAACAGTCCTTAAAATCAAGCTTACATATGTTTTATTTCGTTCTACATGAATTATATAAAAGTTTTGATAATAACAACTCTAATAGCTATAATAAAATATGCATCGAATAATTATACATTTAATTATAACAAACTCTTTAATTTTAAGGACTAATCTTATTATACAACTTTGATACATTAAAGACAATCTTTAAACTGTTATTATTAAATTTCATTACATCAACCCAATTAGTTTTTGTCTTGCCACCTAACATGATAGTAAAAGTCCATTATTGAGCTTTTACAATATTCATTTTAAGCTTAATAGAGATAAATCTATCGAATACGTTCATAGTCATGTTAATTGCATTTTTAATTAATTTTTATTAGAATATCTAAAAGTAAATTATTTGTAATAATAAGGGTGATTAATTTAGTTGAATACGATAGACATGCCTACTTCAATAACATAGAATACGATAGACATGCCATTTTAAATAACTCATAAGCTAATTGCATTTGTATGCTTAATTTATTTAGGCACCTAACATATTTCATTTAAAAGAGTATTATCGTTATAAGTGAATCTTCAAGGCAGTCTAAGAATTTTAGTTAGTCTCAACAGATAATTAATAGTCATTGGATCAAGAAAAAGTCAAAGGTAAAGATTAAGATTCAAACCATACAAATACATGTTTTTTTTTTAACAGCAAAAAGAAGGCAACGGGTTGAGCTTCGGCAATGCCATCACCCCCGAGGACCTCCAAAATTATATTAAAAAAAACTCGAGTCTAGCAAAATGCTAGACTAAAATTACAAAGGATAATGTAACCAGTCATTCCATGAAATCTTAACATGATTTCGATGGGAATACCAAACAAACGAAAAAGATTTAATGTTATCAACTAATTCCGATCTACGCATTCTACCACTATAAAAAACCAATGAATATCTAAAACGCCAAAGAATCCAACATGTCGTGTAGCCGATCACTGTAAATTTCAATCTTTTATATTCACCGTTATAATCGAACACGCTTCGGCCCACCATATATCAAACGAATCCCAAGACACCCCTTCCGAATCACACCAAGTTTTTACAGCAAGCCAGACATCTCTAGCTACTTGGCACGTGAAAATCGAATGTGTGATAGATTCGACCCCTGCATTACAAATAGGATATAAAATAGAAGTTATTTCCATACCTCTTCTCGAAAGATTGAATCTCGTTGGAAGGCGGTCTAATTTGAGCCTCCAAATAAACACATTTACTTTGATCGGAATCACTCTACACCATTCGAAGTGAGAATCAGCGAGGATGCCCGGGTACAAACAATTGTTGATCAAACGTCTCGCTTCACCAACCGTAAATTCACCGTTCTCACCCAAATTCCAAACCACTTTGTCTTCCCCTTCTTCCGGCCTGAAATCACTAATAAGAGACATCAGATCATCCAATTGAACTTGTTCTACACCTCCTCTAATATTTATCCTCCAATTAAAAGACCAAAACCCATTTGTCCATCTATCACTAATTTTACAATATGGATTCATTTCTAATCGAGACAATCTATAAAAACGTTGACAAAGAGGGATTGAACTACACCACATGTCCGACCAAAACTTAATAGATTCCCCATTCAGTAGTTTATATTGAATAGAAGATCTATCAATTATTTGATGGTCATGAAGGAAATTTATAGACTCAATAATTTGACCCCATACACCATTTCTAGCTCGAGGATTAACAGGTTTCTCAAAACCACCTTCTTCACCATAAATTGATTTTATTACCTTACAGCAAAGAGCATTTTTTTCTATATAAAATCTCCAACACCATTTAATAAGAAGATCCAAATTAAGGGCTTCAAGACTAGCAACGTTTAGCCCGCCTCTAGATTTATCAGCTAAACATAATTCCACAATGAAGTTTCTTTTCGTCAACCGAGCCTCCCCAAAAGAATTTAGCCCGTAATTGTTCCAATTTTTTAATCACACTAGACGGAGCTCTAAATATCAGTGTTGTAAAAAGCGGGCTAGGCGGCCGCCTAGGCGGCGACTAGGCGCTAGGCGGGTATATGCCGCCTGGATTTAGGGCAAATCGGCCAGTTAGGCGCTAGGCGGGGCTAGGCGGCTCTAGGCGGAGCTAGGCGGCTCTAAGCGGCGCTAGGCGGTCAACTGAAAAGTCAATTTTTTATTACTAAAAATTAGGTTTTCGATATAATTTTTATTTGCTTATATAAATAGGAAGTATTACGATGGAAAATGGGTCACAAACATACGAAGAAACACACATAAAGATCTAATATTTATCTTTGAAGTATTTGAACTAATATATTGTTTTAAGTACTTGAATTACTATATTTAATTGTCTATTTTGCAACATCAAACTATGTGAACCTTGAAATGTTTGAAATTTAAAGTATTATGTTATGCTATACATATCATTTATAGTGTATATATACATAAAATTCCAATCCGCCTAGGCCCCGACTAGGCCCCGCCTAGGCCGATTAATCCTCGAAGGTGGTCGACCGCCCGACTAGCGCCTAGCGCTTTTTGCAACATTGCTAAATATAGACATCCAATATACAGCCAAACTACCCAATACAGATTTTATAAGAGTGAGACGTGTAACACACCAATTTTCCATCCAAATTTTAAACTTTTAAGTAATAAGACTTAAGTCTTTACAAACCAAGTATCTCAAAATATGGTTAAAGTAAAACATTTGGAATCATTAAAAGTACCAAAAGCGGTGTTACAATATATCAAAAACTAAAGTCTAGGGAATTAAATAAGTACACCGAGCTAATCACTTCCAAATGCTAACTACGGGCCGCCTAACCCTTAGCTCCCGAACCTGAGTACATAGCCAAAATAAAACTAGTACGTGAGACAAAATTTTCTCTTGAGAAACATGGGTTTTAGACCCGATTAGAAAATATTTGCAATAAAATAATAATTAAATAATTATCAAATTGCACATAGTCAATCATACTCTAAGGCTTGCCATAAGCCAATCACATACGTAACGGGCCTACCCGAAACAACTCCCCCAATATGGGTTAACTAGGTAAACTCCCCCGTTTCCAGGTTATATATTTGCTCCCCCGATTTCCGGGTTATCTCAAACTCCCCCGCTTTCCGGGTTATCTATTTCTCGACACACTACCCTTGCGCAGGGTGGTACCACCCCAAGCAGGTGTCACTAACTCCCCCAACATGTGTGAGTTATCTAGGATCCGATTGTTTAGCTAACACATAACAATTCAACAACTTGAGTCAATGCTCCAAATCATAAGATTCAACATACTAGTGGTAACCAAGCAAGTCAATAACAATTCATATCATCTAGTAACTAATCAATCTTTATTTCTTTATTAAAACATTAATTTAATAAAGACTACTAAGAACTTGTTTAATCATTTAAACTATGAAAACTCTTTTACTATGTACTCAGAAAAGATCACATGTACTCACCTTAGCAATGTTATCCAACACTTGTGCTAACCAACACAAATCCTTACTTCTTAGTCAAAGAAGTACTTCAAATCTCAAGGTATTCTTGACCTAATACCATCAACAATACAATAACTAGTTATTATTCATAACTAATCACTAATCTATCTAATTTAACACTCCCAACCACCAAGTTCATACCACTTGGTGGAAATCTCAAACCCTAGTTCAAGATTCTTATCCATAAACCCAAATCTAGCTTGTACACATTGATTACAAGCTCACCATGAGTGGTTTACACTCATGATAGACCATCTTCCCCAAAGATGGTATGGTTGGTTCCCAAAACCACCATTCATGCCCATGAATAGCTTGAAACTAAGGTAGAAGATGATAAGAATCAATAATCTTTACCTTTGATGTTAAAATCTTCAAAGATGATGAAGATTTGAGCTCAAGATCATCAAAATCGCCTATTCTCTTCAAAATAACGGCTGAGCTAGTGCTAGGGGCGTAGGTGTCCAAACCCTAGCCCCAAACCCATTTTTATACAGAGGTAACCAGTTCACGATCTCGAACTTGAGTTCGCGTCGTGAACTCTGCGTGTCGATAACAGTTCGGGATCGGGAGCAGGTCGGGAACTCCATGTCTGAAAAACCCTACTTCCCTGTATGAAGTTCACGATCACGAACCATAGTTCGCGTCGTGAACTTCCCCAGTCAGCTAGGCTGCACTTTTTGTAGTCCGATTCAGCCCGGTTTCGACCTTAACCATATCAAACGGTGTCCAAATGACACGAAACCAATTCCTACGGTTCTGAAATGAATTATCCATAATTATCATATTTTTGTACAATTTATTTATTTACAAAATCTCGGTCGTTACAAGACGTCCACCAATAGAAAGCGTTTTAACTTTCCAAGTAGACAATCGATTACGAACTCTATCTATAATATGATTCCATTTAACCCCACTTCGAACACGTTGACCCACCGATACTCCCAAATAAGTAAAAGGAATCAGCCCACTAATACAACCAAAATCCGAGCAAACTTGTTGTTGATCCATCATCGAAACTCCAATTCCTGAAACCCTCGATTTATTCAAATTGATTTTGAGACCAGATTGAACATAAAATTCCGATAATATACTGATAATTTCTTGTACATTTTGTCGGTTCAATCCGCCACAAAAACCACATCGTCGGCGTAAAATAAATGAGAGATGCTAATATTATCGTGACCTACCAAAGCACCACCAAGTTTTTTTATCAGAAATAGATTTTTCTATCAATACATGTAGACCTTCCATTGCCATAATGAATAAAAACGGGGACAACGGATCGCCTTGACACAGCCCATGAAACATATTGAATTCCTCCGTCGGACTCCCGTTCAAAAGAACCGATAACTTAGAAGAATCTAAGCATTCAAGAATCCAATTTCTCCATGTAAAACCGAACCCCATATTCAACATAATATGATCAATATAACCCCAACTCACCGAGTCATACGCTTTTTCAAAATCAATCTTAAAAAGAAGAAGATTTTTCTTACGTACTTTGTACCAATCCATTATCTCACTAAGAATTATAGGTCCATCCAAGATTTGTCGGCCTTTAATAAAAGCTGATTGTTCAACACTAATCAATTTATCCATCACCTTAGCCAATCTTAAAGCGAGCAATTTTGCAATAATCTTATATTGAATACCTATAAGAGAAATTGGCCGATAATCTTTCACATAAATAGGATTTGGAATTTTGGGACAAAGAGTAATAAACGAGGCATTGCAACCGCTTGGGAACTTCCCTAAAGACATGAATTCATACACCGAATTATAAACATCTTCTTGAAACAATTCCCAATACTTCTTGATAAATTTAAAAGTAAATCCATCCGGTCCCGGGACTTTATCACTTCCACAACTCCACACCGCTTGTTTAACTTCTTCCATAGAACACATACTTTCAAGATCAATTACTTCAGAATCAGAAAGCCGAGAATACCTATCTGAACTAGAATCTGGAATCATAGACTCAACACGTTTGAACTTATCTTTGTAATAATCTAAGAACACTTTTTTACAGCTTTCGGTTCTGAAATCCAAACCCCGTCATCCATAATGCCTTGAACCATTTGGTATCTCCTTCTTTGATTCAACATACCATGAAAAAACTTTGAATTTTCATCCCCATCAACGTCCCATTTCAATTTAAGCTTTTGCATTAAATCTATATTTATCAACCTTTCTTTATCTTTAATTTCATTTACAAACATAATACGTTGTGACAATTCTTCTTCCGAAGCACAACCTTGATCAATCTTATTCTCAATATCAACAATTTTGTTTCGTAACCAACATATACGAGCTGCATTTACATCTTTATTTTCCATGCTCCATGACCGACAATCAATTTTTAAACTTTTAAGTTTATTTTTGAACAAGGAGATACTCGAAATATGAACCTGTTTAAAGTCGGTGCACGTCTTCTTAATCAATTCAGTATACGCCTCAGAATCTAAACATGATTGTGGGATTCTAAACGGAGTGGGACCATAATCGTTGTGTTCAGATTGGAGCAGAATCGGAATATGATCGGACAAATGTCGTTCCAAAGCCACTACTTTTAACCAAGGAATGCCATTACATAAGTTATCCGACAAAAGAAATTTGTCTAACTTGCTCATCTCCGTGGCTTTTTTATTCATCCACGTGTACTTTCTCCCCCTAAAGGAAGATCAGTCAATTGCTTGCGATCAATAAACTGATTAAATTAACTAGCCCCAATTTCATTAAATACGGACCCTAACGTTTCTGATTCAACTCGAACCTCATTAAAGTCTCCAAAAATAACCATATTCCCAACCGACCCTTGAATATAATTACTAATTTCATCCCATAAAATCATTCTAGCTTCAATTCCTTGGGGAGCATACACATTAATAAAATGTATACTCTCCTGAATTCCTGTAACATCCTAAAATCGGCCTAGTAGTTTTATGTATATTTGGTATATGATAAATAATTATTTGACCATATGTGAAATTATTTGGTTAATTATTTAAATGGTGTGATATTTTAACCATGGGGTTAATATATCTTTTTACTGAAATATTTTATTGTGAATATGATTTTTATATTTTTAGATCCTCTTTTGAATTGTGATTCCGAAAATATATTCGTTTTTTAAAGCAGAGCTCGTTTGGTATTTTAAATAAATTAACTATGATCTAGACACTCAATATTACATTGCAATTAAATTAAAGTGGCCTCCTTTTTGTCTTGGCTTGGGACGGCAGAATGGATAAAGGGTTGCCTTATCCATTTCTTTTTCTCACTTTCTTTATTTCCAAAAATCCTCCAAGAAAACCCACCAAATAACTCAACTTGATTTCTTCACTTTTAGCTTGGATCTTACTTGAATCTTTCCATCTCTAGCTCAAATCTCGAAGGTTAGCAAGCATTTAGGTAAGCTTTCATTTCTTGTTGGTTGTCTTGAAGTTCTTGCAAAATAATAAACTAGTGTTTTGGGTTTTTGTAATAATTTTGCTAGTTGGGTTATGATAAAGATATTTTTATGTTTATATGAGTTTATTAGGAGGATTACATGAAAATATATGTGAGTTGTTCATTGTGGGTGCGTGTCTTGGGTGCGTGAGTGTGTGCGTTATGTGTGTGGGTATATAGGTTGTGAGTGTGTCTTGTTTTCATAAGTATAAGTGTTTTAGCAAGGTGCAAGCAATTTAGCAAATCGACATTTGTGTGTGTGTGTGAACTCTGTGTGTGTTATGTGTGTGTGCGCAAGTGTGTTTCAATGTGTGGCTTTGACTTTTGTGTTGATGGGTTATCACTTGTACAAGAGTTTTAGATAACTCATGCATGACATAATAATATATTCCATAATATATAGTTTTAACAAAATCAAGTGGTACAAGAAAATGGGAATTTTCTAAATATATGCATTGAAAAAGATAAATGAATAAAAATGGAGATTTCCTTAGTCATAATGTTTTATGATTTATATGACTTGTTTATGTCAAAATGACTTGCTAAATTGTAGGATATGAGTTATAACCAAATAAGGTGTGACTTGATAAAATGGCTAATTTGGAAGTGTTTGGGTGATATTGTTAGTTATGTTAAAATAACATGTTAGATATGTTATTTTTGGTGTTTGTCAAAAAATAGTTAGACTTGGGTTTTGACCTTGATAAAATGACTAGTTAGCTATGAATTGCTAAATGATATGACTATAGCTTTAAAGTGGTGTTTGGAAAGTGCTAAAGTCAAATATAACGTTTTGACCCGTTTGGGTAAATATTGTGAAAGTTGATTAAATGTATTTTAGTATGCTTTGACTTGAACTAGGAATGTCAATAACATGATAATTACATATTTTGGTAAATTGTAATGTGTTGACTTGTTGTAGTTAAATTCGGGTCTCGACCCGTTTGGATGTATTATGCTATATTGGTTAGATATGACTTGGTTGTATTTGACATGAATTGCAAAAGTGTAACATGACATGTTTATATGATATTGCAAGTGTTTAGTTATTCATGTGGTGCAAGTGTTAGTGTTAAATGTATATTTAACATTGTTTATAATTTGCTGGAATTATATACTAATTCGGTATTCCTTTGGTGTACAGGAACTTGGATCGAGACTCAGAAACATTAGACCTCTGAGTTCGACGAGTGGAAGTAACGGTGAGTGGATTTAACCTCCAACTTGTGTTTGGTTACAACCGATTCGGTATTGCATGTTTGGCAGGAAAGATGCAGTAAAATACAGGAAAAATGCAGGAAACGTTCGCTGTCGTGAGTTCACGATCGTGAACTCTAGTTCACGCCGTGAACTATAGTTCACGTTCGTGAACTATTGTTCACGATCGTGAACTTCAATTTGCGGGTTTTCGGGTCGTTTTCGGGCGCGAACCTTTGACAGTTTACTTGTTTGGTACCTGTTTGATCGGGTTAAGCGAAATAGGATATGTGCACATAGATGAAGGGTTTCTGCTTGAATGGTAGCAACAACTCGGTTAGTGGCAATCGAGGCCTCATAGGGACGAGGTCAGTGTCGGAAGGATATCGGCTGAGCATAGTGTATCGACTAATAGGGTATTCAACCTTACTTGTATACGTTGCACGGTTAAGGGGGTTTACCCGGGGTGTTGGATACAGCGCTATCGGTTACCGTGGTTTTGGCCGACCATGGTTTAAGGCCCGCAAAGCCACCGATCCTCTCAAAGAGTGGTTACCCAAATCGGAGATGTAGAATTACTTCCGTGCTTAGTAGTCGGAGATGTAAATTACTTCCGTGCTTAGTGATTAGACAGTTAGTAGTTAGTGGTTCAGTGGAACAGTGGTTAAGAGGAACAGTGGTTAAGTGGTTACGAGGAGTAACGATCGGGAGATGTTGGTGCTTGTTTGTTGAGCTTTACATAATTTGTAGACTATGTTCATTCACTTAGATTTGTGCTAATCCCTCATTCGTTGACTCTTTTCAGGTTGATCGGTGCTTTGGACGGAATGGGTGACCAAGCTCAAATGGATATGTTTTGTAAAATGAGTCATGTCGTTAAGTGACACCGTGTAAATATTATTGTTTTGGAGTTTATTTTGGGACGTTTGGTTTGTAAACCTAAACCTAAACTATTTATTATCTTTATGCTTCCGCACATCTTTTTTTTTTATAAAAAAACGCTTTCTAAATTTTGCGGTGTTACAACTCCCATCCATTTTCCTTCAACAATAACGTAGATTACTCCACAATGAATACTATCTTTTTTGAAAACCGCAGGGTCCCATACCGAAATTATTCCACCCGAATGACCCCGAGCCGAGCTACAAGCAAATTCAAATTTATAATTACCCCAAATCGACTTAATTTTAAATAATTTCACCTTCCTCATAAGAGTTTCTTGAACTCCTAAGAACGCCACACCATGTTGATAGCAAAGCCGTTTCACCCATTTTGTCTTCTGAGAAACCCCTAGCCCTCTAATATTAATTGACATAACTTGCATCATTAACGTTTAATTCTCCAATACTTTTTACCTCCGACATATTTAATTTACTTTTCATCTTATGGCCAAACAATGTACCACAAGATTTTGAGTACCTCTCTTCGCCTTCATCCTTTGTTTCTCACGTTTGATCTGTTCAAACCCGGGCGGGCAACTAATAGAATCGGATACCTCATAATCGCTATCGACCACAACCTTGCTAGGAGTACTAACAACTTTATTAATAACCACCTCATTGGTCTTCACCTGTTCTACTCCTATATATGACGTAGACTTTATGTCTTGATCCACATCCGTCCCTACTTCACCAGATCCCCCAATATTAGGTTGATCAACTTTATCACCAATAATTTCAACCCCCTGAATGTTATCACCAACTACTTCATCAACGTGGTTATTCTCACCAGTACTGTCAGCAGCATGCAAATGTTGGTCGTTAATACCATTAATGATATCATGAATCAAAACGTCTTCCTCCCCATCCTCCAAACTGCTTTCAGACCCGGATTCAGAACTCGACTTTGAAATTTTGCATTTCCACACTCCTGTTTCCTTCACCCTCACCAAATAAAAATTATCTTGAACTTTTACATTTATAGTTTCATTGATACAATTAATGTCAGAAATGCTAATACAAAGTTTTCCTCTACTCGGGTTATCATCGAACTCATCAAAAAACAGGAATTTGCCCCATAAACTCCCAATCTTTTTGTATACATCTGATGACCATGCATACAATGGTAACCCGTCCACCTCAATCCAACTTATACGTTCATCTACTACAAAGTTACTGACCACTTGTTGAAATCCAGTAAAGAACGGCTTCCAATCCGTACTTTTAAATCTATTGCATGCTTTAGCCGAGGAGAATTCAACCCAAGCCCAAAATCCACCAACATGGTGAATCACCATGTCATTGAATCCTTCATTATCTAAAAGCACCAATGATTTATGAGTGTCCACTTTTGACAATGGACGCTCAACATATTGATTTGAACTCACTCCTCCTCCTAGAACGCTGGCATATGATGATCGATTAGGGTTTGACTCCACCGACACACCTTGCTTGGCAACGACATTAGGTTTCTGGGATCTTGATCTAGTGAATCTTGCCACCGACACATACACATGAAAAGAATCTATCCATTGATCACTTAACAGCCGAGCAAATTTCTCCTCTTCTTTAATCCCCAAGAAACGAATAAACCCGAATCGCTTACCAAATTTCGTGACTTTTTTGCGATGTACACGTCCGTGACTTTTCCAAACGACTCGCACCACTTCCATAATGCTACGTGATGAAAAAAGACGATGCAATCATCTCCACTTGTTGTTGATAAGGGTTATCAATTTTTTTCTCATACTGCCGTTTTGATTGCAATCTTTTATTACCGATTCTCCATATCCACCCCTCCTCATCAGATTTGAATTTACCCATGGAACGAATACCAAGAAAGGCCCCAAACCTCCCCCAACCCCAGAAGACGGCGGCGATTTTTGTCAGACGACACCGGCGGCACTAAGAATAGTTTATATAACTCATTCTTCTAGCTATACGAGGCAACATGGCCCGTGCGATGCACGGGCTTTGTTCATGATAAGAAGATATTGGTTTCAACTCAAAATATGTACAAAACAAAGCGTGTCAGAGAAAAATGTAAAGTAAGAAAACATGAGTGTTTATATTAGCATAGCACACACAACATGTTATTCATAACACATAAGTGTCACTAGAAAGATGTTCGTACTCTCTTTTATAGTCACAACTATATATAAACGATGATATATTTTCAATCGACGCCGGTAAATTAGTAGTTCCTGAAAAATGTAAGACTTTATTAAAAAAAGAATAATTATAACTTATCTATTTGCAGCATAAGTTTAATATTTAACGAAAAATAATTATCAATTTATGTGTTTACAAATTCAGACTTATTCATATTTTTTTTACCAAACATCTAAAAATTATAGTTTACTCATTTTTGTTGTTCTACGTAAAATTTTAGACTTATTGAAGGGTATTTCAAAATTTTAGATTATTTATTAAACATTGTTTCAATAACTACCAAATAAAAATATAATAACCATGTTTTGACAAAATAAAAATAAAAATACAAAGTTAAATATCAAAAAGCATTTGGCCTAACAGTAAGGTGTTTTTCCCTTCCTTTCGTCGGAGAGTCAAGTCACACAACAATCATAGGTGGCATTAGGAGTATATTAGAATTTATCGTTCAAAAATAAAAATACAAACTTAAATGCATCGTATAAAAATATACAATTAAGGAATTTATAAGACACGTCAATGACTTAATTTTTCCATTAACTATTATTAGTTTTAATTAGAAGTGGCAATTTCAACTAAACTATGGCCAAAGTCGTCAATTTAAGTCATATTTGAGAACAATTCCTTGTTACATGTGAACAATTCCTTGTCAAAATCTGAGAAGGAAGGTAGACTTTCCAATGAATCAAAACTTTATAAATCACTATCTCTTCCCCATTACATAACAGTCCATCTAGCTAGAAAATAACATCATAATATCCAATCAAAATCAACTAAAAAGTGTTTAAATCTAAAAATTATATATAAACTAATTAACAAAGTCTTACGGATGAGCAACCATAGGACAGTAGACTTGATAAATATGTTAATTGTGCAACCGCTTTGTATAGAGCTACTACAAACTCAATATCTTTTGATCTTAGAATCTGGAAATTTAGAGTAAAATTGAACAAAAAGTTTAACTATTTGAATACCTGAATTAGTTGGTGTGCCATTGATGGTGTAATACCCACTGCCCTCTGAAACATCTCTATTGCGGCATTGATATTGCCCTCTGAAATTCAATATTCTTTGCCTTCATATATATCTAGATTGAGATTTCAGTTAAATAGGAACCAAGAAGTAGAGTGAAACGGATGGAAATTTAATGCACGTAAGTAGTGAAACGACTGCAAGATTTACACTTAATGGTTTTGTAACTAAACGTTAGTAGTGAAAAACTGATCTTGAAACGTTTTGCACTAAACGTAAGTGCATGCATATGTTTAATTCATGCTTAAATTAAATGCAATTACGTTAAATTTATATGTTTGAGGAATTTATTTATATTTTTTAAATGCATGAACTAAAACGTTTGAGGAATTAATTTCCAAATACGTTTCTTGAAGTTAAAATATATGTTTGAGGAATTTATATGGGATTTTATATGTTTTAAATGCATAATTTTTTTTTTTTTTGGAAACAGCACGTAAGTAGTTTGAGGAATTAATTTGCAAATAAACTTAAATCTCGTCTTTTATGTTTCTTGAAGTTAAAATGAAAGTAAAATATGAAATTAAAACATGGAATTTAATATAACATTAATTTTGAAACTCATTTTTTATATATCTTTATATGGGATTTTATATGTTTTAAATGCATAATTGTTTTTTTTTTTTTTGGAAACAGCACGTAAGTAGTTTGAGGAATTAATTTGCAAATAAACTTAAATCTCGTCTTTTATGTTTCTTGAAGTTAAAATGAAAGTAAAATATGAAATTAAAACATGGAATTTAATATAACATTAATTTTGAAACTCATTTTTTATATATCTTTATATGGGATTTTATATGTTTTAAATGCATAATTTTTTTTTTTTTTTGGAACAGCACGTAAGTAGTTTGAGGAATTAATTTGCAAATAAACTTAAATCTCGTCTTTTATGTTTCTTGAAGTTAAAATGAAAGTAAAATATGAAATTAAAACATGGAATTTAATATAACATTAATTTTGAAACTCATTTTTTATATATCTATTACGAGTAATGGTATTTAGGTCTACCATGTAGACCTACTCATAGGCCTACTCATCAGATGAAGACACGTGTCAAAATCAAGGGATAATATTAGGAGAGAAACTAGTGGAATACACATATCATTCTATCAAGTAGGTAGGCCTATGAGTAGGTCTACTTGGTAGCACTAAATATCATTTCTCATCTATTACCTATAAGTAGGTTTAGGTTTTGAAGCCACGTGGATAACTTCCTTCAAAATTAGCCACGTGGATGACTTTAAAATTTTCCAGGTCCACCGCCTTCTCAGCCCCCTCAAATGCCCCCTTCATCCATCGCCTCCACATCTTTTTTTTACTAAATTGACTAGTGTCTTCCATCACCAGCAACTAAAGGTAATCTGATTCAATAATCTTTTACTCTAACTGCAATTCGTGATTTGTTAATTATTAATCCCCTGATCCGTTTAACAAGGAAAAATTATATGACTTCTAGGTTTTCTCTCAGAGCGTAATATGGCAGATGCAAGGTGGCGGTGGTGGATTTTTTTAAGCCGATCGCTTCATGTTTCATACTTCAAGAATAAAGTTAACAGGTGAATGATTCTAGATTCTTCTTCTTCTCTTATTTATATTAATTGCCCTAATTGAGATCGATCCATGATATGCATGCCTTTTTTTTTTTCAAATAATGTTTACTTTAAATTCGGGAATTTTAAGTGTGTGAATCATGGGATTAATCTGCATGCTTGATTTGATTATAAATTTTCGGTTTAGAAGTATTGATCACCACTTGATTTATTGGGTTTTAGGTGTGATTAGCTTGTTGATTTCACTTATAATTGATATTTCAGTCTGCTAATGCTTACCAGAAGCTTTAAATTGTTAGACCAGAGTAGAAGTGTTAGGGTTACAAGTGAACAACTTAATTTCCTTTGAACCTTATTAATTGAGCTTGCTGTTACAAGTTCTATATTGGCTGGTCATTCTTATCTATATGTTAGATGGTCATTCTTATTATTTTGTGTATGCTTCAAGCATCAACTAAATGTTCTTGAAAATCTGAAATTTTAGAAAGTTATAATTACCAAAACAGATAGCCACATAAAGTATATTGCTACTTTATGATATTTTCCCTAATTAGTGTATAAAACATCTACAGGTTATTGATTTTGATCAATGTGTGTAAGAAAAAATTAGTCACTTTTGTGGTCAATGTGATGAATTATTGAGTGTTCTGAGATTAAAGCGGTATCCTTTTGAATACATTTTTCCTCAAGTTTGATGTAAAAGAGAGAGAAAAAATGCCTTGAATATCTGAATTAGAAAGCTTTATAAAAGAAAAATATATGAATCCAAATTTACATGCTATCTTCTTCATTGCTGGTTTGTGTGATGGCGTAAGCCTGATGAACACATGCAGGTAAATATGAATGACAAAACAAATTTAATCATATGGTTCAAGGAAGAAACATGTGACAATATTTACAATAACTTCCCTTTGGAATTAAGTTGCTTCCATGTTGTTATGAAGTTCCGTAAGTTGGAAACTGATTGCAAAAGAATGTTCGATTTATAGACCCAGAAATTTGATTCTTGAGTGTCTGTGATTTTCTGGAATGTGACACAATTGTTCTGAATTGAAACAGTGGGTATGGGGGTGTTTCTTATCTCACAAATAGAACAAGAACTGTTTATGTGTTTGTGTATTAGAAGGGCAGTAAGTAAGAACACAAATTTTGTACAAGATGATGTTTTATACCCAAAGAAGTGTCTGTGTGCGATCAACCCATGTTTTGAGTTGTTACCCTACCCGTCCGTACCCGGCAGGTGACACAACTTAAATTGGAACTTGGAGAAGCCCAAACGGAATATGCTCGTTTACCTGGAAAGAGTGAAGTGGGAGACAAATATATGATGCAATTGATGTGTAAAAATATGGAGGTGGTAAAATGGGCAGGTTGGCTTAATAGGTCAAAATGGGCACTTTTAGCAAGTCAAAATCGGATGGGTCGAGTTGGGTTGACCACTTCTAATCTATATTATTACAATAGTAATATCCCTTGATATTAATAAGAGGATATATGTACATTTTAAAAAGCTTTCACCCCATTTGACCTGTTTAACCCATTAGATCTGTTACCATTTAGTTAAATTGGTTAGCTCAACCCATTTGACCCGTTGAGATATAACATATCCCAAGCCATCGATTTTGATATTCTGCACGCTGCCTCCGGCAAAGAATACATCACTCGCGTACGTAATCTCACCAATTCATGTCTTACTTTGGATTAATTTCTTTAATTGGACAAATTTTCATAATTCGTTGATTCATATGTGTCAGGAGCAATTACGGATTAAGATTGTTTCCGAGATTAAGAAATTAGAGTGTATTTTGTTTATTTATTTAGCTATTAGTATTGGTGTAGATATGTATCATGTTGAGAAACAAGCGCATATTGTTGTAGCTAATGATTCACTGTTGATGTTTGAATTGGTCATAATTGCTTGAAAAATGATGGTTATTATCGGCTTTTGAAGGAATCATTTCTCGCTTTCTTGGTCTGATTATATATATTAACTTTGCTATTGAAATTTTGGGTCTTTCTGTTTACTTCATATTTAATGTTTTTATTTTGACTTTTTTATCATAGGAATCAGCTAAGTTTGCTTGTTCAGTTCAGAGTTTACCCCTTCGATGGGACTCAACCACGCAATCCTTCATTGCCCACCCGTTAGTCTTTTACTTTACACTTAACTTTATTTTCTGATTTTTGAATAACATTGTATAGATGTAATGTTTTGGTAAGGAAGTACCAAAATCAACACAAGTAATCAGAATATATATGTTTGAACTTTATAATTTGATTTGGAAATTAGAAATATGTGGATATTATTAAGCTGGCCTTGTGAAGATCATGTTAGCAATGAGTATTATTTAGTTTATTTTATACTCCTCTTAAAACTTTTCAAACTTACTCGTGTAAAGATTGTGTACCACTTTCTACAGAAAGAGGTTAAAGAAATCAACTTAAAGGAAACAAAGATGAAAATTGGAGTAGCAATTGGCTTAAGTGTCAGGATCGATTAACTATATTCAAGTTAATAAACACCTTAGATCTAAATGATGATAGAAGTTGCAGCGGATCAACACTATATCAATAATTAAGAACAATGAACTGTATGAACAATAAACAAGAATATTAAGAACACAGTTTCACAAAAAGCTTCAATGTATATTATTGAGTTAACAATACACACGTACGTTTACAATTCGTAAGGAACATACTTATAGTAGTCCTTGAAGCTAAACTATTTACCCTAGTTATTCTAGGACTTGATTTACATCGAATTATAAAAGATATACATTTAATTACATTCTATAACTATCTCTACGAAGATCTCGGACTTGATATCTTCCAAAAACGCGTATCAGTAGTAACTGCAATCACCAGTAGTAAATAAGTAACATCAGTAGTATACTTGGTGATCAGTATTAAGTCCATAATCAACGTCAGTAGTAACTACAATGATCAGTAGTATTTTCAGTTTTCTCATGATCAGTAGTAACTTAGTTATAATGAACACCAGCATCAACTTCATCAGTAGTAAATGTTTCTGCCCCATCAGTACTAAGTATGTCAGTACTAACTGCAGCATTAGTAATAAGTTGATCTGTGTTTTGCTCCAACAATCTCCCCCTAAACTTATTGATCATCTCTTAATCAATCAAGTTTCTTTTGTTCCTCTTGTTCCTTTCTTCTTTTCTCAAGAGTTCTTTGATTCTGTTGAAGCCTTTGTTCAATAATATATCTGCTGTTCCTCTTTGTAAAATAATTCAATTTATTTTGGAACATAACAGCATCATAGGGTTTCATCAAAGTGTTTAGGAATATCTGATACATTGTCTTCTCTGAATGTGGATATTCTTTCTCATATAAGTACAGTTCACACACTTTGCCTGATTTCTCAAAGAAGTACATATTTGCAGTAGGAATGACATTCCAAGCATATACATTACCTGGATTTGTAAATTGTTCTGGATAATTATCTGGATAAAATGCAGCATCAATCATCTTTGTTAAATATCCAGCTCCAGATTCTTTCCATGATTTCTTTGTCATTCTTGGTTTTCCAATAATCAGAAGCTTGATTACATCACTTCTTGAACATGATCTGATTAAGGGTAACCATCCAGTGAATCTTTGTACTACTTTGTCTTCCCTTATGACTTCTATGACATTATTCTGCATCACTCTCCAGTTAAGAATTGGATTGTTTTGTAGAGGAGCAACTGGCATTTCAAGAACAGGTATAATTTGTTGTTTTGATTTCTTCTTGGAGCTTTGTTCTTGATCAACAGATTTTCTTTTTAGTGATTGGGGAGTTGAAGTATTACCAACAGTTGTAACACTACCAGCTTTGAGCAAATTTAAGCTGATTGGTACTAAAGTTTTGGCTTTGGCTTTCTTTGATTCTTCAACTTCTTGTTCAGCCAGGTCTTTCTTCTTTTCAGTGCAGTATTTTTCAATAATAGTTACCATCTTCATTCTCCCAAAAGATTTTGCACTGTGACCTCTTGTCTTCAGAAAATCTATCATAAGAGCTTTTTGTTCAAATATATCATCAGGTAACTCACCTTTTGTTCTTTTGCATTCTGCTACAAGCTCTTCAAGACAGTTTAGATGCTCTTCTTCTACTTTTCTAAGCCTTTTGAATTCTGCTTCTTGGCCTTCTATCTGAACATCTTTAATTTGAACAGGTGCTTGAACAGGCATTTCTCTTTGATTCTTCTTTTGTTCAAGAGCTTGATACTTAGCTACCTTCTCCCAAAATCTCTTATTCTTCACCTTCCATTTGTCTTGTTTATCAGCTCTAACAAGATTTATCTTGTTTACCATGTAATGACCAAGAGCTCTGTTAGGGTAATCTTCATCATATATTTCTTTACCCTTTCCAATGTGTGCTGAAGGTGGAGGTGGAATATATTTCATATCTGGCACTCCACTTATTATAACTGAAGGAGAAAATGATCTAAGTTCATTTTGTTGAAGAATTTTTGGATGTGGAGGAAGTGAGCATTCATCAACCTCAAACCAATTCACATTATCATCAATGTCAGGTATGATAAGTGGTTGATCAGGTGTTGGTGGTTTGGTAATGATGACATGTCTCTCTCTTTCAATAAGCTCTGGAAAATGTAGTTCTTCCTCTTCAGTAGTAACTAGAGTAGTTACTACTGGTGTTACTTCAGGAGTTACTACTGATAGGGCAACAGTAGTATTTGCTGCTAATAATTCCTTTTCTTTATTTACTACTGCTATAATATCAGTAGTAGAGGTTACTACTGGTATTTCCTTTTCAACTTGTTCTTCCATTGTAGCAGTAGTAATAGGCTCTTCTTCTGTCACCATCATCTCTGGGCCTTCATCAACATTTGTTTCTTTTAAGTTTAAAAGGGAGGATGCTGCTGCTGCTATAGATTCATCAATCATTGTCTGTATATTATCCTTCTCCCCCTTAGTGAGCTCAACTGGTGGAGCCTCACTATCATCAATCTTTTTCTTCAATTGTCTGATGATTTTGGCTTGTTGATAAAGCCTGTGCTCATATAATCTCATTCTTCTGTTGATGGTGTTGACATGCCTTTTCATTGCAGCCATGGTTTTCCCTTGGTTAGTTAAATATATATGGCAATTTTGTACAGTGGATTCAAGAGAATCCACTTTATCCGTCAATTGAGTGATTTTAATACTGCCCTCACTCCATCTAGCAAGATCATCGGGCTCACTAACAGGTACATTGGTTTTAAGGTTTTCCTTCCTTTCCATCAAATCCACAGATCTGCCCTCATCACTGCTTGGTGATTCATTGGGTCTTTTAGACATTCTCTTCTTCCTAGAAGAAGCAGAGATGCCCCCCTTGTGGTTTCTTGGCACCGGGGTCCTTTGAGTAATTCCTCAAAAGAGTCATCACTCAAAGTTGCCGAGGTTTGGGTCCTAAAGATGTTTTCACTGTCCTGTGCACCCACCTTTGGGGCATCAGTAGTGAAAGCCCTCCCCTCATGTCCTCTCTCCTCCTTGGAGGACAACTCTTTGAGCCTGGGGTGTGACTCGATTTGTCCCCTGGTGTCCTTTGAAGAAATTTTCTTTCTATGATAAATTGTGGAAATATTTTTGGTTTTGTCTGGTAGGTCTTCCACAGAGTGAAGAGTAGCACTCTGCAGATTTACATCAAGTTCCTGGGACACATTCAGGACTTCTGTTTGGGTTGGTGATTGAGTGGCTATTTGGATTGGTGTTTGGGCTGTATTTGGGGGTGATGGAGTGGGTTGAGGTTCAACTTGGGATGTAGCAATGGTTGAACCCTCTCCAATATTGGGTTGATCTTTGATCATGTTAGGAAACAGAGGGGTTTCCTTGCCCGAAAATTTAAATTGTTTTCTCATATTTGAGAAAACTTTCTTGTTCAACTCAGGTAATAGAAAAATGTTTTTAGGAGTTGACAAGTTTTGCAATTCACAGTTTATGATATGTTGTAGAAATCTGGGATACATTAAAAATTTAGAAGAACTAAGATTTCCCAACATACCATCAAATATCATGTTTGAAAAATTAAATACTTGGTCTGTGCATAAACAGACAACAGCAGAGGCTATTGCCTTATTAAACTCATTCCAAGTACTTCTTTTAGGAGAAATACAATGCTGAATGGTATGTATTAAAAATTTCCATTGTGGGGAGAGAAGACCCTTTTGAAAAGTAACTATATTAAGTCTTCCCTCATATCCCATTTTGTTCAAAATTTCAGCAATGTACTCCTTAGGAAGAGTAGTCATACCTGAATCATCGTGTAATTGTAGATGGTGTCTGATTGATTGTTCTGTTACTGTGATGTGCTTTCCATCTACTTTAGATTTTATCATTGATGATGTTGTTCCTTCTGTTCGCTCAGCATTGGTCCAGAAATCCACCAAGTGCTGTTGATATGATTTTGGTTTTACAGTTAAGGCAAACTGTATATATGAATTTCTCAAAAATTTTACGATCGGACGGAAATCTTTTGTTCCGTCGGGATTCTTTAAGAATGCAACCATATTGTGAAATTCTGAGTATTTGAGATCGGTTTGCACATCGAGAGCTTGTAAGGTTGCCATTGTTGTTGAGTTTTTGCAAGAATTTTGTTAAAGATGAAGGGTTTTTGATCGTAAACTAGGGTTTATCGAAAGGTGTTTAGAGAATCGAAGTGAAGATAATGCTAAATTAATCATCTGCCGCCTTTTATATCTTTCGATTAAACCTGCAAAACTACGAAAATAGCCTTCGAATCATAACATAACGGTTATTTTCATGGGGTTAGTTTGGTAATTGTGTTTATGAAAGACCAGTAGCAAATAAGATATCAGTAGTAAAACGTCAGTAGTATCTACTAACATCAGTAATGACTAAGGTTTTTGACATCAGTAGTAACTATAGACATCAGTAGTAACCATTAACATACAAGACCAGTAGTATATGAGAATACCAGTAGTACTGACTTACCAGTAGTATTTATGTAAACCTAAAATACACCAGTAGTAATGAATTACCAGTAGTATTTTGTGCATACACTTTCACACCAGTAGTACAGCAATACCAGTAGTAAAACACTTAAGAAAATAATATTTTACAACACTAACTTTACACATGATTTTAAGTGAGGTTTTAAGTTATTAAAATCATTCCAATACTGCTAACCAAGAAGTTGAATCTTCCTACATCAAATGCTTTTGTAAAAAGATCTGCTAATTGATCATCAGTATGGATTTTAACTACTTTGATTAATTTCTTTTCATTACAATCTCTTATAAAGTGAAATCTTATTTCAATGTGTTTAGTTTTTGAATGTTTTACTGGATTATTCACAATACTAATAGCACTTTGATTATCAATAAAAATAGGAGTTTTAAGGATAGAGATACCAAAGTCTAGAAGTTGATTTTGAATCCATAGTACTTGAGCACAGCAAGCAGATGCAGCTACATATTCTGCTTCAGCAGTAGATGTTGATACATTTGTTTGCTTCTTACATTGCCATGACACCAGTCTTGATCCAAAGAATTGACATCCACCAGTAGTGGATTTTCTATCTTGACATTCACCTCCATAATCACTATCTGTATAGGCTATTAGTTCAAAGGGTGAGTCATGTGGATACCATAGACCTAGTGATGGTTTGCCTTTCAAGTATCTGAATATTCTTTTAACTGCTTGTAAGTGTAGTTCTTTGGGTCTTGCTTGATATCTAGCACACACACAAACACTATACATAATGTCAGGTCTTGATGCAGTTAAGTACATCAAAGAGCCTATCATTGATCTATATAAGTGTTCATCTACATCCTCCCCCTCAACATCAGGATGTAGGTGTTTGTGTGTTTCCATTGGAGTACTAGCACTTTTGCTGTCTTTCAAGTCAAACTTTTCCAAGATATCTTTGACATATTTTGATTGATTTATCAAAATACCATCAGTTCTTTGACTGACTTGGAGTCCAAGGAAGAAGTTCATTGGACCCATAGAGCTCATCTTGAATTTAATCTGCATCAGCTCTTCAAATTCTTTGCACAATGTATCATTGGTTGAGCCAAAAATGATATCATCTACATAGATTTGTACCAGTAGTATATCATTCTTGACTTTCTTTGTAAATAATGTTTTATCAATGGCTCCTCTTTTAAAGTTGTTCTTCAATAAGTATGATGATAATGTGTCATACCATGCTCTTGGTGCCTGATGTAGGCCATACAGAGCTTTATCCAATTTAAACACATAATCACCATGTTTTGGATCTTCAAAACCTGGAGGTTGGCAAACATATACCTCTTCTTCAATTTTCCCATATAGGAAAGCACTCTTAACATCCATTTGATAGACTTTGAATTTCTTGAATGAAGCATATGCTAGAAATATCCTTATGGCTTCAATTCTAGCAACAGGAGCATATACTTCATCATAGTCTATTCCTTCTTCTTGAGTGTATCCTTGGGCTACTAGTCTGGCTTTATTCTTGATCACTATACCTCTTTCATCTTTCTTGTTTCTGAATATCCATCTTGTTCCAATGGCTCTTTTTCCTTTGGGTAGAGGTACAAGTGTCCAAACAGCTTGTAATTTAAATTGAAGGAGTTCTTCTTGCATTGCTTCAATCCAGTTTGAGTCCTTCATTGCTTGTTGGATCTTCTTTGGTTCATCCTGAGACAGAAAGCATTCATACATACATTCATTAGCAATTAAACTAATGTTACACATATTTGCAGTTAAGCTTTTATTTAATTTGCTTCTTGTTTGAAGTGGTGAGTTAACATCACTTAGAACAAGGTCTAATGGATGGTTCTTCTGAGTCCTTGTAGTTGTAGCTTTATCAACCACTAGTTGATTTCCAAGATTGGACTCATTTGTCTCAGGCAGTTGTTCATCTTGTGATTCTTCATTGTCATGGATGTTTGGTTCATCATCATCTTGGTCAGAGTTACTACTGGAATTATCTTCATTAGGATCAGTAGTATTGTTGTTGTTACTGGTGTCAGTAGTATCATGAGAATCTAGGTTATTGTTGGGACCAGTAGTATTTTCAGTACTGTTACTGGTACCAGTAGTATTGGAATTACTACTGACCTCATTCTCAGAGTTACTACTGCTTTCAATATTTGAGTTATTACTGATATCAGTATTAACTATGGGAGCAGTATCAACAATTATGTATCTCATCTTTTCTTGACCAGTATTAATAGATGATGTTCCTTCTTTTTTATTAAGACAATTTGAATTACCTGCATTGAAATTCATATTAGAGTTAAAGGATTTGGTTAGATTGTCTATGTTGAATAGCCAATCTGGACCATTTCCTTGTTCATTAGCAACATTTTCATTAAAGGATACATTGATGCTTTCTTCAATTATCCTTAATCTCTTGTTGAATACTCTGTATGATTTACTTTGAGTAGAGTATCCCACAAATATTCCATCATCAGCTTTGCAGTCAAACTTACCAATTTGTTTTCTTGTAATCAGAATAGTACAAGGACAACCAAATGATTTTAAGAAACTTATAGAAGGTTTTCTTTTATTGAAAAGTTCATATGGTGTTTTAAAATGTGGCTTCACTATTAATACTCTGTTCTGAACATAACAAGCAGTATTAACAGCTTCTGCCCAAAAAGTAATTGGTAATTTTGAGTCTGCTAGCATTGATCTTGCTGCTTCAATGATGGTTCTATTTCTTCTTTCAGCTACACCATTTTGTTGTGGAGTTCTAGGTGAGCTGTATTGCCTGTCAATACCTTTAAGATCACAAAAGTTAATTAGGTTAGCATTTTTAAATTCTGTGCCATTATCACATCTTATGGCTTTCACTTTTTGATCAGATGTGTTTTCCAGTTTGACAATTAAGTTCTTTATGAGTTCACTTGTTTCATCCTTTGTCCTGAGAAAGAAAACTCATGTATATCTGGAAAAGTCATCAGTAATAACAAGACAATATTGTTTCTTTCCAATACTCATTACATTAGTAGGTCCAAAAAGGTCCATATGTAAGAGTTGTAAAGGAACAGAAATAGAGTTCACAGTTTTGGACTTATGAGAAGTCTTGTGTTGTTTACCTTTTAGGCATGCAACACAATGATGATCACACATGAATTGTTTTTGAGGTAGTCCAATTACCAGATTTCTTTTTACTAAATTATTCATGTTTTTAAAATTTGTGTGACACATCCTTCTGTGCCAAAGTTCTGATTCAGTGGTGTTTGCCTTGGATATAAAACAGTTGACCTCATTTGTAGAAATGAGTTCTCCCCCTATATCCAGGCAATACACATTGTTTCTCCTTGGAGTTCTTAAAACAACATATTTTTCATCTAAAATAAAATCAGGAGAAAGAATGATGCACTCAATGTCTGTGAACAGAATCTTGTTCTTTTTATCACAAACTTGAGACACACTGACAAGATTGTATTTTAGTTCAGCTACATAAAATACATCATCAAATGTAATTTTTCCATTAGTAACAGTACCTTTACCTGTAATCTTACCTCCCTGGGGATTCTCACCAAATGCCACATATCCTCCATCAAATGACTTGAAATCTTTAAGAATTTGCAGATTTCCAGTCATGTGCCTTGAGCATCCACTATCAATATGCCATGTTCTTCCTTCTTCTGGGATCTGAATGCTCTGCACAAGTGAGTAAAGGATTAGTTAAGTTTGGGAACCCAAGCTTTATATGTCTTGGGTTCATCCTTTGAGAAATGAGTTTTGGGAGTTTTAACTTTAAACACTTTTGGTAACCATACTTGTTTAGTACTGGTGTTTTGTTTTACTACTGCCCTTTTGGAGTTGTTACTGGTGTGAGAAGTTCCTACTGATCTTGGTTTATACCCATGATTTTTAGCTTTTGAGTACTTTACTACTGATGGACCAGTAGTATTTGGGTACTTACCATGTTTAAAATGACCAGTAGTGTTTTTAGAGTTAACACCAGTAGTGTTTTTGAAATTTGTTTTGGAAGCAGTAGTATTTTTGAAATTAGGGTTTTTACCAGTAGTATTCTTGTACTGGTACCATACAGCATTATAATTAGGGTTAACACCAGTAGTAAATTTGTTTGAGTTTCTACTGGTGTTGGAAAATTTAAAATATTGTTTATTTTGATTAGATTTTCCATTGTTCTTGAAGTAATTGCTGTTCTTTGGGCTGCCAACTCTTCTGTTTTGCACAAATCTTGGTGCACTTCTTCCAAATCTTGGAGTTTCAGTAATTGGAGTTTTGATTGTATTTACTACTGAAGGGCCAGTAGTATCTTTTAACCTTTGAGTTTTTTCATTTTCTTTAAAAGCTTTAAATTCCTTTAACTCCTTGCAATTTATTGGATTGAAGTGACAATCTTTTGCTAAATGATTCACTTTATTGCAGATAACACATTTTAATTTATTTTCTTGAGCCTTTATTGTTTTTCTTTGTTCTAAGAGTTGGTTTCTATTTCTTTGGTTTCCTCTTTTTAGAATTTTGGGTATATGTTCTGCATTATATTTAGGAGACTCATTTGGACTTTGAGCTGTGTGAAAACTTGTATCAATTGATTTTGGTGATTCAGATATTGTAAATTCAGTTGATTGCTCATCATCTGAAGAATCATTTGATTCAGATGTTTCATTATTAGATTCAGTTTTATTTTCAGTTTTTAATTCATTAATGATTCTTTCTGAACTGTCTTTAAGTGGAGGAATGAATTTGTGTGGAGGTGGTACAGCATGATATCCCACCCCATGAACAACCTTTTCTGTAGTTTGATTATTAGTTAATTCATCTAGAATTTTAGTGCTTCTTTCAAACTTTTTAATTGTTAATTTATTTTGTTCAATTTCAAGCTGACATTCTTCTAATTTGCTTGTTAGTTCTTTATTTTTTGTTTCATAGAACTCTTTCTCATCCACAGCTTGAAGCAATTCTTCCTTGATCCGTTGATCAATCATCTTGTACACCTTTATTTGATGTTCTTGATCAGCAATCACACTATCAAACTCATGATTTCTTCTGATTGCTTTTGCTAGATCTTCATTTAATTTAGTGTTTTCTTTTTCTAGATTTTTAATAATTTTAGCACATTCAGGAGTACAAGGTTTAGATTTTACCTCAGTTTTGTTGTCAGTAAAGGCCATGAGAGCTTGATTTTGAGTATGCTCTTCTGCTTAGAAGCTCCAGTCATAGCCTTGTCCTTGTTGTGACACAAGAGCAGTTGATTTTGATCTTTTGTCTGGTTGAGGACATTCTTTTGCAAAGTGACCAAGGTTGTTACAGTTGTAACACTTGACTTTAGTCTTGTCAAATCCTGCTTTGTCACCTTTGTTGAAATTGAGGCTTGTCCGACCAGTTCTTTTTAAGAATCTTTTGGTCCTTAGGCTCAGCATAGCCATCTGCCATTTAAGATCCATCTCCTCAAGATCATCTGGATTCAATTGTTCCAAGTCATCACTAATCAATGCAGTATGCACATGACTAGTGAAGAAGGATTCTCTTGCAGTATCCTCAGAATCTGCAGCCTTTCCTGTGGAGGATTCTTGTCCTTGACCTGTACTAGACACAAATGCAGCATTGTTAGAAGAAATAGAAGGGTTTTTGTGATTTACCTCAGTTTCAAAAACTCTGAGATCATTATAGAGTTCATCTAACTCCTTTTCTTCTAGAGCATCTCTTTGTCTATACACAACTGTATACATGGCCCATTCTTCACTAAGAGACCTTAGAAACTTCATGTTGACATCTTCTTGATCCATCTTTACACCAACTTGGTTGAGTTCACCAATTAGTTTGTTGAATCTGTCAAACACTTGAGTGAGTGTTTCATTGGGCTTTCCTTTGAAATTTTCAAAGTCTTGTTTGAGAACAGACTTCATGTTTCTTTTTGTACTCTTTGTCCCAACGAATCTCTTCTCCAGTGCTTCCCAAAGTAACTTAGCATCATCATATTCAACAAAGAGATGTTGATAATCATTAGGAATAGCCAGTAGGAGAGTGCTTAGAGTTTTGAGTTCGATGCCTTTATCTTTCTTCTCCTTCTCACATTTAAGTTTGTCTGCCTCAGTTACAGAGCTGCTTGCTTGAAGTTGACCAGTTTTGTTTCCTTCACAAACGACTTCCCACATAGAATAATCTGTAATAAGCATGTATTGCTTAATACGATTCTTCCACATCCCAAAGTTATTGGGAGTGAGCATAGGGATTTTGTTGGCCTGAGTGCTTTCATTATTATCAGTCATGATTAATAATGTGTGTGTTTTAAAGATTAAAACTTTTTGTTGTTCTTAACAAATAGTAGATCTAGAACCAATATGCTCTGATACCACTTGTCAGGATCGATTAACTATATTCAAGTTAATAAACACCTTAGATCTAAATGATGATAGAAGTTGCAGCGGATCAACACTATATCAATAATTAAGAACAATGAACTGTATGAACAATAAACAAGAATATTAAGAACACAGTTTCACAAAAAGCTTCAATGTATATTATTGAGTTAACAATACACACGTACGTTTACAATTCGTAAGGAACATACTTATAGTAGTCCTTGAAGCTAAACTATTTACCCTAGTTATTCTAGGACTTGATTTACATCGAATTATAAAAGATATACATTTAATTACTTTCTATAACTATCTCTACGAAGATCTCGGACTTGATATCTTCCAAAAACGCGTATCAGTAGTAACTGCAATCACCAGTAGTAAATAAGTAACATCAGTAGTATACTTGGTGATCAGTATTAAGTCCATAATCAACGTCAGTAGTAACTACAATGATCAGTAGTATTTTCAGTCTTCTCATGATCAGTAGTAACTTAGTTATAATGAACACCAGCATCAACTTCATCAGTAGTAAATGTTTCTGCCCCATCAGTACTAAGTATGTCAGTACTAACTGCAGCATCAGTAATAAGTTGATCTGTGTTTTGCTCCAACATTAAGGCATGTGGTTGATCATCACTAACTAATACTACATAGTGGTATATATTTTAACCTGCTCCCAAAAAACTTAGTTTTGACCCGGATTTCTTGCGCCTGTAGCAAGACCCTTTACTCCTATAACATAGCTATACAAGTGATGTGAGTAGACTATTCCAACTATAACGTTGTACTTTGAACTTCTTTCGAATTATATGTCGTTCCTATACTCGGTTTTTACAACACGTGGGGTCGTGCTTAGCACGGCCCTAAAACGTCCTAGTATATAGATATGTATTGACACAAGGGATTTGCTAACCTTTGTTTTAAGGGCAATAGTTAATGTACAATCTAATAAGCATAAATACTCAAAGATATATGGTTATATCTATTCAAGAGAATAATTTTTTATTTGTTAATTTACAATTACTACAATATTTTCTTAACCATTGATCTTAGAGCAATGTTTAATATTTTTCTTTATAATTTATTAATTATTTTGAAATGAGCTACTGATAATAACCCTTTCATAAATAAATCATTATGTTGGCAAAATAAAACTTGTATACTTTAAGCCGTTGGCAAAACAAAACTTGTATATAGCAAAAAAAGGAAACCTGACTTTTTGGAAGAAAACATTCTAAAAGATGCGGTAGATAATCATCATATTAGTGTGGAATAAAAGTTTGTATGCCTTTAATTGACAGACACATGTTGTTCACCATTTTCTAATAAAAAATTCAAGTGGTTAGGAGATGTGTAATGACTATCTTAGGTGTTTAGATTGGTCGATTAATTAGGTTAATAACGTACGGATAGCATACTAATCTAGGTAGCTTTGATGGATAAGAATCTTGAGCGAGTGAGGTCTTGTAGTGTTAATCCACTACTATTAATTAATTGCTTATAATCATTATAGATGCCTCTAGGGGTGAGCATTTATAACGAAAAAACCGAACTGAACCGAAAACCGACCGAAACCGAACCGGAACCGATAACATGTTATCGGTTCGATTTAGGTTTTGAAAATTCATCGTTTTCAGGTTCGGTCTTCGGATAAAGATGAGCATTTTGACTAAAAAAACTGAACCGAACCCGAAACGGACCGAACCAAAACCGATAACATGTTATCAGTTCGGTTTTGAAAATTCATCGTTTTCGGTTTCTGTTCGGTTTTGGACCGAGCTGACCCCTAGATGCCTCGACCAATTAATTAAAGGTAAATTAAACAACTATGGACAATTGTGGTAAAACTTGCTCACTAAGCTATGCACAGGCATTCCATACATGGTATCACGCACATGAGATATATTGGTGTAATGCCTAGCTAGCTTCATAATTAATATAACCGCGTTTCAAAGCTCCTATAAATACATATCCTCGCAGGTGTTTTGTGCCATGGTCAAACCCACAACAAATATCGATCATATTTGAAATTTATTCGGTGTAGAAAGCAAACTCCGGCCGGCAACAATGAGCTCCGACGGTGCCTCTACCCGAACTAGCGCCGCACCACTCCCACCACCACCCAAGGGCGGTACCAAAAATGTATTCAAATGTGGGCAACAATTTTTGACTTGCGAAATTTTTTTAAAGGCAGGCAAGTTTTTTTGCCTTATGATCATTATAGATGCCCCGATCAATTAATTAATGGTAAATTAAACAACTATGGACATTGTGGTAAAATTTGCTCACCGGAGCTACCTGCAGCAGGCATTCTATACATGGTATCTTGCACATGACATACGTTGGGGTAATAGCTAGCTTTGTAACTAATATTACCGCGTTCAAACTTCCTATATATGTGGGATATGTAGAACTCTTTTCCCATGACCGAAACACTTCCAATTTCCATAATATATATCTCTCTCCTAATAACCAAAATGAGCTCCGACAGCAACATCACTGGTGGCGCTGGCGAAAGCCGTGGCGATGGTGGAAGCGGTACTCTTCCAACCTCCACCATGAATAGTACTGCCCCCGGTACCTCCGGCGGCAGCACGGAGGAAATTGTTACCGGAATGAAAAAGATGAAGATAGCTGCGCCAACTCAGTCATTCCAGAAGAACAAAAGTATGGGGGTCGCGTCAATCCGAGAAAGCAAAGACTATGAGCATGAATGCCAAGCGGGGTGGAAAAGATAAGAAGAACAAGGGGCTTACACACCATATGACCCCACTAGCTAGCTCCACCACGTACAACGTAACTATAACCTACATATAGGTGTACATATATGGTTTGATCAAAATAAGACGTGATAATGAGTTAGTGATCTCATTAGTTTGTATATAAACCTCGCATGCAGTACGTTAAATAGTTCAGAGTATATATAATTATTTGTATGTATTCTCACTAATTGTCATTATATATAATTATTAAATATTTATAAATCTTGTCTTGTACTTGTTTGTAAATTTCCTAGCCGGAGCTATGCACGGGCATTCTACACATGGTATCACGCACATGAGATACGTTGGTGTAATGCCTAGCTAGCTTCATAACTAATATTACCGCGTTCAAAGCTCCAATAAATACATATCCTCGCCGGTGTTTTGTGCCATGGTCAAGCCCACAACAAATGTCGATCATATTTGAAATTTATTCAATGCAAAAAGCAAACTCCGGCCGGCGACAATGAGCTCTGACGGTGCCTCTACCCGAACTAGCAGCCGCACTACCACCACCACTCCCACCACCACCCACGTGTGGTACCAAAAATATATTCAAATGTGGGCAAAAATTTTGACTTGCGAAACTTTTTTTAAAGGCGGGCAAGTTTTTTTTTTCTGCCGTATGATCATTATAGATGCCCCGATCAATTAATTAATGGTAAAATAAACAACAATGGACAGTTGTGGTAAAACTTGCTCACCAGAGCTACCTGCAGCAGGCATTCTATACTTGGTATTGCACATGACATACGTTGGGGTAATAGGTAGCTTCATAATTAATATTACCGCGTTCAAACTTCTTATATATACATATCGTCGCCGGTGTATTGAGCCATGATCAAACCCAAAACATAAATATCTATCATATTTGCCTCCACCGCCGCCAAGAAGACCGGAAAGGAGGAGATGACCGTCATCACCACCACCAAGAAGACAACTAGCAAGGAGGATCAGATGACCGGCACCCCCACCAAGACCGGAACTAGCAACATTTGGGATGAAATTAGCAAAACGGTGAATACCATTTAATGTCTAATAACACTTTTTAACAATGAATACCATTTTCAGCCCAAAATTCAAATTATAAACGTATTTTGTAGCATATAATAACGATATAGGCATCAATGGACCATTGTAGATGGACTTTCAAATACTTAAATAGGTCGACTTCTATTTAATAAATATAAAATTAAAAAATATATATAATATATTAAATATTAGTGGGGCGGTTTCTTAATGGTGGCGGTTTTTGGTTAAAACCGAAACCAAACCGAATCCATCGGTTTTTTCAAAATCTAAAACCAAACCGTCGGTTTTGAAATGGTTTCGGTTTTAACGGTTTGGTTTCGGTTTTTCGGTTTTTATGCTCACCCCTACTCGTGATGTAAGAAGTTATTCATAAAAAAATTAAATTTGTTACTTTCTTAAATCTTACCACTAGACCACTATTATTTCTCCATGTATTACGTTTGATTTTTGATAAACAAATCAATCTTATTATTACGTATGTAATAGCCACATAATTTAGGTATGTCAATCTTTTATCTTCGATTTTTCTTTCTAATTGTCAACTTAATTATCCTTTTAACTTAAGCTTGTCCTTAACCAAAGTAATTTGTAACTTTATAAGTGCATTTAATACACGTCAGTTTTAAAAGATAATTAGAAAAATTTAGCTTTCACTTTTCTTTTTTTTTTTTTTTTTTTTTTTGCACTTTTTCGTGTGTATTAGCATTGTCGACATGTCCTAACAACTAAAAAGTTGTAAATTGAAGGCTTATAAGAGACAAAATAACAATTAGATCACGTATATCATGAGGATAAAATTTTAAAAAGCTTATTTATACGGGAATATTAATGGTATGAACATTTTGCGAAACTCTGAATAGTTTACCTACTAAAATTAAGAAAAGTGATATTGGTGTCTAATATTTATATTTATTTATGTGTATATTCACATGATTAAGACAAATATCAAGATCAATGGACAATATGAGAAAAAAGAATTAATAAATTCTTTTAATTAGTCGGGGTGTTACGTTGGGACAAGCTGCTTTGAAAGCAGCCTCGTGGAAAGTGATAAAGTACGAGAAAGCATGCATTGAAAATCAACACGTGTTTATTCCTTTTGCATTTGACACTTTCGGTTTCCTTACACCTGAGGCAGTGGAGCTTCTCAACAGAGTGCAACGTTTTATGCATAAAAATGTTATGACACCAGTTAGGGGTGGCAATTCAGGTCGGGTTCGGGTTGACGGGTTCGGGTTGGCGGGTCAGAAACGTTCAACCCGAAACCGACCTGTTTATATAAACGGGTCAGCTATCTCAACCCTAACCTGTTTAACTGCAACCCAAACATAACCATATAACCCATTTAATAAGACAGGTAAAACAGGTTACCAGGTCAAATAAGTTAAACGCGTCAAAATGTTGTTATTATTACATAAATTCATAACAAAATGCTAAACACCAAATTCCTAACTAACATTTTTAATTTTTATCTAACTATTAATTATGTTTTAACTAGTAAACTATAAATTAAGTATAAATATATATGTTTTAAAATATATTTTAACAATTAAATGGGTTGGCGGGTCGACCCATTTAAATTATCATTGACCCGAACCTAACTTGTTTAATAAACGGGTCAGCTGACTCAACCCGAGACTGACCCAATCATTTTTTACCTCAACCCAAACCTGTTTATTTTCGTGTCGGTTTCAGGTCGGGTTTCGTGTCGGGTCAGCAATTGCAACCCCTATGACACCTAGATGCACAAATGTTGTTTTTAAAAGAATTAGTTTTGCAATTCAAAAAGAGATAGCGGTGCAACTTGTTGCCCGTTTACCTTCTTTATCTGTGTAAAAAAATGATCTTTATCAATGAAAAATCGACTTCCCTTAAAAAAGATTAAAAAAATGAAAAATAAAATAAATTACACGTGTCATTTTGTGATAAGTAGACACAAATAGTCGAACGCTCCCTGATTGAGATTTGAAAGAGTAATGGAGGCCAAATAGTCTATTTTTGGGCCCCACAGTTCGACTCTTTGTCGTGATATGTTTTGGGCTATTTAGGCCGTGGACCCACCGTTATTACCGACATCTTTTTCTTTTTGTATTTGCCTTCTTTCTTAAGAAAAGAAAAAGAAATTAATCGCGAATATATACCTTTTCCGTTTCTGATTTTGACAATCAGTAACTTATCATCAAGACATCAATGATAAAATGTGACAATTTCTGATTAATTATGCATCTACAGTTGATGAAATTAGAATTAGAAAAACTTGATTTCAATATTGACTTGATTTTAACTGTATTATATTAACATATTATAAAACACAAGCAGAATATCCGTGTAATGCAATGGTACCCTCAATTATATTTTGTAATGACGATAGTAGTAGTGCATAGTTAGTGTGACTCCTGAGTGCTGATAGTAGTGATTGTGGTGGTTGGTCGGGGATGAATGGTGGCTATGGTGGTAAATATGGATAATGCTAAAATAAAGAATTTAATATATTTCCCTCACACAAACACACACGTAGGCTTCTCATTTCCTCTATATAAACCAACTCAATTTGGACAAATTTCTAAAACTAGATCAAAACAGCATCTTCTTACACAAATTACATCACAACCGAACAAAATGGCAGGAATCATCAACAAAATCGGAGACGCGCTCCACATCGGCGGTAACAACAAAGATGACGAGAAGAAGTACGACGGTGAATTCAAGTCCGATCACCAGAAACTTGAAGACTCAAAATCCGACCACAAACCGGAGGAAAAGGAAGGAATCGTCGATAAGATCAAGGACAAAATCCACGGCGAAGATGGCGGAAGCAAGGAAAGCTGCGGTGAAGGTGAGAAGAAGAAGGAAGGTGATCACCACGACGGTGACAGTAGCAGCAGCAGCGACAGCGATTAGATCACCATAATCGTTCATCCTCTTCGAAATTTAATCGGTACGCGTATAATTTCAGATCTGACATGATTTCCTACACGATTTATCGTTGAAATTGAGCTACATCTTTGTAAACGGCTGTGATTATGCAGTTTTACGGACATCAGGAACAGATCCACACATATTTAAGTCAAAAAAATTTCAAAATTTGCTTTATAACTAATCGCTGCACAATATTACTATTCTGATAATTTGTTGTATGTTTTCTAATTAATAAATTGTTGTTTGTGTGTTGTGGTATTGCAGAGGATGAAGTGAAATACATGGAGATTGATTTTTTATGAGTGTGTTTCCTCAGTTGTTAGAAATAATAATAAGAACAAAAAAAAAAGTATAAAAAATTGGACTTGTATCGATAACAATATGGTGTAATTGCTACAAAATATTGGAAATGAAGTTTGATAGTTGTGCAGCTACTTGTGCTTCCATTTGGATTACTGTTTGGAATGATAGATATTGTTTTTTTCCACTAACAATCTTTCTCTCTCCATACCAGTCTTATATATTCTAATCAAATTTATTACCAATGACCCACCACTAACCATCACCTTAAAACTTGTGCAAAAATGAAATGGGAAGTTATTGTGGGACGGATGGAGTAATAGAGAAATAGTGTCCGAGACTATTTTTCACCTTATCAAGACGTCAAAATCAATGGATAATATGAGGGAAAAAAATAATAAATTACACATACCATCTTATGGTGAATAGGAACATAAAATAAACACAAATAATATACATCAATACAATTTCTCTTAATAATAAACATTGTTTTTTACGCAATTTATTCATACTGTCAAAATTGTTCTATTTTCTCTTTTTAATCTCTAATTTCTAAGAGATAATCCTAATTTTAGTCAACTAAAAATTAATTTTACATTTTACCCTGTATTTTCATTTTTGTTAATATTTTTATGTAGCATTTTTTATTCATTTGTTATTATTTGGAAATTTGAAACTAGAGGATTTTAAAATAGTTAAACATATAAATAAATATATAGGTTTCACAATAGTATTTAATTTTTAAACTCATAGCTTAAGGATATAAGATAATAAAAATATTATGAACTAAAAGTTACCATTTTAATTTTAAAAATATATTTAATACATGTAAAAGTAAATTTCATTAATGTTTAACAAATATATTTTTTTCATTTTTAGGTCACTAAAACAATTTTTATCTCATACACCCAGCATAGTCCGCATGGGCATGAGCTAGAAAAACAATTTATTATTTCTCTACGTTTATGTCATTTGTTGCATATTGCATCTAAAAATTTAAAATTAATATTTAACATATAAATTAATAATTAATATACTTGGGTTATATGTGAGTTAATAATCTATTAAAGATAATAAACAACCTAAAGTAATTGATGTTTACAACCTAACTTTTTTTTTTGAACGCAATCTAATGAACATATTAATATATGGGACCTGAAGCTATCATAAACATATTAATATAGACGAAATATATCAGTGTATTCTTGATATTAGATAATATTAAATTTTTACAAATAAAAAATGACAAAAAATCGGATATCGGATATCCGAAATATCCGAAAATTCGTAATATTGGTATTCGAATCCGAATCCGAAAATTCGGATATCCGAAATTTCGGATAATTCCGGATCGGATTTCGGATATTTTTTTTCGGATTTTCGGATATCGGATATATTTGCACATCCCTAATCTAATCTATTCCTAAATCCACCTATGTCCACTATGGGACTCGAACCCATTTAAGAATTATTAGTTCAACCTTATAAATAAACAAATATTTTTATATATATACTTCCTCCGATTTAAAATAAGTGATACACTTTCCATATTTGGGTGTATCAAAATAAGTGATACACTTTGAAAACTTTATTTGGTAAAAAGTAGTGGGACCCACACCCACTAACTATCTACTTTAATAAAGTGAAATGACATCTTTACTCTTACTTTTATTTTTAAACATTATTAACCTCACTTTATTCAAAATTTGTAGGACCTATTGTCCACTAACTATCCAATTAATCTAATTTAATTATCATTATCATATTTTACCTCAAAACCCGTGAAACCAACAATGTATCACTTATTTTAAATCGGAGGAAGTATGTATTTTATTTTCATAATCCATTAGATTAAAGATTTATAGTATTTTAAGAATTATTAGTGTACCCGCAACGCGAATTGCGGATTCTTTAAATTATGCAGGAATTACAAAAATGTTGATTAATGGAGGTGCTAAGAAGAATGAAATCAAGAATGTTAGTAAGAAGTCAAAAGCATTTGAGAATAAAATCTGTATGAGAACTGCTTAGCTATGATTTAGCTAAACTAAATTGACATAACTATTAATGGTAATAAATTTCATAAGGTGTTTATAATCTAACAAGTCCTCCTTAATTTTACAACACGATAAGTGTTTAGTCTAAACACCAAAAACATATGAAATCATGCTTCTTCATAAACGTTGACTTTCATGGCCACCCAATCTTCGTCAGAAACATGGATCGGCCCATCATACGTCATGCCCGATATATGTGGTCGAATCACAATCTTGGTCCAATGTGGTCTTTCATCACTTGGGCCCACATTTGGGTTTAATGTCGATTCATTCACAGATGACACAATTATCTTTCCATTTGAGCCCAATTCTGTACATATATGACATTTGATTATTTTCCAAACCTCAAAAAGGGAAAATATTTACAATTTTTGGGTCCTTTGTCCGGCCAAAATCATTTTTCTGGTTTTTGGACCGTGCAAAGGCCTAATAACATACAATATAATAATTTATAGATACAATAATGTTGGGAAACACAATACCTTCACCAGCTTGAATCACAACATTTTCCTGTTTGATACTCAGTTTCGCGAAATCAGCAACATTCGGTGCAACTTTTGGCTGCGGTTGATGGATGACAGCTGGCGGCATGGTAATTGTATGCTTATCTAATACATCTTGGAAGTTTTTTAAGTCAAGATATCCTAAAAGTGATTATATGGAGTTAGTACTTCTAATTCCATTTATAATTACAAACCTTTAGATAATGCAATTCATACATTTAGTCATCGTATAACCTTAAGTCCAATTATGTTATTCAAAAAAATGGTTTTCTATCCCAATTGGACCATTTGAGTTGCTTTTTACAAATAAACGAAACTTAAATTGTTTCAAAAATATAATTTTTTATGGAAGATGATTAGATTTATAGATAAAAATGTTAGATTAATATACAAAGATACCCATTATATAAATTTAATTTTTCTAAAAGTTCTTACCGATCCAATTGGGACTCAAAACTATCTTTTAATGACCCAAATTGGACATGTATATATTGAGTAAATAGAGCTTTTAAAAATCACCTTTTCCTTTATCAGCTTCATTTGCAACTGAGTAACTGTCTTTGTCATTGGTGGTTGTTTGCATGTTACTTGTGAGAGATCCAGAACTAGATTTTGCCATAATTTGATTGTTGGAGTAAGTGGCTTCAATTTTCAATTTTGCTAAGGATAAAACGTGATCCAAATTAGATTATTTAAGTGATATACTAGTATGTAATTATTAATATTCAGTTAAGATGTAGTTCTAGTAGAAAATTAGGTGGCAAAACGGGCATGGCGGATAATAAGGTAATTCTACGGACTCTGGTATAGGTCAAAATGGGTTGGTTGGTTTAGCCCGTTGTCCAGATTGTTTAATTTTTCTATAATATTTAGTGTGTCAAATATGATTAACAAACACATATTAACATTTTATTTCAATAGTAATCAGTAATTTTGAATAAACTGATCTAGGAAATTATATGCATAGAAAATATACTTTGGACGACTTTCGACCCGTTCACTCATTTGACATGTTTCCGTTCAATCCTTTTAAGTTCTACCCATTTGACCAATTTTGATATGAAATATATCCCGAACCGACCCATTCATAAATCCATTCTTTTTAGGGTAAGCATGTATCTATCAATATGCCTTTGTACATCCCTCTAATTAAAGAAAAAATATCTAATTATGACACAAAAAAGACTGTCGCAAATGAACTTCATTCAAACAAGAAAAATAATTTTTTATAATTTATTACGAGACCCGGTAGACATTAAAATACCACTAATTTCATTAATTATATTTATGCATTATCATCATGAATTTAAATTAATAATTGATTACCTTGCTTAAGAGCGGCATAAGCAACCTTAGCAGCATTTATTTCCGCTTTCTTTTTAGTTCGGGCTTCTTGGCCCACATAGCATTCACCTGATTATTAATACATTCAAAATATCTGATCAAAAATATGCAAATTTATTTATTTTTTACATTTTTTTACGTTTTTACACCACAAAATAACACAATTCCTTAACGAGCCACTAACCTGCTATCTCAACTGTAGATACAAAACATGGCATATGAGGTGGGCCCGTTTTATCGGTAGAATAAACCGGAAGAATAAAACCCTTCTTTTGAGCTAATTCTTGCAACAAACTTTTGTATGAACAATCGTCCTAATTTAAAACATAACAGTTAATTTTTTAAAATAGCAACTTAACACAAATATAAATAAGGGTAAATATCATGAAATAGCAATACAATTTAGGCAGTGGTCTGTTTTAGTAATTATAGTACAACTTTTTAAGGTCCGTTACTACGACCTTAAAAAAAGAAAAGAACTTATTTTAGTCACCAAATAGGCCTTTTAAAGCTATAATCGTCAAAACAGACCACCGCCTGTAGTATATTGTTATTTTATGACATTTGGACAATTGGCCTATAAATAAATTACAACAATAGTTTTTAAAAAAAAAAACGAACTTGTTGTGTTCCATCAGGTGGCAATGCCAAAAAAGCAACTTTTTCTTTATCAGCTTCATTTGCAATTGAGCAACTGTCTTCATTATTGACGGTTATTTGCATGTTACTTGTGGGTGGTATGACAGGTGGCAAGCTGAGAGATCCAGAACTAGATTTTCCTGTTATTTGATTGTTGGAGTAAGTGGCTACAATTTTTTATTTTGGTATAAAACATGATCCAAATTAGATTATGTAAGTGATATATGTAATTATTAATATTGAGTTAAGATGTGTTTTTAGTAGAAAATTAGGTGGCAAAACAAGCACGCGGATAATAAGGTAATTCTTTGGACTCTGGTATAGGTCAAAATGGGTTGGGTTAGCCCGAAACAATTATTGTGCAAATTGTTTAGTTTTTCTATAAATACGTAGTGTGTCAAATATGATTACAAAATGCATATTAACACTTTATTTCAATAATAATCAGTAATTTTGAATAAACTGATTTAGAAAATTTATTAATAAAACTACACTTTGGACGACTTTCGACCCGTTGACTCATTTGGCATGTTTCCGTTCAATAGTTCTAACCATTTGACCAATTTAATATAAAATATAGCCCGAATATACCATTCATAAATGCAATCTTTTTAGGCATGTATCTATAGATACATGCATACCCTAAAAACAACTAATTTCATTAATTATGCATCATCATGATCAGGAATTTAAGTTAATAATTAATTACCTTGGTTAAGAGTGGTATAAGCAACCTTAGCAGCATTCATTTCTGCTTTCTTTTTAGTTTGGGCTTCTTGGCCCACATAGCATTCACCTGCTTAGTAATAAATTCAAATTTTCTGGTTAAAAAAAATGCAAATTTATTTACTTTTTATGTTTTTACACCAAAAAAACAACACAATTCCTTAATGAACCTGCTATCTCAACTGTAGATGCAAAACATGGCATATGAGATGGGCCCGTTCTATTAGTAGAATAAACCAGAAGAAGACCCTTCTTTTGAGCTAATTCTTGCAACAAACTTTTGTATAAACAATAATCCTAAATTAAAACACAAGAGTTAATTTGTAAAACATAGCAACGTAACACATATATAAAGGGACAATTGCTTTTATATCCTTGCAAAATTCATAAATTATTTTTATATCCTTCTCAAATTTATAAATTATTTTTATATCCTTCTAAACTTTGTTATTGTCTCCATATACTTCTAACTCTCTTTTATGTCCAAAAACCTATTTTGATATTTATTAAATCATTATAATATCAATAATTATCAAACAAGTATGCAATATATCTGTTGATTATGTACTAGAAATCATGTTTATTTTCCTGTACTATTGATATTAACACGATTTAGTAAATAATAAAATAGGTTTTGGACATAAAAAAGAGTCTGGAAGGATATGAATGCAATTATAAAGTTTAGAAGGATATAAAGATACTTTATTAATTTGATAAGGATATAGAAATAATTTATAAGTTTTACAAGGATATAAAAGCAATTTTCCCATATAAATAAGGGTAAATGTCATGATATAGCAACACAGTTTACGCAGTGGTCTGTTTTGGTAATTATAGTACAACTTTTTAAGGTCCGTTACTACGACCTTAAAAAAAGAAAAAAACTTATTTTAATCACCAAATAGGCCTTTTAAAGCTATAATCGTCAAAACAGACCGCCGGTTATAGTATATTGTTATTTTATGACATTTGGACAATTGGCCTATAAATAAATTACAACAATAGTTTTAAAAAAAACGAACTTGTTGTGTTCCATCAGGTGGCAATGCCAAAAAAGCAACTTTTTCTTTATCAGCTTCATTTGCAGTTGTGCAACTGTCTTCATTATTGACGGTTATTTGCATGTTACATGTGGGTGGTATGACAGGTGGCAAGCTGAGAGATCCAGAACTAGATTTTCCCGTTATATGATTGTTGGAGTAAGTGGCTACAGTTTTTTATTTTGGTATAAAACATGATCCAAATTAGATTATGTAAGTGATATATGTAATTATTAATATTCAGTTAAGATGTATAGGTCAAAACGGGCATGCATGTATATAGATACGCCTTTGTACATCCTACATATTAAAGAAAAAATTAACTATGACACAAAAACGACAGTTGCAAATGAACTTCATTCAAACAAGAAAAATAATTCTTTTGTAATTTATTATGAGACTTGATAGACTAATACAACTAATTTCACTAATTATGCATCAACATAATCATGGTTTTTTTAATTAATAATTTATTACCTTGGTTAAGAGCGGTATAAGCAACCTTAGCAGCATTCATTTCCGCTTGCTTTTTGGTTCGGGCTTCTTGGCCCACATAGCGTTCACCTGCTTAGTAATAAATTCAAAATTTCTGATCAAAAATATGCAAATTTATTTATTTAATTTTTTTTTTTACGTTTTTGCACCACAAAACAACACAATTCCTTAATGAGCCCCAAACCTGCTATCTCAACTGTAGATACAAAACATGGCATATGAGATGGGCCCGTTCCATTGGTAGAATAAACCGGAAGAAGACCCTTCTTTTGAGCTAATTCTTCCAACAAACTTTTGTATAAACAATTATCCTAAATTAAAACATAAGAGTTAATTTGTTATATATAAGGATAAATGTCATGAAATAGCAATATAGTTCAGGCAATGGTCTGTATTGGTAATTATAGTACAACTTTTTAAAGTCCGTTTTGGTAACTACGGCCTTAAAAAAGAAGAAAAAAACTTCTTTTAATTGGGACGGAAACGAATTTAATTACCAAAGTAGTTCGGTTGAAAAACTTGCATTTACCAAAATAAGCCTTTAAAACTTATATATATCAAAAAAATACCACCGCCTACAGTATATTGTTATTTTCTGACATTTGGCCGATAAATAAATAACAACAATAGTTTAAAAAAACAAACTTCTTGTGCTCCATCGGGTGACAATGCCAAAAAAGCAACTTTAGCAGCTGCGTGTTCTGCATCTTTTAAGGTGGTGCAAAACGTGGGTCCCTCATAAATATTTCCATCAATTGTCACATGAGCTTTAAAAAGGCGAGCATGTGGCGGGCCTTGTGTCACACACGTGTACGTTGGGAATGAAATGTTCCTCTTTAGAGCATAGTTAAGGAGTATGTTTCTGTATAAATGCGCCATTATTTTAATGAAACTGCATTCATGAAGTGATATGTTAATCATGAGTTTATGTTGCTAATATATAGTGATATATGGCACAAGTTAAGGAAAATGAATTAGCTAACTGTGTTGAAAAGTTGAACCCTAAAACAAACATGTTTATAACGGGTTGAGAAGCTCAATCATAACCTGAACCATTTAAGACCCTAAAGTGTTTGTTTTCTTCTAGTGTTCTACTGCAACCCCTATGATTATATGAAAGCCCTAATTTAGGTGCTTAATTCTTAGCAAAAACTTACTCAAAACAAAACTTATAATTGCATCAAATGAACATATACACAATTAAAATAACACGAATCGCACAATCTTAACCTAATCAATCAATAAACGTAGCTACAAGAAGAACAAATGAAATTACGAGCAGTAAATGAAATACTGCTTATTTTCCACGAATTAAAAACTGGATTCCAAATAATCTGCAGAGAATCGTTATCTGAAGCAACTTTACGATGAAAATTGATTAGAATACTCACTTGAATTTTGTAATTGGAGTGGGAGTGATGCTAAGAACTGTTGAAACCCTAGCTCCTGGATTCTGGAATGAGAATTATGTTGAAGAAGATATTGAAACAAGGATTGTTGTTGGGAGTATAATTACACTACAAATACACAAATTGGGTAAAAAATTCAATGCGATTCAAGTTCAATGGGAAGCTGGTATACACTGACACGACAGAAACAGAAAATGAGTAAATTTGAATCAAATATTTTTTACATAATTACCTATAATAACTGTTTATCTATAATTACACTTTACTTTTCCTGTTCATTTACAATACATAAATATTCTTTTTAATGTATTTTTTTATATGTAACTTTTTAAATATAGCATTATTAATATCTTAATCTATAAACATGATATGTATCTTTACAAATTAGTCACGAAACACAAACATATGCTTCTCATTTAGTTTATTTGTTATTGGGAAAAGTTCAAGATCTTATAAGTAAATGAGCATTATTAATGGGTAATTTAATAAAAGTTTTTGAACTGATACAAGCTTAATCTCGGATCGTTATTTATTGCAAACTCGAATTTGATAGAAGTTCAACTCAACTAATCTCGAGGTCAAGTCTCCATAAAAGCTCGATTGTTCGTTTGCAATCCTACGTGTTACTCTGATATATTTATTTAATAAATTCATTCTTTCTTTTTTATTTGTTTACATAAAAGAATTTTGTTTCTTTGTAGTGTAAAAACAGAAAGAGAGCAAATAAAATAAAAATTGGTTTTGTTATGGCAGTGCAAGTTCGAACGTGATATATTTTCTAATAAAAATATATTAATTCAAATATTTTTTCATCTTATTTCAATGTGATGTAATTTGTTAGAAAGCAATACATGTTAATTTTTAAATCAGGAATTTGATCTATGAATCACTCATTGTCGACGTTTACATATAAAGTCCAATATTTATACGCAGTGTAAATACTAAAAGCCGTGACCACTACAAAGCCAAAATTCACCGCGATTTGAGTAAACATTTTAGATCTCAATACTTCACGTACTTTTGTTGTGACATTTGGAGCGGTAATTTTTCCAAGGGTATTGGCGCTATTGCTTTCACCATCTTGAGGCAATGATGTTACAATCGGTGGTGGTGATTCTGGTACCGAAGGAGTTGAGACTTTTTTGGGCAATGTAACACGAAGACGTCCTTGAGAGAATTTGGCATGGATGTTATTCGAGTCATAATCTTTTGTAACCTTTATTTCTTTATGGAAACGACTTTTTCTTTTACCTTCTATAGCATTTTCTCCTGTTATCTTTAAAATTCCATCAATGCTTATCTGGATTCTTAGTTGGTCCTTCGTGAATTCTTGAGCATGTAAACAACGATATCAAGAAAACATAGTTCATAAGAAAAAAGGTTATTTGATTATTGTAAGTATAATAAACATTCATTACATGTACATACCGGGGAGATGGAGCACTAGCACGTCTTGACCGTCGTCTCGTTGCCATGTGCAAAGAGGTTCAAATTCATCGTATGAAAGTAATGTTTGCAATTGCGTGTTTCCAACTTTTGAATCCATTATACGATAGAAAATGATATATTAAATAACTAAGAAAAAGTAGTTGTAAATATGATTAATTTTGCATTTCATGATTTTGTTTTTATAGTAGTAATAACATGAATGATTGGTTTTATTCCTTTTCTGTATGTATCGGTTTCATGGTTTTGCTTTGTCTCATGGCAAAAGCTTAAGTTTCAAATATTCTTGTGAAAGCAAGGCATGGCTTGAAACAAGTATGAAATAAAGGATCTTTGGACATGCAATGAAATAACTTTTTAAGGGGTTTATGACAGGATTTCGGTAGTTATATTTCTATGAGTAAATTTTACAATGATGGTCCACTTATGGTTGTGACTTTAAAAAAAGTTTAAATTAGTTCTTTCTTTTTTTTTTCTTTTTTTTTTTGAAACGGCAAATCTAATCTAATCTTAATTACCACCTATGTCCACGACGGGACTCGAACTCCTGACCTTACACTTGAGAGGGAAACACCATACCGCTAGGCCAAACTCCTGACCTCACACTTGAAATTCTTTTGTACATATAATTTGTTGAACTTTTATGTTAAAAAATTACACTAATAGCCTTTTATAATTACAATGGTAATTATTTTTCTGTTAAAATATTTAAGGAATATTATGCTAAAGAACTTTAGGTGCAAAATGTTTTCAGAAAAAACTACAAATGTAATTTTTTAACTAAATGATCATACATAAAATTAAAGGTAACATCATATACCATTTTATAATTTACTCTATTTCTATAAAATCTGAAAATTAGTACAAATTTAGTAACAAAGTTAATGTCGAGATTTTAACTTTTAGTGTTCGTTTTATACCTACAAATAACGTGTTTCACAACTTTTTTGTGAAGTAGCATATATCTTTAATTTTATAGGAAATTCGTCCATTTTTTTTACAATTAAGCCAAAATGTACTATTATTTTATTTTCATTCCATAGAAAACTTTATTTAAGTAGATGGCATGATCCATTCAATATTCTACGATGACACCATATGGTCCATATGCAAAGTGATTACTTGAATCTGTAAATACACACGATGTAAAAGAAGATGTTCAACCGTTAACTCATTTTCGTTACACGAAACACAGTTAATAAATCAACTTTATTAATTAGAGTGCTTGGTATCGGAAAGATGTTATGTTATAAGATTTTTTTTGGTCTACAATTATAATACAACACCAAAAATAACTTGGTATGGGGGTAATGTTATAGCAAATATTATATTTAGAATTAATTACATAAATGGTCCTTTAAGATGATACCACATTGCAAGTGTGATCCTAATCTTTTAATTTCGACAAGTTGTAACACCCTAAAAATTTGATAATTAATTTAGTTACCTTTTTATTGAAGTAAACTACTTTTATTAAGTTATTAGAGATTTTGTAATTCTGTGATTTAAAGTGTAATTAATTGAGGTAATTAAACACGAGACGTTTCGTGTAAATGTTTAGAGTATTATTATTGCGTGACGTTTTATTGGCATGCATGTATTAGATTGCTATTTTGTTGCAATTTAATTTATGTGACGTTCCACCTGGGTATTAATTATAAGCAATGTGACGAGCGAGTAACGTTTGAGATTATCCATTTTCTCGAGATTAATTAACATACTTAATGAGATTATGTGCTAATCATTTTTTCCTCTAGTTGTCTAACCACAAGCTTTGATTAAGCTGAATAGATTCGAACCCGAGCTAGTTCACCATCCTCTTTTGTTTCGGTTGTATTATGCATATGTGGAGCCAAAGTGTCAACCAACCCAATTAAAGTAGCTTAAGTCCGGCTAGCAAGCGTTTAGGAATGGGCTTGATTTATTTGGAACGCATGAAGGGGCCCACAATTTAGAGAATACCAGGCTTGAGGCCTCATTGACATTGAACGGGACTAAGATGTATTAGTAGTAAAATCTCTCATCCAATCCTACCCTAATTGCCGTCAATACCTTCCTCCATCCCATACTCGTTCGTGCAAGCTGTGTAGAGCATCTCGTTTGTTAGCGAAGGAAAAGTCAGCAAGTTTTGAAAGCTTATATCGAGTTGGCGGAATTCTTTTGTGGTGGCGGTGGAAGTGTACAGATTAAAGACCAAGCAAGTGATGTTTTGTTTAATAGTTGACGAGAAGAAGCAGGTCACATTAATTTCCAGGCACCTCAATGACAAGCAGGTCACATTAATTTCTAAGCACCTCAACGACAAGCAGGTTACATTAATTTTCAAGCGCATCTTGATTGTTCGTTTCGTTTCTAAATTTGTGTGTATCGGTGCGGCGGAATTCGAGCAGCAGCCAAAGGAATCTGGTCAAGTGAAGGCGTCGTTGAAATTAGCCGAGCAGGTCACGAGTTGAGTAGCAATTGATCGGTAGAGTTCCCGTCTAACTCTTTCTCTTATTTTGTTTTCCCGATTACTGTTTCTAATCGGTTTTATGTTTGGCTCATTAACGGTAATTCCGCGCTCTGCAATCTGCAGCTTCTTTGTCCCGAACGAGTAGAAGGATCGAGCAGGATGTAATCGTGAGCATCTCCAATCCGTGTTCTCTTCGGTAGTTTTCTTCCCTTTTGTTGTCCGTTTGATTAAAGCTTGTATTCTCGAGATTTTACCTTCGTTGTTGCAGGGGTTGTGGCCAAACCTTTAGGGGTACGGGCTGTAGTCACTGATGTTGAGTGTCGAGTTTGATTTGGGTAAAGACTGTTGTCTTTGGCTAAATGTTTTATTGATCGAAAAACCGAAAACCGAACCGTAGGGTTCTTGGGTTCCTAAACCGAAATAGAATTTAAATAAAAGACTAGATTATGTGTAAACATGTTTCTGAGATTAAAAATGAGTTTCAGGGCTGTCGGGTACCTCGGGAATAAACGAGTTGATGTCGGGATTCAAAACGGGCTTTTATCAAACATGCTAATATCTGGCAGAAACTGTAGTCTGGGTTTAAGTCCGTTTTTGTCACACTTAAAATACGTTTCTAGATTTTTGGCCCGTGTAGGTTTCTAGGTTTCTGAGTCCTCTTTCCAACGACGCTGACGGCTCGTTAATCTGAGTCACGGTTTAAAAGTTATTGCTGTTTTAGTAAACCTTCGCTGGATAGTTTTCGCTTCAGCTATTCTGTCTCGTGAGCCTGTTTTGAGCCTTTTCTGTTTGGATCTAGCTTCCGAAGTCTTCTGTAAGATTGTAGTCCTCTGAGTCATTTAACTACTGTAAAAATTGAATAATATCTAGTGAGTGGTTTGAGAGTTATAGCCGTTCCCGCAAAAGTGCTGAATGCTGTTTAATTTCTGCTGAAACAACCTTTGAGTCTAATCCTAACTCGAGCTTCCTTGTACATTGTAGGACCTTCTAGGACCTGTTAGAGACGCTCTTCAGTACCGAGGATATTAAGGAGCTTACGGTTATTCGAGGTGGGTAATCTCACTATAAACTTGTACTTACTTTCGATCCATGATTTTGTGCTATGTGTTATGAATTGTCTTGTTGATTGAGCGTGAGTATTCTCACCATGTATTCAGTTATAACGATACGTGCATGACTTATGTGGTTAACTGTTTTGATCTACTTTTACTTTCTGTGTGATTGATCTGTTATCTGAGTATCTGAGTGACTGCTGTTATTTACCACTGATCTGAGACAGACGTGCCGAGTATCTGAGCCGGTACATAGTCATTATGTGCTACTATGTGATAGGGCTATCTGAGTGGTTTATGTTATGAGTTGAAAACATAAAAATAAATAATAAATCTGAGTGGTAGCCTGAGTGGCAATTCTGTGTGGTAGCCTGAGTGGCAATTCTGTGTGGTAGCCTAAGTGGCATTCTAGTGTAAGGAGGGGCGAGGTTGATCTCTCGACCCGATTTACACAAGCGCGATATATAAATTTAAAATCTGAGAAAATAAACTTTAGCAATTGAGAATTGAGTAGAGTCTCTAGGGATCACTTATGTGGCTTGAGTTGTTTGTAATTACTTGTTTATTTTGATATTATTCACTTAGCGGTGGCTGACCCCAATCACTCCCCCATTCTACAAGTACTAGCAAGGCAAAGAGAAGGTCAATGGTTGATGAGCTGCGTTTCTATTTTTATATTTATGGATTTAGATTAAAACCTTTATTTCGAATCAAACATGTTTTGTTTTAAAATCTTTCATTATTCCGCATTTAAATCACGAGACGGTTTTATATTTTTATTCATGAGTTGGGACATTTGAGTTACTTGTACTCTTGGGGAAATTGTTTTATTTTATTATTTAAAAATTTTAAATTTCCCTTGATTTTTGGGTTGTTACACAAGTGTAGTCCTTTGTTTACCAATTTTGCACATTTGGTCCTTTAGGCCAAACGGTGTTAAATTTTTCTGTTAAGTGACCTCATATGTAATGCACATAAAGGTATTTTTGTCTTTTCGCACTTCATCTTCTTCTCCCGCTTATCTTTTTCCCCCAAAATCAAAACCCTAATTTGAAATCCTAAAATAAAATCAGAGTTTTCCTCAACTTTTACCATTAAATGCTCTGCTCACACTAAATGTGCGATCAGTGTGTGTTTTGTGGAGGTGACCGGATTCCGGCCAAACTGGCTGGAGAAGCGCCCTGAAATTTGTCCCATCTTGGTCGGAATTCCATTCTCTACAAGTTCATAAAAGGTAGAAGGTCTAAACGTGGCAGAAAGCCACCTGAAATTACGATTTCCTCTTGGCTTAAAAATGACGAACACGTGCGAGGCAAGTTGCCGGCGTTTCTGGGTCTTCGGGCATGTAACGACCCGAAATTTGTAAATAAATAAATTGTATAAAAATATGATAAATACGGATAATTCATTTAAAGAACGTAGGAATTGGTTTCGTGTCATTTGGACACCGTATGAGAAAGTTATGGACGAAACCGGGTCGGGGCAAAGAACGAAAAATGCAGCCTTGCTGCATAGGCAAGTTCGCGACGCGAACTTGGACTCCCGATCGGGAACTGTTAACAGGGTAATGGACTATTGGGCGTGATGTAGTTCACGACTAGTTAACGATCGCGAAGAATGCGTGTAGGAGGAGAGTTCGCGACGCGAACATAGTTCACGCCGTGAACTTGGGTCGACAGCTTTAAAGTCGGGTTTTGGCTCATTTGATGCCATATCAAAACCCTAGTTTCTTCTTTGGCGATTTTCGAACTTGGGGACCGATTGAGGTCGAATCCTTCACAAATCTTTGGAAGATTTCACTCCTAGTTGAAGATTAAAGGCGTTTGGTGAGGTCTTGGAAGGTTGACCGAATTGTGAAGCAAGGAAATTGACGTAAGGAATACGGTTGGAGCATTTTATTGCTAAGGTGAGTACGTGTGGACTTTACTGAGTACATAGCTATATGAAGTATTTAATTACTTATGATCGGTCTATTTAATGTTTGTCTAGACTTATTATGTGTTGAGTTAGTATATATATTATTGATAATATTTAACTAACTTGTTTGATGATTGATGTGATAGCCGAAGGCTTTGACTGGCATAACTGATAGAGTTATGATTAGAGATAGATGGTGGTGACGCGGGGGGTGACCCCGGTCACTGAGACGGGTGTACATATGTTTGTACACTAAGCACACGGGTGCTACTAGTACGCATATGTTTACGTACTAGGCAATGTAGGGATCTATTGCATATATGTTTATGCATTAGGTTCGCTTGTGTTCCAATACATATATGTTTATGTATTGGATATGACTGTGTTCTGGTACATATATGTTTATGTACTAGATATGTAGGCTAGGAAAGCAGGACCGGTAGAGCCACCATAGAGTGACTAAGATATGTTGGTAAAATATAAATATGTATTTATATATGATGTGATACTTGCCACCATAGCTCACGAGACATTTTTGTGTCTCACGTACTCCTTATTTGTTTTGCTATGTACTCAGGTTCTGGATCGAGGATTTAGGTGCGCATGGATTGTGATATGCGGGGCCTAGAGTAGAAGATCATTAGAGTGGATTTATGCTTAACCTTGGTTTTGATATATTTTGTAACACCAAACCTCATACTCTGATTTTTATATTAAAGGTTTTTGTAAATCCATGTTTTGGAACTGGTCTTCTATTTATGAAAAATGATTTAATTTGGACAAATGTTTTGTATTAAAAATTGAGGTGTTACAACTTGGTATCAGAGCTACTGTTTAAGTGAATTAGGTTGGATGTTCATCCTAGTCTTAGACTGTAGCATTAGGAATGTAAGATTCCTTGAGATCGATAGGTTGACCTTGAGACTTTATGTTAAGTTTAGGGTTGAACCTAGGGGACCTATGAAAGTTGATGGGGTTATGGATATTGAGTCTTATGAGACTATTGGATTATACAAGAGGTACTAAATGTTTAATGTCTTCCATATAGTCTTGATCGAAAGAAATGGTGAACACTCGTCGAAGTGGGAAAGCCCCGGAAAACCAGGAGGAAGAGATACATCATGTCGAGAGGGTTGAGCAAGAAAGTCAACCATCGATGCATCGAGTGGATGAGTCGGAGGTGGGAGCTAATAAGACTCCGGTAACTGTGACAACCCTCAAAATCAGGTATTTGACCCGACAATTATTGTAACTCATTTTGTCTTAGTAAAATCTTGTCATTAATATAAGCTTTCATAATTTCATTAAGTCTAGCATCAACCATTTCATTTAGTGTTGTAGTACACATCAACATTATGCACAAGTCAGATTTGTATGTGTCTCGTACTATTAGAACTATACATTTAGCGAGTTCGTGACTCAACGCAAACTTAAACCGAACACAATAGTATATAAACTTTATAGTAACAATGACACACTAACTCAATCAGATAAACTCGTACGAGAAACAAGGTACGCAACTTCTGTGCGATTAAATATACAAGTAGCAAGAATTTAGTACTCGATACATTACGAGAATACTGAAAATAGAAAAATATATACCGAAATGATATTTCCCTCAATTAAAAAAATCTTATCAGACGATTATACCAGTACATGTTTGTACCTAATATCTATTAATCAACCAAATTAATATAATTAAATTCACTTTTAAAATATTATACGTTATATATAATTGAGTATCGAATATGTCATGAACATTTGATTTATAAAACCCAACACGTGATCTTTTTATCATCATCGTCATCTAACATTTACCTGGTCAAAACCAACTCACCCTCATACTAAACTTTGCGAAATCTGTGGGATTTATAATAATAAAGTAATCGTGTGATTATCGGTTTAAGTTTATCTATCACAAATTCACAATCAACATTTTTACAAAATCGAAAAAATGGAGTTCCAGCAACCTCTTATTCTCTTGCTCTCTTCGATTGAAAACCCGAGAAACATCACCTCTTCTTCCTCGTTTCCTTTCCGGCAACTTCACAGCAAACTCCGGCGAGGACGAGACAACTCCGGCGACAGATTTCTGCTGATCGACTCTCCCTCAGTTGAAGATCAGTAGCATCAAACCATAACTCTCCATCTCTTCTCTCTAAAGAACACCCACAAATAAATTGGGCACTAAGAAGTCATTGTCAGATTTGCACATTATCATTTGCATTTTGCTAGCATCGCATCAGGTGAGTCCACAGCCCCTCTTTTTACTACGTTTTTATACTGTTTAGGGGTGAAAAACATATCAACTGCTTTTATAAATGTTTACATTTTCTGTCGTTATGTTTCAGTAAAGCCTACTGTGACTATTTATTTTACTTGTGATGAAACATATCCTAAACCATGACAATCAATCCTTATGCTCAGACTAAGTTTAGATGTAGCTTACATCCCATAATCATTAGCTAGTTGCGACTAGGCCCTGGATATGCAGATGGTACCATTGGCTAAGACTCTTCCTCCCACAGTGTGATCAAATCAGGGAGTGCATATCTTTGATTCAGAAACATCATTATTAGAGTTGGAGTTTTGGTTATGGACTTAGGGTTGACATTTTAATGGATATCAGTCATGCTTTTTCTACAATCCTATATGTTTCAATATTTCAACTATTCAATTATTATCATATTACAGCCCGTGATGGCAAATCATTTTCAAATATTATTTCATCACACAATTTATGCCATGGTTGGCATATGAACACTCTGGACTCCAAATCATTTTTGCCATTGTTGGCATACAAAAACTATGGATTTCAAAACAAACTATAAACCTGTGGATTCACTCAACAATTTTGTTGATCATTTTTTTCATATGTTTTTCAGGTAGCTAAGCTGAAGCATAAGTCTTAGTAGCATTGGATCACAAGCATGCATGTGTCAAGATGCCACGATTTATTAAAAACATTTTCTTTTTACATTTCAAATATTTTGTCAACATTAAATTTTATGACCTACTTTATTTCAAATATTATTTAGATTTTGGAACATCTCTTGTTTACGATAATCATATGCTTATGTATACTCGAGAAGTCGCACGCCCGTTCTTCCGCAAACCATTTTTGGCGGGGTGTGACAGATTGGTATCAGAGCCATTGGTTATAGTGAATTAACGAGTTTAGTCTATAACTACAAAAAAAAAAAGATTTTTGGACAACTATTTTGACTCAAAACGTTATCGTGGCATCAACAGTCTCATTCCATATAGGCTTGCATTTAACTCATAGTTTCATTTCATATGGAGTCTCATTTCATATATAGTTTCATTGCATATAGAGTCTCAGTTCATATAAAATTGCGTTGCATATAGAGATGCATTATATATTATTCATCTACCCCTTACCTTGACAATTGGTCACTTGCTTTAAATTGGCTTACATTTACCCTTAATATAGTGCTTGTATACTATTTCATACTTACCCATGAACCTATAGGTGAGACCCATTACAATATGTCGCTATAAGTTCATTTGAGTCCTTAATACACCACATTGTTCACTGCACACTTACACTACATACTCAACACCTAAGTTGGATACCTTACTTACACTCCACTAATCACACATGAACACACAATCGGGAATTTCTAACGGAACGTCTATGAACAATGAGAATATTGAAACAACGTGAGTTATACTGAACATAAACACTTCTACACGTACACTACGTACCTTAACCACACACAATTTATTCCCATCACGTGAATATCACATTTCAATTCAAATTCCCCACTCATCAAATTAAAAAAAAACGACTATCTACTAATCTTTAACGCCATGAAACGAAAACATGAAAGACGTCACACGTCAATTCTAGGACGTCTCCAAATTAAACTTTAATCACAACTCCAAAATTTGTATAATCCAGTATGAAGTATAAATTCTAAATTTCCATAGAATCCATAATACAACCCTTGAAATTTCGCATTCAATAAGAGTATGGAGAAAATATAAATATTCATAAATGAATTTATGAAATGATAATGATGAAGAAATATTGTATGATGATATTATAAACCGTCTGGCCAACATGTTTATAATTACATGATACAATGTAGAATTATCAAAGTCATGGATTAATGAAAGGAACCACTAAATATACATCCTTAGCAAAACTCATAAAAGATTTACTAAAATTTTCGCCATGATCATCGAATCGAATTCATAAGTAAACTAATCAATCCTAACAACCTCATTGATCGCGCGTCAACTTTACCATCTAAATCCACTTAAAGTTTACTTCATATGAATCACAACAAGAAACTCGAAACAATATATTACTAGTTAAATGTATCAAGTTTAACACATTTTTAAAATAATTTCGATTGCACTTTACATCAAAGAAATTTAAGATGTTGAAAATGTACAAAGTATAAGAAAAACAATATATTCATTTCAATCAATCATACGTTTTGGTACCCGAATATATATAGAACTTATATAAAGTTTTGCATTCGAAAAATGATTTGTATATGGTTAAAGCGCTCAAGAAATAATATCAAGTTTATAAATTCATAAAAGAATTTATATCTGTATTTTAATAAACAATGTTATGCTACGTGTATAAGTGCCTAAGACACTTTAAAACTATATTTTAATAAATGTAATTAACCATTAGAAGTCCACATTTATTACCATGAATAGACGATATAAATTTCTTAGTCTTGTCAGCGGCTAACCGTTGTCGGCTGCTAATCGACGATTTATTACAAGATATACCAGAGTGGCCCCTCTCGGAACAGAAAGAACAAAACGACAATAATTAATGAATCAAATGTTCTCATCTCTTATTAGTGGTCAAATCACAATTTAAATAAGAAATTTAATCTCTTACGTACACTATGCAACAAATAATGGAAACATGGAATAAATACTAGAAGTGGATCTTTATTATATTCCTAAATATTTGTCAACTAAAGGAAAACGTAGACATCACTTAAATTGGTAATTTTAATATTTACCAAAATAACGTACCTAACTAAATTGTGCAACTAATTAAAATACACATACATTACATGTAAGCTGTAAAAGCATGGCATGGTAAATAAGCGATTAACCTAACAGCCCCAACCTTAACATCTTCAATCTAAAATATAAGAGATTGGACTAGAGTGGAAAACCAGAAATTGTATTTTAAACCCTAAAGTAGAAAACGTGTACTACATTAATCCAAACCTACCCCATGGAACTGAAAACTCCATCGTATACCGCGGCGTGTCTCATCAAGGATTATGTTGCGTCTTATTGCAAAACGGAAAATTAATAGCCTACGATCTCGACAATTTAAAAACCCACGAAAAGAATTATACCACTCACGATCTTGAACTACGTGTCGTTGTTTCCAAGTAAAATAATAATAACAATAATAATAATAATAATAATAATAATAATAATAATAATAATAATATGGAAATGCTATCTATACAATACCAAATGTACAATTTTCCTCTATCACAAAGTCTTCACATATATTTAACCAAATAGAACTTAACGGGAAATAACAACATTGTGTGTGGCTAAATGATTATGACAATGAAAAGACTAATAATATCGGGAAGGCTAAACGTAGTGGCCGACAACGAACCACACCACGTCAAGTGCGATCACTAAAGTGTCTATCTATATTTTTCTTCCGGACTCTCCATCTAGTAACACAACATTTTAAATTTCGGGACGAAATTTTTTTTAACAAGGGGAGAATGTGACAACCCTCAAAATCAGGTATTTGACCCGACAATTATTGTAACTCATTTTGTCTTAGTAAAATCTTGTCATTAATATAAGCTTTCATAATTTCATTAAGTCTAGCATCAACCATTTCATTTAGTGTTGTAGTACACATCAACATTATGCACAAGTCAGATTTGTATGTGTCTCGTACTATTAGAACTATACATTTAGCGAGTTCGTGACTCAACGCAAACTTAAACCGAACACAATAGTATATAAACTTTATAGTAACAATGACACACTAACTCAATCAGATAAACTCGTACGAGAAACAAGGTACACAACTTCTGTGCGATTAAATATACAAGTAGCAAGAATTTAGTACTCGATACATTACGAGAATACTGAAAATAGAAAAATATATACCGAAATGATATTTCCCTCAATTAAAAAAATCTTATCAGACGATTATACCAGTACATGTTTGTACCTAATATCTATTAATCAACCAAATTAATATAATTAAATTCACTTTTAAAATATTATACGTTATATATAATTGAGTATCGAATATGTCATGAACATTTGATTTATAAAACCCAACACGTGATCTTTTTATCATCATCGTCATCTAACATTTACCTGGTCAAAACCAACTCACCCTCATACTAAACTTTGCGAAATCTGTGGGATTTATAATAATAAAGTAATCGTGTGATTATCGGTTTAAGTTTATCTATCACAAATTCACAATCAACATTTTTACAAAATCGAAAAAATGGAGTTCCAGCAACCTCTTATTCTCTTGCTCTCTTCGATTGAAAACCCGAGAAACATCACCTCTTCTTCCTCGTTTCCTTTCCGGCAACTTCACAGCAAACTCCGGCGAGGACGAGACAACTCCGGCGACAGATTTCTGCTGATCGACTCTCCCTCAGTTGAAGATCAGTAGCATCAAACCATAACTCTCCATCTCTTCTCTCTAAAGAACACCCACAAATAAATTGGGCACTAAGAAGTCATTGTCATATTTGCACATTATCATTTGCATTTTGCTAGCATCGCATCAGGTGAGTCCACAGCCCCTCTTTTTACTACGTTTTTATACTGTTTAGGGGTGAAAAACATATCAACTGCTTTTATAAATGTTTACATTTTCTGTCGTTAGGTTTCAGTAAAGCCTACTGTGACTATTTATTTTACTTGTGATGAAACATATCCTAAACCATGACAATCAATCCTTATGCTCAGACTAAGTTTAGATGTAGCTTACATCCCATAATCATTAGCTAGTTGCGACTAGGCCCTGGATATGCAGATGGTACCATTGGCTAAGACTCTTCCTCCCACAGTGTGATCAAATCAGGGAGTGCATATCTTTGATTCAGAAACATCATTATTAGAGTTGGAGTTTTGGTTATGGACTTAGGGTTGACATTTTAATGGATATCAGTCATGCTTTTTCTACAATCCTATGTGTTTCAATATTTCAACTATTCAATTATTATCATATTACAGCCCGTGGTGGCAAATCATTTTCAAATATTATTTCATCACACAATTTATGCCATGGTTGGCATATGAACACTCTGGACTCCAAATCATTTTTGCCATTGTTGGCATACAAAAACTATGGATTTCAAAACAAACTATAAACCTGTGGATTCACTCAACAATTTTGTTGATCATTTTTTTCATATGTTTTTCAGGTAGCTAAGCTGAAGCATAAGTCTTAGTAGCATTGGATCACAAGCATGCATGTGTCAAGATGCCACGATTTATTAAAAACATTTTCTTTTTACATTTCAAATATTTTGTTAACATTAAATTTTATGACCTACTTTATTTCAAATATTATTTAGATTTTGGAACATCTCTTGTTTACGATAATCATATGCTTATGTATACTCGAGAAGTCGCACGCCCGTTCTTCCGCAAACCATTTTTGGCGGGGTGTGACAGTAACCATGGCGGATCTCCAAACTTTTATTGATCAAATCAAAGGGACGGTGGCCGATGAGGTGCACCGCATTATTGGAAACCGTGAGAGGTCGGGAGGAGATCGTGAATACGAGGCTAAGTCGGATGAGAGAACCGGTGGTGGTGGCACCCGGGTGGAGAAATCTTCCACGGGTGGTTGTAGTGATGCTAGGGCACAGCCCGATGAAAAAGATGGTTGTTCTTTTAAGACTTTCATGGCTTGTAAGCCAAATGTATACACGGGTAGTTCGGACCCGAAGATGACTATCAGGTGGATCCGAGAGACCGAGCGGGTCATCGGAAGTAGCAAGTGCAAGAAATCCGATATGGTGACGTACGCGTCATAATTGCTAAAAGAGGATGCTATGGTTTGGTGGGACATAGTTTATGAGACCCTCGGGGAGGAGGTGATAGAGAGAATGTCGTGGGAAGAGTTTACCGCGAGATTGAGAAAGAAGTTTTGCCCCGATAGGGATTTGGAGAAGATGCATGAGAAGTTTGTGACCCTAAAGAAGGGCGATATGACGGTCGAGGAGTACTCGAGGGAATTCACGGGATTACTCTCGTTTGTTGCTAAGACCTACTCCGAGGAGAGGTTGAGAGTGGTTAGGTATGCTAGTGGGCTACCTTGGGATTATCAATTGGAGGTGAAGAGGGCGGTCACGCTAGATGAGGCCATTAGTGCCGCCCGAGGTGTGGAAGAGGTGAACGAGGCAAGGGTTGCCGAGAGAGCCTATGTGGGTGAGAAGAAGAAAGCCGAGAGTGGCTCGGGTATTTTCAAGAAGGGGAAGTTCACGTCGAACTTCTCTAGACAAGAAAGTGTAGCCTCATGCAAGAGGTGTGGGAAGAATCATACCGGAGAATGCCGAGGGGAACCGAAGATTTGCCACGGTTGTGGCAAGACGGGGCATTTGGCCCGGGATTGTAGATCCAAACCGGTGATCGAGGTCGAGTGTTACTCGTGCCATGAAAAAGGGCATTATAGCCACGTGTGCCCGAAGAAGAAAGTCGAATCACTTGTGTCCACGGCGCAAAAGAAGGTGGAACCGGCGAAGGTGAAGGGACGATCCTTCCAACTCACCCGAGAGGAGGCAAAGGAGGCGCACGATGTGGTGTCAGGTACTTTATCCGTTAACTTCTTGTCAACTCATATATCGTGGGATCGAGTCCTACTTAATTGTTTGTGTCTCATGAGTTTGGTAGAAAGATAGATTGTGTCGACCGAGTGGATAGATGGAAAATGTGAAACCGAGGTAAAAAGGGAAAACCTCAACGGTCGAACGTGTTATTAGAAATTGGGAGTTAGAATTAGATGGGGAAAAGTCTAAAGGCAATTTATTGCCCATGGGAATAAAGGAAACTTGACGTGGTTATCGTTAAGGATTGGTTGGGTATGCACCAAGCCAAGACATTATGTGATCATAGCTTAACGGTTGGATTGCCGCATGATTTAGTGCTCATAGAAATTTGAGATAAGTTGTATGATGTGAATATTTATTTGGGAATAATCTCCCCGGTTGATTATGTGTATGAAAATTTAGATTTTTGGAAGGAATTATGGACCGGAGTGGCGTATGTGGTAAGGAAACAAGGGTCGATGTTAATAAGTAGTATAAAAGGTCGAACTGCGAGGTCGGTGAATGTCGGTATCAAGCGGATGATAGTATAATGAAGTACTAAGTCTTGGTATGAATTGTTAGTTTGGATGAGAATTATAGAAATAGAAACCTTGGAAATGGAACTTGGATATTCGGCGTGAACCCGGATGAGTAATGTGATATTATTATACGTGAATGGTAAAAGAAAGAATGACTAAGGTATAGTGATACCTTAGAATTAATAAATGGAAAATATGTGGAAAAGAGTAAGTGTCGGGAATGACGAACTTTGATCGTTGAAAACGGTTAAGTAAAGGTTGGCACATAGCCATAGCAAGTCTTGTGACGGGGTTGATGGATTCAACATTAAGGGTAAAAAGACAATTATTGGTTAAATGTCATGATAATGATATGAAAGTATGTGACATAGTGTAGTGTAAGACTACGATTGGGAAAAGAATATTCCTAAGTCCCACGAAGTGGAAAGGTAGAACATCGAGTCTTGGGCCATTGGTTGCTAAGTCATAGGTTGCAAGTGTGGGCCGGAGTCGAATGTTTGACTCAAGGATGATTGAATTGGCCAGTGATTTATGTCTAATGGAATGTAGTGGTAACTACTCCGGCGGTGTCAAAAGACTTGGAAATTGTTAAGGAAATGAACCGGTTAAGGACGGTTAATGTGTAAGTGAAACGGTAAATAGCAATTAGAGAATGTTATTAGTTACCCGCGGGGTACAATGCATGTGCATTATGTGATGGCCTTGGAAGGCATATAATAATGGAAAGATAATATTGTATGAAATGTGTTAAGTAGTATGTTCAATGAGAGATATGTGAATAGGAAAGGAAACGATAATGTGATTTTATGGGAGAGGTGCTAGAATGCATGATGAATAATTTGATGATTGAATGGGTAAGATAGTAGCATGGCTACACAATGCGAAAAGATGGATGTTTAGATGACATTGCCGTGGCATATGCATATGTTTGTATATGTGTACTATAGAGGTGTTGATAAGTTATTGGTGTGACATATACATATGTTTGTATATGTGCATGATGATGATGTTTAGATGGTATTGGTGTGGCATATGCATATGTTTGTATATGTGCATGATTGAGATGTTGGATGGTTTATGTGTGCACGGTAGAGGTGCTTAGATGGAACTAGCAGGATAAATATGTATACTCATGTATATAGGTGCTCATGAGCGAGTACAACGAATGTAGAACCATGTGGTTAATGACGTATTACTATTATGTTATGGTAAATGAGGACCTGGTTCGAAATACTGGTTGCATTTAGGTCATGTAAATGTAGGGGATGCCTACGATTTATAGAATATGAGGAAAGAGAAACTCCTAGTGAGCAAATTATCATTTGATAACCAAATTATGGTAAACTTGTATGAAATAGTGGAATATGTTGCGATAGGAGATCTAATTCCGGTAATTGAGAATAAGAGTTATGAAATTGATTGATGTGATGCAAAGATGGTTGAGAGAAAACTAAGTGATGGTGTGAGTGACCAAATGATGGTCAAGGATCGGTAAAGGTCGATGTGACCATATGTGAATGTACGACTCTCGGATAATTGGGGAAAAATTGAAAGTGTGGAAAAACGGGGACAATTGTTAAGGGGACAACAATGAGTAGAACCGGAAGTGATATATTAGTGATGGTGCCAGTGAGTATGAAATTGGTTAGTTTGAAAGGGAATGGTTGACTTCACGCAGAAGTCAAGGTTGACCAATTTGTGATTGGTTGACTTAGTCAAAAATGGGCTTTGACTCTCGTTATGAACGATTAGTGAATATTGGGAGCATCATGTGTCGATGGTAGGTGCGAGAAAAAGGTTAATGGAATAACTAAAAGAGTTATAGTTGGATTGTGCGACTTTGACCCGTTGGGTGTTTAGGGTTGAACTTGGGAACCGAGTATATGATTATTGATAAAATCATGAAATTAAAGACGATAGTGAAGGAATGGACGATTAATGAAACCTTTAACGAGAAGGGAAAGTGTTAAAGTATAGTTGACTTTGTGCTTAAGTCAAAGGGTAGATAATGTGGGGATCTACCAATGTCGGGTTATATCGGTTTGGTCAAAGCTAGAGTTTGACATTCGTTTTAATCAACTAGTCAACGGTATGATTGTGTCATACCATTGTTATGGGAATGAAAGGATCGGTCGAGAGAGTGGCGGTGTTATGGTCAAATTGTGAAATTTTGATCCGTTTGGGTATTATGAGTTTTAAAATTTGGGTCTTGACCGTACGGACTTAACGGAGTTAAGTGAACGTTTGGATATGTAATGTTAACGGAATAGGAATGAGGGAAAATTTGATGGTAATGACCACAAGGGAATGAGAGCGGAATGCTCGGTCGGTTGTGGGTTGGAATTCTTAGCGATTCCGAGGACGGAATCCTTTTAAGGGGTAGATAGTTGTAACGACCCGAAATTTGTAAATAAATAAATTGTATAAAAATATGATAAATACGGATAATTCATTTAAAGAACGTAGGAATTGGTTTCGTGTCATTTGAACACCGTATGAGAAAGTTATGGACGAAACCGGGTCGGGGCAAAGAACGAAAAATGCAGCCTTGCTGCATAGGCAAGTTCGCGACGCGAACTTGGACTCCCGATCGGGAACTGTTAACAGGGTAATGGACCATTGGGCGTGATGTAGTTCACGACTAGTTAACGATCGCGAAGAATGCGTGTAGGAGGAGAGTTCGCGACGCGAACATAGTTCACGCCGTGAACTTGGGTCGACAGCTTTAAAGTCGGGTTTTGGCTCATTTGATGCCATATCAAAACCCTAGTTTCTTCTTTGGCGATTTTCAAACTTGGGGACCGATTGAGGTCGAATCCTTCACAAATCTTTGGTAGATTTCACTCCTAGTTGAAGATTAAAGGCGTTTGGTGAGGTCTTGGAAGGTTGACCGAATTGTGAAGCAAGGAAATTGACGTAAGGAATACGGTTGGAGCATTTTATTGCTAAGGTGAGTACGTGTGGACTTTACTAAGTACATAGCTATATGAAGTATTTAATTAGTTATGATCGGTCTATTTAATGTTTGTCTAGACTTATTATGTGTTGAGTTAATATATATATTATTGATAATATTTAACTAACTTGTTTGATGATTGATGTGATAGCCGAAGGCTTTGACTGGCATAACTGATAGAGTTATGATTAGAGATAGATGGTGGTGACGCGGGGGGTGACCCCGGTCACTGAGACGGGTGTACATATGTTTGTACACTAAGCACACGGGTGCTACTAGTACGCATATGTTTACATACTAGGCAATGTAGGGATCTATTGCATATATGTTTATGCATTAGGTTCGCTTGTGTTCCAATACATATATGTTTATGTATTGGATATGACTGTGTTCTGGTACATATATGTTTATGTACTAGATATGTATGCTAGGAAAGCAGGACCGGTAGAGCCACCATAGAGTGACTAAGATATGTTGGTAAAATATAAATATGTATTTATATATGATGTGATACTTGATATTATTGAGGTTTAAACCCATGTAGCTCACGAGACATTTTTGTGTCTCACGTACTCATTGTTTATTTTGCTATGTACTCAGGTTCTGGATCGAGGATTTAGGTGCGCATGGATTGTGATATGCGGGGCCTAGAGTAGAAGATCATTAGAGTGGATTTATGCTTAACCTTGGTTTTGATATATTTTGTAACACCAAACCTCATACTCTGATTTTTATATCAAAGGTTTTTGTAAATCCATATTTTGGAACTGGTCTTCTATTTATGAAAAATGATTTAATTTGGACAAATATTTTGTATTAAAAATTGAGGTATTACATGGCACACACCAGTCTGCTCGGAATGTTGTTCTTAGTGGGGATCCACCCTTGATTCAACAAGATCGGACCTCTGAGTCGCCGAATCTAAAGATTGCGTATCCGGATGTTTTTGCGTCTCTAGCCGCCGGCCACCTTCCCGGCCAAATTGTTACCTAAATACGTCCTGTCGATTAGGGACCTTGAAAAACGGCTAGGTATGACCTCAACAGCTCGATACATCCCGTAGGTGAATTCCCTACTATTTCAAATTAGGGTTTTGATTTTGGGGCGAAAAGATGAAGTGGGGGAAGAAGATGAAGTGCAAAAAGACAAAAATACCCTTATGTGCATTACATATGAGGTCGCTTAAGAGAAAAATTTAACACTGTTTGGCCTAAAGGACCAAACGTGCAAAATTGGTAAACATAAAGGACTACACTTGTCGAAATTAAAAGATTAGGACCACACTTGTAATGTGGTATCATCTTAAAGGGCCATTTGTGTAATTAACTCTTATATTTATTTCAGGTCTCATATATCAACCAATCACAGTGCACAAGACTAAAAAACTCAAAATTCATGATTACTCGACGTTATAGCCATGCCGATGAATGTAGATATAACACCGCTATAGCGAAGGTAGCATAGTACTATGTCGATCGTTATAAGCAGTGGCGGACCCAGAAAAAAGTTTGAGGGGTTGCACACTTTTTTATTCATGCTATATAAAAAGCATAAAAAGAAATTGGAAAATACGATATAATTACATATGTAAAAAAAAACATCTATAAATTACATTCTAAAGTTGAACTCTTTGATCTTTCATTTTCTGAAGACGATTGATTACACTTTCAATTTAACATCTAAAAGTGTTTTTTTTTTCTACTACACAAATCAATGCTTGATTCAAAAAATCATCGTCCATTTTAGTGCGCAAATCAGTCTTTAGAAGCTTCAATGCGGAAAATACATAGCAAAGGAAAAATCCATGTTCTCTTGTTTTAGAATCAGTAAATAATATAAGCTTAATAAATAAGGAGTAACCGGCTTTACTTAATTTTTTATTGAACTTTAATTATATTTTTCTTTAGCTATCTTTTTAACAAATATTGAAATAGAACATATATTATTATTTTTTCTACTACATAAGAATATCAGTTGCATTTTTTTAGGGGTGTCACATACATTAAAAATAATAAAATTAACACTAATTCGAAAAATTTAAGGGGTTGCCCGGGTAACCCCATGCACCATACTAGGTCCACCCCTGATTATAAACCTGTTATAACATCCTATAAGCCATCTTACTACCATATTCATATAAGTACATAATAATAATAACAATAAATGTTTATGTTTAAAGCATTGAGTGTCATGATTTAAACCAAACATCTACATAAGCGTCCATCATTGTCACCTCATTTCACATCCACATCCTATGTACTCTTTTACTCATAATTCAAGTCAAAATATATTCTCCTTCCATCCCACAAAGAAGTTTACATTTATCTTGGGCACAAGATTTTAGGTGATAGCTAGTTGCGGGTCACTAGTAATACTTTTGATTAAAATATAAGATTGGATTGGAGAGAAAAAGATATTTAGTGGATATTAATGGTGAGGTTTTAGTAATAATAATATGGGTTCATCAAATGTGAGAAATATAAACTTTTTTATGGAACAAAAGTTTAGTGAGAAATGTAAATTTTTTTGTGAGACGGAGGAAGTGGTATTTTGAGATTACTAAAATACCCCTTTAATCACACCACACACTACAAAATGCCAAATCAAAATGCCACGTGGATGGCAAATGACCGTCAATGCCATGTTACGGGATGCTCTTATTGGTATTCTTAAAAAGTTGATTACAAATACAAAGGTAATCGTGGCCCACTATCCAACTAAGCTCAATATCTTTGAGCACTAACCATTATTAAATATTTGACCATCATTAAATATTATTTAATAAAGCTAAAACTACTAACCCGAAGTTTTAATCCACGATATGATTTAGGATTGAAGCGGTTAAACATGTATCGTTCTAAAAGAGAATTCATTTATACATCACAATTTTTATATTATATATAACATAATACAAATTTTACAGTTAAGTGTACAATTATATTAAACACTAGTTGTAAAAATTGTTTGTAAAAATCACCCCTTTTTAAAAAAGGTTATAATAATGTTCTTGAAAAATTTACCGTTTTATATTAGTCCAAAAAGTTCATCATGGTTGCCATCCGTACGTTTTCCGTCAAATAATTAAATATAAAAAAAGATTTTTTTTATTGGGAGATATGATATATGGCCAGATATAAGGCCAAGCATGCCAATTTCTAATCATCATCAGAGCTGAACACTTTAATGGCGTGATTACATTCTACAGAATCCCCTGTATCTATTTGAACTTACAGAAAAAAATCGTTCGATTAGCAACTACACTCATAATGCAGGTAATTTTCGAGCTCTTTTTTAATACATACGTCAATTTAAATTCTAATTTTACACAACCAGTTTGCTGAATTGATGAATTTGTTTTAGACAAGAACAGTGCAAGTAAGTCAACTCTCAGATCTAGCTACCGAGAGAGAAATTAATGAGTTTTTCTCGTTTACCGGCGAAATCGAGCACATTCAGATCTGCCGGTGAGTTGCTTTGTTATCGATTGAGTGATTAATTATATAATTGTAGCTGTTTGTGTTTCAATTATAGGAACTTACGGTGATGTTCATTGTTGTTTGGGATGTAGTGATTCTGAGAGAAAGAAGATTGCGTTTGTGACGTTTAAAGATCCAAAAGCTCTTGAAATTGCATTATTGTTGTCGGTAATTCACTTTTTAGTTCATATTACTTATTTTAGGAGTATACAGCTCAAATTAGTTGACTAACTTTCCATACCATTGGCTAAATTTTAATTTGCTAAAAGAGCAAAGAGTAGATTACTAGTTAAGATTTTTACACCAAATTTCACCAATGGTCCATTATTTTAAAAAGTTACACTAGTATTCTTTTTTTGGAAATATTTTCACCTACAGTCCTTCACTCCTTTGATCTACATCTATTGAATTTTTTTTGTTAGAAAAAATTACACAGTAGTCTTTTTAAATTACACATATGACTAAGTCTTTTTAAATTACACACAGATTGTTGGTTCCGAAAGTTTCCATAAAAAAGATTACCAATGTAAATTTTTAAGTAAATGACCATTGATGAAATTTGGGGTAAACCTCCAGGACGATCCTTGTAATTTACTCAAGAGTAAATGAATAAGCAGTTTTTGGATGATAATATCTGATTAGCATTTTGTTTATTAGATTGAACTAATTTATGAATAATATAATGTACATTTCTACAAAACCTCTTTAAACGATGTTTATAACATATGGCATGGGTTAAGATACCTTTAATGAACCTAAACCTTTTAATAAAGTCGAAAACCATAATTATATTATACATATATACATTTGCTGCTAAAATACACTATGAACAGTAAATATTTGCTAACGAAAATTAATTATATAGAGGGTATTAATTTTAAATTACAATCAAAATACAAGTTGGTGTAATCATAGGAAAGAATTTGTTGTTAATTTTGGATAATTTGTCATTTTCTGCTCACTTAAATTATTTGGGCTCATTAGATTAAACTTTTTTTTCACAGCACATATGTAAATTATGTCAAAAACACCTGGTTAGCAACATGGGTGATTACACTTTTTTTTAGGGTTCGCTACTGATTAGCAAGTCATTTTCCCTTTTTTTTATATAAGTTGGTTACCCTTTAGTGATCAATACAAAAGTGAATACCTTTAAATAAACTTTCATCCAAAATAGGTTACCCTTTTATACATTTTTCCCTAATTTTTTTCATTACCAAATTGCAGGGAGCAACCCTAGTGGACCAGGTTGTTAAAATTACTCAAGTTGAAAATTACGTGCCAAAACCTGAGATTGAGGTATTTCTGTTACAACTTACAGTTATATTTGGAGTAAATTACAAGGATGATTCCTGAGATTTACACCAAATTTCACGTATGGTCTTTAGTTTAAAAAAATTACACTGGTAGTCCTTTTTTTGGAATCCTTTTGCACCTACGTTCCTTTAGCCTAACGTTCGTTAAAATAATTTAACTGATGTTAGGCTAAAGAACCGTAGATGTAGATGCAAAAGGTTTCCAAAAAGGACTACTAATGTAGTTTTTTAAAGTGAAGGACCATAAGTAAGATTTTGGGTAAACCTGAGGGACCGTCCTTGTAATTTAGTCTTACATTTATATCTATTTTCGTATTATTAATTGAAACTAATCTTGTGATTCTCTTCTTTCAGGAAGTTTGTGCAGTTGATAATGCTGTAAACATGTCTCGACAAAATTCTTTTTCAAATTCTGAGGTAAAGAAAACATGTAAATAATTAATTACTTATTAGTTATAAAAGCAAAAACAATATTAGAATAACAATTTTAATTTGTGAATAATACGATTTAGAAGATTGTATGCATTAAACATTGGTGACTTTCAACCCGTTTCCCTTTGTTTATTGACTTTATTCCATTTGACATGTTTGAAATATTTGACCCGTTTGAGATAAACGGGTCGAAATTTCAACTACCCTAAATCACTTCAAATCATTTTTCTTTTGGTAAACCAAGGATCTAAACTCACATTTTGTCCATGTTGATCCACAAAATTCCTCTTATTCAGTCTTTATCCAATTTTCTATTTCTATCACATGACATTTCCAATATTAAATTTTTATAAATTTTCATAAATTAAATTCTTTTTTCTCATAATTAACAGTCGAATGGTACTTCACTCCGTAATGGAAGAAGTAAAGCACAAGATGTTGTTTCAAGTGTTTTAGCAATTGGGCAAGATGCAATGAACAAAGCAAAAGCTTTTGATGAAAAACATCAATTTAGAGCAAATGCATCTGCAAAATTCAATGTTGGGATTTCGGTTGTTAATCAGAAAGTTAAATCTGTTGATCAAAAGCTTCAAGTTTCTGATAAAACAATGGCGGCATTAATGGCAGCTGAGAGGAAATTAAATGATACTGGATCTGCTGTCAAATCAAGCAGGTTCTATTCACTTGTAATATTTACTTTCAGAAATGGGTTGGGTTGGCCCGTAAACACATTTTTATTCGTTTTTTTTGACATTTTATAAACAAGTAATCCGTTAATTATGATCTAAAACAATAATATATTACAAAAAGAATCTAAATCTTTGAATAAAATGATTTAGGAGGTTTTGTACCCATTAAAATTGATTTGGCTCGATTTCAACATTTTTGACCCGTTTGACCCATTTGATCTGCTCAACTTTTTTGCGTTGTTCTCTTATACAACTCGGTTTACCCGTTATCGACCCATTCTAAATAAATGGGTCGAAATTGGCACCTCAAAATTTTTAATTTTATACTAGTTTAATTAAACATGCCCACCCAATTTATGTTACCTGTATAAAAGTTACATTTGTCACATAGAAAAATAGGATTGAATTATCATTAACAGAAATTTATTAAATTAAGATTAAAAATCAAAATAGGATTACAAGTCCCTTAATCATGTTAAGTGTTGAAAAAAAGGATTACAAGTTGTCACAGAAATATAAAAAAAAAATTAATAAAAAAAGTTGTAATATCATATGGTATATTTGGACATGTTCAGATATGTGACTGCTGGAGCAGCATGGCTAAATGGAGCGTTTGGTAAAGTGGCGAAGGCTGGACAAGTGGCGGGTGCAAAAACTAGACACAAGTGGAATTTAGCAGTCTCAAATTTAACTACAAAGGTATCTATCTATCTATTTAAACATTTTACTTTCTTTGTCTTTTTTAATTTTTATATAATAATTTATCCATAAGAACGATTAGAATAAAGTTATTAGCACTGGTAAAAAAATGAGTGGGTTTAGGGTCAAACGGGTCGGTAAGTTGGTATGGAACTATGGATTGAAACCAGTCAGGTTGGATTGACTTAAAACATTTTTTGTCCAATTTTACAAAATATAACTTTTAAAAAATGATTTAGGAGGTTATGTTTAATTAGAAATAAGATTTTGGCTACTCGTTTGACCCGCTAAAGATAAAACATAACAAATCTGTTTTTGTCGAAATTTATGTATAAATAAAAACTTTGGATTATGCAGGACTCTGGCATTACAGCATAATCCATCAGATCAGATTGTAAGACACCTTGGTTTTGTGATTAATTTATTGGTTTATTATCAGTGTATTTATTTATATTTATTCTCATGCTCAAAGTGTGTAAAAACATTATGGAAAATTAAATCTTGTTTTTGTGGTTAGAATTTTTGCAAAATTAATCTATAGATTTAAGGGAAATGTACAACATTTATTGCATAAATACAAATTACTATCCATGTAAAAGTATATTCTTGAGTGTACGTTGAATTGGTAAATTTACTAATATGTCCTCTCAAATGTTTTCCCATTAGAGGGCTCGGTGTGGAGCAATTAAATGCACGCCAAACACACTTTGCAAAGTAAGTCATACCATAACCAAATGAGTTTTTATTTTATTTATTTTTGTTCAAGTTGTTGTTGTAAATTGTGAATGGTTTGTAGTATATTTTGTGGATCTCAAATGAATGTTATGAAATGTTAAAACATAGAGGGTAATTTTGAGGTTAGTTTTAAAACCATGTTAAAGAGTCGAAAATAACTTTAACTCTAAACTAAGTGCTATTAGGTAAATTATATTTGAAATGTATCCAACAATATTTATTTTTACTATTGTATGCATTGTTCTTTAAAACTTACATTTTGATATACGTACTAAATTTAAAAAAGAATACTACTCTATATGACTATATATAACTTTACTTGAAAATCATTATTTTGCCACGAGTTAATTTATTTTCCCAAATTTAAATATATTAATTTGAATAGTTTAATCGGTAAAGAGAATTAACGTGAATCAATAGAAGGTAATGTTGCCGTTAAAAAGTAGTTTTTGGAAGTTCAGTACTTTAAAACCTTAGGTTTTGAAATACAATACATATAATAATAAAACATGTTTAATTATTAGTTACGTACTCTGTGTAGTTGCACATTTACTTATATACCCCTAGAACATTTTTCTTTCATATTGGCTTCTTTATAAACATGTGACATCTTTTTGTTTTGAGCGACCACTTGTGCACCATGCATTGGCTTCATGAGGGTTGATTCCAACCAAGGGTAAAATAGTAATTTCTCATGTTACCAATTTTAGACTTTTAAACACTGCTCACATAACAGCTTTCAACTGTAATAATAATAATCAAAAGGTGGTCCAGACCTCATTTATTTGGCTGGGACTCATGTGATGATACAAAAAAAACTCCTTCAATGCAGAAGGGGTAATTCTGGAAAACATAGAAAGTAACGAAGAGTTTCCATAACAAAACTTGTACATGCTGCATGCTGAGTTGTACATGAATAGGACCATGATTTTTGTATATGTTATGCATGTTGCACATAGTTCTATTACTCTTTAGGATATTTATATAGTCGATGATATAACATACTATCTTTTTTCCACCACACATTTTTGTTAGAGGTTTTTCGAGAAATAATCTATATACTCCTAATCAGATGTATAAATATCTACATCTCACCTCTTTTATATTATATCTTTAGCGGGATTGAGATTATTGGTAATTTGCTAACCACTCTCCACTGTCTGTCCTCTGAAAAAATAAAGTAGAACAAGACAAAGGCCTTGCTTCCAAAATCTACCAGCTTTACATTTCTTTAAGTGAGAAAGTGACCTGTCACTTCATGTGCTTCCCTCATTTTAAATCTTTTTATACTTTATAAATAGATGTGTATCATGGTATTCATAAACATCAATTGTGGCTTTGTGTTCTTGATTCTTGAATCATGAAGAATGAAATGGGGTTGTTTGGAATGAAGTTTGTTCCAAGATCTTTTTGTGTTTCTGTAAAGATCTCGGACCAGGCTTCATTCTTGACAACCGTCTTTTCAATATGTGCAAATAGGTTCGGTTTTGACTTGATTTGTTTTTGACATCTTTTGAGTATGTGAAAACCGTTTTATGAATTTGTTTGAATGATTATTGTTATGAATTTTTTAGGGTCTTTGCGCTCAATACTCCCACTTTTGGAATAGTTTTTAGCTCGTAGATTCTGTTATCGAATTATATATGTGTCTATCTTTCTTACAAGGTAACCGTTAATATAATTTAGTGCCTCAGTATGTTGCTAAATTGTCTACAGGCTCTGCCCCCGTTTGCTTTCAAGATCAAATATTTCAATCCTATTTTTTTTTAAAATCAACTCATGTAACATATGTGTATACTCATTTGAATTAACGGGTTCGATTATTTTCAAAAAAAATCAACTCATACATACATATGTGTAAAAGTCAGCCCATGTATACAAAATTTGGGGATTGGAGCGGCAGTTTTAATTTGGCGGAAAATTTTTAATTATTTAGAAAAAATTACCCATTTTTAAGATTTTTCCTAATACTTAAAAATTGATTGGACCGCCTAACCTCATTTTCCCCCTAACAAAACCTTAACCTACAAAGCCGACGTGCCAAGTTTGAGAAGTGTAATTATGATTTAAGAAAGTCTAACATTTTATAAGTATCAAATTCAAAATTGGCATTTGTGTATTATTTTGTTAGGGTCAAACTTCTATATTCTGTCAGTATTACAGTAGTCATACAAGAAACAGTGTTTAAGAGTAAATAGTGACATTTAGTTAGTTCCATGATTAGTTGTTTTGGCAAGCATCTGGGTTAATTTTAAAAGTAAATGTATTGTAAAATAAAAAGGGGTAAATTACAGTTTTTGTCCCTGAGGTTTTCCCGATTCGAGGTTTTTGTCCGTAAACTTTTTTTTTCTGTTTTTTTGTCGACAACGTTTTTAAAATTCTGCATATTTGTCCTTCCGTTAATTTTTGGCCGTTAAGTGACCTCAAATGCAAAAGATATGAGGGCATTTTAGTCTTTTTTCCCTTCCTTGCAAGAACCCTAACACCCCTACTTGTACATTATGCTTGTAAAATTGTACCTCACTTCTTCTTCTTCCTTACACACCACAGATCTGAAAATCGCCAATCGCCGGAAAGGAGTCAATCGGAATTCTATGACGCCGGCGAAGGTTTACGCCGGTAGATATCCTCTACAAACACGTCTTTGATAGGTATATTTGCATTTAGTTCCAAGTTTCGATTTTTCTTTTGTGCAAATGCGTTATTCGATACTGTAATCTCATGTGAAGCATACACTTCATAAAATAACCTAATAACTAAATTTTCAATTTAAAATCGTGCAATTAGGTATTGAATTCAGCCCATTTTGCGAAGTGATGACAAAAATGTCGCTCAAGTCAATTGCTTTGCAGCGGTCAGTCTCTACCGTGCCTTTTCTCTCCGAGAGAATTAAACAAACATGTGTGCATTATTATTTTTTGTTACTTTAGCTTCAAATTTCTGTTAATTTTTTGTTTCTGGCGAACAATAGCATGTCTCTCAAATGCTGATTTGATACGATCATGTTCAATCTATCATGACTTCTGAAATTGTTTTTAGGTTTTTCCCTATGATTCTTGTTCAGATTCCCATGTGCAATAAAAATTAGGGTTTAAGGAAGATGATGCAAGTGTAATTTGGGTAAATATACAAAAAAATTGTCAGTTAACGGCCAAAAATTGACGGAAGGACAAATATGCAGAATTTTGAAAACGTCAAGGACAAAAAACAGAAAAAAAGTTTAAAGACAAAAAGTCCGAATCGTGAAAACCTCAGGGACAAAAACTATAATTTACTTAATAAAAAATCATACTTGGCAAAAGTGAAGTTTCTGGTTAATTGGTTCGTCGGGTTTTATCGCAAGTATTTTCCTAAATTTGAAATTATAAACAAACTATATGGCTTGTTATTTAAAATGTTGTGTTTATAAGAATTTGCGTGGTTTTGATTTTTGGTTTAATATTTTACAAATAAAAAATCAATTTACATTGATTTTGTTTCATTTTAAAAGTCCTAAAGTTAAATGTATATAAAAAAATTGAAAATGTAAACCCTCATCCAAGAGGGGACTTACCTTGTTTTTATACATTTTACGTACATAGTTATGGCTTAATGAAAATGTATCACTACATACCATTTCTAAAAAGGCCACTTGAATTAACAAGCAAAGAAACATCACCATATATAGCTATGCAATTTACCAAACAAGAGAAAAGGAAAGAGTTTATAAATTGACTATTTGAACCATCTGGTAATAGCCTAGTCGTAAGAGTGTCTAAAATAATGTTTTAATGTTTACCGGTTCGATCACTTTTCTATATATATAAACATTTACCAGATAACCAAAGTAAGTTTCGAAAACGATCATGATAACGGTTAGATTACGTATATCACGAGCAAAAACTTGATCACCCTTAGTAGCTCGTATAAACATACTAGAATACCTTTCTATTTTAGAAAAAAAGAAAAAAAAAAGATTTGTTTCTATAGAAGAATCTTCTTGGGCCTTAGCAACTATAGAGGTTGAAATCGAAGTCTCGGCATCCCAATATGATCTTTATTCCGTTGGGCTACACTTGAATGTAATATAGCGGCTTATTAAATAGGTTAGCTGCAGTGACGAATCTAAGATCAAAATCAGTCGGGATTCACTAATAGTTAAGCAATTAATAAGTGGGGTCAATAAAAATAATTTTCTATTAAAATAAATAAAAAATCAGATTTTTTGTACAGGGGAAACCCACCAAGTGGGGGTCATGCGCCCCCTTACATCTACATGGATCCGCCAGTGGTTAGCTGGTTATTGATAACCAAAAACTAGGAAAATGTTCCCGTTACACTAGGACCACTATATACCGCCTTCAATTCCCCCACTCAAAGTCAATTAACCACATCAACTCCAGCACGAGTCATATATCCGTGAGAGTGTAGCTTTGAACTACTTTGTAAAGCGGTTGGCCCGTTATCACCATTAGGTCAGCTAGAGATCTCATATACTCTTACTTAATTCGGGATTTCGCCTTTATCACAAGCTCCAATGCATGCCCGAACGGGTTGTTGCATAACTCACCTACTGTTAAAGTGGACACTCTTATAGCAAAAACATTTTCATAATATCAAACGGGGAATAAAGATGTGAATTTTGTTAAAATATTAAACTAAACTTCAAGGGTCTAGTTGTAATTAACAAAAAGTATGGTGGTTATATGTGTTGGGTTTTCTATGCATCTAGCCACACTTTGCTTAAGGCGGAAATCAAAAGCAACTTGGTAGAACATTGACCCGATTAAAAAAACTTTTGGACCGTTAGGTTTACAACTCTAAAGCAACTAGATATTTAATGTAATTAAATAGATCAATTCGAATAACTTACTTGTTCTTCGCGAATTGGAGAACTAGATAAACCTTGTGATCTAGTACGGGCCAGATCAAACGATGCACTAGGATTCAAGCAAGAATCCCTCTATCGTATCACACCCAAGGTTGGTCACGAACGAGACGATGTACCACGAGGTAGTACAAAGCACCCTTGAGAAACAAGCACCCAAAATCGAAAACCCTTTCGATTTCCGGCGGCGGAGCAGCGGCGGTCCGGCGGCGGAGGTGGGGCGGCGGTTCGGTCGACGGTGGTGGTGTTCGGCCGAGCTTGGGAGAGAGGCAAGGGTAATTGATTAAGTGTATTAGGTTAAACCCCTTAACCCTAATATATATACTTGCCAAATCTCAATTATGGTAAAACCATAATTGGTCCAAGCCCATCTTTAATTAAACCATTTAATTAAGCCCACAAGTATTTATTAAACCATTAATAAACACTTGGCCCGATACCTATAACTAGTCAATTACTCATTAACTAGTTAAGCCCGTCTAGCCCGTTAGTCAATTTAATTAAACTATTAATTAAACACTATGTTATTTCTCATGTTCGTTGACGCCTTGAGGGCAACCCGAATAGGACTCTAAAATACCCGAACCGGAATACCGGTTTATTTGATGTGTTGGACACTCTTTCCAACAGTCTCCCACTTGGACACCTCATCAACTATAAACGGTACGCGTTCGTGTAACCTTTAGAGTGTGCATGTCATGTGCAGCTGCTGAACTCTGAACTATCAGAAACAGTCCTATGATAAGTGATCATATGTCCTTCGTTGCGCAATATCATGTAACTAGTGACATGGACATGTCAATCACTCTAGTTACGATTATGTTTCCTGATTCGAGATTTATGATGACGATTCGACTACATGATTGAACTTTCAATCTAGTCATGACCTGCGCAGGTATTTCAGTCTCACATCAAATCAACAGGGGGCCCATGGATATCTCCTCTATCACTTTGATCAGAGGGAACGAATAAACCTTAACTACATCATCTTCCTTCATAGTCATCACATGATACATGGAACTAATCTTTATAACTACCAGTTACGAATAGCGTTTGAGTTAGACCAATGCATCACGAAATCGTACTAAGGAAACGATGCATCTTGGTTTGAAGACTCATACGATATTAGCGCCTCACTATTACCCATGATAAAGTCCATGGGGTAACACTCTGAGCGTGGGTTGGTCCAACATTTAAATACACCTTTTAAATGCTCATGAGAGTAGCAGCAATCTCTATGCAATGTTCATACCTTTGAACAATCTACTCACTCTCCCATGACATCTTAATTCAGTTCTTATTCCCATAAGAACGATCGACTGTGGACGTTTAAGTAATCTCTTAGTTTACTTAGGAATAGGTTCTAAACATGCAAAAGGTTGAAATGGAATAATTAAATACTATATGAATGATAGAACACTTGCAAATTATTTAATCTCCATAAATAAATCATCAATTCATACAATTTAATATTCGCTACAATTTCAAATGAATGACAATTTATGATAAGTCACTATGAAATCTAATTCCTATCGTCCTCGCATGAGCATCATGCTTGGCACGACTTAGTGCTTTTGTGAAAGGATCAGCCGGGTTATTTTCCGACGATACTCTTGTCACTATCACGTCCCCATCTTCAACTCGCTTTCTCACGTAGTGAAACTTTCTGAGTATATGCCTGGTTCGACTATGATCTTTGGATTCTTTAGTCAATGAGACTGCACCTTCATTGTCGCAGAAGATTTTCATTGGTTCTTTGATGCTTGTTACGACACCAAGATCCCCAATGAAATTCTTCAACCATGTGGCTTATTTTGATGCCTCACAGGCAGCAATATACTCAGATTCGCAAGTTGAATCAGCTACTGTCACCTGCTTGGAACTCTTCCAAGTGACAGCTCCTCCGTTCAATAAGAACACCCACCCAGTTTGTGAGCACGAGTCATCTCTATCCGTTTGGAAACTCGCGTCACAATAACCTTCCACAACAAGTTCGTCTTTCCCACCATACACTAAGAACATATCCTTTGTTCTCCTTAGGTACTTGAGAATCGTTTTCACCGCAGTCCAATGATCGTTGCCAGGGTTGCCTTGGAACCGGCTCACCATGCTTAGCGCATATGAGACATCCGGGCGAGTACATACCATGGCATACATGATCGATCCAATCGCTGAGGCGTAAGGGACTCGACTCATCTTCTCCAGTTCTTGCTCAGTACTGGGGCATTGACTCTTAGACAATGTTATGCCATGATTCATGGGTAGATACCCTTTCTTGGAATCAACCATACTAAAACGTTTTAGTACTTTATCCAAGTATGTACTCTGGCTCAATCCTATTAGACGTCTTTCTCTATCTCTGTATATCATTATACTGAGTATGTACGCTGCGTCTCCTAGGTCCTTCATAGCGAAACATTTTCCCAACCAAGACTTCACGTCTTGCAGTGTAGGAATATGATTTCCTACAAGGAGTATGCCATCCACATACAGTACTAGGTAGACTACAACGCTCCCACTAGATTTGATGTAAACGCAGGACTCATCTTCACTTCTAGAGAAACCAAACTCCTTGACTTTCTCATGGAAGCAAAGATTCCAACTTCGAGAGGCTTGCTTCAATCCATAAATGGACTTCTCAAGCTTGCACACTCTATCAGGATATTTCTTATTGATAAAACCTTCTGGCTGTGCCATATAGACATCCTCAGTAAGTCTTCCGTTAAGGAAGGCGGTTTTAACATCCATCTGCCAAATTTCATAGTCATGAAAAGCGATGAGGTGGGTCACTGGAAGAGAAATTGTGAGTAGGATGGTGGAAGCGAGTTCAAAACCATATCAGTGGTCAACTCCTTCGGTAAAGGGACACCCAAGTTTGCTAGTCTGTCTATGTAGCCCTTCATCTTTTGGACGTGGCTACACACAGATTGTCCTTCTTGTAGTTTGCATCCTACTAGGGAACTTACCACGTCGAAACGTTCTTGCCTAGCTCTGTTTTGAAATATTTGTTTGAGCTGTTGATTGATGTCATAGGCACTCATCTTCTCAAAATTCTTTTGGAGATCAGAAGACATAGTAGCTAACATCAGGCAAGCAACCTTTTCCGACTCTGAACGATGGAGATTATAGGCAGCTCTGTCTATGTCACTCGAATCGTCAGTCAACTCAGCAATCTCGTTATCGAGGACATACTCCTTGCCCTCGTACCTTAACGTGATTCTAAGTGTACGAACCCAATCAATGTAGTTGGGTCCAGTGAGCTTCTCACGATTCAAGGTGGAGATAAGAGCAAAGCTTTGTGGTCCTTGTGGAAGTGGAGGTGGAGGAGGAAGTGGGATTGTGTTGTCATTTAGGTTTGAACCCATCTACAAAAGAAACAATTTCTTTGTTAGTGAATTTAATAATTAATCCTTATAATAATTTTCCCAATCTTTATTCATAAGGCTAGGATACGCCCACTAGTTATTTGATGTGAAGAGGGATGCCGTATTTCACACCAAACAATTTCGTGTCGTAGGCAAACTATTGTCAATTTCAATCTTTATGAAATCCCTAGTTCTTTGAGATTCATTCTCGTGGGAGAATGGCATGTTAATCTCGAATCAATGCTCATTCTAATCTATATGACAGGGATACCGTGGATCATATATTAGAAGGTGAAACAACCATGGAATACCCACGTGGACTTCTCGGCTCAAGTTCGCTTGAGTATCGCGAGAATCGTTTCACTCGTAAAATAATCTCACAATTAACGTACCGGTTAACCACACGAGTTCCGTTAATCAGACTATGATACGAGCGCGTGTCATTCTATGGAGAGCACACAATGTTCACATTTAATTAAACGGGAAGGATTTGTTTAATTTTATGATTATACTATTAATCTTAACATCATCCTATTATGCCCGTTCGGTAGCTCCATTCTAAGACAAGGGAAGCGGCGGGGCAGGTCAGCGCAAGGCGTGTTAAAAACGCAGTTCCGTTTAGAGATCTATATCTCTTCCTTTTCATCCTTTAGATGTCTTAGACTATGGGTGAGCCTACTAATGACATAAGCGACGATATATTTAACTATAGTTATAATATATATAAACTATTATATAATTATATCTATGTTAATTAAAACCTTTTAATTTACATTTACTAAACTTCTATATAGTATAATTAACTTTATAAACGCGCGAGGACGCGACGTTTTAAATCCTATTATAACTATATCTTATATATAATATTTAATAAACTATTATTACATAATATTATATATATATATAAGGGAAGAATATCAAATCTTATTTGATATATAATGGAATTTTCGAAATTTATATATATATATATTCTAATTATACCTTTAATTAATATATATCATATATAATATCCTTTTAAATAATTATCTTAATTATAAACAATTATAAGACAAGATAAATCAAAATTTAAAATTATTTCGAAAATCCATATCCTTATATAATTTTAAAAATTTTCGGATATATATATAAAATATATATCCCTAAATTTAAACCCTTATAAGATTTTATTCTTTATTTGAAACTATTCAAATAATTATATAGATTTTAATAAAACAACTATTTATGGCATATATATGTATTCTGAAAAATACATATATCCATAAATATGATTTTATCTTTTATTTAAATATTAAATAATATTTTATATATTCTTTTATATATTTTCGGAAAAATATATAAATATATATAAAGATATTTTCAAATCTTTTAAATAAGGCTAGATACTTAACAAAATCTTTTGATTCAAATTTCTTGATAATTCCAACTTTTGAAATTATCATAATTAATTAATTTAAATAAAAAAACGTTTTTAATTATTAAATTAATAATTCTGAATTTTCGGAAAATATAAAAATCATATTTTTAATTTTCGGTAATTATCAAAATAATTTTATAAAATACCGAAAAATATAAAAACCTATTTTTAATGTATTTTCAATTTTCGGAAAAACCCAAAAACAATTTTCGGAAATTCCGAAAATCATAAAACAATTTTTATGGATTTCGAATTTAACGTCTAGCACTATTAGACTTGTAAACCAATGGCGCTCTGATACCACTGTTGGGTTTTCTATGCATCTAGCCACACTTTGCTTAAAGCGGAAATCAAAAGCAACTTGGTAGAACATTGACCCGATTAAAAAGTTTTGGACCGTTAGGTTTACAACTCTAAAGCAACTAGATATTTAATGTAATTAAATAGATCAATTCGAATAACTTACTTGTTCTTCGCGAATTGGAGAACTAGATAAACCTTGTGATCTAGTACGAGCCAGATCAAATAACGCACTAGGATTCAAGCAAGAATCCTTCTATCGTATCACACCCAAGGTTGGTCAAGAACGAGACGATGTACCACTAATGGTGATTTTCGGTTAAAACAATTAACAAAACGCAGCGGAAAATATTTATCACCATGAAAGGATCTTGATATTAATCATACAATTAAACTAAAATAAAAATCAAAGAGAATGGTATAAGAATCATACCCTAGTTGCCTTTGATCAATGATGAATTCGGATGGATATTGTGAGCAACCGAAACCAAGGATTCCAATGGGGAATACCTCTAAAGCAAGTCCACACAACACTTGCAAGAACACCAATGTAATGGATGCTAGTCCTAGAGTCTTGAGAGCAAAAGAAAGAAAACAAAACACCTACCAAGTGTGAGAGAGAGGGACGGCCAAGATGGATGGTCAAAAGGGAGTTTATGGACCATTATATCTCTTAATGGTGCCATTACAATCCTTTAATGATTTCCATAAATCATTAGTCTTATTTGCCCACAAGTCCCTATCTTTTGATTCTTCTAGTTTGCCCACAAGAAAGTTTCAATATTAACTTTTAATATTAAACTTATGATAGACAAGCTTATAGCTTATATATATTAATAATTAATGTAATTACACTAATTACACTAATTATATAATGGTGTTTAGTGTTTAAGTGTGTGACCCTTTAGGCTCACAAACAACTAGCCATATAACTATATGTTATACACGTGAAGCATATTCCAACAGCTCCCACTTGCGCACGTGATAACATCAAGTAGTTATACAAGCAAAGGTTAGAGTCTAGCAACCCGCCAATGCCCCTAGAAGTACATGAGGAGTTTCATAAAATCTTTGTCCAAAGTTTTCGAGCAGTTATCCTTTTGTTACTGATACTATGTTGAATTTTAGACAAGGATAAATGTCAATCTAAAATTTCAACGATTCTGTTTCTCGATCTATACATTGAAGTTGATTACCAAAACCAATCAAGATTCATCTTGATTACCTTTTGGGTGTGGCCACACATACATCTATTCAAATCATCGAGGGGCCCAGTAGTATCTAATCCACATGTGTGGAGGAACAAATTCTTTATTGACTGCACGTGTCCGTCATATGCTTAATGACAAACCTGATAATGGTTGTTATAGCAGCCTTATTCAGGTCAGCGTTTAACCATATCAAAGTTTGCCCCTCTACATACACAAACCAACTTGCATCTCAAGTCAGAGGATAAGTGACAAAGCCTTTGTGAGATTCACTTGTGACATAAATCCATGAAGTGATTTCTCATAGGTTGGGTCAGTCCAATTGTGCATCATTATGAACAACATGTGAGTTTGATTTCATCATCCTTAGTTATACTAAGATAATGTCATCAATGCCCTCAGATTTGTCTTAATAATATTCCCATATTATTAATTATGACAATGGACAATTTAGAATATAAAACGCAGTAAATATTCATGGATATAAACATGCAAATATAGAACACAGTAGATATTCATATAAAAACGATCATATCAAATATATCAATTTATTCCAATAAAAACTGCTCAATGTTCCATTATCCAAATACTAAAACAGATTACATGAAACTACTAGCTGGTCGAAGCCCAATGTTTCTAGCATGCTCAATATGTTTGGTACATGGCATTGGCTTCGTAAAGGGGTCAGCTAAGTTGTCATCTGTATGAACTTTGAGCAAGCGTACATCTCCCATTAGGATCGCATCTCTAATGTAGTGAAGCTTCCTCCGATAATGTCTGGCGCCTTTCTGAACACCGGGTTCGTTGGCAATGATGATAGCACCTGTGTTATCACAGTACATATCCATAGGTCTTTCATTACTGGGGACAACTCCAAGCCCAGAAATGAATTTCCTCATCCAAACAGCTTCCATTGCAGCTTCAGTGGTTGCAATGTATTCAGCTTCTGTAGAAGACATGGCGATAGTACTCTGCTTCGCACTTTTCCAATCAACAGCGCCTCCGTTCAAAACGAAAACATACCCCGTTTGAGATTTGGAATCATCTCTATCAGTCTCAAAACTAGCGTCAGAATAACAAGTAACGCTTAGTTCATTTTGAGATTCACCACCATAGACAAGAAACATATCTTTAGTATTCCTAAGATACTTCAGTATGTTCTTAACAGCAGTCCAGTGACTCTCACCTGGATTCTGTTGATATCGGCTTGTAAGGTTCTGAGAGAACGCTACATCAGGTCTTGTGCACCGCACAGCATACATGATAGATCCTACTGCCGAGGCATAGGGGACATCACGCATACGTTTCATCTCATCAGGTGAGGACGGTCCTTGAGTCTTACTCAAGTGTACATTGTGTTGCATAGGGAGACTTCCACGTTTGGAAGCATCCATTCTAAACCGTTTTAGAATCTTATCAATGTACGCACTTTGACTTAGTCCGATTAACCGCTTTGATCGATCTCGATAGATCTTTATACCAAGTATATATGCCGCTTCCCCAAGATCCTTCATAGCGAAGCACTTCCCAAGCCAGGATTTTTTCATTTTGTAGCATTGGAATGTTATTTCCTATGAGTAGTATGTCATCGACATATAGGATTAGAAAGACGACAATGCTCCCACTAGCTCTTACATATACACATGGCTCGTCGGGATTCTGAGTAAAGCCAAACGATTTGACTTCCTCATCGAATCTTTTGTTCCAACTCCTGGATGCTTGCTTTAGTCCATAAATGGACCTTTGAAGCTTACATACTTTCTTTGGGTGTTTTGGATTAACAAAACCCTCAGGTTGAACCATATAAACATCTTCATCAAGATGTCCATTTAAGAAAGCAGTTTTAACATCCATTTGCCAAATCTCATAGTCATAGTACGCTGCTATGGCTATGACAATCCTAATAGCTCTAACGTCGGCAACAGGCGAGAAGGTTTCATCATAGTCAATCCCGTAGGTTTGAGTGTAACCTTTTGCTACCAATCGAGCTTTATAGGTGTGTACATTGCCATCCATGTCGGTCTTCTTCTTGAAGAGCCACTTGCTACCAACAGTCTTACTGTTAGGAGGAAGATCAACCAACGTCCATACTTGGTTATCTTTCATGGATTGCATTTCCGCGTTCATAGCATCAAGCCATTTGTCAGATTCAGAATCTGATAATGCAGCTCGATAGTTAGGGGGTTCATTATGATCCCCTAAACTTAGCTCCTCAGCATCGACATGGAAGCCATATCGTTCAGGTGCATGAGGTGTCCTTGCGGACCTTCGAACAGGGATTACATCATTTTGAGGTGCAACAGGAACAGTTTCGTGTTCAGCCTCATCTTGATGTTCGCTAGTCTCTACAATAGGTTGTGCATCTTCATCGCTTGGAATCTCGTCAAAGTCGATGGTACTCCCACTTGCTTCTTGTGAAATGAGATTGCTCTCAAGAAACTCAGCATAACGAGCAATAATTACTTTTTGCTCAGGTGGGTAGTAGAAATAGTAACCCATCGTTTCCTCAGGGTATCCTATAAAGATGCACTTGACAGCTCTGGGTTCAAGTTTGTTTGGCGTGTCTCGTTTCACGAGAGCCTCACAACCCCAGACCTTCAAGTAAGACAAGTTAGGGACTTTCCCATGCCATATCTCATATGGTGTCTTTTCAACCTTCTTGGTGGGAACCATATTCAGTATGCGAGCAGCCGATTTGAGTGCATAACCCCAAAAGGATAGAGGCAGAGTGGTAGGACTCATCATCGATCGGACCATGTCAAGCAAGGTGCGATTTCTCCTCTCTGATACACCATTATGCTGTGGTGTATAAGGGGGAGTGAATTGTGAGACAATCCCACAATTCTTTAGATGGTCTTGAAACTCATGGCTCATGTACTCTCCTCCTCGATCGGAACGGAGAGCCTTAATCTTCTTGCCAAGTTGATTTTCTACTTCATTCTGGAAAGCTTTGAACGTTTCAAAGGTTTCATGTTTATGTTTAATCAAGTAAACATAACCATAACGACTAAAGTCGTCAGTGAAGGTAATGAAATAGGTAGCACCTTCCCTAGTTCGAGTTCTAAAAGGGCCACATACATCAGTATGTATGAGTCCAAGTAGATCATTGGCCCTTTCGCCTACATGGGAGAAAGGCTTGCGCGCCATTTTACCAGATATGCAAGAAACACATTTATCAAATGATTCAGAATCATCTGATTTTATAAGTCCATCCTTTTGTAATTTCAAAACGCGTTTCTTGTTAACATGGCAAAGGCGACAATGCCATAGGTAAGTAGAATCCAAATTCTTCTTGGATTTCTTATTGCTACATGTATAAATAGAACTACTGTTTGTGATACGATTATGCATGTCAATCTCAAAGATACCATCACGAGGAATAGCATTAAAGTAAAAAACATTATCCTTTGAAACTGAAATACCATAATCCGTAAACGTATGAATAAAACCATTATTCCACAAACAAGAAAGCGATACTATACCCCTAGTAATACTAGGCGCATAGTGACAATTGTCTAATACAATAATTAAACCACTAGGAAGGATTAAATCATAGCTTCCTATAGCTTCGACCGGTGCACGATTGCCATTGCCCACGTACAAGTCCAAAGCTCCATGGTTTAGCTTTCTACTTCCCCTTAGACCCTGCATGGTATTACAAATGTGAGTTCCACAACCAGTGTCATATACCCATGATTTCTTAGGGAAAGCATATAGTTCTATTGTGAAGATACCTGATGTGCCAACCTTGTTGGCTTTGTTCTTCATCAACTCTGCCAGGTAGGCAGGACAATTCCTCCTCCAATGGCCTGTTTCACCGCAGTGATGGCAAGCAAGATCCTTAGCGGGATGCTCCTTATGAGTAGGTGGGGGAACCTTTGGTTTGGGCTTGTAAACTTGCTTTCCCTTGCCTTGGCCCTTAGCAACTACTTGCGGTTTAGGTTTTTGGATCTTTCCTTGCCTTATAGCAAGGACAGTAGGGGCCGGAGTTTTCTTGGGTAGGCTTGCTTCCGTTTGTTTCAGCATAGCATGTAATTCGGCGAATGTCTTCCCCATACTATGCATATGATAAGTCATGACAAACGGTGCAAAATCCTTGTTTAGGGACGTTAGAATCAAGCTAATCCCAAGGATGTGCGGCATAGCGTAACCAAGCCTCTCCATTTGGTCTAAGTAGCTCTTCATCTTCAAGAGATAAGAACTAACAGACTGTCCCTCCTCCTGCTTGCAAGCGTGGAAGGCTTTGACAGTGTCAAAGAGTTCCTGCTCGGCTTGCTTTTGATACATGGCCGTTAGTTCACGCATCATATCAAATGCAGTGAGGTCCTCGAGATTCTTTTGAATCTCGGGAATCATGCTCACTAGCATAAGCGCGGCGACTTCCTGTTGTTCGTTAAACCTTTTGGTATAGGCTGTACGAACAGCAGCAGTGGCGGTAGCAGCAGGGGCAGGGGGCAGCGCCTCCTCCAAATGGTGGTACTTGTGCTCGGCCCTAAGGACAATCCTTAGGTTTCGAGACCAGTCCACAAAGTTCGTTCCATCAAGTTTCTCTTTTTCGAGAACGGAACGAATGGTGGTATGTGTTAGGGTGTGATTGTTTGAAGTCATCTACAAAATTACAAAGTTCATTAATTAGTATTTTTAATAATAATTTCTTTTAATAAATTAACTACCCAATTAATTTTAATTAAAAGCTAAGATCCCATTGAGCTTCTATCATCGCATCAGTTGATCTGCTAGAGATGATAGATCCAATAGGTAGGTGACGTTCAACAATTGCATTACAAGTGCAACTCTTAGAGGTATGGGACTTCATGGCACCTAGTGAACAAGCATCTAGGGTCAAGTGGCATGTTTGTCGCATCTTCGCCTCGAGTCAAGGTCTCACCGTTAACTTGATTAAGTCATCCAATGTGAAATCATGTCAAAATAGATCTAGGTCTCACCGTAGAGAATAATGACCTCGGATCTAAATTCAAACCACGTCTCACGTGAATTCAAAAATAGAAGCAAGTGATTTACAACCGATTGGACGGCGTGACTTAAATTTTAGGTATGTTAAATTTTAATTTAATAAAATTTTATTTAAGATATGAATGAATCATGTACTTCATTCATACCACTTCATAAGTCTTGTAATAAACGGTAAAAACTTTTAGCGATTATTAAGTGATAAGTTTCAAATCATATTTAAACTTAGTTTAATCTCAAAACTATTGTTAGATTAAAGGTTTAATCATCAATGATTAACTAGTAATCATCGATGATTAAGGTTTTGAATGTTTTAATGTTTGTGTCTAAAAACCATTTTTAATTTGTTTTACTATTTGTATCTAATAGAAAAGAAAAACAACCACAAACATAAGAATAAAACATGCAACAAAATTTTGTGCAAACCTCGACCAATGAAATCCTAGGTTCGGTCACGTGAGTCATCACGACGGACCGAAGGGTCAAACTAGGGGACGGGCCAACATGAACCCAAACGGGCCTACATAAACCCAATGGGCTCCCACTTGCTCCAAGACATTCTTGAGCAAGTAGAACCCAAAATTGTGAAAAAATGTAATCTGCCAGAAAATTCCAGCAGACTTTGAAGCCCGAAAAATCAGTGAAGGAGTCTTCGTTGGTCTTCCCGGCCTTCTGGAAAGTTGTAGCCCACGACTTTGCAAGCATTTTAGGCTTTTGAATCGCCCAAAAAGGAGTCTGTATGCCTCTGGAAAACCTGTTTTCGTACAGCCCTCGCTTTTGTGACGGAAATTTGTTGTTTTCTTCATTAGTCTTCAATATTTTTTGTCAACAATTTACAATAAAAAGATAAAATAAATACAATCTATTCTATTACTTTTACATTACAAATTGCCCCAAAAATGGCACCAAAAATAAAATAAAAATAAATGAAACAAATTACAACAATTAAGCCAAAAAAAAACAAGGCTTTTCCCAAACAACCAAACAACAAACACATTCATTCACAAATGGTCTAGGCTTTCATTGGTTTGCACAAACAAGCAACAATTGACAAGGCTTTGGCTTGGGATATGGCAAAAATACATGTTTTGCCATATCAACAAAATGGAATTAAAAATTAAATTCCAAGCCAAATAATCAAAAAAATACAATAACAAGATTAATTTTTTTGATATGATTTTGTAACAAGTGACAATGGGGTTCCAAAAATACCATATTTTAACCCACATTTTTATAAAAAACCGAAAATTAAAATAAAAAACCCGTAGGGTTTTGTTTTTGTCCGATCGGAATTTTAACAACACAAAACCGGTTGATTTTTGCCACTTTTCACAAAATCTAGCTAATTATATGATTAATATAATGACTCTGATACCACTAATGGTGATTTTCGGTTAAAACAATTAACAAAACGCAGCGGAAAATATTTATCACCATGAAAGGATCTTGATATTAATCATACAATTAAACTAAAATAAAAATCAAAGAGAATGGTATAAGAATCATACCCTAGTTGCCTTTGATCAATGATGAATTCGGATGGATATTGTGAGCAACCGAAACCAAGGATTCCAATGGGGAATACCTCTAAAGCAAGTCCACACAACACTTGCAAGAACACCAATGTAATGGATGCTAGTCCTAGAGTCTTGAGAGCAAAAGAAAGAAAACAAAACACCTACCAAGTGTGAGAGAGAGGGACGGCCAAGATGGATGGTCAAAAGGGAGTTTATGGACCATTATATCTCTTAATGGTGCCATTACAATCCTTTAATGATTTCCATAAATCATTAGTCTTATTTGCCCACAAGTCCCTATCTTTTGATTCTTCTAGTTTGCCCACAAGAAAGTTTCAATATTAACTTTTAATATTAAACTTATGATAGACAAGCTTATAGCTTATATATATTAATAATTAATGTAATTACACTAATTACACTAATTATATAATGGTGTTTAGTGTTTAAGTGTGTGACCCTTTAGGCTCACAAACAACTAGCCATATAACTATATGTTATACACGTGAAGCATATTCCAACAACCACGAGGTAGTACAAAACACTCTTGAGAAACACAAAGAGGTACAACAACGCCAAAAGTACGGCGGCGTGAGATTCCGGCGCCCAAGCATAGAAAACACAAAGAGGTAATAAACTATTATTACATAATATTATATATATATATATATATATATATATATATATATATATATATATATATATATATATATATATATATATATATATATAAGGGAAGAATATCAAATCACACCCAAGCTTGTCGTGAGATTCATGTCTTACATAAGCTTCACAACCCCAGATTTTCAAATGTTTGAGGGAAGGAGGATTCCCTGTCCACATTTCAGAGGGAGTTTTGGTAACCTTCTTAGTTGGTACAAGGTTAACGATATGTGCTGCAGTTTCTAAGGCATATCCCCAGAAACTCACTGGAAGTGTTGATCGACTCATCATTGATCGAACCATGTCAAGCAAGGTTCGATTTCTCCTTTCCGACACTCCATTAAGTTGTGGAGTTCGAGGAGGTGAGAGTTGGGATACTATCCCACAACTCTTTAGATGGTCGATAAACTCTTGACTAAGATACTCTCCGCCCCTGTCAGAACGGAGCATCTTAATCTTCTTGCCCAGTTGATTCTCTACTTCTTTCTGATATTCTTTGAACGTTTCAAAAGTATCAGACTTATGTTTAATCAAATAAACATATCCATATCTACTGAAATCATCAGTAAACGTGACGAAGTATCGTTCACCATGTCTAGTGTTAGACTTGAACGGGTTGTTGCATAACTCACCTACTGTTAAAGTGGACACTCTTATAGCAAAAACATTTTCATAATATCAAACGGGGAATAAAGATGTGAATTTTATTAAAATATTAAACTAAACTTCAAGGGTCTAGTTGTAATTAACAAAAAGTATGGTGGTTATATGGTAGTTATTAGTTACTTTAGTAACTGTCATATTGAAGGGTTGTATCCCTTCATAAAGTATGTATATATATATATCCGTTGTAAATGTAAACAAACCTATGCATATTGAATACAATATTAATTGAAGAGTCAAACTCTTATTCTTGTGTTTATGTGCATCAGAAGATTACGTTTCAATATATTATTTATTCCTTTTATGTCTTTGATTATTGTTTATGTTAAATTCCGCTGCCAACATGAGTTGATTTTATTGGTTTAGAGAATGGTTCGCTGCAACAATATTTGTAGTAAAGATGGTGAATGTATGTTTGGCTGCAACGAAAGGTTTCTGCAGCATACTTGTTGAAAGTTTAGTTTAAGGGGGAATGTTAAAATATTAAACTAAACTTTCAACAAGCTTGCTGCAAAAACCTTTCGTTGCAGCCAAACATACATTCACCATCTTTACTACAAACATTAATAAAATCAACATTTCCCATAATCTTTTCATATGAGTCGTTAAACCAATCACTCATGAAATCCACACAATTGTTTGTGAAATTTCCAACATCATCAATCATTGGTGTGTCACCAAATATCATATCCAGAAACTTTTCATCTAGAATCACACATTCATTCATCAAATCACCATTTCCCATAATCTTTTCATATGAGACATTCAAACATTCACTCATAAAATCAACACAATTATTTGCAAGATTTTTAACATCATCAACCATCGAAAACTTTTTTTCAACTAGAGATCTCATATACTCTTACTTAATTCGGGATTTCGCCATTAGGTCAGCTAGAGATCTCATATACTCTTACTTAATTCGGGATTTCGCCTTTATCACAAGCTCCAATGCATGCCCGAACGGGTTGTTGCATAACTCACCTACTGTTAAAGTGGATGTTAGGACTATTTTGTAATAGATTTTGACCTTTAATCTCGTTAACTAACAATTCCCTTGTTAGGTGGTAGATGGTATAAATACTTGTAATATTGAGTTAGAATGTAAGCTTTCCACACAATTACTGAATACACATTTTGGGAAAGTTCCATTCATCTCATTCTCTCTCTTTTACACACACTTACACCAAGAACACACACTCACTCAAATCTTCTATTTCTCACTTGAATCTTCATGGATTAGCTCGATTATAGTGTTATTAGGTCTTACAATTGGTATCAGAGCAAAATCTCTCTTAGAGAAGATCCAAAATCGAGCTAGAATGATCAAGATCTGAGAAAAAGTGAAGAAAAGTTGATGTTCGTCATGAAAATTAAATGTTGTAATTTTTTGTTCCAAATCGATGGATTGAGTGCAGAATAGTGTGTCTCCATTGTTTCTAAGAAGAATAGAATCAATTTCGGATCAATTCCATCAACAATCGACCTTCAATTTGGTGATTTTGGTGAAAAAGTAAAAGGTTGAAAAATTTACTGTAAATCGAAGATTCGAAGCTTATATGTTATGGATTGAAGAAATTGATCAAATCAAAGTGTTAGCAATTTGATTTCGAGCAATTAGCAAAAAGAATCAATGAAATCGGTCAAGTTTTGAGCAAAATCGGATCATAACAAGGAAGAAAAGTTACGTACGTGAAGAACAGTCGAACTAGTAGTTCGGCCCGAGCAAGGTAAGAACAAGTTCGGCATTATTAATTGTTCGGCCCAAGTTCGTCTTAACAGAACTTCGGCCCATTAAAGTTCGGCCCGAGGTATGAATTTCGGCCCAGTTTCTTTCACCTAGTTCGGCTACACCTAGTTCGACCCAAGTTCAAATCTTCTCCAAGATCGACAGTCAAATTCTACTACTTCGGCTCTTCAACAAATTCCGATCAACAAGTTCGCCAACATAGTTCGGCTACAGATCTTCAAGTCTTCGGTTTCAACAATCTGATCAAACAATCAAGATTCAAAATCAAACACGATCAAACAATCAAACACGATCAACAAACTGATTCAAACAGTTCGAATCAAACAAAATCAATTGAAGAACTTTGATTCATCAACGTCAATTATTGAAGATCTTCGATTTAGTTTCTTCTATTCAGATTCAACAATTCAGATTCTACAATTCAACAATTCAGATTCAGATTCTAAGTGTTCGGCTCATATTCCGTAATCGATTTCATTTCAAAAAAAATAAAAGTTCGATCGTAATTTCGATCTTAGTTTCAATCTTAATTTCGATCAATAAAGGTTCGGCTTTCAGAACAGAACAGAAAGGGTTCGTCAATTTCGATCTTTATTTTGAAACCTGGAACAGCTTCCGATCTCCGCTTGCATCTGCGTTTGCGTCAAATTCCGATATCCTTTGCAACTGCGTTTGCCGAACAGATTTTGATCCATATTATTTTTGGCCCAACATTAAGGCACGCCCAAGTTGTTAAACTCAAATCCATCACAGCCCACAATCAAAAGGTTCGGCATCGATCTGCTTATGTTTGGCCCAAACAATACACATTTTAAAACAATTAAGTCCAATCACTAATTAGCCCAATACAATTCTCGGTATTCATAAATTGATAAAGCCCACTGAAATACAAGTGATCTCTCAGTTTTTTTTTAACTAAAGTGTAATATAAATGTTCAACTAAGTGTATTACAAAAGTGGTCAACTAAGTGATAATCAATTTTTAAACACGAAAAGAAATTTTTTTTTAATCAAGTATTAAACAAATTCCAAAATGTGTTACTAAAAACTAAATTTGTCACTTGAAAATTTCTTCTAGTAATTTGTCCCTACAAATTTTTTACCCCAAACCCAATTAATTTCTCAACTTTTTAAAAACTTTTAACATTTTTTTGGTGTTAAAAGCAAATATTCACATTTTTAAACACGAGAACTTTTACCCAAAATCCTAATAATCGTAAAAAATATGGATAAAGACCTTGCCAAAGCGAGAAAAGCTGCCGAATATTATAAACAAATGGAAAAACCTACACCAGCTATCAATGATGATTTTGATAAAGAACGTCAAGACGTACTACGAGTTATGGCAAAAATTTCAGACTATGAGAAGAAATATAATTCAAAGCCTACAAACAATAATCTGAGATCTTCATTCGACATTAAGCCTGATATATCTGCTACAATCTCAACTAAAAAGCCAACCGTCACACCTTTGGATGCTACAAAGAAATTAATCGTTTGGGATTCCGAGTATTATAAACGTAAAATGTCGAGGGCTAAACAAATTGAGTATGAAAAAGTGTTCTTAGTTGAAGATAGTAAATGGATGGAAGATTCAGATTCTAAGGATGAAAAGCATATGGAGGTTACTGATCGATTTAATGAAGAGGCCAACAAAGAACTTGAGGTAATCAGTTCCCACTTTTCAAATTCTGATAATCTTATTGGTCCGGATACTTGTTTTGTTACAACTCAGATTTCTGAAATTGATTCTTTAAAACAAAACATTTTAGATGAAAAAGATTTAAATAATCAATTTCAAGAACGTTTAAATAATTTGCAAAATGAAAATGAACAACTTGTTCAACAGATTAAACAAATTAAAAATGTCAAACTTGAGAATCTGGAGTTACAAAATCAAGTATCAGAATCGAATGTCAAATATGATAATGATGTTAAGAATTTGTCTCATACAATTTCTGAAAAAGAAATGGAGATTTGTCAATTGGAAACTGAAATAGATGAAACACATAAGGCGTTTGACAAAGAAAAATCAGTTCTACAAACAAAAATTCATGAATTAGAAAATAAAATTGATGAAACACATAAATCTTATGATAAAGAGAAACTAAAGTTGCAAGCACAAATTCAAAATTTAGAATCTAAATCGTCTTATCTTCAGAAACTCAAGAAGCCTAGTGCATCTATGAATTTAGATTCTCCTTTACCTGCAACAAATAAATATAAAAACTCAAGAATGTTTTCTCCTGTCATGGCATATCGTGATTTATATAAAATCAAGCAAACTGAGGTTCATAGAGGAAATTCTACACCTAAACCGAAATCACAAGTCAGATCCTCTACCAAGCCTAAGCCTAGGAGATCCACGGTCCCGCCACACTCTGATAAGAAACTGAATGCTCTTAAACAAGTTATTAGAGGAAATTCCGCACCTAAAACTCCAAATAAATTAGGTTCCTCTTATAGACTTAAGCATTCTCAAGTGGATAAACCTACACCATCAACCGTGTTGAAACATTCGAGTGCTTCAAAGAAAATCTTTTCCAAAACTAAATCGTTAAAATACTCAAGAAATGATTTACTTTCATTGGCACCTACTATGACTTTTACACAAGTGCCAAAAACATCTTCTGTTTATGTTTACAAAACATCCTCAATCTTAAAAGCAAAATGGGTTCCCAAAACTCCAACATCTCAAATAATTCCCCGGAAATTATTTGAAAGTGAAACATCAAGTTTCAGTTTTTCTTGGAACTCTCAATCTTTAAATCAAATCGATACAACTTATCGGTGGTTTCATTCTCACGCTAACCTCGTCGGACCCAAACAAAAATGGGTACTAAAAGTTGTTTGATTTGTTTTGCAGGATAATGACTTATACACGCATCAGTGTATAACTCGCACCACAACATAATGGCTCTTACACACTTCAGTGAAAGACCCGTGCTTTAACAAAATGGCTTTCAAATACATTTGTTTGAAACCCGCTCAAAACCAGTTTTTCACGTAACTGTAAAAATTCTTTCCCACTCCTCTAAATCTGTAAATTTTTCATTACTTATATTTTGTCGAAGGGGAGGAATATTAATTCTAGGGGGAGAATTATTATTTCCAGGGGGAGAAACTTTCTAATATCAAAACTTTTATACCCGTTTGAAATTTTTTTTAATGATACATTTTTTTTTTCAAACGACAATACCTTCCTATGGTTTGCCAAAACCGGCCTAACCTTCCAAGGGAAATATTTTTTAGCAAAAATTGGTAAATGTGAGGGTATAAGTCTAGGGTATAGATTTAGGTGAGTGCAAGGTGATGTGAAAACATGATAATATCAAGAAAACACACCTTTGAGTGCATCCAAACCGACAATACACCGGGCAACCTCACAAATTTGTGATCATTCATGCGTTGAATGTTTCACCAGACTTAACTGGCCCAGTCAAGCATTTGCACTCCACCACCAACCACTCAGATTCCTCTTAATAGGAATTTGTTTCAATTCATTAGGGGACATAGCACATAATCTATCGACTGCTCACTCGGAGTATGTTGGTATTGAAATAATTAACCTTCTGCCCCGGGTTACGTCTTCAATTGAATGCACAATGTGTCTAGTTCTCACCGACAAATATTTCCAATATAGGACACATACACTATTGAATATGAATCTCCGTGTATTCATCGGAACACTCATAGTGGCATCACAATCTGGTGCTTCACAAGGATTGAGTGGAAATCCTGCTAGAGCTAAAATCGCGCCAACTCTAACTGCAGGTCACACATTTGAATCCACTGTTGTGCAAACGACTATCGATTCATACCGTGTGTTAACGGATACTCTATGTGAGTCCGGTTTTGCCCAATTTGTTCAAGTTGCTGTGCCTAAACTTTTATATCATAAAGGCAACAACTTATGCCGGAAACACATACATTTTCCGATGAAAAATCCATGTTATTCCTACAAAGTAACATCATTTATGCTGATAATTTGCACATGAGCGTTATAGTTCACTCTCAATTTACTCCTATGATCTGCTATAACCGGCATGATCTTCCCCAGGAGCCACCTACAATATAGGACAATATGTAAGGGTACATAGGTCTAGGTGAGCAGAATCAAGTATCACGGGATCTTGATTGGGGTGCGCTGAGATAAAATTTGAGAGTGGGAATGTAGTATGGGGTGCAATTCAGCTAAACATGGTAAAATGAAATGAGGGAGTAGTCGAAAAATGAAAAAGTAAGCTTGAGTGAGGAGGGTGTGACAGGGTTAAAGAAAACGAAAAACCCTTACCAAACTGATCAAAAGCCGGGTTGCCACGTCTCTATCAGATTGCATGTGTTGCTCTCTGATATTGAAATAGACATCATGGACCCAGTGATGCAATGCACAACCCCCCAGCCACTCAAGTATTTCTTAAAAAGTACTTGTTTCATTTCCACGGAGACTATCTCATATGCTATCGACATCTCACTTGGAGATTGTTGATATTGAAACAGAGGACAAGCCTCTCCAGTCCTCGCCTTCGTTTGTCCACTAATTGAGTCTAGAACCGCAATACACTTTTAGGACACAAGGCATAATACCAAGCTTATCTTTGTGATAAAGCCGGAACATTCATAGTGATACCAACTTTCTTGGTATTCCACGATGATTGAATGGAAATCCTACCAGTGCTATCATCTATTCCAACACTGAACGTAGGTCACACAGTTTGTGTAACTGTTGTGTCAACGGGTAATCTATGTGATCCCGGTTTGCCCGACTTAATTCGATCATTGCGATTCAATGCCAAACTATTTGGTCGGATATTTACGTCATCAATATCGGTTCGGTTTTCGATAATACAATATGATGTATATTGATTCATTCAAAATATGAATATATCATTATTCATCATATTTGTATTCATGGGCTTAGCAGATTTTCTTCATTTCATCTCGACGAACTTCACATTTTTCATGATGATTCCGATAAATCTTAATCATCATGAGGGGGAGAAAATTTACTAAGAAGTTCAGTTTATGAAGAAAAATGCTTACAAGACTTAAAAGATTATATTAGCCCAGTTTATTCCTCATCAAAAAGACATATGCACCGATTAAGGGGGAGTAAACAAGAAACCGAAGAAGATTTGTTGAAGAATAATTGTTTGTTTGAGGGGGAGCGTAAACTTCATCAATGTTTTATCCTAAACAACAATTATCAAAGTTCAAAAATCGACAAAGCCACAACTTCATCAAAAGACTTCCGCTACAAACAACTCTATCTATCTATGGGTCCACATCTTCGTCGATTTACATGAAATAAATTGTGAAGAAAAAGAAACCGACTTATCTTCAGAAATTTCTCACAAATTCTCAATCTTTCCATTACAAACCTCAAACTGACAAATCATTCTATCCAAACCACGAATCACATTCATACCTACTCAAAATCTTGAGTTTTCCATTCATCCATTTCAAAACACAAAACATCCATTTCAAACTGAAATTTAATCGAATAAATCTTTCTATCCAAACCACAAATCCACATCCATTTCCATCCGAATCTTAAGCGTTTAAATTTTTCTTTTCAAATTCCGTAACGATCACATACATTCAAAAGCTTAACCGTTTAAACCATTCTTTCCAAAATTCCATAACATTCATTATCCGTACAAAAGCTTAACTGTACAAACCTTTTGTTCCACATCAAATACAAATTATCCACATTCACCCAAATCCTAAATCTACATATCATTCTTACAAAAACAAACACACACATCCAAAACTTTAACTGACAAATCATTCAAAAACATCATCATTCTATACTCAATATAATCCTCTACCACAAAATTCCAAAAACAACCTCTCCATTATCTGAAAACCCAGTCAAATCCTTACTTAACTGATATTCCATTTCCCAAAGTTTTCAAATCTTTAGTAAATCAGTTATAGGATTTCCTCACTCAAATATTATCAACGAAAAACATATTCCCTTTGAGTACCTTAAACTTCCAGATTTCTGAAAATGTTTTGTTCTTAAAATACAGACAAACATTTTCTTGCCAAAGATAGATGATAACAAGAATCTGAAGTTTGAAGACTGGGATGACGTATTAAAGATCAAAAAGGGGGAGATTGTTAGGACTATTTTTGTAATAGGTTTTGACCTTTAATCTCGTTAACTAACAATTCCCTTGTTAGGTGGTAGATGGTATAAATACTTGTAATATTGAGTTAGAATGTAAGCTTTCCACACAATTACTGAATACACATTTTGGGAAAGTTTCATTCATCTCATTCTCTCTCTTTTACACACACTTACACCAAGAACACACACTCACTCAAATCTTCTATTTCTCACTTGAATCTTCATGGATTAGCTCGATTATAGTGTTATTAGGTCTTACAGTGGACACTCTTATAGCAAAAACATTTTCATAATATCAAACGGGGAATAAAGATGTGAATTTTGCAAGTGTACTCAAGATGCATAAATACCTTCTCTTTAGCATTTAGTTGGAGTACGATGGTGCAACAACGCCAAAAGCAAGCAATTAATACCTCAAAAGTGGAGATTTTTAAAGGCATCTGGTGGGATGATTTTAGAAACTTTTGTGTCAAAGATTTCATCAAATTCGGGATGAGTACATGTCACGTGTAGCAGTCTCTCGCGAAAAGCAACTCGCATTGCCACACGGGCAATGTTGATGGATGCACCTTTTGACATTTCATATATGGTGTGGTTGAGTCTAGACTAGCAATAGATCGACCTATACAACGTGTACATTAACATAATAAACTGTATTTTATTAGTCCTTGATTGAACTTGATATATAAGTATATAATTAGGAGTCTTGGACTTTGTTTTATTAGTCCTTGGTTAAACTTGAATATATATTAATTAAGAGTACGTGTTAATCTTTTGGTTAATCATCTTTCCAGTGTTGGCCAGGTCGATAGTAATCTCTGTGTGTTGCGAGTAGCTACAATTTATCGTATTCATGGGTTCAACTTTATTGTATAGGCGAAACTTAGGGTTTTCAAAGTTTCTACGTGATGGTTGGATATAGTAAAAAAACTAAAAAAATATATATTTTTAAACCGATATAGTGATTGCTGAGTTTAGAACAACTTTATATAAATCGATCTTTAGGCTCAAGAATAGTTAGTTCTTGATCTGGAATATACAACTACAAATAATAAAACTTGCGGAATTTAAACGAACAGATTTGTATTGCTAAACAAGGTTTCATCATCATCTTTATATATATACAATGATTACTAAAAGCCCCAATTCTACATATAAATATGTAGAACGGTTTTGGTTAACAGGATCAAACGACCTTGAGGCTTAGAGTACACACACATACACGTTAAAACGTGGGTTTCAAGAACGACTAATTCTATACCTCTAGGTTTCTTTATATACTAGAAAACCTAAAGATTTACAAGGAAAAGATAATACTAAATCTTTTAAGCTAATAAAGATATACTATATCTTTTACATTTATGATTATCTCCTAAATCTTTATTCAAATATTGACTTCCACATCTTCAATTTAGGTCCTTGTACTTTATAAGTTTTGACACATCAAATCTTTAATGAATATTATAGAAATATTCCTAATAGTGATATACAATTATTATTATTTTGAAAATTTTAAGAAATCTTGAAAATTAACTTTACATTATTTAGGGATGTAAATGATCGCCGACGTGAGAGCACACCTAAGCTCGAGCTCGACTCGTTTAAGTTTAGAGAGTAGAAACGTATAGCTCGAGCTCGTCAGTCGTCTCGTGATGGATTTTGCATGTCCGGACTTGGCTCGTTTAGGCTTGTATGTACATCATATATATAATCTTTTTCTATGTAAATAAAATCCTTAGTATATGATATAACATTTTTTAGATCTAAATTACAAATATACAAACAATTGTTGCAGAATATATGGAAATAGGTCAAAAAAGTGAGTTGGAAAAGAAGGTCGGTGACACAAAAGCGAACCATCTTTGTCAAAAGCCTTCAGATTTGTTTGCCGGTCGGTCTGATTCCTTGATTCAACCATCGCTACACCACCACTATCACCTTCACCTTTTTTATTTAATTATTATATGACTATAACAATCAATGCTGCTCGCTAAACATATTGTGACTTAATGGTGTGTGAATAATACTTTAATTATAATATTGCGGATTTATATTTGATTAGAGAGATTTGAGGTGTATATAATTAATCCATAAACAGTAGTTTTGTCTTTAATATTCTTTTATACTGCTCTAAATTCATGAAAGTACTTTTTATGATTCTTTTTTACATTTAATTAGCATAGTTATTAGTTTAAAAAGGTACAAAAACAATTATTATAATAGAAAATTGGAATATTAGGGAGAATGAACATGTCTTGACATGAAGCAAAGTATACATTTTTATGTTTTTGTGTGTTTAGTATAATAATATAAAAAATAAGAAATTTGATTCTTTTCTAACATGCCACTCAAGATCATACATACAAAAACAAACATTCCTCCAATTGATTTATACAGCCTACTTTATACTATAAAAAAAAGCATTACGTGTTTAAAGGAAAATTAAAGTTACTCCAAAAATGTTAATATTATATTGTAATTGTTGGTGATAACTTTATTTTTACTGATTTTTATTTTTTTAAAAGTATTGTTGATATAGTCTCCTTCACAATAACTAAGATTTGCTCGTTTGATGATAAATTAGTGTAAGTTGATCAACATACTTAAGATTTAGTCATGTATTTCATTTAAAAAAAAAACTTTGACCGTTAGATACGCATAATCTTAGTTACTAGTTAAAAAAGAAAATGCAACCATATTAAAGTCGGAAATTTGAAAAAGCAAAAGAAAACTAAAGATGGTTTCCCTCCAATAAATAGTAAGAAAAGAAAAAGCTTCTACTTGCACATGAAGGTAAGCACCGCCCTTTTTCTACCCAAATTACACCTCCATTTCAACCCAATTTCAATATCTTTAACCAAAACCCACATCAATTTCCACCTAAAATGTGATTTTAATCCAACCCACTGAAAAAGAAATTAAAAATCGTTCATTTTCTTCAAACTAATTTCATAATGGCAGCCGTTCGGAAACTAATAGTAGAAGTAGTCGATGCCCGGAATCTTGTACCAAAGGACGGCCATGGCACATCGAGCCCGTATGTGATTCTCGATTTCTACGGTCAACGGCGGAAGACCCGGGTGGTCGCAAGGGATTTGAACCCGGTTTGGAATGAGGTCTTGGAGTTTAACGTCGGAAAACCATCGGATGTGTTTGGTGATATGCTTGAAGTTGATGTTAATCATGACCGGAGTCTTGGGCCGACGACCAGAAATAACTTTCTGGGTAGAGTCCGGTTGAACTCACGGCAGTTTGTGAAGAAAGGGGAAGAAGCTTTGATTTATTATCCGTTGGAAAAGAAGCATTTGTTTAGTTGGGTTCAAGGTGAGATTGGTTTGAAAATTTACTTTGTTGATGGCGTTGCTCCGGCGCCGGCTCCGGCAGCAGAGTCTCTGCCACCGCCGGAGAAGGAGGTGAAGGCTGAGGTGAAACCGGAAGGTGATGTTGCTCCGGCGACTACTTCAAAAGGCCCTCAGGACGAAGAAAAACCAAATGAAGAACTACCACCGGCACAAGCAGCACCTGCGGGAGATGATCAACCGTCGGAAGATTCCGATCATGATAGTGAAGATCTGGTAATACCAAATACTCCGGTGAAGCAAGAAGGATTTGATCATGATCGACTAAGGACATCGAGATCTATGCCGGAGATCAAAATCAGCGGTGACATTCCGGTAGGTCCACAACCGATCCCTCGGGTTTCATCCGTTAGCAGCTTCACCACAGATGTGTCAGATCGGTTTCCAATTGAACGACCATCATTCGATCTTGTGGAGAAAATGCATTACTTATTCGTTCGGGTAGTTAAAGCCCGGTCTTTACCTACCCCAGGCAACCCGGTGACCAAGATAGTGGTTTCGGGTTGCCAGGTCATTTCCAAGCCTGCTAGGAAAACCATGTACTTTGAGTGGGACCAAACATTCGCCTTTCGAAGAGATGCACACGATTCAGCCTCTGTTCTTGAAGTTTCCGTGTGGGACCCACTTATTTCAACCTCGATGTTTGATGTGGCGGGTCATAACTTCCTAGGTGGGATATGCTTCGATGCTACTGAGATTCCCTTACGGGACCCGCCTGATAGCCCGCTAGCCCCACAATGGTACAGGCTAGAAGGGGGCGGGGCCCATAAAGGGGATCTGATGTTAGCCACATGGGTAGGGACACAAGCCGACGAGTCATTTCCGGAAGCATGGAAAACTGACACGGCTGGTAACCCTAGCTCCCGATCCAAAATCTACCAATCACCAAAGTTGTGGTATTTACGTACGACAATCATTGAGGCCCAAGACGTTCCTGCCACATCGTCGTTTCAAATCAAGGCTCAATTTGGGTTTCAAGTTCAAAAAACTAAATCAATCATTGCTCGTAGTGGTTCTTCTTCATGGAACGAAGACTTGATGTTTGTAGCCGCCGAGCCATTCAGCGACCACCAATTATTATTATTTTTGGTCGAACAACGCGGCCCAAAAGAAACCACGGTTGTTGGGGTTGCTAATGTACCTTTAGCAACCATAGAAAGGCGTGTAGACGATCGATTGGTGGTATCAAAATGGTTAACCTTCGAAGACCCAAACGAAGAAAAACGAGTTTACCGTGGTCGAGTCCAAGTCAAAGTATTCTTCGATGGGGGTTACCACGTGATGGATGAATCAGCTCACGTTTGTAGCGATTACCGACCCACCGCAAAGCAACTATGGAAACCCCCGATTGGCACAATCGAGCTAGGGATAGTCGGTTGCAAGAATTTGCTACCAATGAAGTCAATCAACGGGAAAGGGTCAACTGATGCTTATGCGGTGGCAAAATACGGTCCCAAATGGGTACGTACACGGGCCATATCCGATAATCTAGACCCGAAATGGAACGAGCAATACACATGGCGAGTTTACGATCCATCCACCGTGTTAACAATAGGAGTTTTTGATAGTTGGGAAGCATTTGGATCCGATGGTCAAAGTAAGTCAACACGGCCCGATTTTCGTATGGGAAAAGTGCTTATTCGTATATCGACTTTAGAGATCGGAAAGGTGTACAAACACACATATCCGTTAATGTTACTAAATGCCACGGGTCTCAAGAAAATGGGAGAGCTAGAGTTGGCGGTGCGATTTGTGCGTATGACACCGGCTATTGACTTACTAAACGTATACGCACAACCCGTGTTGCCAATAATGCACCATATCAAGCCGATTGGTGTCGTGCAACAAGAGGTACTTAGAACCATAGCGGTTAAGATAACCGCGGCTCATTTGGCACGGTCTGAACCGCCTCTTAGCCGTGAAGTGGTCACCTACATACTAGACGCGGACTCACACTCGTTTAGCATGAGGAAAGTGCGTGCCAATTGGTTACGGATCATGAACGTGTTATCGGGCGTTATCGACATGGTCAAATGGTTTGACCACACACGCTCGTGGAAGAACCCAACCGCCACAGTTTTGGTTCACGTTTTAGTCATGATGCTCGTTTGGTTCCCGGATCTAATCATCCCCACATTGGCATTTTACACGTTTGTAGTCGGGATTTGGAACTACCGGTTCCGGTCACGGGCCCCACCGGTTCACTTTGACCCAAAACTCTCATTGGCCGAAACAATCGACACTAATGAGCTCGATGAGGAATTCGATGCGCTACCGTGTACTAGACCGAACGAAATGGTACGAGTGAGATATGATAAGTTACGCATGTTGGGAGCACGTGTGCAAAGTGTGCTAGGTGATATAGCAACACAAGGTGAACGAGTGCAAGCTTTGGTGACGTGGCGGGACCCACGTGCCACTGGGATCTTTGTTGGCTTGTGTTTGGTCGTTGCGATTATATTGTACCTCGTACCGTCTAAAATGGTGGCGATGACGTTTGGGTTTTACTATATGCGGCACCCTATCTTTAGAGATCGGATGCCGTCGCCGGCGTTGAACTTTTTCCGACGGCTACCATCGTTATCGGATCGTGTGCTTTAGGTTCAATCAGTTTAACGTACCGATATTTGTTCTGTATATTATATTAGTGCTTGTACCAAATGCAATTGAGTTTGTACGTTATATTTTGAAAGTGAGTTTACGGTAATAAGTTGAGTACGTTGTTTGTCTTGTAGATCGAGAGTCGAGACTATATAGTATGCCCGTTTTCAGTTAGCTTATTCTGTAGTCAAACCCTTTTTAAGTAAATAAAGAAAAAGTAATATGTACAAAGAGATAAAAAAAATATTAAAATGTAATTCGGAATCATAAAGTGGAAAAATTATGATAATATATGTTAAAAAACAAAGAAAATAATTAAAAGAAAGATGATATATTCTACTCATACGATTAATACAAATGTCCAAATTAAATGATGCGATTAAGAAAAAAATTAGTTAAATGCATATGTCAAGCATTTCATGAGCAAGAGATGAACTTAAAAGATTTAACAATTTAGCATAAAGCAATATAATTTTCTATTACAAAATTTCATATCATCATTTGATTTGAATACTTATATTAATTACGAGTTGAAGAATAAGAAATCAATAATATCTCTTACTAATGTAAATACAGTGGCAAAAATTCGAAAAATTTGTGTGTCGGTGAGGTTATAGTTTAACTTGTTCATATATGCCAATTATTGAAGTATATGTGTATGTCTTTAAGGTAAACACGTTTTTGAGTTTTGACAAAATCAATTATTCTTTTTAATTATTTTATTACATATATGACTAAATCATTTTCAAAAAGATTCTGATGTTTGATATTTCTAAGATCATTTTCAGTTACTAATTTGCCAAAAGTTTTTCAGGAAGTAGTCTTCTAGTCTCAGGTAAAAATATAACCGTCTATATTTCACATCTTTCGTACCTGTGTTTGACGGAATTGGGTATTATTGTTGTTGCTGCTGCAGGCTTGCAGCTGCTCTGTTGTTGATGTAATCTTAGGTGTGATTGACAAATTGCAGCTGGTTAGTCAATAATCAGACAACAAAAATTGTAATAACATGATATTGTCTGACTTTTCAAGAAATCTCCAAATAATATAATGGTCCCCAACTAAGGACAATCCAGCAAACAGCCGACCCATAAAATTATCAAAATAAATAAAAACAAAAATAAAAATAAAATCCCTACAAATATCCATCTTTCCCCAAAACAAGCATTGTCTCTCTCTATATTTCTGTAAGTATTCACTATTCTCTCTGCATATTTAACATTGAGCTAACAAAAGTGTATGCTTTTAAGCTAAAAAACAGTTTGAATCTTGCATAAGTAATCGGTTCGAGCCATTGTAGCAGTCTTTGTTGTAGCCAATGAGTGTTGGTGCACCAAGCTCGGGTACGGGCTTGAACCTTTATTGTTGTCGGTTCGAGCCATCAAAACCGGCTCTTTGTGGCCCGGGTCTTGGTGCACCAGGCTAGCAATGAATTCATAAATTTACTACCCACTTCAATAATTAACTAAAGTTTTGAACTTTGTTAATATCATGTGAACAAAATGCTAAAAGTTGTCATATCACGTGATACATTCATCTTTATGTCACATTCTTGAAAGATGAATCGAATCTTTCAGTTTTTCTTTTACATTGTTTTTATCTTTATGTTACATTATTTTTTAATATTGCTTCCTTTCATTGTAGCTCCAATAACATGGGGAAATTTCTGGTTTTGTTGATGGTGGTGATGTGTTGTTGGGCTTCAATGGCTGAAGCTGAATACATGCCTTACAAAGATCCAAAACAACCGTTAGTTGTTAGGATAAATGATTTAATGAAACGGATGACGCTCGAGGAAAAGATTGGTCAAATGACTCAAATCGAGCGGTCGGTTGCATCCAACGAGGTCATGAAGAAGTATCTAATAGGTATAAGAATTAATCAAACACGAAGTATAATACGGATTTTACTTTTTTATTATTTACTTTTTTCTCAGAGGTGGCAAAATAGGCAGATTGGGTAATGGTCAACAAGTCAAAACTAGAAATGAGTTGTGTCAAAATTACACTTTGGATGACTTCTGACCCATTTGACCCGTTCTGTCCATGTGGCCCGTTTCCTCAGATTTCTAATATTACATTGTGATTTCAGGGAGTATCTTGAGTGGTGGAGGGAGTGTTCCATCTAAACAAGCAACTCCCGAGACATGGGTCAACATGGTCAACGATTTCCAAAAGGGCTCGTTATCGACCCGTTTAGGAATACCTCTAATTTACGGGATCGATGCAGTTCATGGCAATAATAATGTTTACAAATCTACAATCTTTCCTCATAATGTTGGTCTTGGAGTTACAAGGTAAGTAAAGTACAAGTACTCAATGCAAATAACTTAATACATAAGCAAATATGAAGATGTGTAGAGTACAAGTAATCAATGCATGTTTGAACAGGGATCCTATTCTAGTTAAGAAGATTGGGGCTGCTACAGCACTTGAAGTTAGAGCCACTGGCATACAATATGCTTTTGCACCTTGTATTGCAGTAAGTTGATAAATCATAAATTTCAACTATTTGCTATTAATTTTAGGGCAAACATATGAAAATATATTCAACTATACCATTTGTAACCAGATTACAAGGTAAGTTTTAAAAGTTTGTTACATCAAAAGAAAATTTTCATATGGCAGGTCAAATACATACAATAGCAGTTCATGTATAGATGGATACATTTTCATATAATTTGGAATTAATTTAATCACATTGTGACTTATGTATGATTTTCAACCTAAATAGGTTTGTAGGGATCCCAGATGGGGTCGTTGTTACGAAAGCTATAGTGAAGACCCGGAAATTGTAAGATTAATGACCGAGATCATACCGGGTTTACAAGGAGATATTGATGATTCAAAAAAGGGTACTCCTTTTGTTCAAGGACGGTTAGTAATACCACGTGTTTTATCATATTATTAAAACGATAGTATTTGTTTCTGTTCATCAACATGTAAACCAAACCAGCCTAATGCCAAATAGCATGAATCCACGAGTGCTAAAAAATGGTCCGCTTTCTCATATCGTGGATTCATGCCATCTGGCATTAGGCTGATTAAAAGGTTGCTAGTTGCTACACTAATATTTAACCTTGTATCGTAGTGAGATAGAAAGTCAACATGATCAAACGCCACTTCAATAAAAAGTCAACACATTTTTTTTTGCAGCCAAAAGGTTGCGGCTTGTGCAAAACACTACTTAGGAGACGGAGGAACTCACTTAGGCACAAATGAAGGAAACACAATTGTAAACAATAAAACGTTATTCGACATTCATATGCCAGCATATAACGATGCAATTATCAAGGGTGTAGCTACTATTATGACCTCTTACTCTAGCTGGAACGGGGTTAAAATGCACGCTAATCGTAATCTTGTTACCGATTACCTCAAAAACAAGCTCAAATTCAAGGTATATTCACTTATTCTATTTAAATTCAAACTTTTTTTGTTGTATATAATAAGATAAATGAATAATTATAATTATGATGATATTAAATTATGTTTTTTTATTCAGGGTTTTGTTATATCAGATTGGCAAGGTATTGACAGGATCACCACTCCTCCACATGCTAATTACACATACTCTATATTAGCTGGAATGAATGCTGGCATTGACATGGTTGGTTTGTTTTTAACCACCTTTTCTTATTCATGCTTATAATATTTTAATGGATCAATTCGGGTATCTTTAACGGGTCAAATTTGAAAAATTACAAATAATAAAATAACTAGCTACACTAGCATCTAACATCTAACAAATTAATGGTATATATTGCAGTTCATGGTCCCATTAAACTTCACAGAGTTTATCGACAGTCTAACTTACCTAGTTAAAAATAAGTTCATACCCATGACCCGAGTAGATGATGCGGTTCAAAGAATCCTACGGGTCAAATTCACAATGGGCCTTTTCGAAAACCCATTGGCTGATTACACCATGGCAAAGTACTTAGGATGTCAGGTAACTTAGTCAAACTTTTTCGGGTTTGACTTTCCATCACGACAAAAAAAAAAACACTTTTAATTCTTTTAATTTAAAAACAGGAACATAGAGATCTAGCAAGGGAAGCAGTGAGAAAAACACTTGTGTTGTTAAAAAACGGTAAAGATTCATCAAAACCGTTATTACCACTTTCTAAAAAAGCATCAAAAATATTAGTTGCGGGATCGCATGCTAATAATATTGGTTATCAATGTGGTGGGTGGACAATCGAGTGGCAAGGACTTTCGGGCAATGTTACCGCTGGTATGAAATTATAAATTTTCAAATTACTTCAAGTTATAAAAATTTAAAATTATTTACCTAAAAATCCAAATTAAAAACCCTCTATTTCTACAGGTACCACAATCCTATCGGCTGTCAAAACCACCGTTGACCCAACCACTGAAGTCATCTACAACGAGAATCCCGACACAAATTTCCTAAAGTCAAACACGTTTGACCATGCCATAATCTTGGTAGGAGAATCGCCATATGCCGAGACTTTTGGCGACAGTTCAAATCTTACAATTCCCGAATCGGCCCAAAACACGATCAAAAACGTTTGCGGGCCCGTGAAATGTGTGGTGGTCCTGATCACGGGCCGGCCCGTTGTGGTGCAACCGTTTGTTGACACCGTTGATGCACTTGTGGCTGCTTGGCTTCCAGGAACCGAGGGTCAAGGTGTTGCGGATGTTTTGTTTGGTGATTATGGGTTCACGGGGAAGCTGGCCCGTACTTGGTTTAAGTCGGTTGATCAGTTACCCATGAATGTTGGTGACCCGCATTATGACCCGTTGTACCCGTTTGGGTTTGGGCTCACAACTATGCCTAGTAAGATTGTGTAGATCTAGATTTGTGTTGGATTTTGATTGTAATTGGTTGATATTTAACTATTTAACCATAATCATTTTATTTATCATGATGTAAAAAGTTACATACACTGCAACACATATATCATATTATCATACACTCGATAATAAGAAAACTTAAACATGAAACTAACCGATTATTACACGTTGAAGCTCTACGCCACTTCTTCTGCAACTGCTTTTGTCTCTGTGGACTCCTTAACAACTTCATGATTTTCCTCTTTTTCCTTGATCAACCTCATAATTTCGGCTTTTTTCTCTAGTAAAGCTTCAATTTTAGTGTTCATTTTCTCTAATTTAAGTTTAAGCTTGCTAACATCTGTGTATTTCACATCAAGTTTCTTTTTATCCCCCTTATCTTTCTTCTTCTTGCCACTTTTCTCCCCTTTAACTTCTTTAGCATTTCCATCAATTTCAATCTCCTTAGATTCAACTTGAATATCGCGTGTTCTATCACCTTCTTCTGATTCTTCACCATCATCCTTCTTCTTGTCCTTTTTCTTTTTCTTTTTCTTATTTTCCACATCAGCATTTTCGTCTTCCCCCTCGGATTCCTTTTTCTTTTTCTTTTTTTCCACATCAGCATTCTCATCTTCCCCCATAGTTTCCTTCTTTTTTTTGTCTTTCTTTTTCGATTTTTCCACGTCAGCATTCTCGTCATCCTCATCTGCATCCTTCTTCTTTTTGTCTTTCTTTTTCTTTTTTTCCACATCAGCATTCTCGTCTTCCCCTTCTGATTCCTTTTTCTTTTTATCTTTCTTTTTCTTCTTTTCCACGTCAGCATTCTCGTCTTCCCCTTCTGATTCCTTCTTCTTTTTCTCTTTCTTTTTCTTTTTTTTCACATCAGCATTCTCATCTTCCCCTTCTGATTCTTTTTTCTTTTTATATTTCTTTTTCTTTTTTTCCACGTCAGCATTCTCGTCTTCCCCCTCGGATTCCTTTTTCTTTTTATCTTTCTTTTTCTTTTTTTCCACGTCAGCATTCTCGTCTTCCCCTTCTGATTCCTTCTTCTTTTTATCCTTTTTAGATTTCTTTTCATCTTTTTCCTTGCATTTTTCATCACTATCTTCCTTATGTTTCGGCTTCTCCTTCTCAACCGATTTAATCTTTAAATCCATTTCTTCTTCAACTTTTTCTTTTTCTTCATCGGTTGCTTTTATCTTGCACTCAGTTTCCAAATGAATTTCTTCCTTGACAACATGCTCATATGTTTGATCCATTACAAAATAGTCACTTAACCTTATATCCAAAATTTCTGCAGATCAAAATGCGGACGATTTTAAAACCAAATTAACATATGCAATAGAATATGTATATCAAATGATCATAATCAATGCCACAATTTCTCAATTTAATGATAATTGCAGCTGCCAAATAGTTTTATGGTCTCAACAAACATTTTAAATTCTGTGAAAACTAGGCATTTGCAGGGTCCAAAAACCAAACCAAACTGGTTGGAACCGGACCGAGAACCGAACTTTTTCCGGTTTTGGAATGAACAGAAAACCAGTTTTAGCATGAAATTCGAAACCAGGAACCAGACTGCATAACAAAGACTTCAACTTGCAAACGAAAAAAAAAAAGCCTAACTGGTTTTTACTTTTTAGTTCGAGAAAAGCTATATTTCCGACCTAAACTTGAATCCAATTTTTTAAGTGACTAATCGACACGCATATAATCAACCAGTTGGCAGTCAATATACAAAATTGGGAATTTATATGATGCAATAAACCCAAAATCACATGATCACTAAACAAAGAAGTAACAATCAACATCTAGAATCAGTCAATCAATCAATTAAACAAATATAAAAGGAATCTAACTGAATAATTCACAAAGAGGACGCTTACCGAACAAACAAAGTCGGTTGGGGCTTGCTGCACCGTATTTTATGATAGATGATTGTTCAATCAAATTTATTTATAAGCGGAAATTGACGGAGGTATATACGGAGTTAACGCGGGATGTTAAAATAGGAAGGGATGATTGAATTGATGGTAGAACGTGTCGGTCAGTGGATTCTTGTATAGATCTCAAGTTATATTGCTTGGGAGTGAGGTTAGGGCTGTGAATGCTTATTGGTTAAGAAATCCCCTTTTTTGGTTACGAAGTCAAAAATCAACAGCTTGACAATTATGTTTTCCATAATTCTCTTATTATAAAAAATTACATTTTACAAAAAAAATATTAATACAGTAAAAAATACTATTAATGAACTGTTGATGAATAATAACAATTCAATTATTATAAGTAATATTTTTTAAAATGAACCAGGAGAATATAATTTGCGAATTAATAAAAAAATATTTGTTATAAATCCATAAATCATAAATCATAAGTAACATCATAACACAAAAAACATTTATTTAATAGTAAAGAGGGGGTTAAATTTTTTAGTACTGTTTTAATTAGTGATGAGTTGTTGTTAATTCGAAGTTGTCAGTAACTCTTTGATAGGGAATAGGGAGATGTGGCACTAGCCGTGCTACTGACGAGTTAGGGAGCGTGTCACGGTTGGGAGAGACCTAGACATATATAGTATACAGGAATGTGTCATATGTACCACATTAATCTCAAATTAAACTTGTAAACAAAACAAATAGTGTCTATCAAGAGTTTTTTTTTTTTCAAAAATAATTAATCGAATCTAATGCACGTACTGTATGTGTGTAAGTTAACCGATGAAAATTCAGTTTTCAAAAGTAATCATGTTTATAAGAGTTTGTGAATAGTAAGGTCCTTCTTCAAGTTTGCTATGAAAATCAAGAACAAGGTTTCAAAATCCCATATTTTGCCATTCCATGAATTTAAAGCTGAATGGTCATTGTTAATGTTTTGATATGCATTGAATGGTCATTTATATTCATTATTCACCCGCCCGCCCACCCGTGAATGATAAAGTTGATGAAGTAGTGGTATTAGTCTTGACAGATGTTTTTGTAATTGTTGCTAGTCTTTTACTAGTTGTTTTAATATAGTTTTTTTGGGCTCTTGTGAGGGGTGATGATATTGCCGAAACTTTTTTCTTGAGTCCTTCTAGCCGTTCAAAAAAAAAAGTGTTGATAGATGTTTTCATGAATGATCATGAGTTCAAATCTCGTTTTGAATAAATTGAAGTATATTACATGTCGTTAAAAAAAGTTTAAGCATCTCCCTTTCCAACCAATCTCTTGACATGCATTCAATGGTCATACCTAGGGGTGTTAACGAGTCGAGTTTTTAACGAGCTATTCGAGTTCGAGCTCGTTTATATCGACCTCGAGCCTATACTAATTCGACGTCGAGTCGAGCTCGAATATAAAACAAGACTCGATCAATTTCACGAGCCGAACCTAATAATTTAATACTCGACTCGGCTCGTTCGATAGCTCGTTTAATCTCGAGCCGAACGAGCCAGACGATCTTCACGAGTCGATCCCAACGAGCCGAACAAGTGTTTTATGTAACGACCCGAAATTTGTAAATAAATAAAATATGTAAAAATATGATAATTATGGATAAATCATATAAAACACGTAGGAATTGGTTTCGTGTCGTTTGGAGTCCGTATGAGGAAGTTATGGGCGAAACAGTGTTGAAACCTAGACCGAAAAGTGCAGCCCTGCTGCACAGGTAAGCTCGCGGCGCGAGACAGGCGCGAGTGAAACGCGATGTAGAACAGAAGGACCAGCGCTGGATCGCGTCGACTTCGCGTCGACTTCGCGTCGACGTCGCGGCGCGAGCGAGTCGCGAGCCAGGCGCGAGGTCTGGTAAAAGCGGCGACTAAGGGGCAGATCCGCGTCACTTCGCGGCGCGAGGTGGGCGCGAGCGGGGCGCGAGCCCTTCCGACCAGAGCAATAAAATCGGTTTGAGCTCAATTATTGCAAGGGAAAACCCTGGTTTCTTTCTCTCGAGCTTGAAGGCGATTTTGGAGTGCTGGGTCGATTTCTTCATCAAATCTTGTGATTCTTCACTCCTAGTTGAAGATTAAAGGTATATCTTCAATCCTGTGTAGTTGTAGCTTTAGATCCATGGATTTAGAAGCTTGAGGTTGAAACCCTTGTTCTTGGATTGATGATCTATGGTGAAATAAATGTTGTATACACTTAATAGATGGTATATTAACAAGGAAAACAAGTGTATGATTTCGATTTGTAAGAATCTTACGGGTTGGTCAAACCTAGGGTTTGGTAAATCAATATATTTGGGGGAAATGGATTGATGGGTGTTATCTAGAGGTAGATGAACACATGAGTAGTAATAATTGATGTTGATCATATTGTGATAATTGTATTAGGCTTTTGGTGAAGTCTTGGAAAGTTGATTGGATTGAGAAGCAAGAGATTGGGTGTCAAGAATACGGTTTGAGCATTTTATTGCTAAGGTGAGTACGTGTGGAATTTACTGAGTACATAGCCCTTTTAAATATTTTCATTACTTGTGTTATGGTCTATTTGCTTAATTGAGTAGACTAGTAGTTAATAGTTAGTTATACCGATGATAGTATTGAACTAACTTGTTTGATGATAGACGTGATAGCTGAGAGCTAGATTGGCATAACCATCGAGTTATGATATGGTGAGATGATGTGATGATTCGGGGGATCCCCGGTCATGAGGTATGGAATGGGGAGCATTTGGGCGGATCCCCATCGGCCCATTCCATGATAGTAGTCTTGCTAACTGGAAGTAGTCCGGCGAGTAAGGCAGGTATTGGTAGATTGGGCGATTCCCTCTTGCCTTTACCTTGAAGCTTGTTAATGCGGGGGATCCCCGGTTAATAAGTTAATGTGGTTCTAGTTGGTTGGGGATGTCCCGACAACTAGGTATGATTGCTAGGGAAGCAAGGTTGATAGGGTCACATTAAGGTGACTAGATTGGATAGTTGGATATATATATGTATATTGATTATATATATTGATTGGTTATATGAAACGTGACATTTCATTTTATTATCGGGTCTAAACCCATGTAGCTCACGAGACGTTTTTGTCTCACGTACTCCTTGTTTTGTTTTGCTATGTACTCAGGTTCGGGATCGAAGGTTTAGGTACGCATGGATAGAGATGCGGGACCTAGAGTAGAAGAACTTTAGATTGGATTGTGCTTAGCTTTGGTTATGATCTATTTTGTAACACCAAACTTTATACTCTGATTTTATACCAAAGGCTTTTGTAAACCCATACTTTTGGAATAGTTCTTCTATTTATAAAATGTTTTATTTTGGGCCAATAATTTGGTGTTTTGAAAAATGAGGTGTTACAACTTGGTATCAGAGCTATAGTTTAAGTGAATTAGGTTGGATGACCATCCTAGTCTTAGACTGTAGCATTAGGAATATAAGATTCCTTGAGAACATAGGTTGACCTTGAGACTTTATATTAAGTTTAGGGTCGAACCTAGGGGACCGATGAAATTTGATGTGATTTTGGATATTGAGTCTTATGCGACTAATGGGTTGTACACAAGGTACTAAATGTTTAATGTCTTTCGTATAGTCTTGATCGAAAGAAATGGTGAACACTCGTAGAAGTGGGAAAGCCCCGGAGAACCGGGAGGAGGAAGTGCCTCCTGTCGAAAGGGTGGATGAGCAAGAAAGTCAACCGTCAATGCATCGGGTTGATGAGTCGGAGGTTGGAGCTAATAAGACTCCGGTAACCATGGCGGATCTCCAAACTATTATCGATCAAATTAAGGGAACGGTGGCTGATGAAGTGCACCGAATCATTGGAGACCGTGAGAAATCAGGTGGAGACCGTGAATCCGAGGCTAAATCGGATGAGAGGACTGGGGGTAGTGGCACCGGGGAGAGAAAATCCTCCATGGGTGGCCAAAGTGATGCTAGGGCCAGGCCCATTGTGAAAGAAGGTTGTTCGTTCAAATCCTTCATGGCTTGTAAGCCAAATGTGTATACGGGTAGTTCTGACCCGAAAGTAACTATGAGGTGGATCCGGGAAACCGAGAGGGTTATCGGTAGCAGCAAGTGTAAGGATGCTGATATGGTGACGTATGCGTCACAATTGCTAAAAGAAGATGCCATGGTTTGGTGGGATATAGTGTATGAGACCCTCGGGAAGGAGGTGGTTGAAAAGATGTCGTGGGATGAATTCACCACGAGGTTGAAAAAGAAGTTTTGTCCCGAGAGGGATATGGAGAAAATGCATGAGAAATTCTTGACCCTTAAGAAGGGTGATATGTCGATTGAAGAATACTCGAGGGAGTTCACGGGATTGCTCCCGTTTGTTGCTAAAACCTACTCGGATGAGAGGTTGAGGGTTGTCCGGTATGCTAGTGGGTTACCGTGGGACTATCAATTGGAAGTGAAGAGGGCGGTCTCACTCGATGAGGCTATTAGTGCCGCCCGGAGTGTTGAGGAAGTAAATGAGGCACGTGTTGCCGAAAGGGCCCATGTGGGCGAGAAAAGAAAAGCCGAGAGCGGCTCTAGTTTGTTCAAGAAAGGGAAGTTCACTTCGAGCTTCTCTAGACAAGGTAGTGTTGGCTCGTGCAAGAAGTGCGGGAAGACTCATGCCGGCGTGTGCCGAGGGGAGTCGAAGACTTGTTACAATTGTGGAAAGCCGGGGCATATGGCCCGAGAATGCAAGTCGAGATCATTGGCCGAGGTTGAGTGTTTCTCGTGCCACGAAAAAGGGCATTATAGTAATGTATGCCCGAAGAAGGGAATTGAGTCGATGGTGTCCACGGCTCAAAAGAAAGTGGAACCGGCAAAGGTGAAGGGGCGATCCTTCCAACTTACTCGAGAGGAGGCGAAGGAGGCACACGATGTGGTGTCAGGTATTCTATTCATTAACTCCTTGCCAACTCATATTTTATTTGATTCGGGTTCCAATTATTCGTTTGTATCTTATGAATTCGGTTGTAAATTGAATGTACCGTCCGAAATGTTAAAGGAGGTTTATGAGATAGAAGTAGCCGACGGGAAAATGTCTATAGTTGAAAGTGTTTATAGAAATTGTGAATTAGAAATTGACGGTAGAAAATTTAAGGTGGATTTGTTGCCCATGGGAATTAAGGCGTTTGATGTGGTTATCGGTATGGATTGGTTGGGTATGCACCAAGCCAAAATTTTGTGTGGAAAGAAGATCGTGTCGATTAGGACACCCGAGAATGAGAAAGTGTATGTGTATGGGGAGAAGCGACATCACATGCCTAATGTGATTACCGCTATTAAGGCGAGGAAAAGTATATCGAAAGGTTGTGCATCGTTTATTGCATATGTATTAGATGGCCGAAAAGAAAAGAAGTCAATGGATGATGTCAAAATTATTCGGGATTTCCCCGAGGTATTTCCCGATGACTTGCCCGGCTTGCCACCGGAGAGACAAGTTGAGTTTAAAATTGATTTAATTCCGGGAGCGACGCCGATTGCTCGTGCTCCATATCGTTTAGCTCCCACCGAAATGCGAGAATTGATGACCCAATTGCAAGAATTGTTAGATAAAGGTTTTATTCGTCCGAGTTCGTCACCGTGGGGTGCACCGGTGTTATTTGTTAAAAAGAAAGACGGTTCGATGAGAATGTGTATCGACTACCGAGAGTTGAATAAGGTAACTATTAAGAACCGTTACCCGTTGCCGAGGATTGACGACTTATTTGATCAATTGCAAGGTGCTAGTTATTTCTCAAAGATCGATTTGAGGTCGGGTTATCACCAAGTTCGGGTGAAAGAAGGCGACACCGAGAAGACGGCTTTTCGTACACGTTATGGTCATTATGAATTTCTAGTGATGCCGTTTGGTCTTACCAACGCACCGGCTATTTTTATGGATTTGATGAATCGGGTTTGTAAACCGTTCCTTGATAAGTTTTTGATCGTGTTTATTGATGACATTTTGATTTATTCGAAAACCGAAGAAGAACACGAAAGTCATTTGAGGCTCGTGTTGGATGTATTAAAACGGGAGAAGTTGTATGCAAAATTTTCTAAGTGTGAATTTTGGTTGCGGGAAGTACAATTCCTAGGTCACGTGGTGACGTGTGATGGTATTAAGGTTGATCCGTCCAAGATTGAAGCGGTGTCAAATTGGGAGCCTCCGAGAACTCCTACCGAGGTTAGAAGTTTTCTTGGGTTAGCCGGTTATTACCGGAGGTTTATACAAGACTTCTCGAGAATCGCGATTCCACTCACGAAGTTAACAAGAAAAAGTGAGAAGTTTGTGTGGGAGAAGAAGCAAGAAGAGGCGTTTAAGTTGTTAAAAGAAAAGTTATGTAACGCACCGATCCTTACGTTACCGGATGGTATGGAAGATTTTGTGGTTTATAGTGATGCTTCGAATCAAGGGCTTGGATGTGTGTTGATGCAAAGAGGTAAAGTGATCGCGTATGCCTCGTGACAATTGAAGAATGCGGAATTAAGGTACACGACACATGATTTGGAATTGGCGGCGATTATTTTTGCCTTGAAATTGTGGAGGCATTATTTGTATGGTACTCGGTGTACGTTGTACACGGATCATAAAAGTCTACAATACGTGTTTACTCAAAAAGATCTTAATATGCGACAAAGAAGGTGGATCGAGTTGATTGCCGATTATAATTGTGAGATTGTGTATCACGCGGGAAAGGCTAATGTAGTGGCCGACGCCTTGAGCCGAAAAGTTTATGAAAAACCGAACCGAGGAATTTTATCACGTATAGAAGTTGTCTCGAGTATTATCGAAAGAATCAAGAATGCCCAACGAGAGGTTATGGGAAAAGACGAGTTAAGACAAGAACGGTTAGGTAAGAACCAACATTTTCTTGAAAATACACAAGGGTTGAAGACCGCCTATGGTCGTATTTGGGTTCCTAAGTTCGGTGGTATCCGAAAAGAGTTGTTGTATGATGTGCACAAATCGAAGTATTCAATTCACCCGGGAAGTACAAAGACATATCAAGATATGAAACGGGTTTATTGGTGGCCCGGAATGAAGGCGAGAGTGGCCAAGTATATCTCTAAGTGTGCCACGTGTGCACAAGTGAAAGCCGAGCATCAAGTACCGTATGGGGTAGCTCAATCATTAGTTGTACCGGCCGGGAAATGGGAAGATATAACTATGGATTTCATAGTGGGTTTACCAAAGACGAGTAGAGGTCACGATGCCATTTGGGTCATAGTTGACCGGTTGACCAAGAGTGCATTATTTTTAGCAATTCGGGAAACATTGCCACTTGAGAAATTGGCTAAGTTGTATGTTGATGAGGTGGTTCGACTTCACGGAGTTCCGTTATCGATTGTATCCGATAGAGACGCGAGGTTTACCTCGAGATTTTGGCGATCCTTACAAGAAGAGTTGGGTACAAAGTTGCGGTTGAGCACGGCTTATCATCCGCAAACTGATGGTCAAAGTGAAAGAACGATTCAAACGGTTGAAGATATGTTGAGATCGTGTGTATTAGATTTCGGTGGTAAATGGGATGAACATTTACCGTTAATCGAGTTCTCGTATAATAATAGTTATCACTCGACTATTAAGATGCCACCTTATGAGGCATTGTATGGAAGAAAATGTAGAACTCCATCCTGTTGGTTGGAAGCGGGAGAGACGAAACTCACGGGTCCCGAGATCGTGAGAGTGACAAATGAAAAGATCGGTATTATTCAAACCAACATGAAAGTTGCCCAAGATAGACAACGAAGTTATTCGGGTTTGAAGAAAAGGCCATACGACTTGGATGTCGGTGATATGGTCATGTTGAAAGTGTCACCTTGGAAAGGTGTAATGCGGTTTGGTAAGAAAGGAAAACTAAGTCCGAGGTATGTGGGACCGTTTAAAATATTGAAACGGGTCGGGCTTCAAGCTTTTAAATTGGAACTTCCACCCGAGCTTCAAGGTGTGCATGACACCTTTCACGTGAGTTATTTGAAGAAGTTTATTGGGGAAGTTGAGAATATTATTCCATTGCAAGAGTTGCGGGTCGACGGCCCGAACCGGTTAATTGAGGAGCCCGAGGCTATATTAGAAACGAAAATAAAGAAGCTTCGGAATAAGGAGATCGAGTTGGTGTTGGTCAAGTGGAAGCATTCACTTGGGCCTAATTTGACTTGGGAAGTCAAGGACGAGATTCGGAAAAGATACCCGGATTTCGTGAACTATGATGAGATTCCGAGGACGGAATCCTTTTTAAGGGGTAGATAGTTGTAACGACCCGAAATTTGTAAATAAATAAAATATGTAAAAATATGATAATTATGGATAAATCATATAAAACACGTAGGAATTGGTTTCGTGTCGTTTGGAGTCCGTATGAGGAAGTTATGGGCGAAACAGTGTTGAAACCTAGACCGAAAAGTGCAGCCCTGCTGCACAGGTAAGCTCGCGGCGCGAGACAGGCGCGAGTGAAACGCGAGGTAGAACAGAAGGACCAGCGCTGGATCGCGTCGACTTCGCGTCGACTTCGCGTCGACGTCGCGGCGCGAGCGAGTCGCGAGCCAGGCGCGAGGTCTGGTAAAAGCGGCGACTAAGGGGCAGATCCGCGTCACTTCGCGGCGCGAGGTGGGCGCGAGCGGGGCGCGAGCCCTTCCGACCAGAGCAATAAAATCGGTTTGAGCTCAATTATTGCAAGGGAAAACCCTGGTTTCTTTCTCTCGAGCTTGAAGGCGATTTTGGAGTGCAGGAGCTGATTTGGGTCGATTTCTTCATCAAATCTTGTGATTCTTCACTCCTAGTTGAAGATTAAAGGTATATCTTCAATCCTGTGTAGTTGTAGCTTTAGATCCATGGATTTAGAAGCTTGAGGTTGAAACCCTTGTTCTTGGATTGATGATCTATGGTGAAATAAATGTTGTATACACTTAATAGATGGTATATTAACAAGGAAAACAAGTGTATGATTTCGATTTGTAAGAATCTTACGGGTTGGTCAAACCTAGGGTTTGGTAAATCAATATATTTGGGGGAAATGGATTGATGGGTGTTATCTAGAGGTAGATGAACACATGAGTAGTAATAATTGATGTTGATCATATTGTGATAATTGTATTAGGCTTTTGGTGAAGTCTTGGAAAGTTGATTGGATTGAGAAGCAAGAGATTGGGTGTCAAGAATACGGTTTGAGCATTTTATTGCTAAGGTGAGTACGTGTGGAATTTACTGAGTACATAGCCCTTTTAAATATTTTCATTACTTGTGTTATGGTCTATTTGCTTAATTGAGTAGACTAGTAGTTAATAGTTAGTTATACCGATGATAGTATTGAACTAACTTGTTTGATGATAGACGTGATAGCTGAGAGCTAGATTGGCATAACCATCGAGTTATGATATGGTGAGATGATGTGATGATTCGGGGGATCCCCGGTCATGAGGTATGGAATGGGGAGCATTTGGGCGGATCCCCATCGGCCCATTCCATGATAGTAGTCTTGCTAACTGGAAGTAGTCCGGCGAGTAAGGCAGGTATTGGTAGATTGGGCGATTCCCTCTTGCCTTTACCTTGAAGCTTGTTAATGCGGGGGATCCCCGGTTAATAAGTTAATGTGGTTCTAGTTGGTTGGGGATGTCCCGACAACTAGGTATGATTGCTAGGGAAGCAAGGTTGATAGGGTCACATTAAGGTGACTAGATTGGATAGTTGGATATATATATGTATATTGATTATATATATTGATTGGTTATATGAAACGTGACATTTCATTTTATTATCGGGTCTAAACCCATGTAGCTCACGAGACGTTTTTGTCTCACGTACTCCTTGTTTTGTTTTGCTATGTACTCAGGTTCGGGATCGAAGGTTTAGGTACGCATGGATAGAGATGCGGGACCTAGAGTAGAAGAACTTTAGATTGGATTGTGCTTAGCTTTGGTTATGATCTATTTTGTAACACCAAACTTTATACTCTGATTTTATACCAAAGGCTTTTGTAAACCCATACTTTTGGAATAGTTCTTCTATTTATAAAATGTTTTATTTTGGGCCAATAATTTGGTGTTTTGAAAAATGAGGTGTTACAACTTGGTATCAGAGCTATAGTTTAAGTGAATTAGGTTGGATGACCATCCTAGTCTTAGACTGTAGCATTAGGAATATAAGATTCCTTGAGAACATAGGTTGACCTTGAGACTTTATATTAAGTTTAGGGTCGAACCTAGGGGACCGATGAAATTTGATGTGATTTTGGATATTGAGTCTTATGCGACTAATGGGTTGTACACAAGGTACTAAATGTTTAATGTCTTTCGTATAGTCTTGATCGAAAGAAATGGTGAACACTCGTAGAAGTGGGAAAGCCCCGGAGAACCGGGAGGAGGAAGTGCCTCCTGTCGAAAGGGTGGATGAGCAAGAAAGTCAACCGTCAATGCATCGGGTTGATGAGTCGGAGGTTGGAGCTAATAAGACTCCGGTAACCATGGCGGATCTCCAAACTATTATCGATCAAATTAAGGGAACGGTGGCTGATGAAGTGCACCGAATCATTGGAGACCGTGAGAAATCAGGTGGAGACCGTGAATCCGAGGCTAAATCGGATGAGAGGACTGGGGGTAGTGGCACCGGGGAGAGAAAATCCTCCATGGGTGGCCAAAGTGATGCTAGGGCCAGGCCCATTGTGAAAGAAGGTTGTTCGTTCAAATCCTTCATGGCTTGTAAGCCAAATGTGTATACGGGTAGTTCTGACCCGAAAGTAACTATGAGGTGGATCCGGGAAACCGAGAGGGTTATCGGTAGCAGCAAGTGTAAGGATGCTGATATGGTGACGTATGCGTCACAATTGCTAAAAGAAGATGCCATGGTTTGGTGGGATATAGTGTATGAGACCCTCGGGAAGGAGGTGGTTGAAAAGATGTCGTGGGATGAATTCACCACGAGGTTGAAAAAGAAGTTTTGTCCCGAGAGGGATATGGAGAAAATGCATGAGAAATTCTTGACCCTTAAGAAGGGTGATATGTCGATTGAAGAATACTCGAGGGAGTTCACGGGATTGCTCCCGTTTGTTGCTAAAACCTACTCGGATGAGAGGTTGAGGGTTGTCCGGTATGCTAGTGGGTTACCGTGGGACTATCAATTGGAAGTGAAGAGGGCGGTCTCACTCGATGAGGCTATTAGTGCCGCCCGGAGTGTTGAGGAAGTAAATGAGGCACGTGTTGCCGAAAGGGCCCATGTGGGCGAGAAAAGAAAAGCCGAGAGCGGCTCTAGTTTGTTCAAGAAAGGGAAGTTCACTTCGAGCTTCTCTAGACAAGGTAGTGTTGGCTCGTGCAAGAAGTGCGGGAAGACTCATGCCGGCGTGTGCCGAGGGGAGTCGAAGACTTGTTACAATTGTGGAAAGCCGGGGCATATGGCCCGAGAATGCAAGTCGAGATCATTGGCCGAGGTTGAGTGTTTCTCGTGCCACGAAAAAGGGCATTATAGTAATGTATGCCCGAAGAAGGGAATTGAGTCGATGGTGTCCACGGCTCAAAAGAAAGTGGAACCGGCAAAGGTGAAGGGGCGATCCTTCCAACTTACTCGAGAGGAGGCGAAGGAGGCACACGATGTGGTGTCAGGTATTCTATTCATTAACTCCTTGCCAACTCATATTTTATTTGATTCGGGTTCCAATTATTCGTTTGTATCTTATGAATTCGGTTGTAAATTGAATGTACCGTCCGAAATGTTAAAGGAGGTTTATGAGATAGAAGTAGCCGACGGGAAAATGTCTATAGTTGAAAGTGTTTATAGAAATTGTGAATTAGAAATTGACGGTAGAAAATTTAAGGTGGATTTGTTGCCCATGGGAATTAAGGCGTTTGATGTGGTTATCGGTATGGATTGGTTGGGTATGCACCAAGCCAAAATTTTGTGTGGAAAGAAGATCGTGTCGATTAGGACACCCGAGAATGAGAAAGTGTATGTGTATGGGGAGAAGCGACATCACATGCCTAATGTGATTACCGCTATTAAGGCGAGGAAAAGTATATCGAAAGGTTGTGCATCGTTTATTGCATATGTATTAGATGGCCGAAAAGAAAAGAAGTCAATGGATGATGTCAAAATTATTCGGGATTTCCCCGAGGTATTTCCCGATGACTTGCCCGGCTTGCCACCGGAGAGACAAGTTGAGTTTAAAATTGATTTAATTCCGGGAGCGACGCCGATTGCTCGTGCTCCATATCGTTTAGCTCCCACCGAAATGCGAGAATTGATGACCCAATTGCAAGAATTGTTAGATAAAGGTTTTATTCGTCCGAGTTCGTCACCGTGGGGTGCACCGGTGTTATTTGTTAAAAAGAAAGACGGTTCGATGAGAATGTGTATCGACTACCGAGAGTTGAATAAGGTAACTATTAAGAACCGTTACCCGTTGCCGAGGATTGACGACTTATTTGATCAATTGCAAGGTGCTAGTTATTTCTCAAAGATCGATTTGAGGTCGGGTTATCACCAAGTTCGGGTGAAAGAAGGCGACACCGAGAAGACGGCTTTTCGTACACGTTATGGTCATTATGAATTTCTAGTGATGCCGTTTGGTCTTACCAACGCACCGGCTATTTTTATGGATTTGATGAATCGGGTTTGTAAACCGTTCCTTGATAAGTTTTTGATCGTGTTTATTGATGACATTTTGATTTATTCGAAAACCGAAGAAGAACACGAAAGTCATTTGAGGCTCGTGTTGGATGTATTAAAACGGGAGAAGTTGTATGCAAAATTTTCTAAGTGTGAATTTTGGTTGCGGGAAGTACAATTCCTAGGTCACGTGGTGACGTGTGATGGTATTAAGGTTGATCCGTCCAAGATTGAAGCGGTGTCAAATTGGGAGCCTCCGAGAACTCCTACCGAGGTTAGAAGTTTTCTTGGGTTAGCCGGTTATTACCGGAGGTTTATACAAGACTTCTCGAGAATCGCGATTCCACTCACGAAGTTAACAAGAAAAAGTGAGAAGTTTGTGTGGGAGAAGAAGCAAGAAGAGGCGTTTAAGTTGTTAAAAGAAAAGTTATGTAACGCACCGATCCTTACGTTACCGGATGGTATGGAAGATTTTGTGGTTTATAGTGATGCTTCGAATCAAGGGCTTGGATGTGTGTTGATGCAAAGAGGTAAAGTGATCGCGTATGCCTCGTGACAATTGAAGAATGCGGAATTAAGGTACACGACACATGATTTGGAATTGGCGGCGATTATTTTTGCCTTGAAATTGTGGAGGCATTATTTGTATGGTACTCGGTGTACGTTGTACACGGATCATAAAAGTCTACAATACGTGTTTACTCAAAAAGATCTTAATATGCGACAAAGAAGGTGGATCGAGTTGATTGCCGATTATGATTGTGAGATTGTGTATCACGCGGGAAAGGCTAATGTAGTGGCCGACGCCTTGAGCCGAAAAGTTTATGAAAAACCGAACCGAGGAATTTTATCACGTATAGAAGTTGTCTCGAGTATTATCGAAAGAATCAAGAATGCCCAACGAGAGGTTATGGGAAAAGACGAGTTAAGACAAGAACGGTTAGGTAAGAACCAACATTTTCTTGAAAATACACAAGGGTTGAAGACCGCCTATGGTCGTATTTGGGTTCCTAAGTTCGGTGGTATCCGAAAAGAGTTGTTGTATGATGTGCACAAATCGAAGTATTCAATTCACCCGGGAAGTACAAAGACATATCAAGATATGAAACGGGTTTATTGGTGGCCCGGAATGAAGGCGAGAGTGGCCAAGTATATCTCTAAGTGTGCCACGTGTGCACAAGTGAAAGCCGAGCATCAAGTACCGTATGGGGTAGCTCAATCATTAGTTGTACCGGCCGGGAAATGGGAAGATATAACTATGGATTTCATAGTGGGTTTACCAAAGACGAGTAGAGGTCACGATGCCATTTGGGTCATAGTTGACCGGTTGACCAAGAGTGCATTATTTTTAGCAATTCGGGAAACATTGCCACTTGAGAAATTGGCTAAGTTGTATGTTGATGAGGTGGTTCGACTTCACGGAGTTCCGTTATCGATTGTATCCGATAGAGACGCGAGGTTTACCTCGAGATTTTGGCGATCCTTACAAGAAGAGTTGGGTACAAAGTTGCGGTTGAGCACGGCTTATCATCCGCAAACTGATGGTCAAAGTGAAAGAACGATTCAAACGGTTGAAGATATGTTGAGATCGTGTGTATTAGATTTCGGTGGTAAATGGGATGAACATTTACCGTTAATCGAGTTCTCGTATAATAATAGTTATCACTCGACTATTAAGATGCCACCTTATGAGGCATTGTATGGAAGAAAATGTAGAACTCCATCCTGTTGGTTGGAAGCGGGAGAGACGAAACTCACGGGTCCCGAGATCGTGAGAGTGACAAATGAAAAGATCGGTATTATTCAAACCAACATGAAAGTTGCCCAAGATAGACAACGAAGTTATTCGGGTTTGAAGAAAAGGCCATACGACTTGGATGTCGGTGATATGGTCATGTTGAAAGTGTCACCTTGGAAAGGTGTAATGCGGTTTGGTAAGAAAGGAAAACTAAGTCCGAGGTATGTGGGACCGTTTAAAATATTGAAACGGGTCGGGCTTCAAGCTTTTAAATTGGAACTTCCACCCGAGCTTCAAGGTGTGCATGACACCTTTCACGTGAGTTATTTGAAGAAGTTTATTGGGGAAGTTGAGAATATTATTCCATTGCAAGAGTTGCGGGTCGACGGCCCGAACCGGTTAATTGAGGAGCCCGAGGCTATATTAGAAACGAAAATAAAGAAGCTTCGGAATAAGGAGATCGAGTTGGTGTTGGTCAAGTGGAAGCATTCACTTGGGCCTAATTTGACTTGGGAAGTCAAGGACGAGATTCGGAAAAGATACCCGGATTTCGTGAACTATGATGAGATTCCGAGGACGGAATCCTTTTTAAGGGGTAGATAGTTGTAACGACCCGAAATTTGTAAATAAATAAAATATGTAAAAATATGATAATTATGGATAAATCATATAAAACACGTAGGAATTGGTTTCGTGTCGTTTGGAGTCCGTATGAGGAAGTTATGGGCGAAACAGTGTTGAAACCTAGACCGAAAAGTGCAGCCCTGCTGCACAGGTAAGCTCGCGGCGCGAGACAGGCGCGAGTGAAACGCGAGGTAGAACAGAAGGACCAGCGCTGGATCGCGTCGACTTCGCGTCGACTTCGCGTCGACGTCGCGGCGCGAGCGAGTCGCGAGCCAGGCGCGAGGTCTGGTAAAAGCGGCGACTAAGGGGCAGATCCGCGTCACTTCGCGGCGCGAGGTGGGCGCGAGCGGGGCGCGAGCCCTTCCGACCAGAGCAATAAAATCGGTTTGAGCTCAATTATTGCAAGGGAAAACCCTGGTTTCTTTCTCTCGAGCTTGAAGGCGATTTTGGAGTGCAGGAGCTGATTTGGGTCGATTTCTTCATCAAATCTTGTGATTCTTCACTCCTAGTTGAAGATTAAAGGTATATCTTCAATCCTGTGTAGTTGTAGCTTTAGATCCATGGATTTAGAAGCTTGAGGTTGAAACCCTTGTTCTTGGATTGATGATCTATGGTGAAATAAATGTTGTATACACTTAATAGATGGTATATTAACAAGGAAAACAAGTGTATGATTTCGATTTGTAAGAATCTTACGGGTTGGTCAAACCTAGGGTTTGGTAAATCAATATATTTGGGGGAAATGGATTGATGGGTGTTATCTAGAGGTAGATGAACACATGAGTAGTAATAATTGATGTTGATCATATTGTGATAATTGTATTAGGCTTTTGGTGAAGTCTTGGAAAGTTGATTGGATTGAGAAGCAAGAGATTGGGTGTCAAGAATACGGTTTGAGCATTTTATTGCTAAGGTGAGTACGTGTGGAATTTACTGAGTACATAGCCCTTTTAAATATTTTCATTACTTGTGTTATGGTCTATTTGCTTAATTGAGTAGACTAGTAGTTAATAGTTAGTTATACCGATGATAGTATTGAACTAACTTGTTTGATGATAGACGTGATAGCTGAGAGCTAGATTGGCATAACCATCGAGTTATGATATGGTGAGATGATGTGATGATTCGGGGGATCCCCGGTCATGAGGTATGGAATGGGGAGCATTTGGGCGGATCCCCATCGGCCCATTCCATGATAGTAGTCTTGCTAACTGGAAGTAGTCCGGCGAGTAAGGCAGGTATTGGTAGATTGGGCGATTCCCTCTTGCCTTTACCTTGAAGCTTGTTAATGCGGGGGATCCCCGGTTAATAAGTTAATGTGGTTCTAGTTGGTTGGGGATGTCCCGACAACTAGGTATGATTGCTAGGGAAGCAAGGTTGATAGGGTCACATTAAGGTGACTAGATTGGATAGTTGGATATATATATGTATATTGATTATATATATTGATTGGTTATATGAAACGTGACATTTCATTTTATTATCGGGTCTAAACCCATGTAGCTCACGAGACGTTTTTGTCTCACGTACTCCTTGTTTTGTTTTGCTATGTACTCAGGTTCGGGATCGAAGTTTTAGGTACGCATGGATAGAGATGCGGGACCTAGAGTAGAAGAACTTTAGATTGGATTGTGCTTAGCTTTGGTTATGATCTATTTTGTAACACCAAACTTTATACTCTGATTTTATACCAAAGGCTTTTGTAAACCCATACTTTTGGAATAGTTCTTCTATTTATAAAATGTTTTATTTTGGGCCAATAATTTGGTGTTTTGAAAAATGAGGTGTTACATTTTATACAAGTGTCAATACAATAAGTACAATAATATACATATATTGATTAACGAGTCGAGTAATTAACGAGCTTTTCGAGTTTGTAAATTAGTTATTTTCAAAAAAATATGGAATTATAAACGAGTATCGAGCTCGAGTTCGAACACTATATAAATATTCGAACTCGAGCCCAATTTTAAAAGCTTATTCGAGCTCGAATCGAGTAATTACTAAACGAGCCGAGCCCAAATTTCCTAATATTCGACTCGAATCGAATCGTTAACACCCCTAGTCATACCTCTTAAACAGAAAATGCACTAACTTTATTCTTAAAAAAACTAACATATATCGTATAATTATAATTTTTTTTAGTATTCTTGTACATATGCAAAATGTAACTTCTTCCATACAAATTCTAATTCTATAAAACGGGGGGGGGGGGATTCGTTTTAACCTACTCATAATCGAATTAATCGTTTTAATCAACCTAATTTAACCAAACTAATGGTTTGCATTTTACCTAAACTTGAACCTAAACTGAAAAATCAGTTCTTGAAACCATAGAACCCGTTTTGTTTGGTTTTCAAACGGTTTAGGATTTTTATTTGGTTCTACTTGGGTTTATTTCAGTTTTTGACAAAAAAAAAAAAATGTAAACTACAAGTTAATTAGCTAAGCTTATTGTGATTTTTAGAGGTCAATCAAAATATGTAACGAGTCTCGTTTGTGGTAAATTCAGTAAAAAACATGTTGGAAGATGAAGTCTCCATCAAAACGCTTCAAAAGAAAAAAAGTAAATTACATACAGTAAATGGTTCATGCGGTTTGCTGAAATTTATGATTTTGTTCCCTACATTATATTTACACGAATAGTAACTAAATACCTTAATTTTACTATCGGAATGTCTATCTTAACTTCTTACAAAATATAGGGACCAAAATCGTAATGAAATCATGCACATTCTTAATTTGGTGGTGTTTAGTGTACCTTTAAAATTGGTGATGTGTGTTGGTGGTACCCATCAAACAGGTATTCTGTACAAGAACATGCCGACAATTCATACGCGATATACGCGCCCCACCTCCCAAGTCCAACACATGACAATGACACTATCTTTTGAGTAATACAATACTATCTTCATTAGATAATTGATGCAAAAGAAAAGAGAGATAATTTATGAGGGTCTGTATTAGACCTACCATTTAGACCTACTCATTAAATGAACATGTGTCAAAATTAAGGGATAATATTAGGAGAAAGAATTAGTGAAATACATGTGTCAACCTATCAAGTGGGTAGACCTATGAGTATGTCTAAATGGTAGGACTAAATAACGTTTCTCATAATCTATATATGATAAGAGTTTTTCTATTATGTGCCCCTAGGGCACATGATAAACCCAATTGATGATGTTAAACAATTCCAAAAATAAAGTAATACACATTAACTATGCCCAAGTTTTCTATTTTATTGTGATGTATTAATTGTATTTTTGCAATTTAATTGGAAAGTTTAACATCATTAATTGGGTTTATCATGTGCCCTAGGTCAGATTATCATATCATTTTTAGGTATGTGTAAATTGAATTGAGAACCGACAGGAATCGTCGAATCGAGCTATATTAGTTCGGTTATCGGTTATAATTTTCATGCATAATCAGTTTTCGGCCTGGTACCAAGCAGTTTGAGTTGGTACAGAACCAAGAAAAAAACGAAAAAGTCGAAGAAACTTTCTCGGTTCTCAGTTGGGTTCGATTCTCTGTCGGTTCTTCGCCTGGTTCTGTTCCGAGCGTCGTTGGTTCGGTTCTTGGTCCGGACTAAACAATTTTCTTGGTTATCAGTTCAGTTCGATTCTAAGTGCTTCGATTTGATTCTTAGACTATTAACAGTTGTATACTTGTATCCGTTCCTTTATTCCTTCGGTATGTGCTTAACAAAATATAAACCCAAGAAAAATTATATTGTTTCCTACTAAATTTTATTATTTTATCTTCCTATTACCTTTTAATTTGGATATTTTATCTTCCTATTACACTTTAAGTAAAGAATTTAATAGAGAGCAATAATATAAACATAGAAAAAATAGTAAACAGATAAGAAAAAGGCTGTCTTCACCGAATCTCTCCCTACCTATACTTTGCTGCTGCTGCGCGGTCTCTCTCTCTCCAAAGAAACCCAAACCCAAAATTCAATTTGAATCCCCAAAAGCCAAAAGTTACTCAAAAAAACCCTAGCTCGAGAACAAGATCTAGTTTCAACTCACCATGAACGATCTTTTATCTGTAAGTGTTCTATAACAAGTTTATTCCTGTTTAATCTATTTACAATTATAAAACCCAATTATTGAGCAGCAAAACCTGCATTGTTAACAACTATACAAAATTAGTATCTATTCAGCTTCTCGTATTGTTTCTCAAACTTTTATTAGGTCAAAAGATTAATAGATTAGATCGTATACTAGATTTCACCTTTACTGGTGTTCATTTCTGGAATCTATGAATTCATATATGTTCCAGTAGAATCAACTGTGGAATTAATTAGTCTGTATCAAATTTCATCTGATTTTATCAAATTTACAGCGATATTGGAATTGAAGTGGATTTTGAGTTTAATTTCTCAATTTTATGTTTATGTCTGTTAGCTAAATTTATAATTAATATACACCATTAAATATCAGCCCCCGTTTGTATCTTTTAATTTGATTACTGACTTTTCATCAAAAATCAAATTTTGAATTAAGATAGTTAATTTGATATTTAATAATTTTCCACCAAATGAACAATTTCATGTGCTTCTTGTATATATGTTCTCGCCTTTTGAAAGTTTATAATTTGATTATTGTTGTGCTAAAACTTATTAATTAAATGATGTTTTGTAGGAATCATTTGAGAACCCTAGGGGCCAAGATTATGGCGGTGGAGATCTCGAAATGGGAACACAACATAATGTGAATTCCGAAGAATTAGGGCTAGATGATTTTTTCAAGAAGGTATTTTGTTATACATTTTTTATTTCGTTAGCTTAATTCATATATTTTATTAATATATTTTATTTCTGTTTTTAGGTTCAAGCCATTGAGAAACAATACGAGAAGCTGAATAAACTACTAAAAAAACTACAGGTTTGACATGACTTCAAATATTGTTTTCACTTCAATGTGTATATGTTTTTATGTTGTTTTAACTTTTAAGTTTGTACCAGTGTTTTAAGTTTTTATGTTGTTTTAGTCTTATTATTATTATTATTATTATTATTATTATTATTATTATTATTATTATTATTATTATTATTATTATTATTATTATTATTTATATATATAATATAGTGTGATTTATTTTACTTATAGTTTTTAAATTATGTTCTATTTTTAAGTACCAAGGAAATTATATGTATAATATATATATTTTTCGAATTTATATGTAAAAATCCCAATCAGAGTACTCGCATATTAACAGTTTACAGGCTCCAGGATCATCGAACGAGTACCGAATAACAAGTTTTCCAACATTGGTTTATACTACAAATTTATATGTTTTTTTTTTTGCTACCAAACTTTTATAAAATAATTAATTAATTATTAGCAGAGTAATTATGTTAACAAAGTTCTACACAGGATGCTCATGAGGAATCAAAAGCTGTAACTAAGGCTGCTGCTATGAAAGGTAATCTTCAATTCTTTCTCTTATTTAAATTCAGTAGTTTATTTCTATTTATCAATAAATTGATAATTAAAATCTTTTAAAAATATAATAATTTTTAGCAATCAAGCAGCGTATGGAGAAAGATGTAGACGAAGTTGGAAAAATTGCTCGGTTTATTAAATCAAAAATCGAGGAACTTGACAAAGAGGTTAGAACATAAACAACTTATTTTTAATTTTTAATTTTGACTTTTGAGTTGCTTTTCGTGTAATTATTCATAATTTTGACTTTGATTTTACTATCGTGTAGAATTTGGCTAACAGACAAAAACCTGGATGTGGAAAAGGAACGGGAGTTGACAGATCAAGAACTGCAACTACAATGTAACTTCCCATGTTTCATCAATTTATCTATAATTAATTTAATTTAAATCTTAATTAATGGTGATCTACATTTACAGTTCCTTGAAGAAGAAGTTTAAAGACAAAATGTCTGAATTTCAGGTATTACAAATGCATTTATTTTTTCAAAAACTTAGGATATGTAATTTCTTAACTATCGGTTACAATGAATATATTTAGGCTCTAAGAGAAAGCATTCATCAAGAGCATCGTGAAGTGGTTGAGAGACGTGTATATACAGGTTTTTAGACTTAAACATCAAAAAAATAATTAAAAACTCAATATTTGAACAGTTTAATTGAATAATTTCTTGTTTAAGTTAATAATTTGTTTTTTCTTTGACTATTTTCAGTGACGGGAACTAGGGCCGATGAAGAGGTGTGACAATTTTTGAAATTTAATTAATCTTAAATTAATAAATGTAAAATATATACAAGTGCATTTTCTTATTAGTTTTTATTATTTACTTTTACAGACAATTGATCGACTCATAGAGACAGGAGACAGTGAACAAATATTTCAGAAAGCAATTCAGGAACAGGGACGAGGACAGGTTCGTTTCTTGCGGGTCCCAAGTTTTATTTATTTTATTATTTATTTTTATTATTTTTATAATGTATTTATTTGTATATTTTGGTGTTTGGTGTAGGTACTTGACACGCTTGCAGAAATCCAAGAACGTCATGATGCAGTAAGAGAAGTAGAAAGGAAGCTTCTTGAGTTGCAACAGGTACTGATATACATATACATATACATATACATATACATATACATATACATATACATATACATATACATATACATATACATATACATATACATATACATATACATATACATATACATACCTATATATACACACACAAACACATACAACTTGAATATTAATTAACTTTTTTATTTACTAGATTTTCAAATGGTACAATTATCTCTAAATTAATAACTCCAATTTCTCATGCAGATTTTTATGGATATGGCTGTATTGGTGGATGCTCAAGGGGAAATGCTAGACAACATAGAAACGCAGGTAATTAAAAATCGAGTAAATTACAAGTATGGTCCTTGAAGTCTGCACCAAATTTCACTTATGGTCCTAATGTTCATTAATTTTTTCTGCTAAAAAATGACATTGGTAGTCCTTTAAAGTTACACCGATAGTCATTTATTTTAACATACATTAGGTTAAAAGACTGTAAGTGCAAAATGTATTTAAAAAAAAAAAGGAATGTCAATATAATTTTTTAAAGTAAAAGACCATACATGAAACTTTGAGTAAACCTCAGGGACCATCCTTGTAAATTACACTTAAAAATCATTAAAAATTAAATTAAATGATACCCCAAAAAAATATTATTTTTAGTGTATATAACTTCCATACAAATAATAGGAGTAACCGTTTGACATCTTGTGATCAAACAAAATACTTTTGAAATGTATAATTAATATTAATTTTGCAATTTGTACCCTTTTACTAACGCCGCCATAATCACTACTCACTATGCCCTTCAACTTAAATGTTTTTACTTTGAGGTGGGGTAAAAGACGGTTTTGACCTTGACTCATATTTTCTTTCTAACTGTTTCGTTAATGATATACAAATAGGTTTCGAGTGCAGTAGACCACGTGCAAGATGGTAATAAGGCCTTGTACAAAGCAAAAAGTCTACAGAAAAACTCTCGAAAATGGATGTGTATCGCAATTATAATTTTACTTATAATTGTTGCAGTCATTGTTGTGGGTGTCTTGAAACCATGGAAAAAGTGGTAATGGTGCTTAGTGAATATTAATCACCATTTGAGAGTTTAAGTGTGAAGTCTTCTATTGGTGGTATTTTACAAAACAATTCATGGCTTATTATATATATTTTTATGTAAATTGAGAGTATTTTCTTCCTTTTTTATTGTTTGACATTATGTAAGTTATCTCTATATGTCATTGAGACATTGACTCTGTCTGCTCTTATAGAGTTCACATTCTTTTTATGTTTGACTTTATTTTTTTATTTGCTGTTGTCATCCAATATTTAATGTTTTACGACATTATTTATATGCTTGGTAATCTTGTTGTTTTGTGACAACAACTTCAAAACCAGAGAACCAGTCTAGATTAAGCTTCTGCACGGTAAAATAACCAAATTGAATTGTTTGAACCGAACGAAATTGAGAACCGACAAAATGGTTTTAACGTACTGAACCAAATTTGAATAAAAATTAGAACCGAAAACTGGACTGGTATAACTCTGTTCGGTGGTTATGGCTGATTCTCGGTCCAATTAACATAGACCTAAACCAGATTGATAAATTGGGCAAAAAGACTAACAAATTGAACAACAAATTGTCTTACAAAAAATATTTCAAGCTAGAATTCAAGAGGTAGTAGGCTTATAGCAAGTATTTTTGGTAGAAGAAAAGTCATTTAGAGATTATCGATTATATGCTATAGCTAATTATTTGGTGAAGCGCGTCTAAAATTATATCTTAGAATCACGGGGTTCGATTCTTTCTCAGATAAACAATATCAAATGAACATGAGGAGATTCGAAAACTATCACGAAAATGATTATCGAAGTTGTAAAAACACATTAATTAGTAATCACCACAATATATCGCATTCCAAAAACTTCTGAAATTGAATATAGAGAATTTTCTTTTGTAATTTATACAATTAAGGAAGATAAGAATATCTCTCAACAATTCCATTGTCGTCCAGCGGTTAGGATATCTGGCTTTCACCCAGGAGACCCGGGTTCGATTCCCGGCAATGGAACTTTTTTCAAATCATTTTTTTTATACTTTTCGGTTCAGTCAATTCGGATCCAGATCCGGACCCGTTATCTCAATTCAAAGATTTCCATTTCGAGGTCAAACGACCTCACTCATTGACAACGCCTCGAATCTTTTAAAACCCCAACTCAAATTCGATTCCCTCAGCTCGCTCAACAATTCATTGAAAGCTTAAGATCGATCTCGCCGATCAATCTGAATCCGTACTAACAGGTAAACTTATTTGTGTTTTAATAAGCTCTCAAATTGGGCTTTTTTCCGTGTTTTTGGTTGCTAGTATGATGAGGTTTTAGTCTTCGTGTTTCTGGTATTCTTAATTTCTGTTTAGGATTTCGGTGAATTTGGTTTCTTGGTGTATAATCAAGGATTGATTTTCGTTTTATTTCTGGTTTAATTCATTCTTAGACTAACATTGGGGAAATGAAAACTCCCAAACTGATATAATTGAAGTGGAAAACAAAGTCGATATGCTAAGTTGTACTTCCAAATTGATGCAACTGAATCTGTCACTCAACTGTTAAGAAATTTTCTCTCATCAATAAGATTGAAGTTCAATTTTTGACAAACATTTACACCAAAAATGGTGTAAAAGCTAAAAGATTAATCAAATGTTATTCTTTTCCTCCTAAATTTGTGAAAATTGAACTTTCGGTCCTACATTTGTCAAAAACTAACGAGGTTAACATGCCATACATGCCATTCATATTTGATATTTTATTTTTATATGTGTCATCTCCTCCACATGTTATACAAATATGCTACATGTTTTACATACTTGCAAGATTTAAGGTGTTGTTTAGTAAGACTTTTAATGATTCCATTAAGAAGGCAGTTTTTTAATTTATTTTTTGTTGTAATCTTATGTTTATTTATTTATTATCATTTTTTCCCACCAAACCTTTTTACCGGTGGTCTTTTGAGAAGTATTCTCTCTACTCTCAAATAGAAGTATGATTACATCTCACCTACCCATACATTGAGAAATTTGGGATCTTTCATCTTTGTTTAACACACAGGCTGCTGTCATGGATTCATCATCTCAAAAAGAGGAGGTTAAAAAAGACATTTCACACACCAAAACCGAAAACGAGTGTTTGGAGATTAAGGTATTGTTTTTTGCTCGTGCTAGAGATCTAACGGGATTAAGTGATATGAAATTGGAAGTATCAAACGGTACGACTGCTGGTGATTGTTTAAGTAAACTTATTGAAAAATTCCCGGGTTTAAAAGAGCTTCGTGGATGCATGGTTTTGGCTTTAAATGAAGAATACACGACCGAGTCTGCACTCGTTAAGAATAAAGACGAATTAGCTATCATACCTCCTATAAGCGGAGGCTAGAATTTTATGTATGTAACTATAGGACGAAATATATATCGAAAAACGTTTTACTTTTGTTTGATCATACTTGCAACTTGTTGATGCTATTTGATATATATTTAACAAATGCATAATGTACTTGTAATGCGTTATAAGGTCTCTATAAACTGGACCGAGAATCACCCGGAATCGTGAGCTATACCGGTCTGGTTCGGTGAATTTTAGTTTATATGCAAAATCGGTTATCGCTTTAATTCGGTCCAAAACTGGAAAAACAAAAAAAAAATGAAGAAACTTCTGCAGTTCTTAGAATTAATGAACATGGTGGCAATGAGATTTGAAGGACACTTGTCTAAGAGCATCCTCAATGGTTAAGTCTTTACAAAGACTTATTGAAATTGCCATCTAGACTTTCCATCCAATTTAGATAAAAAAAAAAGTTTTTAAAAAAGGTTTTGCTCCGATGTATTTAGTTTAGATAAAACTTTTTTTTTTGTGTCTAGTGAATGAATTGGAAAATAATAAGCTTTTGAAGCAAAACCTTTTTACTAGAAGGTCATAAATCCTTAAATGACCTACGCAAAGGGTAAAAAGCTTTGTAAAACCGTTTTCAAAAAAAAAAAGTTTTATAAAAAGCTTCCATTGGAGATGCTCCAACACCTACTTCTACTTTGGTGGTGGTTGGCTTGTGAGTTGTTGGTAAAGATACCGCCTGTTAATATATTTTACCTTTTAATCAGACTGATCTAAAAATAATTCATATAAATCATTCAGATATTAATCATCAAAATACTAATAAACAACCCTTAACTTATTTACCTACCTAATCGTAATAGTTTACACATTTTTAAAAGGTGAAAGGGAGAAAAGAAAGAAGAAAAGGAAAAAATTGTTTAGCCCAAATTATAAACGGGCACGTATGAGAAATAAGCCCAAAATGTTTGGTTACAAAGGTCCGTTTGGATAATCGCACCGGAATCAAAAGGCGACGAACGTCCAGAACATCCGGTGAGTGGAAACAGAAACGTTCAAAACTCACTACTCGAAGCAATTTCCAGCGAACGATGAGATCTAACATTGTCACTGAGGTAATACATCCAACACCTTGTGCTCATTTCCATTTTTGTTGCTTCAGTTAGTCTGCAGTACTCGGATCACTCTCTTGGCATCTGCATCGGTGTGTTCGTATTTCACTTTACTGAGCAGCAATTGCAGTGATTATGAAATATTTAGTAGTTGAGAACTGATTTGTTCTTAATTCGATCTGAATTTTAGAATTGGGAACTAGTAGTAGGTTTTTGAAGTGTCATAAGACAAGTTATAAAGGCTATGATAAATTGTAGGGAAATTGGGTGCTATTTTGTAGTTTATAGTATTTTCTACAGATAGTTATTCGTTTTAATCGAGATAAATCCTAAGTATCTGATTGTGAAATATAGAATAATTCATAATTATAACAGGCATTCATGTGCTCTAGGAGCAAAAAACTAGAGACAAAATAAGCAAATTAGGTCCATTTTAGTTGCAGAAAATTGTCTCTAATTTTCATCTCTATGTTTACTGAAAATTTTGAAAATGTGGTTTTAACAGGCAGGATTGCCTACGAGATTTAAGCAATGGTGGGAAGGAATACCGTTTCTTACTTCTATGGTGGTTGCAGTTTGTTCTGCAGTTTACTTGATTTCACTTTTAGTTGGATACGATTCATTTGCAGAAGTATGTTTCTTGCCATCTGCTGTTATTTCAAACTTTGAAGGTACGCATTAAATATTAATTCCTAATTTAAATAATTATCATTTATGCATGATCCAGTTTAACCTATGGTTTCTATTTCTTTTGCAGTTTACAGGATTTTCACGTCTCTATTTTTTCATGGTTCAATACTTCATCTTGTATTCAATATGTTGGCCCTAGTTCCCTTAGGGTCAGAATTGGAAAGAATTATGGGTTCGATCCGTTTGCTATTCATGATTGTTCTTTTGGCTACAAGTAGTGCTATTTTTCACCTTTTAATTACATTAATAGCTGCCTACAATCCGGTTTTCTCATATTATCGTTTCTTGAACGAGTGTGCAATCGGTTTTTCTGGTGTTTTATTCTCTATGATCGTTATAGAAACAAGTCTAAGTGGAGTCCAATATAGAAGGTTAGTTTATTCAAGAGTAAATTACATAAATCGCCCCTGTGGTTTTTAAAAAAATTTGGATTTCATCCTTCAACTTGTTTTGTTACACGAATAGTCCCAACTCCCAAGTTTTGAATCTTGTAAGTTGTAACACCAACGGGACTGTAGATGTTACAAGTTTCAAATTTAGGGACTATCCGTGTAATAAAGAAAGTCAAGGGACGAAATCCATAATTTTATAGAAACCAGAGGGACAATTTAAGTAATTTCCTCTTTCTTTAACTTCGACTCTAAGTTGTTATATTTTTACTGAGCTATTTCTTTTCTTTTGCAGTGTGTTTGGACTCTTTAATGTACCTGCTAAGTTGTAAGTACTTGCATTTGTTATTACTTATTACCTTACATTCATTTTTTATTATTATTTTATTCATTTAACTTGCGATTGCAATGGTTTTCAGGTATCCATGGATATTATTGGTGTTGTTCCAGCTTCTTATGACAAACATTTCATTGCTTGGACACTTATGTGGGATTTTATCTGGATTTGCATGTAAGTTATTTTTTATTATTTTTTAATATATACGGTGTTCTTCAATCTCTTCTTAAATTATACAGTAAATTACAAGAATGGTCCCGAGGTTTGCACCAAGTTTCATTGATGGTCCTTCACTTTAAGAAATTACACTGGTAGTCCTATTTTTGGAAATCTTTTGCCCCTACGGTCCTTTAGTCTAACGCACGTTAAAATTTTCTGTTAAAAATTACACTTGTAGCCCTTTTCTGTTGAAATATTTAACGGATGTTAGGATAAAGGACTGTAGGTGCAAGATGTTTTCAAAAAAGGACTACCAATGTAATTTTTTTAAGTAAAGGACCATATGTAAAATCTGGGGTAAACCTGAGGGGCCATCCTTGTAATTTACTCTAAATTACAACATGTTTCTTGATTTCAGACACTTACGGTTTATTCAACTTTATAATACCCGGGAGCTCTTTCTATTCGCGGATAGAATCATCTTCTTGGCTTGTAAGTATATAAACATTCTTTAATTTTTTTTTAACATTTGAATATTTGATGATGATTATATATTTAATTTTATTTTGCAGTCAACTTGTGTGCGTAGACCAAAATATATAATGTGCACGGGTGGTGATCCTTCTGGATACATACCTACATATACTACTCGTAATACATCATCTAGGTAATTTCCCCCTATTATTTTGCTATATTTTTTTAACGATTTATATTAATTAATTAATTAAATTTTCAGTGAATCACTTTCTGGTAATTTGTGGACAAATTTATCTTCATGGATGCCACGGAGAGATACTCCTCCCCTGGTATGCTGCATTTGTTAAAGTTTTACAGTAAATCTTTATAAAAAAATTTATGGAATATGCTTGCACTAAAAGAAAATCGCTTCGGTGTGTACACTAAACATTTTTTATTAATTAAAAATTAAAAATACATAATAAAGAAATATATGTCAATCATTTAGTTACTTTAATTTTTTGATATTTACTTGCTAGTTTTTTCAAGTAGTATATAATTATACAAAATTATTGTTTAACAATCATTAATGAATTTAAAAATTATATAAAACATTATACATCATTGAAAAGGTGTTGATGCGAAATTTATAACAATATATTTTAAATAAATTATTTAGTAGTTTTATGTTATATATATATAGTTTTAGAGATTATTTGAGTATATACCATGCTTGTGGAGAGTTTTACATTTTATGTTTTTATTTTTTATTGAAATTTATGCAGTCAACAGAAGTAAATAGCAGATTCCCGGGCCGTGGAAGAACACTCAGTGCAACTCTAACCGAAATGGGACCCACCAATAATTCTGACCCGAGCTTACAAGCTAGACTTTTGGAAAGTGGCAACAGCCCGCACAGAAATAATACAAGGTATTATGATACACTTACTTAGTTGTTAAGTAACTAGTAAGGGTGGTTTGGTCATTTTACAAATAAGTCATAAGTCGGTTAGAAGTTGTTAGAAGCTAGTAGCTGATTTGTGAGTCTATAAATAAAGTGTAGTAGTCTAATATCAGGCATTCGGTTATTTTGTTGTAATGACTTTGTTGGGAGAGAGTCACGTCTCGAATAGTGGCGATTTATCAAATTGGATTGAATCTCATTGATTCAATCACTGTTTCATTGATTTCTGTGTGTTTGTGTGTGAAATTGTTACTAAATTGACTGTGAAGTGCATCAAATTGGTATCAGAGCTCATACGATTCTGTTTCTTAAGTCAATTCTGAAATCGATTCTGAGTTCATCGAAGATGGCGACACGATCAAATAGTCAACGGTTTGAGGAATTGGAAAGCGGAATGGTGAATTTGCAAGGTGCGCAGGGACGTCTGGAATCGGCGATTCAGTATACGCAATCGACGTTCGAATCCAAATTCACGTCGTTTGAATCCAGATTCACGACGTTTGAATCCAAATTCTCATCATTGGAACAGACGATGCAAGCGATGATGCAACAATTGACGCAATTGAGTAGAAATCCAACGGACAGACCTTGCGAGGTCAATTCCAGTGCGGAGGAAGGTCGTTCTCGGACCGCCAATCAAACGCCGCCGAACAACGCAGCTGAATTACCGCAGAAGACTGTTGAAACACCGAAACGTTCTGGCGCGGCTAATTCGAGCTCATACGATGTCCGTAATCGCAATTTCGGTCGGCATTTCGAATCAGGCTCGTTTTTCGCCATTAAAGGTCGGAAATTAGAGATTCCGGTGTTCGATGGAACCGATCCAGATTCGTGGATTCTTAGGGCAGAACGCTACTTTGCCCTAAATCGATTAACAGCAGAAGAGAAACTTGAAATTGCTGTTATCTCCTTTGAATCTGACGCGTTACAGTGGTTCCAGTGGGAAGATAAGAGGCGTCGTATAAGACATTGGGAGGAATTGAAGGAATTATTGCTTCTCAAGTTTAGAAGCAATACAGAGGGAACATTATGTGAACAATTTTTAGCTGTGAAGCAGGAAACATCGGTAAGTGAGTACATTCAGAAATTTATTTCACTTGCTGCTCCACTGAATGAAGTATCTGAGGAAGTGTTCGTGAGCCAATTCCTAAATGGCCTCAAACCAGAAATTAGGGCTGAGTTGAGGATTATTAATCCTAAAAATTTGGATGTAATAATGCAAATAGCAGCCAAGGTCGAGGAGAAGAATAGAATCATTAGCAATGAGAGATCATTCCCGAGTAGCTACCGGAAAATGTTTGACCCTGTTACAGAGGATAAGAACCTGCTGGACATCGGAAGAAAGGGTGAGGCGAATGAATACAAACCGACCAACCAGTTTCGTCGGTTGACTGATAAAGAGTTGCAGATTAAGAAAGCTCAAGGGTTATGTTACCGGTGCGACGAAAAGTATATGCCGGGACATCAATGCAAAATGAAGGAGTTGAATGTGGTGGTCGTGCAAGAAGGTGAGGAGGCAAATCATGGCCGCTTTCATTTTTCCACACCTTGAGGACAAGGTGGAAGTTCGAGGGGAGGGTATTGATACACTTACTTAGTTGTTAAGTAACTAGTAAGGGTGGTTTGGTCATTTTACAAATAAGTCATAAGTCGGTTAGAAGTTGTTAGAAGCTAGTAGCTGATTTGTGAGTCTATAAATAAAGTGTAGTAGTCTAATATCAGGCATTCGGTTATTTTGTTGTAATGACTTTGTTGGGAGAGAGTCACGTCTCGAATAGTGGCGATTTATCAAATTGGATTGAATCTCATTGATTCAATCACTGTTTCATTGATTTCTGTGTGTTTGTGTGTGAAATTGTTACTAAATTGACTGTGAAGTGCATCATATTATAATGTATAATGAAAATTATAAATTAGCACTTTTATGTCCACTGTATAACATTTTTATTAATATTGTTAAAATAATGATTTACTTTTTCTTTAGCAAACTGATTTATGAGGTTGTGTGCATTGAAAAAACACTTTGGACGACTTTCAACCCATTTGACTGGTTTCCTCTGTAGCTTTTTATTATTCTTATTATTGTTTTGTGTATTTAATATTTTAGGCAGCCAGGGATAGATACAACAGCAGCAGCAACTATGGGTTCCCCAATCAGTCAGGTTAGGTTATATTCCATTTTTACATATTAATTTTCATTTTTCTGGTTATATATTAAAAAAAGAAGAAGATATATCTTATCTAACTTTATGTAAATACAGGAAAGGGTTCCATCAGATGAAGAGATTCAAAAGCTTTTAGCAATGGGTTTTGATAAGGTAAAAACAATGGATCTTGTATATTTATCCCGACCCGTTTCTTTGGTCGGTTTGTTGAAAGATATTTTGGGGTTGTTTTCCAGACACAGGTGGAAGTTGCCATAGCAGCTGCTGATGGTGATATAAATGTAGCTGTTGAAATACTCATGACCCAACAGGTATATTAATAATATTTAAGACCTATTTAGAATTATATATTCAAAAGATGGAAATATGTTGGCATTGTGCAGGGATGACTTGTACATGCTGCTTGATGACGAGTACTCTAATACTAGACTAGAAGCATATATGTGTCCAGTAACCGTTCTAACTGTACCTTTTTTTATATTTTTAGTTCTGGTTTAGACGATTATATGCAGTAATACATGCTTAGGGCTAACGATGAACAATTTACATAACTTATAGCATAAACATTCAAACATCATAACGTTCATAAGATACATAACAACACGATGCGTGGCTTAATAATACATGCAACAATATCACAATCAACATCATATGTGTACGACTTGTTTGAAACATCCAAATGAGTGCTTAGTTTTGTGATGATTTGGCGGGACGGACAATGAGAACGGGGCATTTCGCGTGGTGTGCACAATAGCCGCTAATGCTTCCAAGTACAGCCCTGAAAATACATCCATTTTTGCTTATTATGACAATTTGTCAAGTATATGATAATTTTGATTTTGGACATTATAACTAAAGTTCATCCATGTTGTGGAGCTCATTATAATGAGAATACTCTTTTTAAAAAGACCGGAAGCAGTCTTTTTATTTCTGGTAAATGTATATTTATCTACATTTTATTTCCCTTCTAGTTGAAGAAATTATTAATGGTTGTTGTTGACTTTGGTTTATGTTCATTTTATTCAATTTTATCTATATATTTCAGAATATATACCTTTTGATTTGGCCAAGACCTCTGCTACCAACAACAAGAAGATCAACATCCATTTGCTCTACAGCTTCAACCAGTATCTCCTTTGGGTTTCCCTTTAACACCAAATACTCTGCTTTTATCTATCAAGAAAAATTAAAAGTCGTAAAAATAACCAAGAAACATGCTATATCCTCTTTAAAATAATGCTATATCCTCTTTAAAAAAACTTAGGAAAAAGAGAAAATGATGTGGAGTTTTGTGTGTATATTTATTTTGGATGGATATTAAAAGAATATAACCAAGAAACATGAGTAACCTTGTGTTGGTCGCACAATTCTGAAGCACGAGCGAGGATTTTAGCAGCACTTTCTTCCTCAGCTTTCACCACCGATTCTCTCATCCCGGAGGTTGCAAATAAAACTGTGGCAAATAAAAGGTTATTTTCGTGACAATTTTGATAACAAAAAAATAAGTGTATATGAAAACGTAAATGTGTTGTCTACTCATTGATGCAAAACCGAAATGGTCTATGCAATATTTTTGAACGCCAAATATTAATATACTCTTAAATACCGCATATATACACAATGAAAGGCCTTTGGTAAATGGTCTATGCAATTACTTGTACATAGGCTAAATTTGACTCTAGAACTTACCGGGACCCACAGGGAGGGCGGTGTAAGTTGGTTGAAACGGTGGTTGGACATGAACCACCGTGACGGTGAAAGGCGGCTCCTTATCAACAATTGTGGCATCATGTTGGAGAAAAAGATGTTGGAGAGCCCATTCAAGTGCATAAAAACTCCCATCACTCTCATCAACGGCTATCCATATCTTCATCGATGTTTTTTGTTCCTCTGTTTGATCTCCGAGATCCACCGTGTTCGTATCTCCTTCGGTTGCTCGCACTGTGGTCTCCACATTGCCATTTGTTGTCTCCATATCTCTCTTTGAGTTTTTGAACAAATGCCTTTGTGATGTTTGTTTTAGTGTTGGAATAATGCTAGGGGTTGTATGTGTATATATAGGGAATTGATGGCCTCCTAATTGTTGTCATAACATTGTATTTTGCATATAATTTTAAAAGGTGATATAGTTACTTATTTATCAAAAAATGTAAAATAGTATTAAATATAAATAATGTTTTTGATATGTTTAGTTGGCAATACCCGACTTATATGCATCAAAAGACCAATAATAAATAAGTGTGCAATCTTATTAAATGAGGAGTATGTCTATGTTTCATGCTAGGTTTGCAAAGATACACTAGACATTATGTTTATAAATTAACATATTCATCGCACCACATATCTATTTATATAAAAATTTCCATTAAAAATATGGAAATGATAATGACATCCCAATAACAAAGCAAAATTGATGAAAAACCATCCCCTGAATTTTAGGCACACCTCTCTGTCCATAAATGTACAATCATTTTATGCACGTTAGAAACAGTCCTGTCATTAACAAAACCCTAAAAATATATATTCATATACCGTACCGTATAGAATAGTATGCTTGCATGCAGCACACCTAAATTTGATAAACAACTAAATATATTAATTGAATTTGCGTAAATTATATATTGTCATGGATGAGAGACTTATTCACATAATCACATATGCATAAATGAAATAAAAGCACTCTATTTTTTTTTTAATAAGTTCCGATCTACTTCATGGGTCAACTAATCGTAAGGCAACTATTCATTTTTATGTGTAGCTTAAAGTTGTCACGAGTGAACCTCTGTAGCTACAATGTGGATATATTTTATTTATCATAAGGATTGAATTTGAATAGAATCTTTTTCTTTATTGCAAACCATGTCTTACCAATGTAACAAGTTTAATTTTGTTTTTTTGGTTAACAATAAAAGAAAGAAGCATGGTCCATTAGCCCCCTTTATATCATCTAAGCTTTTAATAAATTTATAAAAGTTGCCCACACCACTTTTTTATCAACTTAATTTGCCTTTCTATTTTTGTGGTGATCGATTGATCGTGTATCCATAGTTTTTATAAAAGGTTTGGTTCATATGTTCAAAGTTAATTTATAGTCTACAAGTGTAAGATATCTATTTGGTCAAAAGATTACCTAAAAATATGTTACTTTAGGTATTATTCATTACATACAAAGTGAGTCGAATTGCTTTCATTAGCTGTACCCTGTCTAATTCACGTAGATATATTCCCAAAAAAATCTAACTTTTAGATAAGTGAAGTAATATTTACATTTATTGACACATCACAACCTATGTTTTGATATTTGTATAAATTTGTATAATGAGGCTAATGAAATAATTTGTATGGTTTAGATTTTTTTGGAAACGGCAAATAGATTTATATAAAAAGGCAAACCGAAACTTAGCAAGTAACTAAGCAACGGGGCCAAACAAAACAAGAGAAATAAAAATTACATAGAGAAAATAGAACCACAACACCAATTATTCCAATTCAATGGATTTTTACCCCTATATCTAACCCAAGTGAATGAGGTCGGTATAATTTCATCCGCAATCATGTTGGCTGATTTGATTCGCCTGTTGAAAATTCTGTGAGTCCTAGCTTTCCATATGCACCATAATGAACATTGTATAATTGCACCAAGAATCTTTCTTTTTTTTGGGCAATTTCCCCACAATGCTACAAAATCAATCAAAGATGATACCGATATTAAAGGCGGTAATGGAATGTTGCACCACTTGAAAATCCACCTGTGAGTTTCAATTGCCTTAGGGCATGTTATTAAGGCATGATCTACACTTCCATCTACTCTAGCACAGTTTGTGCAAGAGACGTCTTGAATAGGAACACCTCGATCTTGAAGGTATGTAGCTACCGGAATTCTGCCAAGACTTGCTCTCCATACGAAGCATGACGTTTTTAGTGGCACCAAATTGTTCCACTTTAAGCGAAAGTCACTTGCGGTGGTAATTTTTTCATCAATGACTGCTCGAACAACTTGGACTGAGAAACTTCCGTCCCGAGATAAGATGCAGGTTAATTTGTCTCGGTTCGTGGTTGGATTAAATGACAGCAGCATCTGGGTTAGTTGAGATAGTTCAGAAATCACCATTGGGTCTGAGGGAATGCGGTTCCAGCGCCAAGAGGGACCCGAGACAGAGATCCGGTCAGCAACAGTACATCTTTTCCTTGATTCTAAAGCATATAAATGTGGAAATTTAGCCTGCAAAGTGGTATTACCCAACCAATAATCCTTCCAAAACAAATTTAAACAAAAATTCAAAATAAAACGAAAATTTAAACAAAAAACACAAATTTAAACAAAAAACCTAAAATTCAAAATAAAACGCACAACAATAATAATGCAAAATAAAGATGGAAAAAGACAACCTCTTTATATCCAAGTTTTTGGTGTGTTTCACCGATATAAATCTCATGAAAACTGACACCTCATTTCATTTCATTATCATTGTTTCTTTATCATTCTCATGATAACATATTTTGTTTTCGGAAGTTTTAACGTCGTCTACTTAATTCACCCAACCTCTTTTTTGCACGGATTTAATTAGTTTAATCGAGAACATATACATATCAGGATAACCTAGTGTTTATAATGTCCAACACGGAAACATCCTACCTATACTATAAGTCGTCCGCCTATTTTTCTGATCTCCTTTCCTTATATTCATCATTTGGCAAAACATGTAAAATTAAGCGTTTGTGTTAGTCATATAAAAAAATTTATTTCTTATATATATAAATTACCTTAATAAACATACAAAAAATATTAAATAAGTCTAATTAGGTGAGCCTAAACTCAAGCCTATATATTAAAGGTAGTGATTTTGGGACCACACAAATTACTTCATTTACCACACTGTACAACATTTAAAGCATATTGTACAAGTAATGTAAAGCAGTAGCTCTGGTGTTTAGAGTAATTTATGTGGTCCAAAAATCACTTCCCATATATTAATAGAAGGCGCATGTCATTCATTTAGCGGTAATTAGACCTATCTTTGGGTTTATTTTAAATTATAAAACATTACTAGAAATGAAAACCATAGTCATAAACTTCACAACTTTTGTATTTTATTGGCAATCGCAATTAAGAGACTATATGCAATGCACATGTGCTATAGGTAGTACCTAGCTAGTTGTCTTCATGTGACAAGAACATGAGCTCTTAATTAACATGCACTCTTTTCATTTGGTCATAGATGACGTTCATCCCCCCCAAAAGGATCTTTAGGTACGTGTTTGAATCATGATACCATTTTTTTCTAATTCAAGCCATTCAGAAAATATGTAGTAGTGGAGATTGTGGAGAATTCCTAACACATGTTATATTGGTACGAATTATATAAAACTACAGATTTACGTTATTTACACAAAAGTCTTTAAATTATACATTATGAACTAAGGGATAAACATAATATCAACCATTTAACACCGCGCTCTTCTCTGATCCTGGTTTAACCGGCTAGGTCGACCCGGGTTTTAAAACATTGTCGTAACTCTCAGTTGTTAGCTAGAACGATAATCCCATATAGTAGTAATAAATAAATATAAATATAAATATTATACAATAAATTAAATAGAAAAACATAATAACTTAACCTAGAAACATAGCAGGCAAGACGCTACATCAACCTGGCGGCAACAATCAATAGTCTAGCCCACGGATCAGAGGCCCATCTGATTCCTGTTAAAGTTCAGCCCATCATACTGTTAGGCCTTGTTGGGCCTGGCATACAAGTCCCAATTCGGAGATTGAAATAGAGAATCTGGAAATCTTAAATGATTTTTTTACTCAAAATTCCTGAGAAAAGTCATAGACAAAGTCGTAATTCAAGATTTATAGAAAAGTCAAAAGTAGCATGAGAATGTATAATTGTCAAGGCTAGTTCTACAAGGAATCCAAACACCTTATCATAATTATTAAATCATTTTCTTATAAATATAACATTCCTTATAGGTTTTTAGTATACTTCTTGTATTTCAGTATTTTGCAACTATTTTATGGACACTAACAATATCTGTTTGGCTATTCTACCTCAAAATTATACACTACAAAAAAATGTTTAATAATACATGTATATACTTTTTTAAATCATTAATAATTTCTATTCGTACAGTCTCTCCACCTCCAGATATATAAATAATTATGTGAATCTTAGTTTTCTCGTGATATTTAGTCGAAAGAATTAAGTCTTATTGACAAGTTTGTCTAAATTCTACTAGATGTAAGTTATGTTTGTTGTCATAAATATACAAACTTTTAGTAGTTGTGACGTTTAAATCTAAGACGATACTAAAAAAATAAAAAGTACAACTGTGTCAAGCGTGGACCAATTGTACGCAAATTCGTTTGAAAAGGAAAAAAATTACGAAAATTACACGTAAATCGCAATAGCTTACGTAAGCAGTACCATGAAAGGTCATCATCACCTACGGCTCAGCCCACTAGAAGTACTGTAAGACTCAACGTGGAAGCATCTTATTGAGTTGTTGGTCTTAAATATCGATGACTTGTACAACCGACTATATGCTACAACCTCTGACCCTCCGTTATCATATTTTCCAAAACTCCCCTCATCTTTCACATAAATCCAAAACAGACCCCTACACTCTTCTTCGATCCTCAGAAGCGAGAGCGTATTCGTCTTCTTTCGCACAGTTTCAGCCTTCAGGGCGTATCAATTCCCCCATTGCCGTCTACTACTCTCTCTCACCACTCCCTTTCTCTCTCTAGGCATCAACGGCGGTGACCAACGACCGGTGACTTCTGATCGGACGGCGTTCCTCTCGTTTAAACCATGACCATGATGACTCCACAACCATTGGATGTACGTATCTCCCTCTCCTTATGTGTTTGAAGTTTTAGTTGTTGTAGTGATAGACTGATAGCATTTGAATGCTGTTATCGTCACGTTACGGATGTAGTTCCAATTGCAATTAAAAGTTTTGCTTTGTCTCGTGAGTTGTGATCGTGCTAGGGTTTTGTTTTTATTGTTAATAGTGTGTTAGTTTAGCTTAATCGACTATCCGAAGTGTTAATTTTAGCTTTTTGTAATCTATGGTAGATGAATTAGGGTTTTACTTTGATCAGAAATCGTATTTGATTGTTTGTTTACATAATTGTGGCTTCAATTAAGTGTGTTTTACTGTAAATTTTCAATTTTATCACATCAGCAAGAAGAAGAAGAGATGCTTGTTCCACACACTGAACTAGTTGAAGGTCCTATTGCTTTGGATGGTACTCCACCAGTTGAAGCCCCTAAACCTATGGAAGGTATGTGCTTTATTCATATTTTCAAAGTATTATATGTCTATATATATACATTTGTCTGTGTTCTTTGTTACTTTATATGCTAAAATTTGTAATTTTTGATTTGTTAGTTGATAATCAAGCAGAAGTTGTTAGCACAGCAGAAAATCAAGCAGCTGATGAAACTCAGGCATCTAGGTTTACTTGGAAAATCGAGAATTTTTCTCGTCAGAATGCAAAAAAGCTTTATTCTGACACATTTGTGGTCGGAGGATATAAATGGTAATTAATCATCTTATCTCCTGCTTAATATTCTTTTAAATAACCTACTTTTATATCTGATTATATAATTCTGCAGGCGTGTGCTTATATTTCCAAAGGGAAACAATGTGGAACATTTGTCTATGTATTTAGACGTTGCTGATGCCTCAACTTTGCAATATGGTTGGAGTAGATTTTCACAATTTAGTTTAGCTGTGGTTAATCAAGTGCACAATAAGTTCACAATAAGAAAAGGTATATTATTCTGCAATAAAATATACGTACGTTTATTCAATAAATCTGTGTAATAATTAGTAATTCTTAATTTAATCACTAATTTTGCAGACACACAACACCAATTTCATGGAAGAGAAAGTGATTGGGGATTTACATCTTTTATGCCTTTAAGTGATTTATATGATCCAAATAAAGGTTACCTTGTTAATGACACATGTATAATTGAAGCTGATGTGGCAGTTCGTAAAGTGGTTGATTATTGGACTTATGATTCAAAAAAGGAAACTGGTTATGTTGGACTTAAAAATCAAGGAGCAACGTGTTACATGAATTCTCTCCTTCAAACTTTGTACCATATTCCTTATTTTAGGAAGGTATATTATCTTTTTTATTATATTATATTATATTTTACTTATAATTTGGCCTTGGAATTAAGCATCTAATTTTGAATTTGATAATTAGGCCGTTTATCATATGCCGACAACAGAGAACGATATGCCAACAGGAAGCATTCCTCTTGCACTTCAAAGCTTATTTTATAAACTTCAATATAACGAAACAAGTGTTGCAACAAAAGAATTAACAAAATCTTTTGGGTGGGATACTTATGATTCTTTCATGCAACATGATGTTCAAGAACTTAATAGGGTTTTGTGTGAAAAACTTGAAGATAAAATGAAGGTGAGGTTTTCTTTTTTGTTGTTCGATTTTGAAAAGTTGTAGCATAATTCGGAAACCGATATGAATTTGTATTTTTTAGTTTAATCGAATTCAGTTAAATTGATTTCAAGTTTTCAAAAATATGGTTAATTTGGTCTGAAGGCCAAACTATATTCACAAAACAAAATTCGATAAATTACAATTATTTAGAATACATATAAAAGTTAAAAATTCCAAATTTTTAAGTAGTCAAATAAAGATTTCTTTTTTACAAAGCTAAGAACATAATATTTATATTTGGAATTGAAAATTTAAAAAATAAAATTTCGGTTAAAATCGAACCCTAATTTGTGTCATTTCTTCGAATTATTTTTTCAAGTTGTTTAATGGTCCAAGTATATTATATTCTTTGGTTTATTTAAAATTTAAAATTTTTGTTTGTTTAGGGAACAGTTGTTGAAGGTACAATACAGAAGTTATTTGAAGGACACCATATGAATTACATCGAATGCATCAATGTGGAATTCAAATCAACTAGAAAGGAATCATTTTATGGTATCAAATTATCAATAGTGATTATAATTATTGTGCTTTTTTACTTTAATTAATGGAATTATAATTTTAATTTCAGATCTTCAACTTGACGTGAGAGGCTGTAAAGATGTTTATGCTTCTTTTGACAAATATGTCGAAGTGGAACGCCTTGAGGGTGATAATAAGTATCAAGCTGAAGATCATGGATTGCAGGTTAGCTACACACACGGAGATATATATCTATATCTATATATATATATATATATATATATATATATATATATATATATATATATATATATATATATATATATATATATATATATATATATATGTGTGTGTGTGTGTGTGTGTGTGTGTGTGTGTGTGTATTGATTTTTAAGCGTTACCATACTTTACAGTATCTGGTCATTGATATATGGATGAACTTTTTTAATTTTTTTATTATATTTTTTATTAAGGATGCTAAGAAGGGTGTACTGTTTATTGACTTCCCACCTGTGCTTCAACTTCAGTTAAAACGTTTTGAATATGATTTCACGAGGGATACAATGGTAAAAGTAAGTGTCTTATGTTTCAGTGTTTATTTGAATATTTGGTATTTTCATCTTTTAAAAAGACAATTATCTATTTGGTTGTAGATTTTTTATGTACATTAATGTAAATGCAATTAGTTTTGAAGCATGATTTTGGTTTATATAATATATACAAAAATGATACGATATAAACAATGGGGCCCAAAATTTGTTATATAATACAATTAAAAATATTGTGATTAATTATGCAGATAAATGACCGTTATGAATTCCCATTAGAGCTTGATCTTGATAGGGGTGATAGAAAATATTTATCTCCTGATGCAGATAAAAGTGTTCGCAATCTTTACACACTTCACAGGTATTAAATTTCTTTTTTTTATTCTCTTATATTTGTTTTCAGGAATTCACATTTTTAAAAAATGTCAATCATTAGTTTTAACTAAATTCGTTATTTAATTGAACTCATATTTTCATTCTTTTTTCTGTTTACAGTGTATTGGTTCATAGTGGTGGTGTAAATGGTGGACATTATTATGCATATATTAGGCCTACCCTATCAGATCAATGGTAAGAGTCTTTTCATTAAATCATTTTGTATGTTTGGGTGTAATTATCTTTATCTAATTTTTTTTTAATTTTTATTAAAATGTGTTTTTGTGGTTTGATTATTTTTCTTCCAATTAGGTTTAAATTTGATGATGAAAGGGTCACAAAAGAAGATTTAAAGAGGGCATTAGAAGAGCAATATGGTGGTGAGGAAGAGGTACTGCATATTATATCTTTTATATGTAATAAAGCAAAATAAACATGACATCATCAACTTTTTAATTTGGACATGTGTCATTTAGTTATTGGTTAATTAGCACTTGATTTTTGCCGAATGAAAGTTTATGATGTCATTTCGGTATCAATACACTTACTGTTATTATATAATAATTAAATTTGAAAGATTACTTTCCCCTTTGTTTAAGACAACCATAAAGAAAAAGTTTTTTCTTTTTTTATTTAACATAGTTATATCCTAATCATTTTGTTTTTTTCTCAACAGCTGCCTCAGACAAATCCTGGCTACAATAATACTCCGTTTAAATTTACAAAATATTCAAATGCATACATGCTCGTGTATATACGTGAAAGTGACAAAGAAAAGATAATATGTGATGTTGATGAGAAAGATATTGCACAACACCTTAGGGTAAACATGCTACTTATTTATTTATTATTATTATGTTTTTAATATTCTTGGCATTTATTTATTTATTATTTATTTTCCAGATAAGGTTGAAAAAAGAGCAAGAAGAGAAGGAGGACAAGAGAAAGTACAAAGCACAAGCTCATCTCTATACTATTATAAAGGTTGTTAATTAATACTCTTAAAATTAGCTTAAATTAAAACGCCTGAAGGGATTATTTTTTAATTATTAATTACATTACTAGTATATTTTGAAATATTTTAGGTTGCTCGTGAAGGAGATTTATCTGAACAAATAGGTAAAGATATATTCTTTGATCTTGTGGATCATGATAAAGTTCACAGCTTTCGTATCCAGAAACAAATGCCATTTAACCTTTTCAAGGTAACTTATATTATTCTGTTTTTTTGTTCTTTATTTTTTAATTTTATGCATAGTTTCATTTACAAAAAAAAAAGTATTTAACTGTATTTAATAATAAATTATATATATTTTGCGGTGCAGGAAGAAGTAGCCAAAGAATTTGGAATACCTGTTCAATTTCAACGTTTTTGGTTATGGGCAAAAAGACAAAACCATACATACCGTCCAAATCGGCCTTTAACACCACATGAAGAAACACAAACTGTAAACTTCAATTACTCTCAATTTTTTGTTAAATAAATACTAATTAATATATTTGCTAATTAAAAATTCATTTACTAAAATGTCGTTAAAAGTTAAAACCCCCATCTGTATAGTGACTTGCAGGGTTACCTTTTTCTGTATTATTTCTTTTTATTATACTTTATTAAATGATTTAATTCTAATAATTAGTTATTAATTGAATTTTCAGGTTGGGCAGTTAAGAGACGCTTCTAATAAAAATAGCAATGCTGAACTGAAACTGTTCTTGGAGATAAATATTGGACCGGTAATATCATCTTTACAATTTCATAAATTTTTTGTCACTATTAAATATTTGATTATATTTTGTTTTAGGAATCTAATTTTCTCATACCTCCTGAAAAAACCAAAGAGGATATACTTCTTTTCTTCAAACTTTATGACCCTGAGAAGGAAGAACTTCGGTATGTCGATTATTATTTCCTTAAATTGTGTATTATAATATAATTATATTTGATTTTTTAATTCATAAAACCCTCCCAAATTGCTTTACTAAAAAGTGCTAGATTATTTTTGTAATAATATAGCTTTTGGAATCATATTTAGCACCTTATTTATTTATTTATTTTATAAAGTTATAAAAATAATATGAAAATGTTTTTTTTTTTTCAGTTTTGTTGGCAGGTCTTTTGTGAAGAGTTTTGGTAAGCCGATTGAAATTATACCAAAACTTAATGAATTGGCTGGATTTAGTCCTGATGAAGAAATTGAACTTTATGAGGTCTGTTTTCTCATACCTTATATTTCAGTTGATTTTCCATTTATTTAATAAAATAAACGCACAGTTGATAAAAATCAGTTTCACGAAGTTGAGATCTTGATAAAAAAAAAAAAAAAAAAAAAAAAACAGTTGACACGAAAATTCAGATTCTGATATCCACTTTAACAAAATTAAAACATAAAAATAAGATAGATATAACATTCATCTGTCATTTGATCAGGAAATAAAATTTGAGCCATCTGTCATGTGTGAACGTCTCGATAAACGTGCTTCATTTAGATCCAGTCAGGTATGCCTTCCAAAAATTTTTATTAACATTGTTACTGTATATTTTAATTTTAAATTGCCAATTAAATGTAAAAGAAATTCCTTTATTATTATTTTTTTTTTTTTACAGATTGAAGATGGGGACATTATTTGCTTCCAGAAGCTTCATCAAACTGTTGCTGTAGAGAAACTTCGATATCCTGATGTTCCATCTTTTTTGGAATATATGAAAAATCGCCAGGTTTGTTATTATTTTATCTTTTATATATAATAAAGCAAAATAGCTCAAGATCATCATTTTTTTAAGTTGGACTTAAGTAACTCAATTATTGGTTAATTATCATTCAATTTTCATCCATAGAAAATTGATGATCCCACTTTGCAATTAATGGACATAAATACCTTTATTATTTTCAATATACACCATTGCTACCAGCTAACAAAAATTATTTACATCCATTAAAAATTAGTTCTTAACGTTTAATTATATTCAATGTTGCAAAAAGCGCTAGGCGCTAGTCGGGCGGTCGACCACCTTCGAGGATTAATCGGCCTAGGCGGGGCCTAGTCGGGGCCTAGGCGGATTGGAATTTTATGTATATATATACTATAAATAATATGTATAGTATAACATAATACTTCAAATTTCAAATATTTCAAGGTTCACATAGTTTGGTGTTGCAAAATAGACAATTAAACATAGTAATTCAAGTACTTAAAACAATATATTAGTTCAAATACTTCAAAGATAAATATTAGATCTTTATGTGTCCTTGTTCATATGTTTGTGACCCCTTTTCCATCGTAATACTTCCTATATATATAAGCAAATAAAAAATATATCGAAAACCTAATTTTAGTCTTAAAAAATTGACTTTTCAGTTGACCATCTAGCTCCGTTTAGAGCCGCCTAGCTCCTCCTAGGGCCGCCTAGAGCCGCCTAGGCCCGCCTAGCGCCTAATTGGCCGATTTGCCCTAAATCCAGGCGGCATATACCCGCCTAGCGCCTAGTCGCCGCCTAGGCGGCCGCCTAGCCCGCTTTTTGCAACACTGATTATATTAATAATGTTAACCAAATATATAATGTACAAATTTTTACTGAACTTTTTTATGCTTTTGTATTTTACAGATTGTTCATTTTCGATCACTGGATAGACCTAAAGAGGATGATTTCTGTCTGGAATTGTGAGTTTTGCTTTCTATTACCAGATTTATATAAAACGAGTGTAACGCTGTTGACCGTTGACTGTTGACCGATTTTATAGGTCAAAGCTGCATACATATGATGATGTGGTGGAAAGATTGGCTGAGAAACTTGGTCTAGATGATCCATCAAAAATTAGACTTACTCCTCATAACTGTTATTCTCAACAACCCAAACCACACCCCATTAAATATCGAGTTGCAGATCATTTGCTAGATATGCTAGTTCATTATAATCAGGTTTTTATACTTTAAAATCTTTTTTTAAATTGATTATTTATGTGGTTGTAGGTTTTTTAAGGTGGAAATACGGGTAAAAAACTGGTAATATATAAGTACATGTTGTAATGGGCCGGGTCGTGTAAACACTTTCTTGTTTATTTTTAAACAAAAATATAATTAATTGACACGTTAATTATAGTTATAGAAACTACATTAGTCTAAATCTTTAAATGAAGTGATTTAGGAGGGCTGGAATTGACCCGTTTGACCTGATCCCCTTTTCGCTAATTTTTCTATCGTCTCGTTTGAGATAAAACACAACGCAAATTGACCCATTCATAAGTACATGGGTTAAAATGTCCACTTTCAAAAAAAAAAAATCATACTTTTTTTCACAAAACTATTATCGTTGGTGAAAATTTGACCCAAATGGACTGTTCTTCCTTTCACTATTTTTTTATTGACCCGTTTGAGATCAAACCCTACCCAATTTGACCCAATCATAAGTACATGGGTCGAAATTGCCACGTTCTAGTTTTTCTTTTCTTCTGGAAATTTAGTTCATTATTAATAAATTCACTTATTTTCATACACAGATTTCTGATATTTTGTACTATGAAGTGTTGGATATCCCTCTGCCAGAATTGCAGTGTTTGAAAACTTTGAAAGTTGTTTTTCATCATGCTACAAAGGAAGAGGTAATTAAGAAAAATTATAGTATAATTTTTCTCAAATATGTAATGGATATATTATTATATTATTTTAATCTTATATTCTGTTTTACATTTTATTGCAGCCTGTAATTCACAACATCAGGTTGCCAAAACAGAGCACTGTTGGAGATGTTCTAAATGATTTAAAAACAAAGGTATGTTTTTAATAATGCTTGCATGAAATTGCCTTCATTTTAATAATAGTGAAGTTGTATTTTAGCCAACAATTTATATTCTTTATATTATTTGAGAATTTTATAAAAATTGCGCATTTCAAACAGGTGGAATTGTCACATCCAGACGCAGAACTGAGACTAATTGAAGTATTCTATCATAAAATATACAAGGTAATTCAATCTTTTGAAATATATGCAAAATGTTGTTTTTAAATACCTTCTCGTTTAATTTTATATTTTATTCCTTGCAGATATTTCCACTGACTGAGAAGATTGAGAATATAAATGATCAATACTGGACATTACGTGCAGAGGAAGTAAGTTATATTACCATTTTATTATTATTATGATTGTATTAATGTTTTAAAAAATTAATGATATATTTTTTATTCCTTTTATTTGCATCAGATTCCAGAAGAAGAGAAAAATCTTGGGCCTCAAGATCGGTTAATCCATGTTTACCATTTTATCAAAGATACTGCACAGAATCAGATGGTATGTAAATCTGGATAAACAATCATTTGTTTAATAATCATAATTAAATCATTTATTAACAGTCCCATTTTTAATGTTTTTTGCAGCAAGTGCAAAACTTTGGTGATCCATTTTTTCTGATAATTCATGAAGATGAAACTTTGGCAGATGTGAAAATTCGCATTCAGAAGAAATTGCAAGTTTCTGATGATGACTTTTCTAAGGTACTTATATTAGATACTTATGATGCATGATAATTAGTTATTATTTTATGACACATTTTTTTCATGGAAAAATGGCATAAAAAGGTAATGAATTTAGTTTGGGTTAGTACCTCATCTTTATTTTTACCCAAAAACCCCCTCCAATTTCCGAAAGTTTCACTTATCCTCTTTAACTTTCAAAAAATTCGTTTAGAACCCTCAAACTTCCAAGAGATACCATAATTTCAGGTGAAAAAAATTGTTTTGATTTTTTTATATCTTGTGAATTGGTGCTGATGAGTCAATTAAATAAGCAACCTTAATTTAAATAATTTTTTAAATTTTGTGGGTTCTTTATGGCGAATACAAAGCTGGCTACTTAAAATAGAAATTAGACTAAAGTAGGTTTACCTTTTTATGCATTTAACTTTTTTTTTACTATATAAAGCCTCCATCATCATTAAGTTACTATTTACCTTGCTCTTGAGCTCGTTTTATATATATTTTAATTATTGACTAAAAATATAATATGCTGTGACCGATCAGTGGAAATTTGCATTTTTATCTCTTGGACGACCCGAGTATCTTCAAGACACCGACATCGTGTCTAGCCGTTTTCAGGTTCATAATATAATTGCGAATTGATTATTTTTTTAATTTATGTTATTACAATATTACTTCATTTCAATCATTATTTTTTATTTTATTTATTTATTAAAATTTATATATTTAGAGAAAAGATGTTTATGGTGCTTGGGAGCATTACCTTGGATTAGAACACCCCAATACCACCCCTAAAAGGTCGTTTGCAGCTAATCAGGTAATTTTTATTCCTCTTGTTTATGCATAAAATATACAGGTGGACACGTGGCAAATTGGGCGGTTTGATTTGCCAGCTGTGCACAAAGTTGTTGGCATGTTTTGTTTTCCTTGAAGAGTTTTTAATTGTTTGCTTAAAACGTGCAGAATCGTCACAATTATGAGAAGCCTGTTAAAATATACAACTAGTAAATAACAAAATCCAAAAAATGTGAAGTATTTGATCGATGGCTGTTGAAGGTTTTTGTTTATGTTTTATTTATGGGTGATATTTATTTTTGACTCGGTCTATTATTCTTGTTTCTGAAAGTGGGTAAACTCTAAAGCAGTACATAACAAGATTTTGGCATCTGGGTGACAACCTCAACTAGTGTAAGAATCGTTTGACTTTTGACTTTGACTTAAACTTGATGGAGTTTTGCAGTGTACATACATTAATTTGTTGGGTGCTTATTTAGGTCTATTGATGCTCTTATTATTCTCATGTGTGAAACATGCAAAATTAGGGTCTAAGTGGAATTAAGATTACTAGTATATAGGAGGTGATTTATAAAGAACCTCTTGTAAGCTCAACGGTAACACCAATTACGATCTGGTTTTAGGGCACGTGTTAACAAATGGCATAACCTAAATTAGTAGAGTTCGTAAAAGTTAAAGTTTTAATTTTAATGCTTGATAGATTTAAAAAAAAAGGAATTCCTGTTATAAGGGCTCCCTTAGTATGTGAGATTTGCTCGTAATGTACGAGTCAACCCACCTACTCATTTTGACTTGTACCTAACCCACTTATTTTGCCACCTTTATCTATTTGATTTCTCGCATTGGTCCGTTAGAAATCAAAAAATAGTATTACATCTAGGGGTGGCAATTTCTGACCCGACACGAAACCCGACCTGAAACCGACACGAAAATAAACAGGTTTGGGTTGAGGTAAAAAATAATTGGGTCAGTCTCGGGTTGAGTCAGCTGACCCGTTTATTAAACAGGTTAGGTTCGGGTCAATGATAATTTAAATGGGTCGACCCGCCAACCCGTTTAATTATTAAAATATATTTTAAAACATATATATTTATACTTAATTTATAGTTTACTAGTTAAAACGTAATTAATACTTAGATAAAAATTAAAAATGTTACTTAGGAATTTGGTGTTTAGTATTTTGTTATGAATTTGTGTAATAATAACAACATTTTGACCCGTTTGACCCATTTAACTTGTTTGACCTGATAACATGTTTAACCTGTTTTATTAAATGGGTTATATGGGTTAGGTTTGGGTTGAAGTTAAACAGGTTAGGGTTGAGATATCTGACCCGTTTATATAAACAGGTCGGTTTCGGGTTGAACGTTTCTGACCCGCCAACCCACGAACCCGAACCCGTCAACCCGAACCCGACCTGAATTGCCACCCCTAATTACATTTACATCTATGAATCATAGAAAATGTAGCATTCTTGGTTTCTGTTTGAGGCTTAAATGTATCTTCTCAGCAGCAAGCAATTCCTGTAAAAGTTTATAATAAAAGAAATAGTATTTTAATTCCAACAAATTATTCATGCTATAATCTAATTACATAATATATGTATCTCCCAAGATACTAAACTTTTCATATGGGAGGTGACTTTATGTACCACATTGTACAATATCTAAAGCAAATTATATAAGTATTATACGGCGATAATCGTGGTGTGTAAAGAAGTTTGTGTTGTTTATGAATCATGATCCTTTTGGTGTCTCATTTGTTTTATGCGGATGATGTGATGTTTGTTTCGGAATGGGGTCAATCTAATATTGAAGGGATTTTATGGGTGTTAGATGAGTTTTACAGAGTTTCGGGCCTTAAAATAAATGTGAGTAAGTCAAGCGTTTTTGGTGTAAATGTAGTTGATGAAGATGTGGAGACTTTATGCATTTCTAACGAGTGCAGTAAAGGTGAGGTTCCATTTTCATATCTTGGTATTCGGTTGGGTGGGCTTAATAATGTTCGGTCTTGGGATGTGATATTGGATCGAATGCGGTCCAGGTTATCACGTTGGAAGGCCAATATGCTTTCTATCGGTGGTCGTTTATCGTTGATCAAATCGGTTCTTGGTAGCTTGCGTATTTATTGGATGTTGATTTTGCGTGTCCCGGTTGGTGTTATTAAAAAGATGGAGCAACTTAGGGCTCAATTTTTTTGGGGTAGTAATGGTAGTGACAAGAAGTTGAGTTGGGTGAAATGGAGCGATTGTTTGGCGGATAAAAGTAAAGGAGGGTTAGGTGTTGCTAGTCTCGAGGCTTTAAATCTTGCTCTTTTATATAAGTGGCGGTGGCGGGTTTTTTAATGAAGGCGACTTACTTTGGTGTCGGATTATTAAATCTATTTATGGTGTCGAAGGTGGTTTTGTTAACCCATCCTATCCGCGACATAAAAAAGGTATTTGGTAAAAAATAATTGGGTCCATTAACCATTTACATGATAAGAATATTATTGACCACAATGCTATCCAATATAATTTGGTGAATGGGGTGTCTATTCGGTTTTAGTTTGATAGATGGATTGGGCCGAATCCGTTAGCTCATGTATTCAATCGGTTATTTCGTCTTGAATTAAATCATTTTTGTAAAGTTAGTGATAGATGGCGAAATGGGCTTTGGGTCTTTAACTGGAGGAGAAATATTAGAGGTGGCGTTGAACAAGAACAATTAAACAATCTTGTGTCCCTTCTATGTGGGAGGTCGATTGGTGTTGGTAGAGATAAAGTTACGTGGAATTTGGGTGATAATTGTTCCTTTTTGGTAGGTGATGCGAGACGCCATATTAATTCGGTTTTGTACCCCGGGTCTCATACGGATTTTTGTTGGTATAATTATTTACCGATAAAAGTTAATGTCTTTATGTGGAGACTGTTTCTGGATCGATTACCAACTAGATTAAATTTGTCTAGAAGGGGGATGGAAATTGAATCTATTTTGTGTCCTTCTTGTAGTAACTATGCGGAATCGAGTTCTCATATTATGTTCTCATGTTCGGTTGCTAGTCAAGTATGGGATTCAATTTTCAAGTGGTGTGATATTGGGAGGGTTCCGTTAACATCCGTTCGGGATTGGTGGGAGTATGGTGATCGGATGTCAAATGCAAATGATCGTAGGTTGAAGTTCCGGATGATCGGTTTCGTCACGTGTTGGTTTTTATGGCGTTTTAGGAACTCTTTATTGTTTGATAGTGGTAGAGTCCATAAGTCGGAGTTTGATAATATTCGTCTTTTTTCTTTCTCTTGGATCTCTCATAGGAGTCAAAAGTTTAAGACTCCGTGGGTTGATTGGTTGAGACTCCCTTTTGTGTTTCTTGTTAGTCTAGCTTTTTGCTGGACTCTAGTTTTTTTTTATAAAATTGGTGTGGAGGTCCTCGGGAGAGTGATGACAATGCCGAAGCTCTATCCGTTACCTTTTTTTTGCTGTTAAAAAAAATGAATCATGATCCTTTTCGTATGTGAAAGGCAAACATTTAAGGAAGACAGGTGATAAAAATCACATATATTACAGGGTAAACAAAAAATCTTTATGGAACTGTATTCAACTTAAAACGTTGGTATGTACCTTTTAATGTCACAACCTTTCAAAATTTACCTTTCGATGTGATTAGCGTACATAATTATCATTTTAATGTAACCAAAACTATATTATGGACGGGAGAGCGGGGAATTCCATTTAAATATCCAATTGCTTTAGTTGAAATTTTTTACTTGAATTGGAATCTGGTCATTCACTATAAAATAAATTAGGCGTTGTGTTGATGCCCGAGTGGTATTCAATGTGGTTGCGGAATCGAGCTATACCGTAGTGGAATTGCTTAATCGAATCTTCCATCAATTTTCAGTTAAAATTTGATTCAAAATTTTCAGATCTTCTTTGTATATTTGATTAAAAAAAAATTAAAATTCACTATTTATTTGGCGCACTTAACAAAACAGATTGGCATCGATGTCTTGTATCTTGTATGATAAATAAAATTAAAATAGTTTATGACCATACAGAGCGCCTGTAGCTCAGTGGATAGAGCGTCTGTTTCCTAAGCAGAAAGTCGTAGGTTCGACCCCTACCTGGCGCGTCTAATTTTTTTTTTTGTTTATGAAAGTTTTAAAAACATATTTAAGGAATGTTTGGATTGAGGGTTTTAAAACAAAGGAATACGAATATATGTAACTGAACCCATTATGGCCCATACTAGAATCACCCCTCGCTAAAAGACCAGGGTTTTGACCTAAGTATTAGCACTCAAAATCGATGGTGAAAAAGACAAAACCAAGGGCTATTAGTGACTAAATTATCTTTGACCCAAGCGAACAAATAAATGCTAATCCCTATTATTAGTTAGATTTTTTTTAAACGGCCAGTTAGTAGGTTAGTGGTTCGAGCCTAGACAGTGACATTCACAAGGGGCAGTATGCCTTCCCTCGAACCTTCCACCTATGGGGAATAAACCCCACGTCCACGACGGGACTTGAACCCATGACCTTGGCCATGGGCAACACCTTATCTTTTTCACCAATACCATTAGGCTAGAAGCTTTGGGTCCTATTATTAGTTAGGATAATGACAGGTTTATTAGTCTTGGAATAACGCACGTGGTCAATGTGATCAACTTACAAACACGGATATGAACCATATATATGATATATGAGAAATGATATTTAGTCTTACCATTTAAACCTACTCATAGGTCAACCCTCTTGATAGGATAACATGTGTATTCCACTAATTCTCTCTCCTAATATTATCCCTTGATTTTAACACATGTCTTCATCTAATGAATAGACCTATGAGTATGTCTAAATGATAGATCTAAATACCATTACTCATGATATATCTATGCAGTATTCAACAATATTAAGGTGTATTACGTGGAACCCTAACTATATATATTTACAACCACACAACTATATTATACTTCCTCCGTATCACAATAAGTGATACACTTTCCATTTATGGGTGTTTCACAATAAGTAATACACTTCAAAAGTTAATTTATTTGGCAAAAATGTGGGACCCAACCTCCACTAACTATCCACTTTAATAAAGAGAAATTACCCTTATACCCCCTACTTTTACTTTTAAAACTAATTAATATCACTTAATTCAAGAAAAGTGGGACCCAACATCCACTAACTATCTATTTTAATATATTTTAATCATACTTTAATATATTTTAACCCTACTTTAATCTTTTGCCTCAAACTCCGTGATCTTCCAAATGTATCACTTATTGTGATACGGAGGAAGTATATACTATTAGGACGTACCCTAGACATGATAAATTCCCAAAATTACATGGATTCATATCCTATGTGCATGGCTTCATGCCTAAGAACCCTTTAACTAACATTCTCATAGCAGTTTAAGTCCTATTATGAATAAATATAGTGTAGATTTAGAGGGTGACTAAGTCGGCAATAACAAACTAATTCATAATTCATGCAAATTATTATACAATTCCTAAGCACACTTTAACACAACTTAACATCTTGGTGACATTCTTATTAACCATGAGTTAAAAAACCCGAAACTTGTAATTATCTACCATAGGTAGTGCCTCACAAACTCAACTTGGCTACCTCATTCTACCTATAGTGCAATTGTAGTACAAGTTTACCATTCACTCAAAGATGATTGGTTAAGAGGTTGAGTGCTGATAGCTAATTGGTTGAGAGGTTGAGTGCTGAAAGCTGATTGGTTGAGAGATGTGAGCACCTTAAATACAAACAAACAAAGATGCAAAACAAGGTGTGATTTGTAAATAACTAAATATTTTAAATGTGTATATCCATGTGAGCACGTTTAATACGAAACAAACAAGATGCAAATTGAATTTTTCAAAAAATCCCCCTAAAATAAGGTATGCTTTGTAAATATTTATTAAAATTTTTGTTTCTAATCCTAAACTATTTCCTATTTACAAAACATTACAGCTACTGTTTTTATTTGACTATTTTTATTCATATGAAATAAAATATTTATAATTTAAAAAGTTTAAAATTAAAAAGATTATTGAAATGCAATAACAAAGAGAATAATATTAAAGTACTTATGATATTTATTGTAACATTCTAAAACCGGCCTAGTTGTTTTAGATATTTATAGATATATGATAAATATCTATTTGATCATATGTGAGATAAATTGATTAAATGTTAAATGAATTGTTTGACCTTTTGTCCTTTTGGGATATTTTAATCAAGCGATTAAAATATCCGTTTTCTGAAATGTTTAAAGGATTGTATGATTTTTTATATTTTTGGATTCTCCTTTTAATATCGTTTCCGAATATATTTTCGTGGCGATAAACAGAGTCCGTTTGGTATTATAAATAAATTAACTACGAACGGGACTTTTTAGATTGTATTGCTAAAAGATAGAAAATAAGTCAAAGTGGGGCCCCTTGGGTATTGATCGGCAGCCAAAGGAGGCCCTTCCTCCTCACTTTTGTCATATCTCTCTCTCCCTCTCTCCACCTTATCTCTCTTTTCCCTCTCTAGAAAACCCATCACCATCTTTCTTGTTCTTGATCTTTTTTGAAGAATTCTTGCTTGGCTCTTCTTCCCTTATTTTCGTGCCACGAAGTCGGACAGAAACTCGTTTTCGTGCCGCACGAAGTTTTTCGTGCCGCACGAAGAGGGTTCGTGTCACGAAACAGAAATTTCGTGTCACGAACTTCTTCGTGCAGCACGAACTTTCTTCGTGCAGCACGAACCTTGGGGATCGCGGTGGGAGTTTCTTTGTGCTATGTTTGTTGATCGTGAACTTCTGATTTCGGGTTTTCGGGTCGTTTTTCGGGCGCGAATCTTTGACAGTTTGCTAGTTTAGTACCTATTTGCTAGTATTGAGTCAAATAGGTTATGTGCACATATGTGAAGAGACTTTGCTTGATTGGTAGCAACAACTCGGTTTGACTATGTGTGGCCGAGGTTTGAGAAGTCAGTGCGCTGGGCATCGAGTATCGACTAATAGGGTATCCGACCTTACTTGTATTTGTTGCATGGTTAAGGGGAGGGAGTTGCCCGGGTGTTGGATACGAAACGCTATCGGTTACCGTGGTTTTGGCCGACCATGGTTTAAGGCTCCGGCAGGACCCCGATCTTCTCGAACAAGCAGTGATTACCAAACCGGAGATGTTTTATAACTTCCGTGTTTAAGTGATTACCCAACCGGAGATGTTTTATAACTTCCGTGTTTAAGTGATTAGTGTAGTGGTTATGTGGCTCTTCGATCGTAGAGATGTTTATGCTAGCTTGTTGTGCTTTACAGAATTTGTAGATTATATTCATTCACTTAGCTTTGTGTTAATCCCGCCCTCGTTGAACCTTTTCAGGTGATCGGTGCTTTGGACAGGATGATTGACCAAGCTCAGTTTGTTATGTTTTGAGAAATGAGCCATGCCGTTTATTAACACCGTTTAAATATTATTATTATTGGAGTTTAATTTGGGACGTTTGGTTTGTAAACCTAAACCTTATCTATCATCTTTATGCTTCCGCCTTAAAAAAAAAAACGCTTTCTAAATTTTGCGGTGTTACAACTTGGTATCAGAGCTTCGGTTTGGCGATGGATACACGAGGTTGGTGTTTCATTCCCAAATCGTGGCTCAAGTTTGGTCAAGCATTCCGGACGAGTGGGACTAGAGCAACGGTGAATGAAGTTAGTTGTAGTTAGTATATAGTTACTAACGATTTAAACTAAGCTTTCGGGAGTTGTTGTGATTGTTATAGATATGACAGGTAAAGAGAACCCGACCCCCTTGGCCCTAGGAATTGTTGGCACATCAAGTAACAATGCGGGAACTACCCGAGGAGCATATATACGCACGTGGGGAAATGAAGTGCATTAGAGGTGGTCAATTTGGGCAAGATGGAAGTTGACCTTGAGAAAAGAAAATGGGTTGTGGGTCAAGGACGGGGGCGGCCGGGGAATCTTCACCAACCGTGGACCGACAATGATAGCTCGGGTATGCTTTAATAAACTCAATACTTGTGTTTATGTAGAATTGTTAATTGAGAAGATTGCTTAACTAAGATTTGTGAAATGTTGAGATGAACTGAACTGTTTACCTTTGGTGTTTTATGTCACTTGAATTGGAATAATTGATTGCTTATTGATTTGGGACACCTCTTATGTGTCAGGGGTTGTGTAGATATAAGTGATACATGCTTACATGTTCCTTTTATTGAAACTTGGACTAAGTTTAGTGTGATATGATGTATGGAATAGTCTAGTTTAAATCAAAGTTATGAATAAATGTTATAGAAAATTGAATCTTTTCTGGTTTGTCGGGACACACATAGTGTAACACCCGTATTTTTAAAACATCGTTTAAACCATTTAAAATACATTTTCCCAATATCTGACATATTGTCCAAAATACAGTTTAACAAAAACTTTAAAACTTATATCAGAGTTTACAAAAATACGGTGTCACCGAGTATATCAAAACCATAGGCAACGGGATCTACCTACTAGCTCCCGAGCTAAACATCTCTAGGCCACTTCTAGTGCAACCTTCTATCACTTCAAACCTGTACCTGAGTACATAGCCACAAAACAAACGTAGTACGTGAGACAAAATAGCCTCGTGAGATACATGGGTTTTAGACCCCAATAATAGTCATTTCATAAATATATAAACATATATATAAACTACATAAACACCGTCTAGTCACCCTTTATGACTCTAGCTACTTTGCTTTCCTAGCAAACATGTCTAGTACCTAGTCATATAGGTACCAGAAGCCCAATCATATATAGTACATAAACATATATGTACTAGAAGTATCAACCTGTCTAATACATAAACATATATGGATTAGAACCTAGCATACCTAGTACCAAACATATGCGTACTAGAAGCACAACCATATCTAGTACATAAACATATATGTACTAGAAGCACCAACATGTCTGATACATAAACATATATGTATTAGAACCTAACATACCTAGTACCAAACATATGCGTACTAGAAGCACCCGTGTGCTTAGTGTATAAACATATATACACTCGGTGTATAAACATATATACCACCGTCCAGTGACCGGGGGTCCCCCGCGTCACCACCATCTATCTCTTACCATAACCTAACAGTTATGACAGTCAAAGCCTTCGGCTATCACATCCAACATCAAACAAGTTAGTTATCTAATACTAACGACATATAATTAGTTCATCACAGTGTGAACTTACCTGTATGGTCCCATGGACCCGATCATAAGCAACCACAGTTACTTCTACATCTATGAACCCTATGAAGTCCATACTTACTTTATACATAAGATACATTTCTTATCTATCGATAACATAATACTTTTATCTCTTCCTTGACTATAATAGACAATTATTACTAGTCACATCATATTCTTTCTCATATATATTCGTTCTTTACTTTTATTAGTATATCTTACCAATAGGTACTCATTACTATAAAATCATTCTCAATTACTTTACTAATAAATATTTATTAATAAAGGCTCCGTATACATTCTCTTAATCAATTATTTCATTATTATTGTTCATTAACATAGATTCCATAACTACTTGGATCTATCATAATTTACTTCAAATTCATCAATCATACTAGACACATTCTAGTATCACATTCTACATACTTTCATACATTTTCAACTACTATCTTTATCAAAATATTTGTTAATAAAGACTGATACAATATCATATGTACTTTCAAAATTAATTGCTATGTACCCAGTTTAAAAGTCTCATGTACTCACCTTAGCAAATAAGTGCTCCAACCGTATTCTTTACGTCAGTTTCCTTGCTCCCCAATTCGGTCAGCCTTCCAAGACCTCACCAAATGCCTAATACAATAATCACAAGATTATCAACAACACATTCTACTACCAATGTGTCCATCTATCTCTAGATAACACTTATTAACTCATTTCCCCCAATTATGGTGATTTACCAAGCCCTAGGCTTAACCAACCCTTAAGATTCTTACAAATCATAATCATACACTTGTTTCCTTTGTTAGTATACCATCTATCAAGTGTATACAACGTTTATTCACCATAAACCATAACCCCCAATAGCTAGGGTTTCAAACCCAACCATCAAAAATACATAGATCTAAAGCTACAAAGATCAAGGAGTGAAGATATACCTTAAATCTTCAACTAGGAGTGAAGAATCACAAGATTTGATGAAGAAATCAGCTCCAAATGACGATTTACACCCAAAATCGTCCACAAACTCGAGAGAAAGAAACTAGGGTTTTCAAATGCATCAAATGAGCTCAAACCCGATTTTATTGCTGCCAGATAAAAGATCACGACGCGAACAATGTTCGCGTCGCGAACTCTGCGATTCCCCATAGTTCACGATCGCTAACTCATCGTTAACTACTTCGCGCCCGATAGCCAAACTCCCTGGCCCGACTTCCCGATCGCGATCGGTAGTTCGCGTCGCGAACTTCTGAAGTGTGCAGGGCTGCACTTTTTCCACTTTGTCTCGACCCGGTTTCGCCCATAACTTTCTCGTACGGTGTCCAAACGACACGAAACCAATTTCCACGTGTTTTATATGATTTATCCATAATTATCATATTTTTACATATTTTATTTATTTACAAATTTTTGGGTCGTTACAACTATCTACCCCTTAAAAAGATTCCGTCCTCGGAATCTCAAAAATTTCCACCTATATACACCCGAGCATTACGCTCTCATTCCCTTGTGGTCGTCACCAACAACATTTCTTATTCCGATTCCCGTTAACATTATGCTTCACAACATCTACTCAATCTTAACGAGCCCGAACGGTTAGAACTCAATTTAAAACCCACAATACTTAGACGGGTCAGAATTTCACAATTTGACCATAACACCGTCATTCTCTCGACCAATCCTTTCATTCTCATAACAATGGTATGATACAATCATACCATTAACTAATTGATTAAAACGGATGTCAAACTCTAGCCTTGACCAAGCCGATATATCCCGACATTGGTATATCCCCACATTGTTTACCCTTTGACTTAAGCACAAAGTCAACCAAACCTTAACATTTTCCCTTCTCGTTAAAGGTTTCATAAATCCTCCTTTCCTTTACAATTTACTTTTAATTTATGATTCAACTACAGTCTTACACTTGATTCCCAATTTCAACATCGAAATCACCCAAACGGGTCAAGTCGTATAAACTGACTACAATTCAATCAACCATCTCATCAACTTTTTTTTTACAAACACATAATCGACACATTATGCTGTCAATATTCATTAGTAAATCAAAACGAGAATCAAAGTCCATCTTAGACCAATTCAACCAATCACGGGTTGACTAACGTTGACTCTTACATAAAGTCAACCATACCTTTTCCAACTAGCAATTTCCGTACACACGGCGTATCATTACCAATCTATCACTCTCAGTTCTACCCATTATTACTTTCTCATCCATCGTCCCCGTTAATCCAAGGGTCACACCTTAACATGAGGTCACAATAACATTTACCGTTTCTTGACCTTCACTTGGTCACTCATACTATCACTTAGTATTCTTTCAACCATCTTTGTATCACATTGATTAACTTAAATTATCGGTACTAGGCCCGCTACCGTAATACATCCCACACCCTTATACAGTGTACTATGTCTGGGTTACCACATGGTAATTTGCTCACTAGGAGTTTCTCTTTCCTTCTATTCTATAAATCGTAGGCATCCCCTACATTTACATGACCTAAATGCAACCCGCATTTCAAGCCAAAGTCTCATTTATCATAACATAATAGTAATATTTATTAACCACATGGTTCTACATTCATCATATAAACACATAAACATATATACACATATAGATATACACACGTATATCACGCCAATTCCATCTAACTACCACCATTGTGCACATATACAAACATATGTATATGTCACCCATACCATCATTACATCTCTATTGTGCACATATACAAACATATGTATATATCGCACCAATATCAAATAAACATCATCATCATGCACATATACTAACATATGTATATGTCACGCCAATATCATACAAACATCATCAAATCATTTATCGTGCATTCTAGCACCTCTCCCACAAGACGCCTTATTGTTTTCCTTCCCATTCGTATGTCTCCCATATGACATATTACTTAGCACAATTCATATGACATAATATTATCTTTTCACAATTATATGCCTTCCAAGGTCATCATATGATGCACATGCATCGTACCCCGCGGGTAACTAATAACATTCTCTATTCGTTATTTACCCTTCCACTTCCACATTAACCGCCATTAATCGGTTCATCTCTTTATTACCATATTTCCAAATCTTTTGTCGCTACCGAAGTAACTATCACTCAATTCCATTAACCATAATTTCACCGGTCATCCCGGTCATCTTTGAGTCAACCAACCGACTCCGGTCTATGATTCTTAAAAAAATAATACGAATTCATTCAACCCGGAAGATTATTCCCACGATGACTATTCACGTCATACAACTCATCTACTTATTCCCGTAAGCACCAAATTGGGCAACAATCTAACAATATGGCTATACTCACACAACATACTGGCTTGGTGCATAATCAGCCAATCCATCTCAATGGTCCTACCAAATGCCACTACTCTCCTCGACAATTATTCAACCTTGCTAATTCAAATCTTTCAAGTAAATAAATTAACATTAAAATTCATAACATTCAAAATATGTTTTTTTAACCAAAGCATTCGGAAGGATTACAATAATACCCAAAACTAAAATCTTAGGGAAACAAATGGCCCACCGGCCTAATCATCCAATGCTACAATTACGGGCCGCTTAATTCCTTAGCTCCCGAACCTGACGCCCCATCGCGCGCCTCCTCCCGTGTGAGTAGGAAGGATCGTCCTCTCACCTTTGCCGGCTCCGCCTTCTTTTGAGCCGCTGACACAAGCGTTCCGGTTTTATTCTTCGGGCACACGTGGCTATAATGCCCTTTCTCATGGCACGAGTAACATTCAACCTCGGCCATTGGTTTGGATCTACAATCTCGGGCCAAATGTCCCGTCTTTCCACAATCATGGCAAATTTTTGGTTCCCCACGACATTCGCCGGTATGATTCTTCCCACACCTCTTGCACGAGGCTACATTTCCTTGCCTAGAGAAGTTCAACGTGAACTTTCCCTTCTTAACCGTACCCGATCCACTCTCGGCATTCCTCTTATCTCCCACATACGCCCTCTCGGCAACTTTTGCAACGTTCACCTCTTCCACACCTCGGGCGGCACTAATGGCCTCATCTAGCGTGACCGCTCTCTTTACCTCCAACTGGTAATCCCAAGGTAGCCCACTAGCATACCTAACTACCCTCAACCTCTCCTCGGAGTAGGTCTTAGCAACAAACGAAAGTAATCCCGTGAATTCCCTCGTGTACTCCTCGATCGACATCTCACCCTTCCTTAGGGTCACAAACTTCTCATGCATTTTCTCCAAATCCCGGTCGGGACAAAATTTCTTCCTCAACCTCACGGTAAATTCATCCCATGACATTCTCTCTACCACCTCCCTCCCGAGGGTCTCATAAACTATGTCCCACCAGACCATAGCATCCTCTTTTAGCAATTGAGATGCATACAACACCATATCGGCTTTCTTGCACTTGCTACTTCCGATGACCCGCTCGGTCTCTCGGATCCACCTCATAGTTACCTTCGGGTCCGAACTACCCGTATATATGTTTGGCTTACAAGCCATGAATGTCTTAAAAGAACAACCAAAATTTTCATCGGGCCTCGCCCTTGCATCACTACAACCACCTGTGGAGGATTTCTCCACTCGAGTGCCACCACCCCTGGTTTTCTCATCCGATCTAGCCTCGGATACACGATCTCCATCCGACCTCTCACGGTCCCCAATTATGCGGTGCACCTCATCGGCCACCACTCCCTTGAATTGATCAATAATATTTTGGAGGTCCGCCATGGTCACCGGAGTTCTATTAGCTCCGACCTCCGATTCACCCACCCGGTGCATCGACGGTTGACTTTCCTGTTCAACCCCAGCCTCAACATGAGGTGTATCCTCCTCCCGGCCCTCCGGGGCTTTCCCACTTCTTCGAGTGTTAACCATTTCTTTCGATCTTGACTATACGAAAGACATTAAACAATTAGTACCTCGTGTACGTTTCATGAGTCTTATAACACTGATTATCCATAATCACATCACTTTCATAGGTCCCCTAGGTTCAACCCTAAACTTAACATAAAGTCTCAAGGTCAACCTAATGATCTCAAGGAATCTTACATTCCTAATGCTACAGTCTAAGACTAGGATGGACATCCAACCTAATTCACTTAAACTATAGCTCTGATACCAAGTTGTAACACCCGTATTTTTAAAACATCGTTTAAACCATTTAAAATACATTTTCCCAATATCTGACATATTGTCCAAAATACAGTTTAACAAAAACTTTAAAACTTATATCAGAGTTTACAAAAATACGGTGTCACCGAGTATATCAAAACCATAGGCAATGGGATCTACCTACTAGCTCCCGAGCTAAACACCTCTAGGCCACTTCTAGTGCAACCTTCTATCACTTCAAACCTGTACCTGAGTACATAGCCACAAAACAAACGTAGTACGTGAGACAAAATAGCCTCGTGAGATACATGGGTTTTAGACCCCAATAATAGTCATTTCATAAATATATAAACATATATATAAACTACATAAACACCGTCTAGTCACCCTTTATGACTCTAGCTACTTTGCTTTCCTAGCAAACATGTCTAGTACCTAGTCATATAGGTACCAGAAGCCCAATCATATCTAGTACATAAACATATATGTACTAGAAGTATCAACCTGTCTAATACATAAACATATATGGATTAGAACCTAGCATACCTAGTACCAAACATATGCGTACTAGAAGCACAACCATATCTAGTACATAAACATATATGTACTAGAAGCACCAACATGTCTGATACATAAACATATATGTATTAGAACCTAACATACCTAGTACCAAACATATGCGTACTAGAAGCACCCGTGTGCTTAGTGTATAAACATATATACACTCGGTGTATAAACATATATACCACCGTCCAGTGACCGGGGGTCCCCCGCGTCACCACCATCTATCTCTTACCATAACCTAACAGTTATGACAGTCAAAGCCTTCGGATATCACATCCAACATCAAACAAGTTAGTTATCTAATACTAACGACATATAATTAGTTCATCACAGTGTGAACGTACCTGTATGGTCCCATGGACCCGATCATAAGCAACCACAGTTACTTCTACATCTATGAACCCTATGAAGTCCATACTTACTTTATACATAAGATACATTTCTTATCTATCGATAACATAATACTTTTATCTCTTCCTTGACTATAATAGACAATTATTACTAGTCACATCATATTCTTTCTCATATATATTCGTTCTTTACTTTTATTAGTATATCTTACCAATAGGTACTCATTACTATAAAATCATTCTCAATTACTTTACTAATAAATATTTATTAATAAAGGCTCCGTATACATTCTCTTAATCAATTATTTCATTATTATTGTTCATTAACATAGATTCCATAACTACTTGGATCTATCATAATTTACTTCAAATTCATCAATCATACTAGACACATTCTAGTATCACATTCTACATACTTTCATACATTTTCAACTACTATCTTTATCAAAATATTTGTTAATAAAGACTGATACAATATCATATGTACTTTCAAAATTAATTGCTATGTACCCAGTTTAAAAGTCTCATGTACTCACCTTAGCAAATAAGTGCTCCAACCGTATTCTTTACGTCAGTTTCCTTGCTCCCCAATTCGGTCAGCCTTCCAAGACCTCACCAAATGCCTAATACAATAATCACAAGATTATCAACAACACATTCTACTACCAATGTGTCCATCTATCTCTAGATAACACTTATTAACTCATTTCCCCCAATTATGGTGATTTACCAAGCCCTAGGCTTAACCAACCCTTAAGATTCTTACAAATCATAATCATACACTTGTTTCCTTTGTTAGTATACCATCTATCAAGTGTATACAACGTTTATTCACCATAAACCATAACCCCCAATAGCTAGGGTTTCAAACCCAACCATCAAAAATACATAGATCTAAAGCTACAAAGATCAAGGAGTGAAGATATACCTTAAATCTTCAACTAGGAGTGAAGAATCACAATATTTGATGAAGAAATCAGCTCCAAATGACGATTTACACCCAAAATCGTCCACAAACTCGAGAGAAAGAAACTAGGGTTTTCAAATGCATCAAATGAGCTCAAACCCGATTTTATTGCTGCCAGACAAAAGATCACGACGCGAACAATGTTCGCGTCGCGAACTCTGCGATTCCCCATAGTTCACGATCGCTAACTCATCGTTAACTACTTCGCGCCCGATAGCCAAACTCCCTGGCCCGACTTCCCGATCGCGATCGGTAGTTCGCGTCGCGAACTTCTGAAGTGTGCAGGGCTGCACTTTTTCCACTTTGTCTCGACCCGGTTTCGCCCATAACTTTCTCGTACGGTGTCCAAACGACACGAAACCAATTTCCACGTGTTTTATATGATTTATCCATAATTATCATATTTTTACATATTTTATTTATTTACAAATTTTTGGGTCGTTACACATAGTGTCTCGGTGGTTAAAGTTGCTCGTTTCCATATTGTACAAATTGGTGATAAGTTGATTGTAATTGTTTTGGTCGTTCCTTCACTTTGGGAGAAGCGAAGAGAAGCAGTTGGATGTCGGTTTTGGTCACAACATATGTGACCGTGGATCAATTTGAGTATAATAGTAATTATTGTAAACTGTGGGAATGCGATGCTTGTAATTAAAATGGATGGAATTGTATGCGTGAATTGAATAGTCCAAGTAGGACTAGTGTTTGCTATGTGAAAAGGTGGAATTTTATTGTGACATGTCGGGTCACATATAATGACTTGTATAGTGAGAGTTATAAATGTCTGTACAATGTGAATAAATTGATGTTAATTTAGTTATAGACATTAATTATGACAGTCAGTCAATGTTAAATATCTAAAGGACCCGGAATGTTATGATACAAATTGTGACTTGTTTCCTATGTTGAATTTGGAGTCTGAAAGTGACTAATAAATTGTGTGTGTAGATCTTTTGAGATGACTTGTGATAGTAATAATTGAAGATAAAAGAAACCGTTAAATGATTTGCATTGATTATGAAATTATTTGGGAAGAGTTTGAAAATGTGATTTATACTTAAATCTAGTGTTTAGATTTAAATGATTGTATAGAAATGATATATGTTAATAATAATTGATCATAACTTAAATGGGTAATTTTTTTTTAAATTACTAAAAGTGACGATGATGTTTTATTGATGGTAATAAAAGTTGTTTATGCTTAATTTGTGAATGGAATTGACGAAAAGTATCATGTTATTTGGATGTTAATAAGTAAGAGTCGAGAACTAGTTGAATAGTAATTGTTTGACTTGAAGTCTAAGTAAAAGTTGACATTTAATTGAAAACACTTTTTTAGTCATGATATGAGTTTGATATGTTTAATGAACCATTAGTTGTATGGTTGGAATTGTTGTGATAAATTCCTCAATGTTGACCCGTTTAAGGTGATTAGTGTTAAGACTGGATTGGATGCTTTTAGTTGTTAGATCTTGATCATGATGATAATCGTTTGATAATTGCATGAGTCGGTTTGGTGAGTAGCTTGACATGTTATGGAAGTAATAGGAACAACTTTTGGATAATAAAACTTGTTTTGATCCGTTAGGTCGCGAGTATGACTAATTTGGTATAAAAGATGTTGCTATTTATATTGCCATGATTGTAATGAGTTATGTGGGGTAGACTTGAATTGTGTAAACTGTGACTAGTTTTGTCAAAACGTGCAACCTGACTTTGTAAAATTTTGTCACCCGTGTAATATGGCCAATTAAGCATGGAATAGTATATGATTGTTAGAAGTATGTTTAACTAGGAACTGGGATAGTGTCACGGGGAATTGCTCGATTTTGACTAGTTTGTGCTTAGTATGCAAAATTGATGTGACTTTATGTTATGAAAGAGTATTTTTGAGAATTAATTGTTTAAGACCGGTAATTTTGATTTGGAAATTCTTAAATTGTGGGTCGTTTAATGAGTTAAACTGTGCATGACTGTAATTTTCGATAGAGTAAAGAAGAAAACGAGTAGGTAATTGAGACTTGAGATAATTGTTGTGACCTTGCGTAAGGAATGTTTTGAACAATATGCTTGTGGATCGCTTGTATGTCATGAGAAATTCTAACTCAACCATGAATGGTAGTTGCTATTTGAATATCGAGATATTTTGAATTGGTGTATAGAGTAAATGAAATGAATTGATTGGATGTGATGTTTTGATTGAGCATGTATGTATGAAATTGATTGGAATAGAGCCGTAGACTTATTGTGATAAATTCTAGTTATTGATTTTTGTTGTTGGATTCCGGGGACGGAATCCTTTTAAGGAGGGTAGAGTTGTAACATCCTAAAACCGGCCTAGTTATTTTAGGTATTTATGGATATATGATAAATATCTATTTGACCCTATGTGAGATAAATTGATTAAATGTTAAATGAATTGTTTGACCTTTTGTCCTTTTGGGATATTTTAATCAAGAGATTAAAATATCCGTTTTCTGAAATGTTTAAAGGATTGTATGATTTTTATATTTTTGGATTCACCTTTTAATATCGTTTCCGAATATATTTCGTGGCGAAAAACAGAGTCCGTTTGGTATTATAAATAAATTAACTACGAACGGGACTTTTTAGATTGTATTGCTAAAAGATGGAAAATAAGTCAAAGTGGGCCCCTTGGGTATTGATCGGCAACCAAAGGAGGCCCTTCCTCCTCACTTTTGTCATATCTCTCTCTCCCTCTCTCCACCTTATCTCTCTTTTCCCTCTCTAGAAAACCCATCACCATCTTTCTTGTTCTTGATCTTTTTTGAAGAATTCTTGCTTGGCTCTTCTTCCCTTTGGTCTAGATCATGATTTTGTAACAACTCTTGGGGTAAGTTCTTGTTCTTTGTTGTTCGGTTTGAAGTTCTTGCAAAAAGGACGAACTAGGGTTTATGCTAGTTAGTGATATTGGTGAATATTGTTCAAAAGGGTATATTATGTGTTTATACAAGCTTTGACATGTATTGTACGTATTATTTGTGGTTGGGACCTTGATTTGTTGAAGTTCATTTTCAAACTCCATTAATGGAGTCATGAGGAAGATGAAGCTTCTTCCAAATCTTGGAACCTTGGATTTCTATGGTTTTTATGGTTAGTTTAGGCTAAACTAACATGTTGGGAGTGTTTATTGTTAAGATGATTAGTTATGATTTGTTGAATGAGATTGTTAGTTAAATGATGGTATGGATTTTATGTCTAAGTTATGAGCTAGTAGTTGTGTTGGTGTGACTAGTTGGACTATAAATGTCATTTATTTGTTTTATGGATTTTAAAGTCTAGATGTGTTAAATGTCATGTTAAATGTGTTAGTTGTATTAAATCAAGTATTGTTGAGATTGATGAAATGCTAACTAGTGTTTGGATTTTTATGGTTAAAATGGTTAACTAGTGATTTGGAAGTAAAATACATGGATTGTTAGTATTTATGAACTTGATGAATTGTTACAAGATTATGACTTGCTAGATGTAGTAATCATGGACCTTAGTTGTGGAATTGATTGTTATAGTCATGTTCGGGTTTTTGACCCGTTTGGACCAATTGGTAGTAAAATGACTAAGAAACTTGGTTTGTGAAAGTATAAGTGTTTGTTAGGCTATGTGTTAGAAATGTTATTGATAACAATTGGTGAATTGTAAGTTGACGATATGATTGTGGTTATAGAAGGCATTATTGTTTAATAATCCGGTTTGACCCGTTTGAAGGTAAGACTTGCAAAATGACTAGTTGACTTGTTATGTAAGTGTTCATGTGATGATTCAAGTGTTTGGTTATCTAGTTAGTGCAAGTGTTAGTGTTAAATGTATGTTTAACATTATTTATAATGTGGTGGAATTATATACTAAGTCGGTATTTCCTTTGGTGTACAGGAATCGGGATCGAGACTCAGAAACATTAGACCTCTGAGTTCGTCAAGTGGAAGGTTTCGGTGAGTGGATTTAACCTCCAACTTGTGTTTGGTTGCAATCGGTTAGGTATTGCATTCTTGTAGTGAAAAATGCAGGATTTCGGCCTTCGTGCCACGAAACAGAATGTTCGTGCCACGAAGTCGGACAGAAACTCGTTTTCGTGCCGCACGAAGTTTTTCGTGCCGCACGAAGAGGGTTTGTGTCACGAAACAGAAATTTCGTGTCACGAACTTCTTCGTGCAGCACGAACTTTCTTCGTGCAGCACGAACCTTGGGGATCGCGGTGGGAGTTTCTTCGTGCTATGTTTGTTGATCGTGAACTTCTGATTTCGGGTTTTCGGGTCGTTTTTCGGGCGCGAATCTTTGACAGTTTGCTAGTTTAGTACCTATTTGCTAGTATTGAGTCAAATAGGTTATGTGCACATATCTGAAGAGACTTTGCTTGATTGGTAGCAACAACTCGGTTTGACTAGGTGGCCGAGGTTTGAGAAGTCAGTGTGTTGGGCATCGGGTATCGACTAATAGGGTATCCGACCTTACCTGTATTTGTTGCATGGTTAAGGGGAGGGAGTTGCCCGGGTGTTGGATACGAAACGCTATCGGTTACCGTGGTTTTGGCCGACCATGGTTTAAGGCTCCGGCAGGACCCCGATCTTCTCGAACAAGCAGTGATTACCAAACCGGAGATGTTTTATAACTTCAGTGTTTAAGTGATTACCCAACCGGAGATGTTTTATAACTTCCGTGTTTAAGTGATTAGTGTAGTGGTTATGTGGCTCTTCGATCGTAGAGATGTTAGCTTGTTGTGCTTTACAGAATTTGTAGATTATATTCATTCACTTAGCTTTGTGCTAATCCCTCCCTCGTTGAACCTTTTCAGGTGATCGGTGCTTTGGACGGGATGATTGACCAAGCTCAGTTTGTTATGTTTTGAGAAATGAGCCATGCCGTTTATTAACACCGTTTAAATATTATTATTATTGGAGTTTAATTTGGGACGTTTGGTTTGTAAACCTAAACCTAAACCTTATCTATCATCTTTATGCTTCCGCCTTTAAAAAAAAAAAACGCTTTCTAAATTTTGCGGTGTTACATTTATATTATTTATAAACCGTAGTTTTTTAAGTTTTATTAAATGACAGTTGCGTGTCTGAACTAAATTAAATTTGACATAAAAAATACTTCCTCCGTAACAAAATAAGTGAATCAATTTCCTTTTTGGGGTGTATCAAAATAAATGAATCACTTTAATAATTTACTTTATTTGGTAAGTTTTTATATTTAAAATTACTCATTTACCCTTACTTAAACCTTTTATAACATCATTAAAGGTGTGGGTCCCCGTCTATTTTTGTCATCTTCATATAAAAACAACAAAATAGTAAAAAGTGTGGGTCATCATCCAATCTAATTACCCAATTTAATTTACTAATCTCTTATTACCTTATTTTGCCTCAAAAAACGTGAACTTCAAAGTGATTCACTTATTTTGATACGGAGGAAGTACTGTTTTAAAACTGCAGCATCGCACGGAATTCATAGTCCTCGTTATAAACCAAAATGCATTTAAAAATGGGTTTTGCTAACCATTTCCCTTAGGGCAATGGTTAAGAGTAGTTTAAATGGTTAATGTACAATAAAACAAATATGAGTGGTTAATAAACATCATGAAAGTGATTTATATTAGTTATTTTACATCTTTTTAAAGCACAAAATTTATTCTTAAACATTGTCCTAAGGACATTGTTTAGCATTTCCCTTTAGAAATTAAAAAAAAATTGTTTAGCATTTCCCTTTAGAAATTAAAAAAAATAATAATAATAAAATCCTGTAATATAATTAGTCCGGTGAAAAACACAAATTTTAATAACAGAAAAATATAAATCTAGGGTTTCAAGTCTTTTTCACTCTCAACCCCCCAAAATTTCCTCTTTTCCCTCCCTTTGCATAATTCCCTCTTTCCCCTCTTTATTCTCACCTATTTTTTCTGGGAATTTTTTCGCATCAAATCTTCAGTTCAAATCAAAATCATCATTATTATGAGCTGACGGGCCGTTGTTTTATACGGTAAATCCATTAACCTAATCTCGAGTTTGATTGATTTCGTCAAACAATTCGTTAACCATACGTATGTAACTGTATTTAAACTAACCTAAATTATATCACTGCGAATAATTTATTCATACCGATTGCATTTGTATGTTTGTTTAATAATTCGCAAATTCTGAATTGATTTATGTAATCTCCACTTTGATTGATATCGTCAAACAGTTTGTTATTAATGTAACAGTAATCGGAGTAACCTAATATATATATATATATATATATATATATATATATATATATATATATATATATATATATATATATATATATATATATATATATATATATCATTGCAGATAATTATTCGTGATAGTAATTTATAACTGACCTAATGTCCACTTTGATTGATATTGTCGAACAATTTGTCAGCTCAAATCAAAGTAACCTAAGTTATATCTTTGAACATAACTTGTTTCATATTGTTAGTGATTGTATATACGTAATTATAATTTACATATTGTGAATTCACTGACCTAATCTCTATTTTGATCGATATTGTCAAACAATTTGTTATTATAATGTGTGTAACTGTAATCAAAGTAAATTAAGTTATATCTCTGCGAATACTGTGTTCAGATTGATTGTAGTTGAGATTCCGTAATACTAGTTAACAAATTTTGAATTCAATTACCTAATTTCTATTTTGACTGATACTGTAAAAGTAAAACAATTTGTTAATATGTTTGTAACTGTTGGAAGTTACCTAAATAATAAGTATTACTTCCTACTGATTGTAATTTTAAATTTGTAATAGTAATCTACAAATTATAAACTCATAAACCTAATATTGATTTTGATCGATCTTGTCAAACAATTTGTTTGTAATTTCAATTTAAGTAACCTAAACTACATGTTTACGAATAAGTTTTCGTATTGATTAATTGCTTGCAATTTAAATTGATAATATTAATTTGTGCTGAGTGATAACTGAAGATATACTGGTTATTGCAGGGCCCAATTGGTGTTGTGCTCAGTGGTGTGGAGGGTAAATGCATTTTTGGGGAATTAAGACAGAGGGAAAAGTTAGGTTATAAACATATTTATATTTTTCAAGGGAGTGAAATGCTGGAATATTTTGGTTAATAAACGGATCTTGTATTTTGACGGATTTTGTTGTAAATTTGGTTCAAATATGGAGTCAGAAAACATGGATTCTTCGACGAATATGGTCAAATGTTGTGAATGTGGTTCTAGTTATTGTGATCCAATAAACAGATCTTATTCTGGAACATGGTTAAGATCAGTTAAACGAAAATTAGACGAATTTGAAGAAAACGATGATAAATTCTTCATACCAGGTTTTATAATTCCTTCTGTTGCTCATGTTGAAATTGAAAATGAATGTGATGCATTACGTGAAATGGTCAGCAATCAACAACGAACAATTCAAGATTTAATTTCTGATTTAGAAGAAGAACGATATGCTTCTTCATCAGCTACTAATGAAGCAATGTCTATGATCTTAAAATTACAAAGTGAAAAAGCCGAAATTCAAATGGAAGCTCGACAATTTAAACGTTTTTCTGAAGAAAAAACGGCTCATGATCATCAAGAACTTATGGTATTAGAAGAATTATTATACCAAAGAGAACAATCGATTCAATCTTTAACTTGTGAAGCACAAGCTTATAAACATAGAATGATAAGTTTTGGTCTTACGGAATCAGATTTTGAAAATAATATTCAAATAAATTTAGAAAGCCGATTTGATATTCCATCTTATGATTACCCACCTTTAAAATGCGATAATTTAAACGAAAATCAAACGTACCCAGAAAACGATAACGAAACAGTCGATATCGAAAAATACTCAATTACCGAAACCCCACGTTCTTTAAAAGATATAGAAGAAAGAATTGACCAATTAGAAAAAAGTCCAACTCATAGTCAACCGGTTCTTGAAAAAGTCATAGTTGGTCAATCTCCAATGAAGAGAAGATTTTCAACCGATAGTTCGAGTTCAAGCTTGTTTTTTGCAACGATTAAAGAAGATTTAGTACCCGATTCTTCTAGGGTTTTACACGATCTTCCTAGTTTAAAAAAAGTGGAAATCGAATCAGAATTTGGAGATGAAATGAGTGATAGAATTTATACGATTGATTCAATACATAAACTGAATAACGATCTCAACGCTAATGTTGGTAGTTATGATGATTATTTAATGAGTAGTCCTAAAGAATCATTAATTTCTGGTAATGAAATTGAAGATCTTGAAGTTAAGAAATTATATGCAAGACTTCATGCACTTGAAGCTGATAGGGAATCTATGAGGCAAACCCTAATTTCTATGAAGACTGATAAAGCTCAATTTGTATTATTGAAAGAAATTGCTCAACATTTGTGTAAAGAAATGGTGCCGCCAAATAGGATGGTTGTTAAGAAATCGTCTGTTGGTGTGCAGTCGTCTTTCTTTTCAGTTTTTAAGGTACACCAACTTTATTTTCAGAATTTTTAATATTTATTTTAACGTAAATTTATTTATTCATTGATTATTTATTATTTATTTTAACTTTCTGTTTATCAGTCATTTATCTATTATCTATTACATTATTTCTTTGGCAGTGGATTGTATCATTTGGTTACTGGGGAAGGAGAGCACAAAGAAACCAGTAAGTATAATAATATAGTTAGAGTTAGTTTCATGAATGTTCCTTTAACTAACAACATATTGCAACTTTGGTCCTCTTTTTCAAAGTTTCAAACTCAATATGATATGTACCATTTTGTTGCATGTACAGTACTTGTAAACACCTTCGGTGCAATAAAGTGGTCTTTTAACTAACCGCATGTACCGTTTAAAAGGATCGTCCATGCAACAAAATGGTACACTTGGTTAATTAGAGGACCATTTATGAAATATTAAAATTAACTCTAGATAATATTTCTTATTATATTATTAAGATTTATTTATTTGGTGTTTTCAGGCACATTTTTGCTGCATTGGCTTGCAATGCAGGATTGCTAATGGTTTTAAACAAGGGACCTCAAATGGGACAATGGAGGTGCCTTTCAAGTACACAAGTTTAAAACCCAACATCAAAATGATCTGTATCCATCTGTCTGCTGATGTCATCACCCGTTTTAATAAATAACCGTCTCATTTTTTAGAATATCGTATTCGTTTGAAATTTATATTCACATGTAGAACCATCAGACTATTATTTGTCGTTTTGTTGGGAATGTGGATATGGATGTAGGCTCATGTATTATGTTGTTTGCATTACATAGCTGCGAATATAAGTATATGTATATGTGATTGACACAGCAGAATGATAATTTTCATCTATTTTTACTTCAGAAACACTGGTTTTGCTGCTTTGCACGCCATGTCAGCACTCAGAAAGGTGTGCGGTGTGCCACATAGATAATATTTGATTTTAGCAAATATTAATCATTTGTAAAATAGTTGTAATATCCTTTTATTTAAATGATAAGATGTGTGTAATCCGTACAACCAGTTTACTAACACAGAAAATATATCATGCTTTTGTAGTAGACCAAAAAAATCAGAGACAACTAATAACATGAAAATGTTATAGTTTATATAAATTTATACAATAAAAAAATCAGAGACAACTAATAACATGAAAATGTTTATTTCTTCTAATATAATTGTCATTCTTGATACTACAAACAACATATAATCACAATTACGCATTAAAAGATGCTCATATTCTGGTGAGCATGTAATATATGGTAAGGTTGTCAAGATCTTACCCATGATTGTTTTTGTATTTTCAAAATCAGTGTATTAAGACTGATCCAGGTTAATGGTCCTACTCAATTTGGACCGAGTGGCAAGTTTGAACTCATGCATACATTATCTCCCAACGAACACGATGATCTCCGGAAAATGAAATCGTTGGGTTCATTTGTAGACAAATTTTATCACTTATAATACATTATCTCCCAACAAAAGCACAAACTCCATTGAATATCCAGGCAGTTGATCATATCCAGTAATACATCACTGCTCCGGGTGTTGTACTTGTACCGAGTGGTATGAAAAGGCTTGAACATTGCGCGTTCGTGTGATGACCTCCAACAATTGAAACATTTGAGTTCATTTCTAAATACACCTTCTGTCACCTACAACACATTCTCTCTCAGCGAAAGCACATATTCCATTGAGTATTCAGGCAGTAGGTCATATCTGGCTGTGCAAAACTGCTCCGGTTGTTGTATGGGAAACAATCGATGAAATATTTTAAAAGAATCATGTTAATCACAATAATCAACCAATTATGTTTCTACTAACTATGTTCACGTTTTGTTTTTGTAATTTACAAATTTGTAATTGTAATTTAATTTTCTTTTATTGTATTTTATTAAATAAAATTAATATTTGCTACACATTTATATAATTTTATACTTAAAATAGTAAAATACTAGTATGTTTTTAGAGCACAAAACTTGGTAATAAAAAAGTTATACAACTACATACTACCGAAAAGAGAACAAAAAAATATGGTCGTATAATTCAGCGAGTTAACTCAGATAACTCGTCCACTATCACGAGCTCTTCTGTGTCATTTCCCCCCAAATTTCTCTCCCTCCATTTCCAATTCTCTCGTTTCACATTTTCCCCAATTTCCACTCCTTTCACCGGCACTAATTTAAAATCTGCCAATTTCCATTTTCCTTCAGGAATTAGGGTTTCGGATTGATACTAACGTACAATTTGTCATAGAATTACTATACAGCTTTCGTCGATTTCATGTTTAAATTTCGATTGTTTCATTATTTCATTATTTCCTTTATCGCAACTAAATGCTAACCGAAAGCCTCATGGTTTGATTGATCAGGGGGCGTTATTGTAACAACCGTATCGTGTTTGAGGTGTTTGATCGGATCACACAGCTGCAACTGTGTTACGCCATTATTGAATCCATCGATTGGACGAGAACAACAAATGCGATATGGACGTTTGAATTTGCGAGGCTTAGGGTTCGGATTTGGTGCAAAGTTTGAATGGGAAACAATAATTCCGCGGGTCCGACGCCCCCTGCGGGGCGGCGTACTGGCTTCCTACAATCTGTTACAGCGGCGGTCTGGAAAAGGCCGGCGGAGGACGCTCTTCCTCCTTCGAATAACGACGCATCCACCCAAGGTAAGAACAACACGAATTATAAAAATAACGTCAATGATAATAAAATAAATGATTCGAAATTATAAAGGATCTGAACAATCTCATCCGGTGCAAAATACTCTGCCGGATACCGTCAAAATGCAGGTCATGAGGCGGGTAAACCGCCGGAAAAAGTCAAGGGATCGGAGGGAAAGGATCACGGTGAGGGAAAATCGAATCCAGGTGCAGCAACATCAAATAATTTCAAACGTGTGCAGAGTATTGGTCTTCAAGATTCGGTATTGCAGAGGAGAACAGGCAATTTGAAGGATGTTTACAGTCTGGGTAAGAAATTAGGGCAAGGTCAATTTGGGACAACATTTCTGTGCATCGAAAAGGAAACAGGCAAAGAATTTGCTTGCAAATCGATAGCAAAAAGGAAATTGACAACAAAAGACGATGTAGAAGATGTGAGAAGGGAGATTCAAATCATGCATCATTTAGCAGGACATCCTAATGTTATATCCATTGTTGATGCTTATGAAGATGCTGTTGCTGTTCATGTTATCATGGAGCTTTGTGGGGGTGGAGAATTATTCGATAGGATCATACAAAGAGGACATTATACAGAGAAGAAGGCTGCTGACCTGGCAAGGACTATAGTTGGAGTTGTGGAATCATGCCATTCCTTAGGGGTCATGCATAGAGATTTGAAGCCTGAAAATTTCCTTTTTAATAATGAACAAGAGGAAGCACCCCTTAAAACAATTGATTTTGGGCTTTCTATGTTCTTTAAGCCAGGTATTCCTTTATTTGATTAAATTATTTTAAGAAAGATGTAGTTTATGATGCATTATATTACATATAACGTAATTTCTGTTATATATATATATACATAAATTCAGGTGAAATGTTCACTGATATGGTTGGGAGTCCTTATTATGTAGCTCCAGAAGTGTTGAGAAAGTTTTACAGTCAAGAATGTGATATTTGGAGTGCTGGTGTTATCATATATATTTTACTGAGTGGGGTCCCACCGTTCTGGGATGGTGAGAATTTATCATTTTCATTTTTTTAAGGTTGAATTTACTTTTTGTTGTTGATTTTTATTTTATTTTATTTTGTTCAGAATCGGAACAAGGAATATTTGAGCAGGTATTGAAAGGCGATCTTGATTTTGCATCCGATCCATGGCCGGATATTTCCGATAGTGCAAAAGATTTGGTTAAAAAAATGCTTGTGAGAGATCCTAAAAGGAGGCTAACTGCAGCTGAAGTTCTTCGTGAGTATAATAAATCCCTATTTTTATATAATAATTATTTATTAGCATACTGTAATATCAGTTTACCACCATTTAATATGTTTCCTACAAGTGAGTATAAATCCCTGTCTTACACCGTGAGCATACTGTAAATGAAATGTCATAAAATTAGTTATAATAATACTTCCTCCGTATCAAAATAAGTGAATCACTTTAAAGTTCACGTTTTTTGAGGCAAAATAAGGTAATAAGAGATTAGTGAGATTAAATGGGGTAATTAGAATGAATGAGCCCCAAATATAGGAAGATGACAAAAATGAATGTGGCCCCACACCTTTAATGATGTTTAAAGAGGGATAAGTAAGGGTAAATGGGTAATTTTAAATATAAAAACTTACCAAATAAGGAAAGTGATTCACTTATTTTGATACACCCCAAAAAAGAAAGTGATTCACTTATTTTGATATAGAGGAAGTAATAATTTTCATTATTGTTAAAAACCGAAATTACCAAGAAAGGAAATCAAAAATCCAAAATTTGACATTAAAAGTAGTGAAAGCTCAGTTTTCGGCGATTTAGGAGTGAAAGATTAATTTTTTCGACATATATTAAGAGTGAAAGTTCAGTTTTTGATAAATTTAACGATCAAATATAGTTTAATTTGACATTACCAAATATTAACTTTTTTATTTTATTTATAGTTTTATTGAATTTAATGTTTTCACATTATCAAATTTCATATATTCTTGTAGGTCATCCTTGGGTTCAAGCTGATGGTGATGCTCCAGATAAGCCTCTTGATTCTGCTGTTCTTTCTCGTCTCAAACAATTCTCTGCTATGAACAAAATTAAGAAAATAGCAATTAGAGTGAGTTTTTAACTGTTTTCTCATAACTGTATTTTTATTTAAAGGTTTTTTTGTTTGTCTAAAATAACAACGTACTCTTACCTTTGTCAGTGTTTTGTTATTGTAAAAAGTTTTGCCCAATTTGGTCATTAAAAGATGGTTTTGCGTACCAATTGGATCATTAAAAACTTCTAAATAGATTATTTTATATAATAGTTATAATCATCTTAAAATCAAGCATTCTTATATGTAAATATTACATTTTTAATAAAATTATCAGTTTTGGAACAATAATATTTTTGTAAAAAAAATATTTTTTTCCGAAGAGAAACGTCTTTTAATGATTCAATTAGGACATAAAACCATCTCTGAATGACACATTTGGACAAAACTTTATACAATGACTAAACAGGGACAAATGTAGAAGTTAATTGTTATTTTAATCAAAAAACTGTTTCATATATATGTATGTATGTATATGTATATACATCATAGTGTCTATTACAATAATAATAAAATTTTCAGGTTATTGCTGAGACTTTATCTGAAGAAGAAATTGCTGGACTTAAAGAAATGTTCAAAATGATAGATAGTGATGACAGCGGTCAGATCACATTAGAAGAACTCAAAAAAGGCTTGGAAAAAGTCGGTACCAACTTGAAAGATTCAGAAATTGAACGTCTTATGGAAGCGGTAAATAAATCATGTTTTTAATTTCACTCTTTGCAACTAATCTGCATGAATTTAAGTCATTTTATGTGAAAACATAACACAAATTATTCGGCTTTAAATCTGACTAATCAATGTCTTTTTTGGGCCATTCAACAACCTGATAAAGTGATGATGTGGCAGAAAACGAATCGACCCGTTCATAATTAGGCGGGTCAAAATTTATCTGTATGTTTTTTTAATGAGACGAACTTTAAAAATGTTTCAGGCGGATATCGATAACAGTGGTACAATAGATTATGGTGAATTTATTGCGGCAATGTTACACATAAATAAAATCCATAAAGAAGATCATATGTATGCTGCTTTTTCCTATTTTGATCAAGATGGTAGTGGATATATCACTCAAGATGAACTCCAACAAGCTTTTGATAAATTCGGTCTCGGTGATATACATCTTGCTGATGTCATGCGTGACATCGACAAAGATAATGTACGTATTTTCTTAATCTCATTATTTCATTTTTGTTAATAATTTATCCTCTATTAGACAAAAACATATAGTTTAAAAAATGTGCAATTAGTGCAGTTTTTAGTCAAGTGAATGACACTTTTATCCTTTTTAGAATTTACAATGTATGATGCAGTTTTGTTTTTTAGTGAATTTAGGGGTAGAATGGGAAAATTGATAAATAACTATGGAAGTTAGATAATTATTTTGGGAGTTATGGAAACGTTATTAGTAAAATGTGTTCAAGTAGGACTTTTAAGGAAAATATCATGGAAAATAGATAACTTACTTTCAATTTTATAACAAAATTTCTAAAAAAAACCCGACTTTCATACCCATTTGACATATTCAGTTTCTTATTCAGTTTCTCTAAAAAAAACCTAACTTTTACCATTTACTTTTTACAAATTTTCAGGATGGACGGATAGATTACAGTGAATTTGTGGCAATGATGAAAGAGGGTGATTTCGGGAAGAACATAAGCCTTCGTATGAAGACATGAAGTAGCATAGTAACTTTATTCATTTATAATTTTATCTCTTTTAACTATTTTACCTTTTAAATTTATTCAAAAATTCAAACAATTAGTGAGTCATCATCCTTGTAAAGATACATACATCAGCCACCACAATTTGATCAATTCTTAGGTAATTTTTTTTTTGTTTCCTTAAAAATGCAATTAATTGGTAGATATGATATTGTAATAACTACTACATATCGTAACAGATGGAACACACACTTGTGTGAGCTTCATTCTTTTGGTCACATGAAAAGTGTTCAATTGTTTCACGTTATATTATCTTTCTCCAAAATATCTTTTTGAGTAGTTTTAATATTTTTGGTTCGACTAACTACTAATATTATGATTTTTTTATTATTCAATTCAATCTATAGAATTGAGTATGAATAACTAAGTTTTATAATGTATTTTCAATTTTCAATAAGTTTTACAATTTTTAATGTTTTATTTTAATATATCCTTTTAAACAAAGATACGTCGTTATAATGATAAGACCTAAATAAATTACATTCACATACATAGCTAAGCATGCATTAAAGGTTTATGTGTGGCTATATTTATGCATGTCGAGAAATATGTGCAATCTTTGAAAACGACCAAATCCTCACCTATATATGGAGCTACATCCGATTATGCCATGACACCTCATCACAACGCTCGCTTCTGATTGGACGAAAATGCCACATGTAAATCGTTCATTGGTCCAACCATTCTTCAACAACTACACAATGGAATAACGATTCACAGTTATTTTCGTCCAAAAATTCAGGCGTGCAAATATGGTATTAGCACTACTTGCAGCCTGTCAACGATATCTTTTTTCAACATATGCGAAGAATGATATTAATTACGGCCAAATCGTTCAAACATACCAAAATTAATTACGCCCAATTAATTACGGCCAATTAATTACGCCCAAAATATAATACCATATTCAACTTGTAACACCGCAAAATTTAGAAAGCGTTTTTTTTAAATGCCCGAAGGCGATTAGGTTATCCTTTAGGTTAGTTTAGTTTAGTTTAGTTACAAACAAGGTCCCACAATAAGTTTCCAAAATAAACATTGCTTAAACAATACAATAACGGTGTCACTTAAACGACATGGCTCAGTTTACAAACACAACCCTTTGAGCTTGGTCAATCATCCCGTCCAAAGCACCGATCAACCTGAAAAGATTCAACGAGGGAGGGATTAGCACAAAGCTAAGTGAATGAACATAAACTACAAATTATACAAAGCTCGACAAGCAAGCACCAACATCTCCACGAATGTTACTCCTCATAACCGCTTAACCGTTGTTCCCCTGAATCACTGTTCCACCGAACCAGTAACCGCTAACTGTCTAATCACTAAGCACGGAAGTAACTCTACATCTCCGCCTACTAACCTCGGAAGTAGATTCTACATCTCCGATTGCTAACACGGAAGTTATAAAACATCTTCGCGTTGGGTAAACACTATCACTGAGGAACGGTGGCTTTGCGGGCCTTAAACCGTGGTTGGCCAGAACCACAGTAACCGTTGGCGCTTCGTATCCAACACCCCGGGCAACTCCCTCCCCTTAACCATGTAACGCATACAGGTAAGGTCGGATACCCTATTAGTCGATACCCTTTGCCCAGCCGTCATCCATCCGACACTGACCTCTTACCTATCCTCGATTTCCACTAACCGAGTTATTGCTACCAATCAAGCAAAACCTTTCCATCTATGTGCACATATCCTATTTCGTCTAACCCGATCGAACAGGTACCAAACAAGCAAACTGTCAAGATTCGCGCCCGAAAACGACCTGAAAAACCTGAAATCTGAAGTTCACGATCGTGAACAATAGTTCACGAACGTGAACTAGAGTTCACGCCGTGAACTAGAGTTCACGATCGTGAACTCTCTACAGGGAAGTTCCCTGCATTTTTCCTGTATTTTCCTGCATATTTTCTGTATATTCCCGCACCTTTCTCCCAACAGGCAATACCAAACCGATTGTAACCGAACACAAGTTTGAGGTTAAGTCCACTCACCGTAACCTTCAATTCCTGTAACTCAGTGAGCTAATATCACTGAGTTTCCTCCTCGGATCCTGTACACCAAAGAACACTGAGTTAATAACCGGTACTCATTAATAATCACCAATATTAACAATAATGAACACTAACTCTCCACCAAGTGTTATAAGTACTAATTCTAACACATAAGTATATTAAACCCACTTATACATACACAATTCAACAATTGGGTCAATCCACCATTTAATCACCCGAACGGGTCAAAACCGGATTATTAAACAATAATAGTTTCTATAACTACAACCACATCATCCACTTACAATTCACCAATTGTTACCAATAACATTTCTAACAAAATACTTATACTTGCACAATCCAAGTTTCTTAAGTCACTTTTCTACCAATTGGCACAAACGGGTCAAAGCCCGAACATAACTATATACTTACCAAAATTCCACCATCTATCACACACTCACTACAACTAACAAGTCATAATCATATAGCAATTCATCAAGTTCATAGTTACCAACAATCCATGTATTTTACTTCCAAATTACTAGTTAACCACTTTAACCAAAAACATCCAAGCACTAGTTAGCATTTCATCAATCTCACCAATACTTGGTTTAATACAACTAACACATTTAACATGTCATTTTAACATATCTAGACTTTACATCCGTAAAACGTATAAATGACATTTTAGCCCAACTAGTCACACCAACACAATTACTAGTTCATAATTTAAGCATAAACCACCCAAACACTAACTAGTTAATCCATCCAAACATACAATACTTGATTTAAATCATAACCCACATCTCTAAAATGTTCTTTTAACATTTCTAGCAACAAAACCCATAGAGTTATAATTGACATATTTAACATATCCATGTCACAAAACCCATAACACTTACTTTTAACACAAACACACTAACTTGTACATTTGGCTAAAATGATTGTACCTTGTGCTAAATTACTTGTACTCATACAACAATACATGCCAAAACTTGTATAAACACCTAACATAGCATCTTCAACACGAATTACCAACAAAACCTCAAGAATCATAAACCCTAATTTATCAACTTGCAAGAACTCAAAAACAAATACATCTAGGTCGAAGCTTACCTCAAGAGCTATCCAAAAACGAGATTAGATTTTCGGTTGAGCAAGAAACAAACTTTGGATCTTCAAGAACACTATGAAGAAGGTAATGGTTTTGAGAGAATTTGGTTTATTAAAATAAAAAAGAAAGTGAAATGAGATAAATGGAAACAAGATGGACAATGTGAAAAAGTGTGATGGGTCCCTCCCCCATCTCCAATTCTGCCGAACATACTCTCAAGGGGGGCCCCACTTGATTTTTTTCTAGCTTTGAAGAAATACAATACCAAAAGTCCCGTTCGTAGTTAATTTATTTAAAATACCAAACGAACTCTATTTTTAGCCACGAAAATATATTCGGAAACGATATTAAAAGGAGAATCCAAAAATATAAAAATCATGAAATCCTTTAAACATTTCAGTAATCGGGTATTTTAATCCCTTGATTAAAATATCACAAAATGACAAAAGGTCAAATAATTCATTTAACATTTAATCAATTTATTCCACATATGGTCAAATAGATATTTATCAAATATCAATATATACCTAAAACTACTAGGCCGATTTTAGGATGTTACACAACTTGATATTTAAATTCAAACATACCAAATCCCGAAATATCATGCAGCCCACATAATCATAGCCTTTTTCATCGTGATTTGTCATTCAAGAAGAGATCCACCCCTATATAAACTGTGAATTTTATACGAAAATCATAAAACTTTCACCCCTGCAAAAAGCGAACTGCCATCAGTTGAAGGTACATACTATCGTATTTTCAATTTTTTATAAGCAAATACTAAATACTAAATTGGGTTGTTTTCATTCTTTTTGGTACATACTATCATCTCTCCAATATAATTATAATTTTGTAGTTTATATCTTCCATAACAAATCAGTTCATCTTCATTCTTTTTCATCGTTTTTTACTGTATTTTATGACTCCATGTTTTTTAATCATCTATTTCGTTGACATTGCAGGAAAAGTAATTGCTAAAACACAAACAGATCTTCTGTGCAAGGGAATTTATAAACCCTATTTTTAGTTGTTTATTTACACGTTTAAGAAATCCGAACTGTTATTTTGGATTTACTAACAAGGTTTCAAAAAAACCTTGATTTTACATATCATTCCAATCTAACTGTACGCATGCATCTTTATTAAAATTTTAGTTTAATAAAATTATAAAGATTTAGTTAATTAACAACCTATTTTTTAAAAATCTGTTTGACTTTAGTAGTCAAAAAGTTTGGCCGCAACCCAGTCAAACAGTTTAATTAATAAAGCAAATATTAATTAAACAGTAAAAACGTATAAATCACAATTTGACTGGGTAAGTCAAACAGTAAAAACAGTTATAACAGTAAAAACCTTTTTTTAAAACTGTTATTATAATGTTTTTTAATAAAATTAATTTGTCGCTTGATAAATCCAAGCTGGGATCAACTCAAGGAATTGCGCGGTGTTATTTATCCGTCATATAGAGATCCGTGTTTTGCCCATTGGGCTTCTACAGGACGACAAAGAGTACATTGATGGGTTGTTGGAAGCAAGTTTTTGGGGAATGGGTGATTATCTGCGTTCTTTTTTTGTCATGCTACTCATGACTGATAGTATGTCTCGTCCCGAGTTTGTCTGGGAAAAAACTTGGTATGTTTTGGCAGAGGATGTGTTAAACGTTGAACGAAGGAAGCATAACGATCCAGGTAATACTGAAAAACAACTCACTCAGTTTAATCGCTACTTTTTGTTTCATAATTGACTAAAAGTGTTTCATAATCTTATCGTTTATTAATGCAGAATTACAACTTTCTGACACACAAAGGATGAATATATGTCTTACGTATATTGAACACATGCTGCTTTGTAATAACAAGAGTTTGAAGTCTTTTTCAAACATGCCATATCCGGCTGAAGAATACATAATGGAAAATTACAACCGGCTAATACACGACGAGGAATCGTACAATAGAGATGAACTCCGCGAGCAGCATCAAACTCTTTATGCCAGCCTTACATCAGAGCAGAAACGTATCTACAGATTAGTCATGGACTCCGTTAATAATGAAAAGGGTGGAATGTTCTTCGTATATGGTTACAGTGGTACTGGGAAGACTTACCTGTACAAAACTATGTCTGCTGCATTACGTTCCCAAGGGTCAATAGTATTGAATGTTGCATCAAGTGGTATTGCGGCCCTTTTGTTGGACGGTGGTAGGACGGCTCATTCTAGGTTTGCACGTACTTATTATACTAGAACAAAACATTATATTATTGAATTTTATACTTTTTATATAAATTGCTAATTTTGTACTATGTCCAGGTTTGCAATTCCTATTAATGTGGTGGAAGATTCATTGTGCCACATATCAGCTGACGGTGACCTTGCTGAGTTGATACGAAAAGCCAAGCTAATTATCTGGGACGAGGCACCAATGTTTAACAGATATTGTTTCGAGGCGTTTGATAGAACCCTGAGAGACATATGCAGGCAGGACCCTTCGACACCGTCAAAATCTGTATTCGGTGGAAAAGTTGTTTTGTTTGGTGGTGATTTTCGGCAGATTCTTCCTGTTATTCCAAACGGCTGTAGGCAAGACGTGTTTCATGCAACTATCAATGCATCATATCTTTGGGACCACTGCACTGTCTTGAATTTAACAGTAAACATGAGGCTGGGTTCGGGAGCATCTGGGGTTGAAAGAAAAGAAATAAAGGAGTTTGCAGATTGGATACTCGATATTGGATACGACACTATAGGTGTGTATTTATTTTATTTATAATTTTTTATAAACCGTTCCAATAGATTTTTTAATGATATCAAGTTTTTTCTAATTATCTAAACACAGGTGGTGAAAATGATGGTGAATCATCAGTAGAGTTCTCGGACAACATGCTGATTTCAGCGTCTGATGATAACATTGGGGCTATTATTGCAGAAACATACCCTCATTTGTTGGATAATCTATGGCAACCCATCTTTTTTCAAGGTAGAGCCATTCTTGCTCCCACGCACGAAATGGTTGACCTCATAAACGAACGTATGTTGTCTTTAATTCCCGGAGAACAAAAGACGTACGAGTCATCGGACTCGGTTTCCGCTGCAGATGAAGATGATACTATGTTTAACCTTGATCTTTACACCACTGACTTCTTGAACAACATAAAAATGTCAGGTGTCTCGCAGCATATCTTGAAGTTAAAGATCGGCACTCCGGTAATGTGTATGCGGAATATTGATCAGAAAGCTGGATTGTGCAACGGAACCAGACTTCAAATATTACGAATGGGGGTAAATATAATCGAGGGTAAAATCATATCTGGCGGCAAGGTGGGTACAATTTGCGCTATCCCTCGAATGGTTATTAGTCCTTCCGACAACAAGATGCCTTTCAAATTGAATCGGAGGTAATTTCCTGTTCAGGTATGCTTTGCTATGACCATTAATAAAAGTCAAGGTCAGACGTTGTCTCAGGTTGGTTTGTTTCTGCAAAAACCGGTATTCTCACATGGCCAGCTTTATGTGGCTGTATCACGAGTTAAGAACAAGAACGGATTGAAGGTCATTTGTTGTGACATCGATGGGAATTACACTAATTCAACAACAAATATAGTTTACAAAGAAGTCTTATTTCGTTTGTAAATTTTATGTAACATTTCTTCATGTATCGGTTTTTTCTACCAATTCATCATTAGAGCTACAACATTATTATGTCATTTTTAAAATTATTAATCTTTGTTGTCATTTTTCTACATACTAAATTTTGAAGCATACCCGTCCATCGGGCGGGTTATGTAGCTAGTATGTGTATATATACACGTTTCTTGATAAATTATTAACATTTTAACTTAGTTTTTTTTAAATACGTCGAAAATGCCTCGGAAAATATATATTATTAGAAAGTTCTAATTTATTCAAGTCAGTATGTAGAAATAAGTATGAACACACAATTTTTATGTCGAGTTTTTAACACTTTTTACAACTTTTGACATTTTATTATAATACTCTTTTATACAAATTTTTACATTAATAAAAATGACAGTACTAAAATAATTACTTTCTAGACAGATAGATAAACATGTGCTAGAAGTCATGTACAACTATATTTATACATGTTGAGAGATATGTGTAATTTTTCAAAACAACCAAATATGGGTAAGAAAATGCCTCAAAAAATATATACACTCTAACATATTAACTTAGTTTTCTAAAATCATTAAAAATCCACAGTTGCCACCTCCAATCTTTACACAATTACCACCACAACCATAATAACCACCACCACAACGTCCAGAAACCGCCGCCGAGAAAGCCCATAGAAAGGGAGAAAATTTACCGCGAGCACGTCTCAACAGGTTGTGTGTCGTGGGATGCGGAGCAGGAGATATTATTGGCTGGGTGCTGGGTGGTTGTTTCTCAAGATTGTCAATCAGGAACCGACCAAACTAACGATTCATTTTGGCACCGAGTCACGAGAAAGTTCAACAAAAGTATAGAGACCCTGCATATCAAAGACATGCTGATGGGAAATTGGACGATGTTAAACAATAATTGACAACGGTTCAACGTTATTTACAAACGTTTAAAACATATTAGTAAAACATAATTACTCCGGTGGTTTGTGAAATTGAGAGGGAATGGTTTTTAATTGTTAAAGTGCATCAATCTTTTACATGTAATATTTTATTAACCGCTGAATTATCAGCAAAATTCATATAATAAACCCATTTTAAAATATATATACAATCTTCTCCTATATATGAGGCTACATTTGATTTATGTTTGCCAACTAGGCAGTTTGGAGCAATCTCATTCGCTAACAATGCCATGTGTAATTCTAGGATTGGCCAACATGTCATGTCTCTCTTTCCATTAATTCGGGTTTAAAATTAGAATTAATTGAATTTTCCTTAATTAACAACTTTATTATCGGAAATGATTTAAGAGTGATACAAACAAAAAATCCGAATTTGCTGCTAACATCATGCTATTACCTATTTTAAAAGTTTAATTTAATATTAATTTATAGAACTCCATAAAAGTGAACTAAGATTTCAGAGCAATATTTCATATATCAAATACGTATATTTAAACCATTTAGTATTTTAGGTTTTAGTTATAAAAACTTTTGAAGCCTTCCCATGTATCAAGAACACCACTTTAAAAGTTCAATAAATTCAACCATGTAATTTTTACGCTTATTTTCTATAAAATTATTTACAGAAAAGTTTTATTGCGCCTCTAAATTTCTTATACCATTTATTCATGTATCAAAAATAGATTCTCATCATTTCAATTATGGTTTGTTATGTTTGTTATGTTATTTGAACCGTATCACTATATTTTCTTATATTTTTTTTGAAGAATGGGCGGGCTTTGAAAATGCATTGCTACGTAAAGCTGCCTGTTTGTATTTCTTAACCTCCAAATGAGCCAATCTAGCAACACATTGTAGTTTTGCAATTACGATAGGCTCTAAATCAGTTTTATAACTACGTAAAGCTAATGTCGTAGGTGATGCCTCACGTTTTGTTTGATGGTGATTTTCGGCAAATTCTTCATGTTATTCCAAACGGCTGTAGGCAAGACGTGGTTCATGCGACGATCAGTGCTTCATATCTTTGGGACCACTACACTGTCTTGAATTTAACAGTAAACATGAGGCTGGGTTCGGGAGCATCTGAGGTTGAAAGAAAAGAAATAAAGGAATTCGCAGATTGGATACTCGATATTGGCAACGACACTATAAGTATGTATTTCATTTATTTGTAATATTTTATAAACCATCCATGTTTTTTTGAATGATATCAACTTTTTTCTAATTATCTAAAAACAGGTGCTGAAAATGATGGTGAATCGTCAATAGAGTTCCCGAACAACATGCTGATTCCAGAGTCTGATGATAACGTTGGGGCTATTATTCAAGAAACATACCCTCAGTTGCTGGATAATCTATGGCAACGCAGCTTTTTTCAAGATCGAGCCATTCTTGCTCCCACACACGAAATGGTTGACATCATAAACGAACGGATGCTTTCTTTAATTCCCGGAGAAGAAAAGACATACGAGTCATCGGACTCGGTTTCTGCTGCAGATGAAGATGATACTATGTTTAACCTTGATCTTTACACCACTGATTTCTTGAACAGTATAAAAATGTCAGGCGTCCCGCAACATATCTTGAAGTTAAAGATCGGCGCTCCGCTAATGTGTATGCGGAATATTGATCAAAAAGCTGGATTGTGCAACGGAACGAGACTTCAGATATTACGATTGGGGGTAAATATAATCAAAGGTAAAATCATATCTGGCGGCAAGGTTGGTACAATTTGCGCTATTTCTCGAATGGTTATTAGTCCTTCCGACAACAAGATGCCTTTCAAATTGAATCGGAGGCAATTTCCTGTTCAGGTCTGCTTTGCTATGACCATTAATAAAAGACAAGGTCAGACGTTGTCTCAAGTTGATTTGTTTCTGCAAAAACCGGTATTCTCACATGGCCGACTTTATGTAGCTGTATCACGAGTTAAGAACAAGAACGGATTGAAGGTCATTTGTTGTGACAGAGATGGCAATTACACTAATTCAACAACAAATGTCGTTTATAAAGAAGTCTTATTTCGTCTATAAATTTTATGTAACATTTGTTCATGTATCAAATTTTGTACAAACTTATCATTACAGCTATCGATTCTTATGTCATTTTTAAAATTATTGATATTTGTTGGTATTTTTCTATATTATATCTCTTGAAGCATGCCCGCCCAGTCGGGCGGGCTATGAAGCTAGTTATTAAATATGACTGTTAACAAAATCACAAATAACATGAAATTTAGAGGGTGACATGTGTCACACAAAAACGACATAGAACTTGGATCAATTGCTTTTCAATTTCATCATCTATTATCTCTGTGTTTTGTTTTTAGGGCTAAAAGTAAATTTAAAGGTCAAGAATGTATCAATCAATTTCCCGAATTTAGGTTTCCATTCGTTCGTAATCACTTCCATCTTCTCTGATTCAGTACCTCCTGAGTTTGAGTCCGCCCTGGTAAGCAAGCAATCTCTCTGTCACACAATCAACACGCAATTTGCAATTTGATTTTAAATTAAATTGATCGAAGACCGATTTCATGTTATTTTTCACATATCTACATTTCTAATTTAAAGTTCCTGTTTTCCCCCAAATGAATCGTTTTGAGATCGAAGAACTTACTCGATTCTGATAAATGTATTTTCGGTTAATTCCGTACTCTTTATTATTATTACGCTTGTAATTGTTTGTTTAATCTACATGCTAGCAATGTGATTCTTCTAGTAAGTTCCTAATTTTTGTTCACATCGATTAAATTGGATGTCAGAAACAAATTTAAGACCAGAGTAACCGTCAACCACTACTAGATCCATTTAGGAAATTAATGCTTTGATATTTCCCTTCATTGATGTGTTATTGGTTTCTGGTATGATTGTTTATTTACATTTCATATTTGATTATTTTCAATTTAATTAAATTGGTTAGTTATTGGTTTTATAGGTTACAGTAGCAGATATGGAGCGGTTCGCTAGTTCTCCACGTCTCATGATCGTATCAGATCTTGATCACACAATGGTAGGTGCTATAATCATAAATTTAAAAATTAAACCAAGATTAATTATTTAATTACAACTAATTAGGCCTACTTTATACCTTTATTCTCAGGTTGATCATCATGATCCCAAGAATATTTCTATACTAAGATTTAACGCCTTATGGGAAGCTAAATACCGCCATGATTCATTGCTTGTATTCTCAACAGGAAGATCACCAACATTATACAAACAATTAAGGAACGAAAAACCTATGTTAACACCAGATATAACCATAATGTCTGTAGGAACCGAAATAACATATGGTAATGATATGGTCCCAGATGAAGGTTGGGTTGACTTTTTGAATAAAAACTGGGATAAAAATATAGTTTCAGAAGAAACAAGCAAGTTTCCTGAACTCACTATGCAGGTATGATTAATTTATAATTTTATTTAATAATCATTGTAATTAATATTAATTAAATAAAGGAAGGGTATTATGGGGATATTTTCTAATGAAAATGCAGTCTGAAACTGAGCAACGCCAACACAAAGCGAGTTTCCATGTTCAGAAAGAAAAAGCTCAAGAAGTAATGAAGACTCTTTCTGAACGTTTAGTCAACCGAGGGGTAAGAATTAAAATTAAAGCTATAAAATTATTTAAAAAATTATAAGTTATTAATAAATAATACTAAGAAAAATTTAAATGCTTATTTATTTATTCAAAAATTAGGTTTTTTTATTCTTCTTACGTTGATTTGGAAATTTCTTGGTTGTCAGTTAGATGTAAAAATAATTTACAGTGGTGGAATGGATTTGGATATTTTACCCCAAGGTGCTGGAAAAGGACAAGCTCTTGCTTACTTGCATAACAAGTTAAAAGAAATGGGAAAATTACCAAAAAATACCCTTGCATGTGGAGATTCTGGGAATGATGCTGAGTTATTCACTATTCCAGATGTTCATGGTGTCATGGTTCGTGACTCATTATTTTTTTGTTTTTAAATTTGTTTAAACTGATTTCTATTTATATATGCAGGTGAAGAATGCACAAGAAGAATTGTTGCAATGGCATGCTGAAAATGCCAAAAATAACCCTAAAATAATTCACGCAAGTGAAAGATGTGCAGGTGGTATTATAGAAGCAATTGGTCATTTCAAATTGGGCCCAAATATATCATCAAGAGATGTAACCGATTTATCAGATGCCAAATTGGACCATTTTGACCCTGCGTATGAAGTGGTTAAATTCTACATGTTTTTTGAAAGATGGAGACGTGCAGAAGTTGAAAATGCTGAAGTTTATTTGAGCAATCTCAAAACCGTTTCCGTATGTTTACCAACATTTTTAATATTTGCATATAATCTTGGTATCATAATTAACGCTAATTAGTGTGTTAAGTACGATTATGTTTCTAACCAAAATAATTATTGTGTTAATTAATCTTTTTATTTTGATGTAGTCTCCTTCTGGGGTGTTTGTTCATCCTACGGGTATCGAGCGGTCTCTTCATGATTGTATTGACAAATTAAGAAATTGTTGTGGTGACAAAAAAGATAAACATTATCGTGTTTGGGTTGATCAAGTTTTCCCCACACAAATTGATTCTGACACGTGGATTTTGAAGTTTAAAAAGTGGGAGCAAACCGGTTAGTTATTATTCAATTGAGACATATTTCTTTAGCCAAAATAATACTGTAACAAATAAATAATCCCTGTGGTCTTTCATTTTTGCAAGTTCTGTCCTAAACAACTTTTAGGGGCAAAACCTGCAAAAATGAAAGATTATAGGGACAATTTCTATAATTTACCCAATAATTAATAATTAAATAAAATAAAATAGTTTATAATGAGTTTGTGAAAATATAGGTGAAGAACAGGAGGGTTGCTTAACCACGGTTGTAGTTAGCTCAAAGGTAAGGATTGTGATTTTCTTAATCATATCTGACACACTAATTATATACAAAAATGGATTTTTTACTAAAAGCAATGTGCTTTTACATCTGTGTCCCTATTTAGTTATTGTACAAATTTTGTCCAATTGGTTAGATAAAGATGATTGTGTCTCGTTTTGGGTTATTCGGCAACCTGATGAACTGATGACATGTAATATGGTCATTTTGTTACCGTCACATCATTGGTTTATCAAGTTACTGAAGGACCCAAACGGGAACAAAAAAACATCTTTTAATGCCTCAATTTGATATAAATTTATACATGCATGGACAAATATAAGAGTTTGTTAGTTATTTTAGAGTTTATTTTGCCACGTGAGCTAAAAAAATGTGTCCTCCTTACTTTTTAGGGGGTGATTTTTATACCACATCTTTTAATCCATCTATCACAATAAATGCTTTACATACTTGTACAGTTTGTAGGATTACTTGTATATTGTGGTAGATGCATCAAAATATATGGTATGAAAATTAATTCCCTTACTTTTTAGTGTATGATTTTTCTTTTTTACATTTATTTTCAGGGAGTGAAACCTACACAAGGGTTAACTTGGCTTCATGTGCATCAAACATGGATTAGTGGCACGACACATAATACTCACAAGGATTGGTTCTTTTAAGATTGTGCGGGCCCGCCTTTTAAATATCTTGGTTAAATAAGCTGATGTCATAAAAAGCTACCAATTTTCTACAAATAAACTCATGGGATTATCTTTAAATTTCTCTAAATCAACTTTTGATTTTATATTTGTATTTTTCTATCTAAATTTGACAATCATCTTCTTTTCTTAATTGAATTTTGCTTTTGTTTCCATTCTTCATTTTTTAGGCATAATGCTATGCTGCCGAAATAGTTCCTCATGCAAAGAGGCTAGGTCTGTGCACGGTTCAATAATTTAATAATTAATCCGAACCGAATCACTCAGAATTGAACCGAGAAAATTGTTTCGGCCGAATCAAGGACTTCTTCTAGGCACTTTCAAACGTTGTTTTCTGAACTCACAAATAAACCCCTTTAACTATTACGTATTTTGCAACAAATTGTCACTAAACTAACGGTCATTTACATACTAGTATTTGATAAGAATATTCTAATAGGTGCAAAATAGAGTGGAGGAAAAATAGTAACGAAAATTTCACTGACAAATTTTATTCTAAATTTCACTCAAGAGTATATTGCAAGAATAACCTTTGTAATTTGATCAAGAGTAGATTGCTAGAATAGCCTTTGTAATTTGATTAAACTGCATGTTTGGTTATCATGGCCAAATTGCACTTTTTGGTATTTAAAGGAATTTAAATGTTTAGAGAACCAATAAAGAACAACTTTGAGTTGGATACGAAGAAGCGATAAAGAACGAAAAAAATACAATATAGGCAGAATAAATATGGTGACCGATTTGAGATGAATCACTCTATTTTTATTGTTGATACATGTTATTTGTATACTTGCTTAACTCTGTCACACAAGTCTCGTTCTCACGGGAATATATTCATGTTTCTGACATACTCTGATATGCATAAACCTCATGCACACATTTTTATAAACATATTCATAGGTAAATGTTCAAGGTAGTCCAAGGATTTTAGCTAGTCCCAAGGGACAATTAATAACTATTGGATCAAGAAAAAGTCAAAGGTCAAGATCAAGATTCAAACCATACAAACACATGTGCTTCAATATATCAATACCTCACCCACCTCCGGCGGCCGGAGACGGCGGTGGACGGTGGCGATGGGCGGCGGCGGCAGACGGCTGCCGGAGGTGGCCGCCGGCGGTGGTGACCGGCGGTGGTGGTCGTGACTTGAAACACATGTGCTTCACTAAATAACAGTTGTTTTGAAAATAAATGAGTGTATATGTACAACCAAGCACATGTGTTTCATGACTTGAAACACATGTGTTTCGTTACTAGAAGCACATGTGTTTCAATAATAACAGTTGTTTTGAAAATAAAGGATTGTATATGTACAGCCAAGCACATGTGTTTCAAGTAATGAAGCACATGTGCTTCGTATGCTCCCATGTGTTTTAAAAACTCATGTTTTTAATTACTTGAAACACATGTGCTTCGTAGTTCATATGCTCTCATGTGTTCTAGAAACTCATGTTTTTAGTGAAACACATGTGTTTCGTGACTTGGAACACATGTGCTCCGTGGTTCGTTTACTCCTATGTGTTTTAGAAACTCATGTTTTTAGTGAAACACACGTGTTTCGTGAATTGAAACACACGTGTTTCGTGAATTGAAACACACGTGCTTCGTGACTTGAAACACATGTGCTTCGTGACTTGAAACACATGTGCTTCGTATGCTCCCCTGTGTTTAATAAACTAATGTTTTTAGTGACTTGAAACACATGCATTTCACTAAATAACAGTTGTTTTGAAAATAAAGGAGTGCATATGTACAACCAAGCACATGTGTTTCATGACTTGAAACACATGTGTTTCGTTACTAGAAGCACATGTGTTTCACTAATAACAGTTGTTTTGAAAATAAAGGAGTGTATATGTACAGTCAAGCACATATGTTTCAAGTAATGAAGCACATGTGTTTGTAAGCTAAAAGCATATGTGCTTCAATAATAACAGTTCTTTTGAAAATAAAGGAGTGTATATGTACATCCAAACACATGTGTTTCGTGACTTGAAACACATGTGCTTCTAGTAACACTTGTGTTTTAGTGAAACACATGTGTTTCAATACATCAATACCACCACCACCCCCATTACCACCAGCACCTTCACTATCAGCCACCAACTCCGCCGCCGGCCACCGGCGGCGGACGACGGCGATCGGCGGTGGTCGGCGGCGGGCGGCGGTGGCTGTAGGTGGCAGTGGCTAAGGGACTTGATCTTAACAATCTTGATCCAATAGCTAGAATTTGTCCCTTTGGATTATGCAAGACTCTTCGACTTTCTAGAATACAACTCCATATTCATAATTGCATGTCATTTTGCACTTTTGCCGAATGTAGTACTAGAAGCAGTATCTCTATTTTCAGATAAATGTATGATTATCTATATCCTACCTCCTACATACCCCTCTATTAGAAAAAAGTTAAGTATTGTTATTATTGTATTTTTTGGTTCTTTAGTGGTTCTCCATATACCCAACTCAAAGTCGCAACTTGCTTACCGAAGAAAACATAAAATAAAAATTTATATGAACAAAAACAAATATTCGAGAGACGGTTTTTGTACATTTTCTCCTAACAATATCGCATCCAATTTGGACTCTATTAAAATATTCATATATACCTTTAAAATAATTGAAGTATTACATAAAATGCCCCTTCTTCTATAACACATAAGTCCTTGTGATTTCATGAACAGGCAAATAAAACAAGTTGGAGAGACTCGTACGATGACCACTAAAAATATCGCACCGGAATACTTCAATTTCACGGCGACATAGAAGCTCGGATTCGTGTTATTTTTCAACAATTGGATCGTTAAAGAGATCGCTAGTTAATTTCTAGTTACTCTGAATCTCGATTTGGTTACTATGACGATTCAAAATATTGTGATCCGTCAGTATACGGTGGATCGACCACAGCCATTGCTACAAGTACAAAATTCGCCGAACAATCGGTTCGCCGAGTTCGCCGGTGGAACGACAGCTGAGTGTGCAGCGGTCTGCTGCTGTTTTCCGTTATCGTTAATGAATTTGTTGATATTGGCGGTGTACGGTGTTCCGGCAGGGCTGTACCGGAAGGCGTTGAGGAAGAAACGACGTCGTAAGCTTTCGAAGAAAGGATTGTTAATCCAAGGCGGTGACGCCTATGGCGATGGCGATTTAAGTAGTCACGATCGGAGTAGCTACGACGGATCGGAGTTACTGGTCCATCAGACGGTCTGCTACGACGCGGAGGAGATGTGGATTGATTTGCCGGCGGCGATGGAGGTTGATAGTGACGTCATTGAATTAGAGAACGAAATGTGGAACAAGTTTTTTGGAACGGGGTTCTGGCGAAGCGGTTCGCAGAGAGTCGATTGAACATTACGAAACGACGACGTGTGGGCCATCACATGACACATCTATCATGTTTGACCTCCTGATGACTCATGCACATGTGACTTGTACGGTATGAGTCAGCAATGCATGAATGGAAAACTGTAGAAATGACCTCTTTCATGTCCATATTTACTCTCATTGCCATTGAGATTGTCTCGAATTTGAACGAGCAACGATTTTGTTCGGTTTAATCAAGTAATGAGATGTGAATATGATAAATAATGAATGGATTTAATAGGTCAATTATTGTATGAGTAAGATGATGAATTAGAAATAATTATTTAAAAAATTATAATTTTTCTCTATTAATATCTTGGAAAATAAATTATTAGATCGGTTTGGAACATTGTGATATTTTACAGTTTTGATGTTTAGAATGCTATTGTTTGATTGTTTACCTAATCTTATCGATGTATATTTGTTATAAAAATAAACGTGATAATTATATGCTATAATCAAATGATCTTTTGTCGAATGTATATTAAACTCTTTGAAAAGTACCATTATGTTTTAGAATGAGAAAGTTGAATAAGTCTAGCAATACATTGTGTTTTAGATGTTGATTCTTTTGACCAAATTATCATTTACATAAATGGTAACGTGGATTGGTGGGTACAACAAATCCACACCCAAAGTGTACTTTTTCTTCCCATTTTATCGGTTTGTCTAAAATAATTTTTTATAACTCAAAAGACGAGGTAAACATTTATCAAATATCATAAGAAGATTAAATCATATATATTACGAGTAAAAATTAACAACATTGTTGGAATATAAGTATTCTATTATTGATGCTGCAGTTAATACTGATGATATCTTGGAGCTGCTACAAGACTTAGTACTGATGGGGCAGAATTACAAAGATACTACTGATGATCAACTTACTACTGACGATGCTGTTTACTACTGATGTCGGTATATGGAACAGATCGTATGCGAGATTCTAGCAGATTTAGTTTAGAATGTTTATCTTTTTGTAATTTGATTGTAATCTAGTCTTAGAGTAACTAGGGTTATAATGTTAGGCTTCAAGGACTATTATATATAGTTCCTTATGAATTGTAAACATGCGTGTATTGATCGATTAATTAATACATTGAAGCTTTTTGTGATAAATTGTGTTCTTGTTTATTCTCATTCAATTTACAGTTTACAGTGTTCTTATTCAATCAGTATAGTGTTAATCCGCTGTAACTTCTATTGTTAAATAGAATGTGATTCAATAACTTATTGAGTTATTCGATCCGACAAAGATGGAAGAATCCGTTTATATGGGAATATTTTACTTAAGAGAAAGAAAACAAATTGCCAACTTTTAAATGTTTGGGTTATTATTGTTATTATTATTATTATTATTTCCAATATGTTTGCAGAAGTCAATCACTATATTAATGAGCTAAGTTGATTATAATATGAGAAAAGTTTTAGTATTAAGCCAACTTGGATTGAAAGATGATGTCACGTGGTATCATATGATATGGACATCCTATTATATTTATTTATGTTAAAAACGTAAATCCTAAATACAAGAATTCATTTTTATGAAAAAGATCAGTCGTATGGCTATTCTTCGCTTCTTGTCCTTTATGTGGGATAACTCTCGTCAATAAGGCCCATTAATCATTATGTGGGCTAACACCCCATGTTTTCTTTGATTACAGTAGAGGTGCACAACCGGACCGGTTTTTTAACTGAACCGGTTTAAAAACCGGTTTAAAACCGGTCTCAAACCGGATTAAGGCTCGAAAATACCGGACCGGTCTCAAACCGGCGGTTCCCAACCGGTTTACGTTTCTGACGAGCGGTTCGGTTTTAAAACCGGTTTCGTGGAACCGGTTTCGTGGAACCGGTTTTTTAACCGGTTTTTTTACCGGATTTGTCCGAACCGGTTATTCAACCGGTTTTTAAACCGGTTTTTTTAACAAACACATAGCCGTTCGATTTTTACCGTTGAAAAACTAGCCGTTGCAAGGTAACGTTCGAAATTATAGTCGTTGGCCCCCAACCGGTTTAAAAACCGGACAAAAAACCGGTTTAAAAACCGGTTTTCAAACCGGTTTTCGAGTCTTCAAAAATCCAGCCGTTAATATTACCGTTTTTTGACCGTTGGAAGAGTTTCTAGCCTTTTTTTTTTGTCTTTTAGGGTCCACAATTCACCTATAAATACCCCTTAGGTGTTAAGGGTCAATCACCACTCAAAACACTCTCATTTCTAGCTTAAAAACTCACACCACACTCAAAAACGCAAGTAATCTTTGCTATGGATTCGGAATCTCAACCTTCGGTTGGTATGGGTGAATCTTCTACCGACGTTATCGTAGAGAAGATACTTCCTACAAAGAGAAATCCGGACATTTGGTGCAATTTCGACTTATGTTTGATGTCGGATGGATCGAAAAAAGCTCGGTGCAAAAGATGTAGGCGTTTCTTTAAAGAAGATGGAAATACAAGTTTGAAGAATCATAAGAATAAAAGTTGCACCGTTGTAAAAATGGGCTCGACGAGTGGCCAAACAACCATGGGAAATGACGGCAACATACAAACTTTCGACGCTAGTAGGCTTCGTCAACGAATGGCGAAGTTGGTGGTTCAAGAGGCGTTGCCCTTTAGCTTTTTCGACAACAAAAGGTTGACGAGCATGATCCAAGAAGAGTTGGAAGCACGCTATTCCCATGTAAGTCGTACTACCTTACGACGTGATGCTATAAAATTATGGAAACTTGCTAAAGATGATTTAAAAAAAGGTTTTGAAAATTTACAAACGGGGGTTAATTTAACTAGTGATGTTTGGACCGCCCCAAATTCTACACACGACTCGTACCTTTGCGTTACCGCTCATTGGATTGATCCCAATACTTGGGTAATGATGAAGCGTACGATTGCGTTTGAATTATTTGGGACTCCACATACGGGGGAAAATTTGTACCAAATTTTAGACTATGTTATAAGAAGTTATAAATTAGAGTCTAAAATCTTTTCTATGTCTTTTGATAATGCGTCCAACAATACAAATGCGGTTAAAAAACTAATTCTTAAATATAAACCGATTTGTAACGGTATTTTTTTCCATAGTCGGTGTGTTGCACATATTATTAATTTAGTTGTGCAAGATGGGTTACATTCTATCGAACCCACAACAACCGCTTTTAGAGTAATGCTAAAAGATGTTTTTGGTACTACCGGTTTAAGACATAATAAGTATATGAAATTTTGTGTCGATGCGGGGCAAGATTGGTTAGGTCCAAATTGGGACGTACCTACGCGTTGGAATTCCACTTGCCACATGTTTGAGTGTGCTTTGCGTCAAAAATTATCTTTAAGCATTTTCCATAATATGTTAGCCGATCGAAACCGTGTCGTACGATTTGAGGAGTCTAAGTGGGAAACGATTAGACAAGCTACCGAATTACTTTGTGTTTTCAAAAATGCAACAACTTATTTGTCGGGGGTTTACTATCCTACAAGTCCATTGGTGTTAAAACAACTTTACTTAATGTGTTCAAAAATAAATGACTTTGAATTTAGGGGTCCCCCATTTACCGAAATGGTGGTAGCGATGAAAGAAAAACTTAGAAAATATTTTACCGAAATGCCCCCCGTTATAACAATAGCCGCTGCTTTAAACCCCATGATAAACACGTCAGGGGTTGAGGTGTTAATTACCAATATTTGTAGCGATTTGAATTTGTGTGACGAAGACGTTCATTTTGCGGAAAATACCATTAAACATTTCAACAATTGTTTAACGAACATGTTTAATGCTTACTTGGAAAAATATGGTCCAACAACACACATTCATACCATGATGCACGAGGGGGCCTCTGGTTCGGGTCATAGGGATTATGATGAAAATGTTAGATTCTACAACACTTTGAAAAATGAAAATAGCAAACGAGCTCATGATAACACCACTAGTAGCGAGCTTGGGAGGTATACACTTACCGATTTCTTGTCAACTATAAGTGTAGAAGAATTTCCAAACTTTGATATTTTGGATTGGTGGAAAGGAAAGGGTATCCAATTTCCAATTCTTTCCGCTATGGCTCGTGACCTACTAAGTGTTCAAGCTTCTACGGTAGCTTCGGAATCCGCTTTTAGTTTTAGCGGTAGGGTTATATCAAACAGGAGATCGAAGCTCAATCCTTTGTCGGTTGAAGTTATAATTTGTTTGGAAGACCATCTCGATGCAGCAGAACGTTTACAACATATTTCATCACTTGAGACCGAGTTGGGCGACGTGGAAGTTCGATTACATAACTTGGAAATAGAGGGACATATGTCGGTACCTCTAACACAAGAAGAACTTGCATTAGACATGGAACTACGCAACAATGTCATGCGAGATGAAGAATGAAGAAATGGAGGCGGCGAATGACGACGAAGACATGAAGAATGAAGACTAATTATCGTTTGGTTTGTATTATGTTTATGTTTAAATTTATGTTTAAAACTCTTGTATTTGGATTTAGAACTCTTGTATTTGGATGGTTTCGTTTAATTAAAAGTCGATTTCTATTGTCTTTTTACATATTTTGTCCATAAAAAAAAAAAATGGAAAACCCGTAAATCCGGTTTTTAAACCGAAAACCGATCCGATCCGATCCGAAAAACCGACCCGATCCGATAAAACCGATCCGATCCGAACCGGTTTGAAACCGATCCGATCCGGTTTGGACCGGTTCTTGAAATCCGATGGTAAAACCGGTTCCAAAACCGAACCGGTTTGGAAACAACCGGTTTTGACCGATATTGACCAAAACCGATCCGGTTTTTAAACCGATCCGGTTTTCGAAAAAAACCGATTTGTGCACCTCTAGATTATAGTAATGTTAATTTTGTTTGAAGAACGAATGTGTACATGTTAGTTTTTTTTTTCAAGATTTGTACGTTTCTTGTAACTAAAATTCATTACAGGGTGTTCATTTTGGTTGAATCAGTTTATACAAACCAATAGGTGAAATTAATTTGTTTTTGGTTTCAAAAATTAAAACTGAAGCGTCAAAATAAAAACCAAATTAATCAAAACCAAATTAAAATTTAATTAATCCAGTTTTACAATCGTTTTTTTCTTGAAATATTTTTATACGACATTCGTACAAAAGTATAAAACATAAATGATAATAAACTTGAGTTCAACAATTATAAAATCTATTAAACAGTCAATTCATCAATCAATTTATTAATTTGTCAATATAAAAAAGAAATTAATATTTGATAATGTTCATATATTCAAACGATGTCAAGGGTATCAACGACAGTGGTATATAAGCCAAAGTTTTATGAAGGGTTTGTAAAATTGTAGTAAGAAAACGAGGTAAGTCGTAACTTATAATCAAAAGTAAATAAAGATATTAGGATTATGTAAATCGTTTGGCACATATGGTAAGTGTATATATGACTAAGTAAATAAACGAAACAACTATATAGTTTGGTTGGTTTTAAAGGCCATTGGATCACACATGTAACAATGTGATATATGTTGTAACTCATGTTTGATGATGGTTGATTAGTATTTAAGTCTACCATAAGTACACTTTATGTACATAAAGTGTACAATCATAGGTTATGAAATTCTACCCTATAAATATAGGGGTTGTGTACTTGTCTTGTTGTATCTCTTCTCTTTTTGTACTATGTATCACATATAAACATGTCTAATGAGAATACTAGTTATGATCCTAATTAAGTTGAGCTAATTTGCCTTACAACACGTTTTCAGCACTTTGCTCAAAGTCGGAAGCATCAATTTCGTTGTCGTTGAATTCTACACATCTTAGTATGTCTCTCGATCTCTACTCGTTTATTTCATCCTTTAAAATTTGTTCTTAATTTAGTTGAAATTTTCTACTTATATAATTCATCCTCAAGTTATATTTTGTACAAACGTAACATATTACTACAAATTATCATGATTTTTTTATTACTGTACAACAATAAGAATCAAAGCGATGAATTGTTTACTAGAATTGAAGAAAATGGTTTATAAACATTTATTATAATTCTATATGTGACTTTTGGTGTTAATTTTTATTGTGACCAATCATTTTCCAAGAAAAAAAAACACAACCTATTTAAAAAGGTTAACTAAAATTCATATAAATGAGTCTTAATCTATAAGCAAATTTGATTCAATGGATTACTAAAACTGTTTTAACTTTAAACTTTGGCCAATACATAAAGTTTTGAATGTTTGTGGAGAAAGAAAACATGTTTTTTTATGAAGATCTATTTTACAAAGATTGAAATGAATGAAAAAAAATTGTTTAGTAAAGAAATTTAATGAACACTTTATGATTGTTATTGTTATTTAAAATTTTATAAATTAACTCATACACTTTATGGAGTATTCATTAGTCATTAAAATGACCAAATTAATTCAAAAGTTATCATAAAGATTTTTTTTTCTATAGAATGTAAATAATGAAGTTTTATGTATTTGATGTTACACTCTAAGAAGTTATTTATGAAAGTTTAAAGATTCAACAATTCTTTTTCATACAAAATTGTTATATTAGCTATGAATTATTATGTATAGTACTAAATACTTTTGGTTTCCTAATGAATTCATATGTATTGCAATTTTTTCTAAATGATTTTGATAATCATACAAATGTTTTTTTAAGATCATATTATGAAAACATTTCTAATCTTAAAAAAATGGTATGTTCATTAATTAGTTGTTATATTTCTTTTTGTAGAAAAAAATAAAATATTTTTAGACTAATTAACCATCAATTTTGAATTGATATGCATTGGAATGAAATGATTATATTAAAAGAAAAAATATATATTTGAAAATTGTATTTTTTTAAAAAAAATCATGAACATACAAATTAATAATATCATTTTATGATGATTATTCTTATTCATGTTTAAATGTTATGGTCCTTCCGGAATTATAAGCATTCAATGAGCATTGTATTAAACCTACTTAAAGTGGAAAAATTATGAATCTTCCCCACATAGGCTCACCTATTCTTATTACAATGTCTAGGAAAGATAGGCGGTTTTTCTGACTCCTAATAAGGGTGGTTTCGATACGCACAAGCGCTGTCTACCCTTACCGTCTTTCGTGGTTGTATTCGAATAGAGCTACCGAAAAGGGTTGACTAATAATCTTTTTCCATGTATGTGTTTATATACTTATGACGAATCGGTGTCTATCAATCGACCTGTCGCTCGATAAATGAGAACTCATTCGCACTTGTGTTTTTCGAACCTGCTGATTTGACACACAATTTATGCTCATACAAACCATAAGCATATAAACTATCATTTTATATGATAATTATATCCGATATTTCTCCTCCCGTTGTAGGAATATATCAAAATAAACATGAATTCTTTGAGACCACCGATGTTTTAGCTCAAATGGAATATTAGAGCTATTGTTTAGCTCCTTGATTATATTTTTTTTGGATTATGCTTTCCCATTGTTATCTTTTGGACTATGGTTTGTTTACATTGATTATGTTTCTCGAGATAATTTAAAGTTGTTTTCTTCCTTATGAAATTAAACAATACGTGTGACCAACCTTAAATTATTATTACTTTGAGGCATCAATATTGGGTGAGTTGATTGTCTGGTTGATTGTGGTATAACCCACATTTTCATAAAACATATAGATTATTTGATCAACTTTAAGCCTCAAAGTAACTTCATTGACAATCATCTCGGGCCCGTCGACCCTTGGCTTTGGTATAACCCAATATATGTTGTCAAATGGTATTATTTTAACCATAAATGAAGCCTTATATTATCCAAGTTCCCGTCGTAACTTGTTGAGTTTTAAGGATATTCGAGAAAACATGTTTTCATCTCGAAACTGCTCGAGAAAAGGGTATTCAATACCTTTACGTTGCCTCTGATAAATATGACCAAAAGCGTATATTGGAGAAGTTGAGATGTTTGTCAAACGGTTTGTACTTCACTACGATCTAAACCATTGAAAGCAATCTAATCATTCGTCGAGCACATGTTGATGATGGAACTTTTATGTTATGGCATGACCGGCTAGGACACCCCGGGTCAAAATACGATGCTTCGAACTATGAATGCATCTCATGGGCATCCTCTTGAAGGAATTAATTTCATGATTAATTCGAAAAGCCTATGCCAAACATGCTCGATTGTAAAGACACATCTCAAACCACTTTATGTATAATCTACAAAAGTGATATCCCGTTTTTCTTGAGAGAATTCATGGGGATATTTGTGGACCTATCCAACCAACATGCGGACCATTTAAAATTTTCATGATATTGGTTGATGAATCAACAAGATGGTCACACGTAACTTTGTTGTCCACAATGAATGCAACATTTCCTAAACTCCTAGCCCATATCATTAAGTTGAGGGCTAATCATCCGAATTATCCAATAAAGTCAATTAGACTTGATAATGTCGGTGAGTTTACATCGAAAATGTTTGATGATTATTGCATAACATTGTGCCTTGATATTGAACACCCTGTCGTGTACGTTCATTCTCAAATTAATCTTGTGGAATTGTTTATCAAACGAATACAAATAATTGCAAGAACTTTGGTTATGCGCACCAAAACGCCCCATTTTTATATATGGTTATGCCATATTGCACACGGATGCATTGGTCCGTCTGAGGCCCATGGGCACCTAATAACTTCCTGCGTACCAGCTGGTAACTGGATATGAGCCCGACGTTTCATATTTACGCGTGTTTGGGTGCTTGGTCAATGTTCTAATTGAACTTCCAAAGCGTTCGAATTTGGACCTCAGAAACGACGGAGAATATATGTTGATTATTAATCTCCATCCATTATACTCTATTTGGAACCCGAATCAAACAAAATATGAGTTGGCAAGGAGTTAATGAATAAAGTACCTGACACCACATCGTGTGCCCCATTCGCCTCCTCCCGAGTGAGTTGGAAGGATCGCCCTTTCACCTTCGCCGGCTCCACTTTCTTTTGAGCCGTGGACACCATCGACTCGGTTCCCTTCTTCGAGCACACATTGCTATAGTGTCCCTTTTCGTGGCACGAGAAACATTCAACCTCGGCCAAAGATTTAGACTTGCATTATCGGGCCATATGCCCCGGCTTCCCACAATTAAAGCAAGTCTTCGACTCCCCTCGGCACACGCCGGCATGATTCTTCCCGCATTTCTTGCACGAGCCAACACTACCTTGCTTAGAGAAGCTCGAAGTGAACTTCCCTTTCTTGAACGAACCAGAGCCGCTCTCGGCTTTCCTTTTCTCGCCCACATGGGCCCTCTCGGCAACCATTGCCTCATTAACCTCCTCAACACCCCGGGCGGCACCAATGGCCTCATCAAGTGTGACCGCCCTCTTAACTTCCAATTGGTAGTCCCACGGTAACCCACTAGCATACCGGACCACCCTCAACCTCTCATCCGAGTAGGTTTTAGCAACAAACGGGAGCAATCCTGTGAACTCTCTCGAGTACTCTTCGATTGACAAATCACCCTTCTTAAGGGTCACGAACTTCTCGTGCATCTTTTCCAAATCCCTTTCGGGACAAAATTTCTTTTTCAATCTCGTGGTGAACTCGTCCCACGACATTTTCTCCACCACCTCCCTTCCTAGGGTCTCATACACAATATCCCACCAAATCATGGCATCCTCCTTCAAAAGTTGTGACGCATAGGTCACCATATCGGCTTCCTTACACTTGCTACTACCGATAACCCTCTCGGTTTCTCGGATCCACATCATCGTTACTTTCGGGTCCGAACTACCCGTATACACATTTGACTTACAAGACATGAAGGATTTAAACGAACAACCTTCTTTCACAACGGGCTTTGCCCTAGCATCACTTTGGCCACCCGTGGAGGACTTCCCGTCACCGGTGCCACTACCCCCGGTTCTCTCATCCGATCTAGCCTCGGATTCACGGTCTCCACCCGACCTCTCACGGTCCCCAATAATTCGGTGCACTTCCTCGGCCACCGTCCCTTTGATTTGATCAATAATAGTTTGGAGATCCGCCATGGTTACCGGAGTCCTATTAGCTCCGACCTCCGATTCATCAACTCAATGCATTGACGGTTGACTTTCTTGTTCAACCACTCTCTCGACATGAGGTATTTCTTCCTCACGGTTTTCCGGGGCTTTCCCACTTCTACGAGTGTTCACCATTTCTTTCGATCAAGACTATACGAAAGACATTAAACATTTAGTACCTTGTGTACAACCCATTAGTCGCATAAGACTCAATATCCATAATCATATCAAATTTCATCGGTCCCCCTAGGTTCAACCCTACACTTAATATAAAGTCTCAAGGTCAACCTTTAATCTTAAGGAATCTTATATTCCTAATGCTACAGTCTAAGACTAGGATGGTCATCCAACCTAATTCACTTAAACAGTAGCTCTGATACCAAGTTGTAACACCTCAAATTTTAATACAAAACATTTGCCCAAAATAAATCATTTTTCATAAATAGAAGAACTATTCCAAAATATGGATTTACAAAAACCTTTTGTATGAAAATCAGAGTAATAAGTTTGGTGTTACAAAATAGATCAAAACCAAAGCTAAGCATAAATCCAATCTAAGTTCTTCTACTCTAGGCCCCGCATCTCTATCCATGCATACCTAAAACTTCGATCCCGAACCTGAGTACATAGCAAAACAAACAAGGAGTACGTGAGACAAAAACGTCTCGTGAGCTACATGGGTTTAGACCCGATAATAAATATAATCGTATGACATATAAACAACATATAAGTAAGTCATCCATCTAACTAGTCACCCTATTGTGACTCTAACACTTTGCTTTCCTAGCAATCATATCTAGTTATCGGGACATCCCCAACTAACTAGAACCACATTAACTCATTAATCGGGGATCCCCCGCATTAACAAGCTTCAAGGTAAAGGCAAGAGGGAATCGACCAATCTACCTATACCTGCCTTACTCGCCAGACTACTTCCAGTTAGCAAGACTGCTATCATGGAATGGGCCGATGGGATCCGCCCAAATGCTCCCCATTCCATACCTCATGACCGGGGATCCCCCGCGTCATCACATCGTCTCAACCTTACTATAACTCGACGGTTATATCAATCAAAGCCTTTGGCTATCACATCAATCGTCAACAAGTTAGTTAACTATATTCAACAGTATACAACTAACTCTATTTACTAAATTCTACACAAATATCAAATAGACTCGACATATATAATAACAAGTATTTTCATGGCTATGTACTCAATAAAGTCCACACGTACTCACCTTAGCAATATAATGCTCCAACCGTATTCTTTCCGCCGGTTTCCTTGTTCCAACAATTTGGTCAAACTCCAAGACTTCACCGGAAGCCTAATTCAACAATCATACAATGTTCAACATCACATAATACTAATAATGTATCCATTAATCACTAGATACCATCAACTAACACTTCCCCCCAATTATGGTGATTTACCAAACCCTAGGTTTAACCAACCCTTAAGATTCTTACCAATCGAAATCATACACTTGTTTCCTTTGTTAATATACCATCTATTAAGTGTATACATCATTTATTCACCATAAACCATAACCCCAATAACTAGGGTTTTAAACCCAACCATCAAAATACATAGATCTAAAGCTACAAAGATCAAGGAGTGAAGATATACCTTTAATCTTCACCTAGGAGTGAAATCTACCAAAGATTTGTGAAGAGATCAACCAAAATCTGCACTTGAGCTCCAAAATCGCCAAAGATGAAAACTAGGGTTTACTATTGCATTTAATGAGCTAAAACCCGATTTTAATGCTGTCGACCAGAGTTCACGACGCGAACTCCACTTCGCGTCGCTAACTTTGCGTGCCTGACAGTTCCCGATCGTTACCTAGGTGTGAACCTCATTTGCCAGAAACCACGAATCCCTGAAGGGAGTTCCCGATCGGGAACTCCAAGTTCACGGCGTGAACTTCTCAAGTGCAGCAGGCTGCACTTTTCGGTTGTTGTCTCGACCCGGTTTCGCCCATAACTTTCTCCTACGGTCTCCAAACAACACGAAACCAATTCCTACGTTCTTTAAACGATTTATCCTTATTTATCATATTTTTATTCAATTTATTTATTTACAAATTTCGGGTCGTTACAACTGTCATCGATGATCTGCTCATATACGCAGTGGCCACTGACATTATGATCAATGATGACATGGAACCATGTACTATTGTTGAGTACAATGGACTGGTCTATGGAAACACACAATCCAGGTAAAATTGGATTCCTTACTGAAATGATGAGTGTTTGGACTTGTTGCTCCAACACCACCTAATGTTAAACCAACTGATTATAAATCGGTATTCGTAAGGAAGTGTAATGAGAATAATGAGATTGTATGATACACAACCCGCCTCGTGGCGCTAGGCTTCTCTCAAACGCCCTGGTATTGATTACGAGTAAATGTATTCTCCCGTAATGGGCGTTATAACGTTCCACTACTTAATCGGTTTAGTAGTTTCCGGAAAACTGAATGTGCAGCTTATGGATGTGGTCACAACCTATCCCTGTCGGGATCTTGACAAAGAGATACATATGAAAGTCCCTGATGGACTCTAGTTGCCTGAATCAAGTAGTTCTAGACCACGGAACACGTTCTCGATATGACTGAGACGATCACTTTATGGATTAAAACAATTCAGACGGATGTGGTATAACCGTCTAAGTGAGTACTTGATCAGACTGGGATATTTGAATATTGAGATATGCCCATGCGTGTTTATAAAGATATCCACTTCAGGATATGTTATTATCGCAGTCTATGTAGATCATTTGAATCTCATATGATCCTCGAATGAGTTGTTTGAAACTGCTGAAATCCTGATGAAGGAAGTCGAGATGAAAGATCATGGGAAAATACGGCATTACCTCGGCCTGTAGATCGAGGACCGTAAAGATGGGGTTTTCCTCCATCAAGAAAATTACACCGTAAATGTGTTAAGACGCTTTAGTTACCATGACACAAAACCTCCATCTACTCCCACGGTCATTCATTATTTAGACATTGAAAGGGACCAATTCCATCCAAATGAGGATGATGATGATGAGATATTGATCCATGTGTGTTCATCTCTGAGTGAAATAAGCGCAATATTGTACTTGGTCCAAGGTACTAGACCGGACATTTTATTTATTGTGATATGCATGACTAGGCATAGCAATGTGCCAACACGCCACCATTGAAATGGTACTAAAGACATCTTCCATTACTTTAAAGGTAGTAAGGATATGGGCTTAATCTATCCCTAAGCGTAATCGAGTGGATCAAGTGTGATTGATACTCGAGATAACGCGACCCTTATCGGCTTTGCTGATGCAGTTTAATTATCAAACCTGCAAAAGGGACGTTCCCAATCTGGTTATGTCTTTACCATAGGGAATGGAGCGAGATCCTAGAGGTCTTGTAAATGGACTCTAGTTGGTACTTCGACAAATCACTCTGAACTACTCGCGCTCGTTGAGGCGACTAGAGATAGTGTATGGCTTTGAGTTGTAAGTGGTCATATTCGAAGTAAACGTGGTTTAGCTTATGATCCCAATTAACCAGTTGTCATATATGAAGATAACACTGTTGTTATCGATTGAGCAAAACATGGTTACATCAAAAGGGGATAACACTAAACACATATCGCCGAAATTGTTCTTTACACATGAACAACAAGCATTCAAAAGATTGAAGTGCAACATATTGGATCAAATAAGAATCATGCATACTTGTTCACCAAGTCACTGTCGAAGTATTCTTTCCAAAACATGTCGAAACTATTTGACTTAGAAAGTCTCTGGGCTACATAAATGACATATATCATGCACCTAGTTGTGTACGAATAACGACTGCATCCTGATGTATGCCTTGCACCCTGTTGAGTGCAGATAATGATTGCATCCTGATGTATGCTTTGCACCATGTTGAGTGCGGATAATGATGCATCCTGACGTATGCTTTGCACCATATTGAGTGAGAATAATAATTGCATCCTGACGTATGCTTTGCACCCTGTTGAGTGCATGTGAGGGGGAGCATCCCGTCGAATGCTTGTGTACTCTTTTTCTTTTAATTCAAGGGTTTTGTCACATTGGTTTTACCTTGAAATTTTTTTTAATGAGACACTAACAGTACCCTATTCTCACTAAGAACTGTTGAAGTCGGAGGGAGTATCCAGTTGTATACTTATTAACCATTATGCACTCTTTTGTCCTTCGTTAGAGTTTTTGTCCCACTGGGTTTTTCTCTAAACAAGGTTTTAATGAGGCACACCATATATGGTTCCTTCTAGGGCTCAAGACATCCTGATCGTACTCTTTTGTCCTTCAGTTGGAGTTTTTTTTGTCCCAAAGGGTTTTCTCCGACAAGGTTTTTAACGAGGCGGATGTTTTATGGATTTGAAGATACAATACTTATTAACCATCGTGCACTCTTTTGTCCTTCGTTAGATTTTTTGTCCCACTGGGTTTTCTCTAAACAAGGTTTTAATGAGGCACACTGTATATGGTTCCTTACCTCGCACAAGACATCCAGATTGCACTCTTTTGTCCTTCGATCAGAGTTTTTGTCCCAAATGGTTTTTCTCTGACAAAGTTTTTAATGAGGCGAATGTGGATGAATTTTCTGAAGATACAAGACGAAGAAGTACAACTATGATTCAGCGTAAATCTAAACAACCAGGGGGAGTGTTGTAACTCATATTTGATGACGGTTGATTAGTATTTAAGCCTACCATAAGTACACTTTATGTACATAAAGTGTACAACCATAGGTTATGAAATTCTACCCTATAAATATAGGGGTTGTGTACTTGTCTTGTTGTATCTTTTCTCTTTTTGTACTATGTATACACATAAACATGTCTAATGAGAATACTAGTTATGATCCTAATTGAGTTGAGCTAATTTGCCTTACAACAATATCAACAATTTTGCCTCTAACCTAGCTAAGGCCAGATTTTGCTCTGTGTTTAAGTGGTGAGTTCTATGTTAGTGTTTTAAGGTCGCGTTAGGAAGGATGCATTTCCATTTCCGATACGTTCTTTATGTTTGTGGTCTAAGGTCACATTAGATAAATTGGAGATAAACTCGACAAGGGATGAAATGTGGTGTGCCAAACAATCGTCACATATATCCATTTTCCCATACGCTTCTATATGGAGAAAAACACATACCAAATACGCAAAACTATTTTGATCATTTAACTTGAGTTTTTTGAGCCTCACACGTTATAAATACGCAAACACAAAATACTTAAATTTTATTCAAATGAGTTACACATTACCTTCTCCTATCCTTCACAAACCAATTCATTTAATCAACATATAAAGTGAAGATGTGATACAATCTATATCAGTTGACCGAAGACTTTTAATTTTAAATCGAAGGAAACGTTGGCACCCAACTGAGATAACCAATCATGTCTACTTCCAGTGCACACTAAACCAGGTCTATATCGCGGGAACCCCTTCCCTTTAAAGTAAAATTGGTGTTTGTTGTAAAGGGAAAACATGATTTTTCCATGATAACCTTTAAAACACTTTAAAATATCAATAAGTTTTATTTCTTGTCCACCGACACATTAGCATCCCCTTGCCAATTTCTTTTCTTATATTAAAATTGTAAAGGGTTTTAAAGAATGCAAAATATTTGGTCACTGTAAATTTGGCTTTATTTAGAATTTCATTGCAATCACACCCTCTTTTGTCATTTGTCTATGTTTATTTTGAGTTAGAAAAATATGGACTACAACGAAAACTAATATACCAAAAATGTCATGATCTTAGTGGTGTGTCGCACATATATGAGTCATCGTATGTATTTGGTGTGAAAAGAAAAAACTGATGTAACAGTATTGGGATACCGTTGATCAAATCTGACTTTGTCACTATTGTGAATAGCAGTGTTTTAAAACCTTAGGTTCGACCAACCGGTCCGACCGAGAAATGAAAATATGTCGAGCCGAATCGACCGGTTTAAAGTCCATTTATGAACCGCTTCGAACCGGCGGGGTTAACCGTGAACCCCGGTTGGACTGGCCGGTTGAACCTGGGGTTTTGTAATTTTGGTAAATTTTTGTGGGAAAAATAGTTTTGTATTTTTTTAGATTTTTATAATATTTGCTTTGTAATTTTTTTGGATTATTTTGCATTTATATACGTTTTACATAACTAATTTAACATAAAGGTTCAATAGCATTGCAATCCGGTTGAACTCACCGGTCCGACCGGTTCGATCATTCTTAGAAATTGCCCGGTATAATTCAAAATCCGGGTTTTAAAACATTGATGAATAATCTTATTTTGATATCTTAGCATGTTACTACATCATTGGCTTTATTGATCATGTCACCCAATCGAGATACGAAACAATCTTTTATTGCCAATTGAAATTTTTTTTGTACAAATGTACAATGGACAAATTAGATGAATCAGAATAATGTTAATGTGTTATATGAGAAAAATACTGTTTTTATTTTATTTTTACTCACTGGGTACTTACTACTCATGGTGTACCGATGAACAAAATGGACCAATCTTTTTATTTTTTACTAAATTATTTTTTAGCAATTTATCGACCAATCTTTTGTTTTTGTTTTTGTTTTTGTTTTTGATGTATTTAATTATCATAGCATAATCATGTTAGATTTAGTTTTCCAATACCAAAAGAAGTATTAGCCACATGATATAGACTTGGTATTAATATGAGACACATGTAGCATGAGTCCATAAAGTTGCTTCCTTAGCTTACATGTGAAGTGAAGGTGTGTTGATTTCATGAACAAAAAGCCAATATGTAATTGCCATCACAATCCACCATTATTGCTATTCCATTTTCTCTCCAGCCATCCGTGACTTTTATATATAACAGGGATTTTATACACCACTGAAAGGTAATCTTGCAATGGGCAGTAATACATTATAAACTTGTAACTATATTTTGCGGCGAGCAATTAGTTGGTAATGGGGTTGATAGTGATGATGACTAGTGGTGAATAGTAGTGGTCGCAAATGGTGGGTGATGGTGATAATTTCAACTTTATATAGTTCAAGTGATTAATAAGGATAATTATAGTCAAATAATAAACATATTATCTAGTACCTCAATTATTTTGAAGTCAAAAGGTCAAGACACGTGCAAATATTTTTCATAAAATACAAAATTATAGCTAGTTTGTTAACCGTAAATTAAGATTTGCAAATTCAAAAAGTCTATAATACATTATATATAGGTGGTGATAAATGTATCACATCTTTTAATGGCTATACCATAATTACTTCTTCATATATTTGTACAATTTACAATAATACTTGTATCATATGATATATATATATCAAAAATTGTGATGCAGAAATTAATTCACATTATATATAGTCCACAAAACAATAGTGCACTATATATGTCAGAATATAATCCATTTTTAAATTATTATTTTTTGTGAAGTAAATTAAAAGGGCAAACAATGAGTGGGAGAAGATCGTATATTTATGCAAAAACAAAAATAAATACATCAAAAATTCATTTATAGTGGCATTAATTACAGTGTTTATTATATTAAAGATTAAAAAATGTATATATATATATAAGAAAAAAAAAAGAAAAAAGCAAACTTTGTTCAAATTTGGAGAAATGTAATATGCACCGTCCATGCCCCTTTTATACGTGGTATTTGGACAGAATCTTCCTAATAAACACTGCAATAGAGAATATTATTTATATCAGTTCGACATTCGACGACAAATAAATAATTGAAAAAAATATATATTACCAAAAGCATCTTTATAAATAAATAAAATAAATACAAACCTTTCTTTGTTTCTGTATTTGATTTCTGTTTCCCCTTTTTTTCTGTAATTTACTTGAAATTGAAAAAAAAATCAACAACTATGTCCAAGTACTCCAGCGATTGTACAACCAATTTCCATTAATTTTCCTGCAATTTAAAAAAAAGAAAGTTGAAAGTTAAATAACCTTGATTGAAGCATTTACAATTGTGAATTATGCATGCACAGTTGTACCCAAAATGAATAAGTAATATTTTATGGTACACTTTACAAGTTTTGAAGCACAAACTACAAGTGTCTTGTAGGGTAGGGTAAGTACTAAAATTAGTGGTTTCACTCTCTTACACAGCTGGTTTTTGGCTGGATTTTTGTAGCTAAATTTATACATTCACTGATTTATAATGTACAACTACTAATACATAAAGTGCAAGTTAAATTTAAGAAAAAAACATAAAAAGTCTTATTTTGACTTTGAAGAGTCAAAGGATTTCCAAAAAAGCATACCTCTTCTCAGCTTTGTGACAACTTTCAGCGGCGCTGTTGTCGGAGCAACTTTACTCGCCGGCGACTCCTCTACCGGAAATAGAACCCCATCAATCCCCTGCACCGATATCCTCCCATCAGTATAGATATCCGGGTCAAACAAATACGCACTCTCTTCTCCTTGACCAAATTTGACCGACCCATCAGCCTCCTCCGCCACCACCTGATGCGGCAGCCGGAGTGTATCATACCGGACCTTCCCAAACCGCCGTACCGAGTTGTACATACTTTCTTCCGTTTGATACTCCGGTATAATATGGTAATACATTATCTGCTCCGGTGCACCGGGGTCACTCAATTGATCGGTGGTCAGTTTAGCCATGGCTTCATCGTTCGGTGCTAACACCGTCAAAACATAACCCTCAGATACTAATTTCCCCATTTCAGTCGCTAACGACGTTAAATTCACCAAAATATCAGCTAATTCATTGTAACCACCGTAATGGAGAAGCGTTTGGATGAAATCTTTCACCTGGCTCTCGCCGTCGAAGTGGTGGCGGGCTCCACCGGGACCTGGAGCTGGTGCCGGAGCTAGTGAAGGACCAGGAGCCAATGCGTCGTACACCGGCAGAACCGGTGGTGAACCAACGGGCACCGGCGCAACCGGTTTTTTTAAACGGTGGGTTCTCGGATCCACAACCGGAGCTCCTTCGGGTAAGACCGCGGAAATTGATCTTAAACTCCTTCTCTGGTTAAAAGCTTCTTGCACCGATCGGGGAACTAATAACCTCTCAATTCCATGGATCAACCCGTCGGGTCGGATGACGTCATCTGGTCGTACAACTTTAGCTAGACCACCGACAATTTTCTCGCCGGAACTCCCGTGCGTCAACGGCAAATGATTATCAGATTCATCAACACAAAGCGTCTTATGTCTCACAACCTCTTCTCCGGGCCATTGGCTTGACCCGACCCGGGATGGAATAATATGGTAAAGCAATAAATTCTGTAGCGATTTCAGATTTCGTGGTTCGAGTAAGAAGCGTTTGAATTCAGGATCCATTTGTCGTTCAAGAGCTTCATTATTTGGTGCGAAAATGGTGATATTGTGATTGGAAACTGCTTGCTCAAGCTTCTGCAACAAAAGTGCTTTCTCAACGAGCTCCGATAGCTCCGTGTAGTGTGAATCTAGTAGAGCTACAAGAACTGAATTTGAATTGATTTGTGTTGAGCTTGATTTAGAACTTTGTTGCTGCAATGCGTTTCCATTAATCGCTGCTATGAAGAACACGATGAGGTTTAATGCACCATAGATATGAGAACCCATGGCGATAAAACGATGTGAAAACTATCAAATTTGATGATTATTTGAAGAAAATGATGAACTTTTGAGATGTGGGTTGAGATTGTATAAAATGTTGAGTTTCTCTCTCTAGGGTTTGAGTGGAATGAAAAGGGGGGACTTAAAAGAGGTGGTAGGATGGATGAGAGAGAAAGATGAAACGGCAAGCGGTGATGTCGTTTTATGAGTTAGGAAGGGAAAGCACACAGGCTGGCTGACATGGTGGGGACCACACGGAGGACAAAAAGGCTTCTTGTGGGTTCGTATACGGGCTTCATACATTTGGCTTGACGGCTTATTCAAGCTGAAGCCGCCAAAAAATGACACTTTTAAGTTTTAATTGACTAAATGAATATGGTAATAGGCTTGTAAACGAATTTAACGTTCAACGAATCTTTTGGCAGTAGGTTGTTTATTTCGTTCGTTTAGCTAAACAAACGAATATGAACAAGATTTTGTGTACGTTTAGTTAAACAAACAAACATGAACAAAGGTCTGTTCGTTTGTTTACGTTTGTGAACATTCGTTCATTATCGTTTATTTACGTTCGTTTGTTACTGTTTGTTTATATTCGTTTGAGTTTGTTTATGTTCGTTTGTGTTTGTTTCTGTTTGTTTGTGTTCATTTGTGTTTGTTTCGTGTACGTTTGTGTTTGTTTATGTTTGTTTATGTTCGTTTGTGTTTGTTTCGTGTACGTTTGTGTTTGTTTATGTTCGTTTGTGTTCGTTTATGTTTGTTACCCTCGTTCACGAACCGTCCATGAACACTAAATTTTCTTAACAAACGAACACGAACACAAAATTACGTTCGATAAGTGTTCGTGAACCGTTCACGAACATATTTTTTTCTTAACAAACGAACACGAACAAAGCCTCATTCGTGTTCGTTCGGTTCGTTTACCGGCTTAATGGTCAAGTTATGGTTCTGGGCTTGAGGGTTTTAGCCGATTTGTTGTAGGCGAGCCAATCCGTATACAATCGTGCTAGCTGTAAGTCGAGCTGTCCCTGTCGTTTAATTTATTGGTGTTTTTTTCATTTAGTTCTGTTTTCATTCTTTATTCATTCAAATCTTTTATTTCTATTTTGTTTGTACGCCAAGGCACCGCTATGCTATCTTTACACCACAAGAAGCGCGTTTAAAGTGTTTAACGAAAGAACATAAAATAGGTTGTTGGGTGATGTTTCTTTATTTGAAAGTCGAAATTAACCAAAGGACCAATGCCTAACAGTAAAGGTGTCGAAATTAACCAAAGGACTAATGACCTAACGGTAAAGGTGTTTGTCCCAAACCTTGAGGTTGAGGGTTCAAGTCTCATAGTTAACATAGGTGAATTTAAGTGTAGATTAGGTTGCCGTTCAAAAAAAAAAAAAAAATTAAGTCGAAATTAACCATTCTAACTAGTACGATTTTTTTTTGCTTAAAATCAAACCATAAATGAAGAGTACGGATTTTGAAATTCGAAATCATTCCATTCCAGTAAAATATCGGTTCGGTTATTCGATTATAAGATATTATAAAGTGTGTCATTCAAACTCTGATACTTGCGTATTTATTCCTGATGTCCAACTTGACTTCCAAGGTATAAATATGAACTTGGTTATATGTCCTGAATTTGATAATTTCAAATCTAACTTAAAATGTAGTTTGTGTTAATGATGTAGTTTTGGTTTAACCGGTTCTAAATGTGAAATAACCGAAACCGAACCGAAACGTTAATCATTATTTCAGTCTGATTCTCGATTTTTTCGTATTTTTCAATTTCTTTTCCGGTTCCAAAACTAAAGACATTAGAATTTTTGTATGCTATGCTAACTAATTAGAGTTTTTAACTTTGAAGTCATGTTATATCATTCTAACTAAAAAAAATTTAACGTCTAACACATTCTCTAAATTTACACAACCTTAAACTTGTGAGACATGTAAACATCACATGTCGTTGAGCTATAAGTTATTTGGTAATTTTAACTAATTGTATGGCATTTATTCGAAATTCTTTGGACGTTATTAGAGCACAAGTTGTGGTACGGATATTAAACTCATGTTAAAAATTTTAGTCTTGTAACAAGATTTTAACAACCATTTTAAAATTACCCTCACTATGTTAAAATTAGTTGAAATGGGTATGATTTAGAGTAGCCAGGAGGTAAAGTTACGGCGGTGGATGATTGGCGAAGGTTTAGCGACATCCACGGTTTGGATTTTGGCGGGACAAAGCCCAATAACACTCATTTAAGTTGGGTACATAATTAAATAATTATAAGATTGAAGTATATCAATCATAAGATATTATGAATATTTTGTTGGAATTTCCAAATCACATAATTGATCTTATTTAATTTCATTACTATTATTGAAATTAAGTTTATATTAAATAGAACTATCAAACTACGACCGAAAAATCAGTGGGGCTCATACAGTAGCAACGACCGACACATTTCCCCCCTCATTTTTGGTGCGATTTTGATGCTATTATTATTTATTAATTTATATTTATGTCTGATTTTCGTGTTCCTTATTATTGTTATGCTTATGCCTTATTTTCTTTTGATAATTGAAAAGTAATCTAATGATATCCAAACTTAAATAAATGAATTTTGCCAAATAAGGTACGAACGGAAGCTTCCTGGTATGCAAATGGATTATAGGTCCCCAAAACTTTAATCATCAACAACCAACCATACTTGCAATAACGTATTGGCAAATCACTGATCAATCTCGAACTGATTTTGTAAAGTACTTGTCACCAAACATTTGAATCTGGAAAAGTGAGGATGGTACCAGGAAATGTTTGAAAGGTGTGTGAAGTTTTAGGATTAAAGTGTTTTTTTCCCAGGGTCAAATTGTAACCCAAACGAAACTAATTTTAGTTTACATAAAATCTAATTGTAAACCAAAATCATCAAAAACTAAAAATTCACGTTCTTTAGTTATCTCAAAATAAAAAAAATCAACCAGAATTCGATCTTGTATTATACGATAATAATTTTATTATCTATTTTATAGGCATTTATGTATTCGTGCATATAATCGGACTCAGTTGGGCAGTAAAATTGGGAATTGCAATGGGCCGGGTAAGCGATCACTTATTTATTATTTACAATTCAAGCGATGATAAATTTTACCAAAAAGTTATTATGGGCCGGTCCGGTTCATTCAGAAATTTGGGTATATGGTGCTATTGTTGGTTTTGATGGCTCATTTAGAAAACGTGCGATTTAATGATTTTTCTTTTCTTTTTTAGTGTTCAACTTATTTGTTTTTATAAATTATTAAGTAACCATTTTATTCACGTGTGAATTTATGTATTGTATGGTTCTCATAGTCTCAACTTATAGCGATTCTCATTTGCCACCTACATATATATTTATACTCATATATAAATCATTTACCCTACATTTTAAGCAATAAACACTTATCCATTCTTTTTTCTAAAAAATGTATTGTTCCGCACGTTTCTATAACACCGTTTGAAACACATAATGATCCAAAGGTTGCACCCTCGGTAACCATCATTTGAGTTGTAATCAATGGTCACCACCATACAACCTCCACATACATCACCGTCTTGTTACACCAGGTTTCTTTGCCGGCAATGTGGGACAGGGATGACATCGTTGTGTTACTTCCCTACGGGCCGGATTTTCTATTGCCGTCATTCTCAAATAAATTTATATTTTTCCTTTAATGTGTCATTGAAAAGTAAAGGATTTAATCCTTATGACGTAATAAACTTGTGCAACCGCAACCTTTTGGTACATAAATTGGGGCTAACAAGACGGTGGTCATGCATGTGGAAGTTGTACTTATGGATACCTAGAGTGGTAATGATTAACAATTATATCAACTCAAATGATGGTTATCGAAGAAAGGTGCGACCGTGTGGATCATTGTATGTTTCAAACAGTGTTATGAAAAGGCGCCGAGGTACAATGTGTTCTTGAGAAGAAATGGAGATGCATCTAGCTACTTTTTAGAATGTGTTCCACCATATATTCTCTTGAGGGTAAATGGTCGATCTGTATAAGAGTATAAATATATGCACTCAAGCACACATTTATATGCATGTATGCATACACATATACTTGTATTTTTGCTAGAGATCTTTCTGGAAATTATATCTTTACTCCTAGAGTAGAGGCATGAATATTTATGTCTACCCCAAGAGTAGATGTATTGTTGTTTACGGTATAAGAAGAAAGAAAAAAAAAAAGACATATTCCTTCACATTCCTTGAGTCCAATCCAACACAATCTTCTATGAATCTATCATTCTATTCATACTACATATAATTCCAGTGTACAAAAGGCTACCTACACCATTGATAACAAATATACAATCTCAAGAGCTTATCGCAAGACTTTAAATAATATTTTGGTATGTGTGTTTTATTTCACGATATATATTGAGTTGGTTAAGAAAAATAAAATAAAAATTTACACCTTCTATCGAGAAAAGTAACGTCCTTAACTGAACCTGTGCCACGAGAAAGTCTTGAAGGGGCATTAATGCATTATGGGTTAAAATGCAAATTAAAAGGAGCTGATTCTTGTAGAGCAAACTTTTATAAATATAGAGCAACTTTAAGTATAAAGACAATTATACCCTTCTTTTACCCACTTGGCCACTTCCGTTAAAACTCTTTCTTTCCTAGCCATTTTAGTTTTAGTGGCGATTCCTTTCACGATATGCTTCTATTTTACTACCCACTGCTCTACAAAATCAACTGAAACACAACCTAAAGCATGTATAGTGATAGAAAAACCGAAATTACATGTATACGGCCTTGAATCCAAAGATAAAAGTGTAATGAAGTTTTTTGTATGCGATATATATACACCATCAAATTAACACTGGCTCAAGCATTTTATACATAATCACATATATACACCATCAAATTGAAACAAAATAATTACCATTTCCAGAATTAGGTTTTATTGGCGATTCCTTGAATTACATTACACAGAGATTTATAGATTCGCCATCTGCATCTGGCAGACTTGTTTTCGAGATCAGATCTTCGGTGACAGCTGCCGGAGTCATCTCCGTTTCCTCCCACAATAGGACAACTCAATATGTTTGCAGGATTGAGTTTTTCAACATGATTAGTTGTAAACACAATTAACATATCACGCCACAAAGCGGACCATTAAAGGGTTTCAAAGTTTTGGAAAGAAAGGGTTTAAATCGGAATTGGTAAAAGGCTGATAAAAAGGAAGAGGGTATAATTGTATTTTCAGCTAAAATTGCTCTAATCTGTAAATATCATTGCCCTAAATTAAACTTTAGGAGTTTAGTTGTATGTATTTATATAAGTTTTTCTAACATGTGCCCCTAGACACATGTTAATATACATTAATTAACATATACCTCGGGGACATATATTAGAAAAACCCTTAATTTAGTAAGTTGGTTTGATAATTTATGGGTTTATATTGGGCAATTATCACGTACTGGCATATTTGAATGATTACACCCCAAAAACATGTATCTCCATGATGTATATATGTATATCCTGTATTGTTTTCAATTGTTGAACAAGAAGATTTTTATTGCAAATAATTATTTATGTATTTATTTTTCTTATTTCTCTAACAGTTGGTATCAAAGCCATGATTGGCCCGTGTGTGATTTATGTGTCTAATCGATTGAAAGAAATACTGAAAAACAAAGTGAGGTACAAATTATTTTTTTTTGGGGGGGGGGGGGGGGGGGGGGGAAATTAACCTGCCCTACAACTTTACAAGTGACCGACACAGCAAATTGAAAATGGAAAACAAGAAGGTACGGACGAGTACATGCAAGATTAGTGATTTTGATGCTTGTGATGGTGGAGTGCATGCTGTTTGTGCCGCTAGGCATGGGGGCTGTGGCCCCACCATCATACCTAGTGATTCTGATCATTCCGGTGATGTTGGCCGCCATTCGATCTCTTCTTTTTGTCCCATGGTTCAAACCTCAATCGTTAAGAATAAATTATAATATACGATTGGGATTAGAAGCATGGAACAAAAGGATGAGAACCACGGCCACAACACCGGAATGATCATAATCAATAGGAATGATGGAAGGCCACCGCTCCCATCCTAGTGGCAGAAACAACATGCATGCCACTACCATAAGCATTGAAATACTAATCCGGCATCACCAACCGCGTACTCCATGTCTTCTTGTTTAACCTTTTCATTTTGGTGCGTCAAACATATTAGTTTCTGCCACAACCAATTAATTAATGATCACTGTATCTCATTTTGTTTTAGTAGTATTTCTTGCAATTGATCACACACAAAATCCCACACATGTCAATCATAGGTCTGATACCAATTGTTGGAGAATAAAAAAATAAATGCAAAAATAATTATTTGCAAAAGAAAATCTTATTCAGTAATTAAAAACAATATGATGCATACATACATATAAAACATGGAGATACACATTTGAGGGGTGTAACCATTCAAATATGTTAACTGCCCTATTTAGAACCATGAATTATCGAACTAACTCCTTATACTATATATAGAATATAATTAGACCCATAAAGCTTAGTTTACATCCTAAAGTTATGTGCCCCTTTCATGGGTTTCTCACGGCAAAGGTTCTTGCACATATGATATAGGGTAATTATGTCAATTTATTGTTTCGGGTCAGGGTGTCATGGGATGTTGCCTGATCATGAAATTACCTAGTGCGTTTGTTATAACATAGATGTTCTCTACACCCATAGATCATGTTTGCATAGCCTTATGGGTTCGAAATTTGGAGTTTGAGTAAGGGGTGTGTGTTTTTGTGTGTGTGCATGGCATGTATACGCGTTGGTAATTTTATATCTAATATTTAATCAAAGTATTTTTGAATCAAAGATATAATTAGGTAAAAGAAGAGGGGGATGAGCGTACATTAATTTAAATCAAAGTATTATTGTTTCATTATACTAAAATTACTAATCTCCAAATACAAATATACTCCTTCAGATGGTAATTTTATATCTAAAATATATTTAATCAAAGTATTTTTAAATCAAAGATACAATTAGGTAAAAGCAGAGGAGGCTGAGCGTACATGAACTTAAATTAAAGTATTTTTGTTTCATTATACTAAAATTACTAATCTCCAAATATAAAAATACTTCTTCAGTTGGTAATTTTATATCTAATATTTAATAAAAAAAACTTGAGAATATTTAAAGAATTAAGTTAAATATTTTTCTTGTACGACAAATCGACAATTAAATCGATGTAAATATTTGATTTACGTAAATATATAAGCGTAATCTTTGACGATTTTGCCACGTTTTAAAAGAAATTTAATCATAACTTCTTTGAAAGGCCAAAAAAATATGTAAAAGAATTAATTATTTATAATCAATAAGCAAATTAAATAATACATAAACGGAAACTCTAATTAAACTTAATAAAGGAAGAAATCAGATAATTAAAGACAGAAAGTAACACACCTGATCAGTGTTTAACGGTGATGACGCCGTGAGAGTCGACGGCGACGGTGAGTTTTCCGGCCAAGATGGACGTGGAGAAGAAGCATGGGTGGGGAAATCGTAACTCTAGAGCATTTGGATATGATGATTACACTGAGCGAATGACCCCCTTTTATAGACTTCTAACTATGTAAAATTGCATATAAGCCCCCATGCTCTTTTTACTTACATTCTGCACCCTCGAACAATTTACATTTGGCATTTAGCACCTGATACTTACTAACTCCTTCAAATACACTTTGTACGACTCAAGAATTCAATTACCTCAGCAAGTCATTCACATGAATCAAATTACACGGTTCAATATTTCACAAACACCATACCCCGAATATCCTTTTAAAAAAATTAAATAATATTTATTTGGTTTAAAAATGTAATTGAAGCACTTACATAAATAAAACATGTTATACAAGTTTAATTTTGTGTAGAATATATTTTTGATTCGAATTCTTTTTAAAATAAGTTTCATTTTTTAAAATGCAACGCAAACAATACCTACTTTACAGTTTACACATTTTTTTATCATACTACAAAAAATTAGTTTTCATTAATACTATTTTAATATTATTTAGGAAATTTTGTAGAGTTACACAACACGATAGTTCCATCCTTAAAACCATAAATTCTTGTTAATAGAACACCTTAAATCTGCTAGATTAAAGACCATTTGTTACTTTTGTATATATAGATTGTATGTAATAATTCGTTGTAAAAAGGTGAACAAAATATCAAAAATATTTCGTGTCAAAGAGATAATTATTATTGAAAATATGACGAGGATAAGATGGTATCGGAGTTTTGCGTCTTTGAGAAGAAAGGAATATAAGTAAGTTACATTTTACAAAGGTCTTCACGCGCTTACATTTGCTATTTTAACCTGTGCTCGGTTATTCATACTTGGGATTATCCAAATATGGCAATGATTGGTGAAAATGACCCTTAACTGCCTACCCCACCTCACATGCTACAACTGTTGTATTTTAATATTTATAAAAAATATAATTTTTTTTATAAATGATATTTATATAATATTATTTTAGCATTGTAATAAAGTTTGCGTTTATCCAACTAAATCTTAATCGGTCTTCCTAGTTTCTTTTATTCGAATACACAAGTTTGAAGAACCATTATCATTCCAATCAAAGATAATAGTCTATAATACATACATTCATTGTGGATGGTAAAAAAACCTACAAAATTCTATTTAACAATTATACATTTTAATTCAAGAAGTTAAACACTATGTATTACATATAACAAATGATTTTTACCCAACACAAATTTATTCATGTATCATATTATATAACATTTGAAGTAAACTATATAAACAGTTAAATATTATAAAACGATGATTATGGTATACAAAATAGTATTTGTGGTATAAAAATAATCTCTCCATGTTACAATTGCTATCATACTTTCATACGCTACGAAAATAAGTAATTGATTTGTGTAAAGTTGATAATATTTGCGCTTAATCAAGACTCTAATAAACTTTTGTCATAGTTAATCTGGATTTTATGGGGTTTTGTTTCTCATTGTGGTCCTAATTTTTTAGTGTATAATGACCTTCTCAGGTGATTGAATTTTTCTCAAGATATATGCAATCTAACTATTTTGTGATGATTATTTTCAAACTTTCTTTTTAATTATCTTATATATGTTTAGTTGTTTACATAGTGAAAGAGATTAAACATGTAATCTTTAGAAGCTTACTTGACGCCTTAAGTACTAAACAATATCCAGATAATTAGCGAAAAGATGATGACGGTAAGATAATATCGAAGTTTGCGTCTTTGAAACGGAAGGAATATAAGTTACAAAGGGCTACATGTGCTTCTGTTTCGCTTATTTAACATGAGTTCGATTATTCATATTATTCATATCTAGGATTATCCAAATATGGAAATGATTGGTGAAAATGACCATTAACGGCCTACCCCACCCCACATGAAACAACTATTTTATTTAAAAATACTAGGGTTTAAAAAACGCAAGTCTCCGCGTGACGTATAGCTCACTCAGAACGTTTTTCAAAATGATTTTTTACTACTGTTTTAGTCAATGTCAATATTTGTTTAATTACTCTTTTACCCACAAAGACAATGTATATATGCACGAGGTTCGACAGTATTGATATCCCCCAACATACCAAAACTAATTGTCACCCACCGGTAATAGGAGATGTAAGGAAGCTACAAGTCATGTCGAGTCATTACAAAAAATACTCACCATAGGCACGGAATAGATTCTACCGAACAATATCAAAAATAATTATTAGGATATTTTGGTAATTTAGGTGGAAATAATCTATTCAAATACGGAGTAGCTTACAATAATACAATCGAACCAGTTCCATTTGATTTATGGTTTCTAAAACTAAACATAATAAAAAAGAGGTGATCATACATAAGCATACACAACTATATATTGTTTCAGCTATTTTACGTTTTTACCCTTACAAATAAAAGATGTGAATATAAAGAAATCAACTGTCAGTCATTTCTTCATTGGAGCTAAAGAAGCCAATACTGAAATCAAATTTGATACATGTGAGCTCGTTTTTGTTACTATCTTGCATCTTCAAAGTTAGCGTGTACGGACCCTGTATTAATAAATCATATGACAATATAAACTCGTTTACTTAGAAATGGGTTAAAAGAGTCAAAAGCTATGCAGCATGTATTTTTAATCCATACAATCTCTTAAAATGCTTTATTCAAAGTTTATATTTTTATTATGTTCTAAAATAATTAATGGAAAAATGTTTACATGTTCAAATATCATATCTTGGAGGGTATCTAAGGCATTTGACTTATATATGACAGTCGAACAAGTTCATTAAACTATGCATTTAATCATTTGATCAAATATAGAATATTAAAAGAATAATTAAAAACATGCGAAACAAATGATAAAATTACTTACAGGTGGAGCTAATGTAGGTAAATTTTGGGAATTAGAGATCCTAAAATCACCAGCAGGAATTGGGCAAGATAAAGTAGCACAAAGATCACCGGTCTCACTATAAACGTTCCATCCAAAATAAGCAACATTAATTTTAATTTTCCCCTTTGATAACGGTTTATCTGCAGTGTTTAATGATCACAATCAGATAATAACTGTAATAAAAGAACATAAATATTTGATAATCAATTAATCATAGGTTTTGAGTGTTTGACAATTTTGATTATCATAAATGATATATCCTCCTGCAAATCTTTCTGATAACACTTGGCATAAATACACTTGACAATTTTGATTATTATAAATGGGATTTTCTAACTCATGCCCTAAGGGCATGAAATTAGAAGCATTGATTGTAGTTACATTTACCTTTTATAATGAAAATTGCATTTAATAGTTGTAAAGATTAGACTTCATTTAATATATTTTTGATTTGTTAGGAAATATTTTATTCAATTAATGCTTCTAATCTCATGCCCTTAGGGCATGAGTTAGCCAAATCCATTATAAATAATATATTCTATTTATTATTTAAAAAATCACCTGTAAATGCAGAAATAGTGAAGGATGTCTCTTTGCCTCTTTTTACAGGGTCAGGACTAATCACAACTCCAATAATCTTAACATCATAATCTTTCTTTTTATCTGCATATGTATAATCATTAATATTGAATTTTGCTGATGTGGTCTTACATGTTGGCCACACCAGCAAAACTAAACCTGTATAGGTTCCACATCATCATTATTAAAACATGTTAAAACGATTTTCGTATGCAAAACTACCTAATCAGAACACTTTTCACATGGACAAATACCTAATCAGAATACTATTTACAATTAAAACATTGTATAAATCATATGCGGCTAGTATTACATAGCATTAACCCTATAAAAAATATAACTAATCCATTCACATTGAATATACTTCATGAAATTATGGAAATTGGAGGCACAAAATAATTTCAAATTTGTGCAAATTGTTTAGCCGGAGCATAAAACCTATTAATTACCAAATAACAAGTGAATTGATAAGTTCTAGCTTCAAAACATGCAAAATTTAAGATGCTGAAATCGCACAAAATTCAAAATGGAAGTAAAAAAACTCACTACAGTATTGGAAATCTGTGGCGTAAATCGAAGGTGAGATCATGAATAAAGTGTAAATGATCACGATTAACAGCAGATTGCTTCGAATTCTTTCCATTGCTTTCTTCAATTTGAGGTGATTGTAGTTGTAGAACGAGAATTTGAGCAGATGAAATGATAGTTTTTTAACTAGTGTACACTTGTACGGTGATTTGAAGTTATTTGCTATTTAGTCCTCCATATTTGGAGTTAAAGTCATTTTCAACACATAAGTTTTTACTACTCTGCTTTTATAAATGGGCATTTTACTTGTAATGGGCTTATCTACTCTTCCACCTTCTTAAGCCCAAACACTCAAAAATTGGCATTTCCATTTTTTATTCACTAGGAAAAAATGTTATTATTTCCTACAATTTATGTCTACTTTATATTTTTTATTCACGGTAAGATAGTGAAACGTTCAAGGAGATCCATCATTTTTATCAAGTCCCGAGGAACAAATCTCAACCATTGATCAAATATGTGATTAATTTTGACCATTAGATCTTATTGATCAATGGTTGAGATTTGTTCCTCGGGACTTCATAAAAATAATGGACCTCCTTGAACGCAACTCCTGTAAGATAATATGTATAATTCATTAATTTTTTATTTTTATATTATCCATTGATTTTGACATTTTCTTTGATTAAGTGAGTATAAATATAAATAACACAAACTGAATGAAGCAATAACATTTCTCATTAGGTATCTCAAGTTCTTAGTTTTTAAGATTGACCAGCATAAATGCTTTATATATCAGCTTTATATATCAGTAAAGATAGTTTTAACATAAAAACGAAGCTTATAATCACCATTGTACGAGTATTATGTTATATATTTATGTATTTAATAGTCTAAATATAACAGTAAATCTCAAAGTTTATAAATGATTATATTAGATTTTTCAAATTTACAAAATTAATTAGAATTGTAACCTTGTTTTATTGCCAATGATTGAAGTAATTGGGTTCTTCCCATGCGGAAGCAAAGAACTAGATAATATTCTTTAGTTGACTCACATGATTAGGAATACTGCCCTTTTACTCAAAGGTTTTTCGGTAATTACACCAAAATGAAAATAATAAAAGACAAAAAGCCCAAAAAAACCCTTTTTGGACCCATGACAAAACAAAAGATAAATTTTATGGCTGAGATGTATTAAAATATACAACTTTTAACAATGATCACTAGTATGTACATGAATTTCTATTTCTTTGTACACAAAATAAATGGCTTGTGGTTACATTTGAATAATTGCTCCAAAATATACAACATAGCAAAAAAGACAATACTTGAACCTAAAAGAAATGTATGAATTTGACTACCGAGTTCTGAATCAATCTCGTCTCATGGTGAGGGGGACCACCTCGGCCAATGGGGTCGATAGTGGTGTCGGCATTGGAGACGTTCGACAATTTGGGCACGTTGGGTTTAACCGCAACCACGGGTCGACACATTTGACATGAAAAAGGTGACCACAATCCGGCAGTTGCCTAATCAAATCTTTGTCTTTGTAATCACCCAAACAAATTGAACAACACGAACAACCCGAGTCTTTTTGCTTGATTTTGATGTCTGAATAAACCACGATCGGGTAGCTTAATAGGGTGGCTTCATCGAGACCCATTTCCACCACATAATGGGCTGAGTTGGGTTGTCCGGCGAATGAGCCACCGGAGCTCCGACGCCGGAGATTTGATGGTGGTGATGATGGTTGTGTACTTCTAGTACAATAATAAGAAGCTAAGGTGATTGTTATGATGAGCAAAAGTATGCCGCATGATATTCCGATACCGTACCCGAATCCGCCAATGTTTTGAGATCCGAAGAAGCCGCCGGAGTCCGACGCCGGCACCGCCGTGGAGTTCATGTTTTCTTATGGGGATTTGAGTTTTGGGGTGGAGGAAGTGTAGTTTTGGTTGGCCATTTTTTGAGGGGGTGGGGGTAGAGTTAGGACTTAGGAGGTTAGTATTTGGTGGGGTTTAAATTTAAAATATTAATTTAAATGGTCAACCGTAACGTATATATGATTGGGGATGGGTGTGTAGAAGGCAAGCGAGATTCATTATATTCATTTTATATACAAATTAAATGAAAATACATATATTTAAAAGATGGTAGGTGAAGTGTCATTTATCTAACTAATAATAATCGGAGGTGATTTGTACATAATAATTTTTTATCTATCTAGAATAATTTTATATCAAATGAAAGTCATGTCATTAAAGGGAGAGTGAAATGTAAAATTTGGTAAAAGGAAAGGAAAGACATAATTTTCATTTGAGATGAAATTGCTCTGTATAGATAAATATTGCTATGTACAAATTATAACCAATAATAATTGGTTAATAAGATGGAAGTGTACGTTTCGTAACAAGTAATTTCTAATTCTATAATTACTTGTAATCTAATTAAGTTAATGAAGATATTAAACCTGGGTATGAGTTGATAAATAACATGGGTATGATGATCAAAACTATACTATTAAATATACTACTATATTTCTCATTTTGATTCATAAATTCCAAACATTTTGCGGGATATCTATAGCTTATAGTTATCAAAATCCATTGTAATACTATATACGATTATATTGACGGGTAAAATTGGTTTTATATTATCAAGTGATATAGAAGTTTGTTTTTTATCATCTTTCTAAAGAATAATTGTATTGATATGTGGATTTCACTAATTTGCTTTCATAATCTCATTATTTGATTTTGATATTTGTATTGATCAAATCAGTATAAATATAATATAAATATAAGTATAAATATTCAATAGGAATCAATATTATTATACTTTCTAAATGACAAAACTTTTTGTATGTAGTCACTAGTGTCATTAAACTTTCCTATATTCTCAACATGTTTTTGTTTGTATATAGTATACTTGTAAACGAAAATACATTTCAATTATTGTTTATACCGGGTAAGATTTGTTTTCATACACAACTTATTATCCACGTAAAACATATGTTTTTGGCAATTAAAAATCGTGTAGCCGTTAAAAAAATTCTTTAATTAAAAACGTTGCGTGAGATAGACAAGCAGACATTAAAAAGGGAAGTGATATGCAATTTAATTGCCAGTAATATTCACTTGGCTAACATGGTGAGAAAGTAACAAGGAGGTCTTGGGTTCAATCCCAAACATAGGAGATTTATATGTAATTATTTGCCGGTTAAAAAAAGAAAAAAGAAGTGATATTCACGTTCATGCACAAATCCCTGCGATTAAGTTCCCTTTAATTTTATACGTGCATTTCATTGGTTCTCCATTTTGTCTATTCTTATTTTTGGTAATTACCATTCAACTTATTAATATTAAAATTATAAAACGAATACCGGTATTCCTTATTATAACGGCTCTCTGGGGTTGCCAAGCTTTATTCGTGATGTACTGACGTAACCGTTGTTAATGTTTTTTTCCAAATCCATAACTTATAGGAAATAATTTCGGACTTCTTTATAAGTAGCTTATCAACATATAGTTTTTAAACTAATAATAATTGGTTAAAATATTAAGTAAAGCTAGAAACTATCATAGTTGAAGGTTTATATATACTTAAAATAAAAAAGTTGTAAATTGTCATGATATGTCACATTCAACTTGTCATAATCATAAACTAGTTTCTTGGTGAGGTTTTGGTTTCAAAGTAGTTGAATCCTTTTGCCACATTATTTTCCATTCATCATTATCAACCCTTCTAAATTGTTTTAAACATTGAATATTTTTAACAAACTAAAGACCACATAAACTTATATTATCTATATGTTTGTCATACATTTTAAATAAATTATCAAACACCCAACCAGAAAGAAATTTAGCATGTGTTTATCGCTTATGGACCATGTTAGTAGTTTGTTTCTTGTTGTAAACACTCTCTTTCGTCGACCTATGTATATATTAGGCAAGTAAATGGTTCAACAATTGAACTAAGAATCGAGAAAATAGTTCCAGTCAGACTAAGGACTGAACCGATAACATCTTGGACGGGAACAAACCGGATAAAGAACCGTGATATTTCGATCTTTCGGCTTTTTTTTAAGGATTAAACTGAACCGAAAACTGATTTTGCATAAAAATTAAAAAATCAAGAACCGGACGCCTATCACACGGTTTGGATACATCAAGTTGTTAAAGTTTACATTATCTTTTGGTAATTAAAAGCTTACTTTTCCCTACGTGGTTATTATTTTTTATTTTATGTTTTAAACGCCATAATCACTATGATATCTCAAGTTATAGACATGTAATTACCGAAACAGAGATTAAAAGGTAATAATTACCAAAAGTCCAAAACAAACAACCTATTGCTACTTCACCACATTATGAGTTCAATTTTGCTCAAGTTTAAATCAACGCGAATATAACAAGTCAAAACATTCATATCATCTCTTCACGTACAATAATTACAAGAAAAAAAGAATTTCCAAACCTAAAAACTCGACGTGACCAACACAACAAAACAAAACAAAAACCAAATCCGTCAACATAACAACTCACTAAAAGAAACTATTGTACTGGTTAGTAAGTGAATCTTTAAGATTTTTATAAAGCCCAAATAAAGAATACTGACGGAGATTTTTGACCTCATACCATGAATTAAAAACCGATTCATGTTTATCGGTACCTGAAAACGCGAGTTGAATCCCGATACTGCAATCGACAGTTCCACCCCTGTATTTGCATGAATTTGTTTTTATGGCACAATCTTGATTGTTTAAGCATACAAAATTGCTTTTTCCAGAACATGATGAACAACCGTCTCGTTTCCAGTATAAGTTTTGTAGTCTGCCTTTTTGGAACTCCATTACCTGTAAATCATGGATTATGTGTGTCTTGGTTAATGTTAGGTGGTAGAAACAGACGGGTTAGTGTTGTTTTACCCCCTTGAATTTTCACCATATTGGCAGTTTAACCCCTAAACTTTCACCATTTCTACAACTAAACAGCCCAAAAAGGTCTAAACCATGTGGGGGGAAATGTTAAAGGATTAAGCCACCAAAAAGTTGAATTTTCTATGGATTTATCATTATGGGATGTTATTAGCATTAAGCACTCAATTATGTCACTGAATACTTATACAGTAAAAACTCTATAAATTAATAATGTCATGACCCGAAAAATTTATTAATTAAGAGAGTTATTAATTTATCGATAAAATTACTAATTATTAAATTAAAGAGTTTTTAAGTAATTATACTGTGCATACCAAAATAAAACGACAAATAAGTCTATGCCTCTTAGAATTACGTTGCAGCGAACCTTGAAACTCAACATAAATTAGTAACTACTGTGTTAAACAGACAACTATTGAATCATATTTCAATAGAGTGTAATATATTTTCTCAGTTTCTATGAATTATTAATTTGTGATTTTTTTGGGACCGAATTATTTTATCGATTTTTTTCAATATTTTGCATTGGCCCAAATCGGGACTGGACAAAGTTATTATTTTAGAGAGTTTATTAATTTACCAAATATTTATTTAAAAATATTTTACTGTAACTTGTTCAACCCGTTTTCCAAAGTTTTTTCAATTTACTCATCTAATCCATTAGCATTAAAACAAACCCCAAAGCAGCCCGTTTATGCACCATTTGAAGTTGTTACCCCTAATCTAGACCGTTAGAAACGTTTGCTAAAATTTGAAGAAAATTATGATAATTAACAAGATCATGACATCCAGTTAAACAGTGACACCTCATCGGTAGCATTAATTGATATAATCTTTCTTACCAGAGTGAAACTGGTGACAATGTATGTACTGTTTGCAACGAATGCAGGAATCGACCTTGCAGCATACTTTCTGCCAGCAAATGCTACCATATATCCACCAATAGAATCCTGTCAATTCCAAAAATCACAATATTTAACAACATCATTAAGAGTCAAAATTAGGGATTAGCTATCTATTAACCAAAACCAAATATCAACTTCGCGCAGTTACTTCAATTGTTTTTTCAAAAGTTGGTATCATGAGCAACAAACAAGCAGAAAATGTTTCAGGATAATGTGTTGGGTGTATCTGATCCTTTTGGGTATTTTTGGGGGTGTTTGGGATAGCTTATTTAAACAAAGGCTTATGCTCATAAGCAGAAGCAGATAAACTTGTAACTGTGAATTCACCATTAATAATCAGTTCGAAATAAGCAATCTCAAACTACTTACAGAAAACAGCTAATTTCACCCTGAAATAAGCAAATAAGCACAATCACATGTTGATCATTCAAACACTCAAAAGTGCTGGTTTTTAATCATCAATCCCAAAAATAGCCTTATACTTTAGACAAAGAATGGTCAGAAAAACAATGACAATTTGGTGCCACAAATGTTCACTGTCTCCAAATTTCTTCCTTCAATCTAATTTATCAAACTATTTCTACTCGTTTAAGTCAACTTCATTAGGAAACCGCCAGTACGCATGTAATTAGATTCAAATCTCAGAATATGCAGGTTAACTATAAACCTAATTTCGTTTCTCCCAAAATTAGGTATCTTCTACACCACATCGTTCTCATCAATTAAACAGGCTTAGTACATATCCAAACGATTCTACACAAATTGATCGTAAAATCGCCAACAAAAACAACAAAATTGAAAATTACCGGCTGCAAGGTAGTGCTATTGACCGTAAGAATCGAGATCTCGTCCACCTTTGGGCGAAAAACAGCGAGCTGTGAGTTGGAAGAAAGTTGAAGCCTCTTATCGCACGGTGACAACTGAACCGAGCTGTTGAAGAAGAACGACGTCCTCGCCGCAAAAACGACTCCGAAAGTGAAACCGTCAGATCTCTGAACGGTGACATCGGAGCACGGCGAGAATACATGGTTATTATCTGTGCTTGATTCAACAAAATAGGCCGTCGTGGACAGGATTGTTACGACGGCGATTAGTAGGATTGAGGGTACTGGAATCGCCATTGCCGGAGGGAAGATCGGAACACGGTCTAGCGATGTTGACTGGTTTTTCAAAAGTTTGTGATTTGTAGGTTGGAGCTAACAGTAATACACACCGTTGGATCTTCATTGTGATGGTCCATCAGATTACAGCTGTGCTGCTATGCGTTGGATTCTAAGGTGGTGTTTGGTTCGCTGGAAAGTAATGGAATCTGAGGGAATTGGAATCCAATTCCATCAGATTCCAGTGTTTGGTTCAAAAAAATGGATGGAATTGAATTCCTAAATGATGGAAACATTCCACCAAATGAAGGAATCTCAATTCCATCCAAATATTGATGGAATTGAATTCCAAGATTGGATGGAATGTTTATTTTACCTTTATACCCTTCACCTACCGCCACCACCTCCACCCACCGCCACCACCACCAACCGTCACCGCCACAACCACCTACCGCCACCACCATCACCAACCGCCACCGACCACCGCCGCCACCACCATCAACCACCACCCACCGCCACCACCATCAACCATCAACCATCAACCACCACCCACCGCCATCACCAACCACCACCCACCGTCATCACCAACCACCGCCGCCACCACCAACCACCACCCCACCGCCGCCGCCACCGCCGCCGCCACCCACCACCACCGTCGCCACCACCACCAACCACCACCCACCGCCACCACCAACCACCTCCACCACCAACCACCGCCATCACCAACCACCACCAACCACCGCAACCACCACCACCGCCACCACCCGCCACCACCACCATCATCCACCGTCGCCACCATCCACCATCACCACCACCCATCGCCACCACAACCACCCACCAGCACCACCACCCACCACTACCCACCGCCACCACCACCACCCACCACTACCAACCAACCACTACCATTAATAAGAGTAAATTCGTCATTTTAGATAATTGCAATTCCAATTCATGTCGACCAAACAGAATATTGAATTGGATTCCAATTCCCTTCCATGCCAACCAAACAGAGTATGAAATTGGATTCCAATTCCTGACGGATTCCAATTCCTTCCTAGATTCCAATTCCATCAGAAACATTCTGCGAACCAAACAGCACCTAAGCATATTTTTGTTTTAATTATTTTAATTTTAATTAAAATGAGTGATGTTGCATTACTTTTTAAGTTTGTGTTAGGTCTAGTTTTGTGCAAATTGGACTGAAAATCAGTTGAATGTAGAATCGGACCGGATTGAACCGAGCTATATCAGTTCGGTGATCGGTTTCAATTTTTATGAAAAATTGTTCTCGGTTCCAAATAGTTCGGTTCCAGCCGGTTCTGTCCGGTCCAAAACCGATAAAAAAACCGGAAACAAAATCGAAGAAATTATCTCGGCTTTTGGTTCAGTTCGGTTCCAGCCGTTTCTCGGTCCGGTAACGAGCATCATCGATTCGGTCCTCGGTCCGGCAAAATCCATTTTTACGGTTTTCGGTCCTAGTCGATCCGGTTCTTGGACCGTACACAGGCCTAGTTAGGCCAATAGTTGTAAACTATACTTCTTTTTGGAAACGGCTTTCAATAAAAAAAAACTAGCAAAAAGCTAGAACAACAAATCAAACATTACAAGGCAAAATAAGCCACTCTATCCAACTAACTAAATTTTTTTTATTACGACTACTAATCCAGTTATAAGAAACCTCTTTAATCGCATCCACCAAAATATCTTTCCGCATATCTACATTCTTGAACGTCACCCCATTTCTTCAAATAATCCAAATGGTCGTTAAACAAACTGCTTCAACAATGATCTTCATTTGTGTGGTAGACCCGTTCGCATCCAACGTATACATCATATCTTCCAAACTAGACACATTTAAATCTAAAACTTGCAGTTACCAACCAATTGACCTCCAAACACTTTTTGCAACTTCACAATTCCAAAAAATGTGGTCCGAATTTTCCATAAAATCACCACAAACCTCACATTTCATATCCTCTAAACCAACCCCCCGAACCACTAGATTTACCTTCGACGGGATTCGATCTAGACTAATCTTCCAATAAAGAATGTTTACCTTTCGAGGTACAAAACGATTCCACTGTGTATACGCCACCGAACTTGGAAGAAACAAGCAATCAAGCCACCTTCTAGTAACACCAACTTCAAATACCCCACTTGACCCAATCCCCCACATCCACTGGCCTGGCCTCTCGGTAAGAACCACCCCATCCACCATCTCTGAAATCTGCGATATCAAAACATCCAATCTACCACCCGATATTACCCTTGACCACGACCAAGTAATCGCATTATCAACAAATCTATCCGCAACCGAACATCTAGGATTGGTTTCAAGACGGAATAATCTTGGAAACAATATCGACAGCGGGACATTAGACAACCAACAATCCTTCCAAAATGAAGTATTTCTCTCACTGCCAACCCTTATCTTCAAATTATCTAACAAAGAAATACCTTGAGCTTTGTACTTTCTAATCATTTTAATAATTTGAGCCCAAGGTTGATCACCCGCCAACCCCCGACAATTGACCATATTCAACCCGCCACCCTCACCATACAAGCTCGAGATAATTCTAGCCCACAACGTACCCCGATTATTATTATACCGCCAAATCCACTTCATAAACCAAATTAAATGAGAGTAAACTTCCGACATCAAGACCTCCGTTCTCCATAGACGCCAAAACCACATCCCATTTAACCCAATGAATTTTTCTATTGTCTTCGGTACCCCCCAAAAGAATGAGGCTCTCAACCTCTCCAAAATAACTTGTACATTCTTTGGCATAACAAACATAGGCAAATAATACACTCCTAAACCCCCGAGCACCGATTTAATGAGCATTAATCTCCCACCAATCGATAAAGAATTAACTTTCCACTTTGAAAGTTTTTGTTTAAATCTGTTAATCAAGCCTTCCCAATTCTTCTTCTGAGTCATAGACGCTCCAACTTGAAGCCCTAAATAAATAAAAGGAACTTTTCCTTTGCACACCCCTACCGAATCTGCCATAATACTAACATCTTCTTCCTTAATACCAATCCCATAAAGATTTGATTTATGTAAATTCAACTTCAACCCCGAAGCCATACAAAAATAATGCAATATAATGAGAAGGTTTTGAATATTTAATAACGACCATTCTCCCATAAAAATAACATCATCCGCATATAGCAGATGCGAAATATGCAAATCAACATTACTAACCTGAAGACCCTTAAAAATCTTTTTGGACACCGCTTCTTCCATCGCCACATGAAGACCTTCCATAGCTAAAATAAACAAAAAAGACGAGAGCGGGTCCCCTTGTCTTAAACCTCTTTCCAATTTAAATTCCTTAGAGGCATTCCCGTTAAGAATTACGGACGCCTTTGACGAATGAAGAATAACATTAACCCATTGTCTCCATTTAACCGGAAACATCATAAATTCCATCATCTTATCCAAAAATTGCCAATTTAAAGAATCATACGCTTTTTCAAAATCAATTTTTAAAGACATAGCTTTTTTCTTTTTTTTCTTATACCACGCCAACAACTCATTCACAATTAACGGACCGTCCAAAATCTGCCGACTTTTAATAAAAGTTGATTGTTCTAAGCTTACTGCCGAATCCACCACCGCAACTAACCGAAGAGCTAGAATTTTAGCGATAATTTTATACTGAAGCCCAATAAGACTAATCGAACGATAGTTATTGACCGCCAATGGGTTAAGAACCTTCGGGATCAACGTAACAAAAGAAGCGTTACACCCTGACGGAATAAAACCTGTATCAAAAAATTCAACAATAAAAATAAAAATGTCAGTTTTTAAAACTTCCCAAAACCTTTTTACAAAGGCAAACGAGAAACCATCCGGGCCCGGCGCTTTGTCATTCCCACAACTCCAGATTGCGTTTTTTATTTCCTCCATGGTAACCGGCGCCATTAGAAACCTCGAGTTAAAATCCGATACACTTTTGAACCGATCATTACGGCTCACTATCTCAATCGCCTCAACATGCTTATATTTTTTCTCAAAAAAATTAAAGAATATTTCTTTAATCACCGGCGGCGACGTAATCCAACCACCTTCATGCTTCACTCCTTGCATCAACGAGTACCGGCGTTTACTATTAACAATTATTTTCATCCCCTTCAACACACCATTTAACTTTAGCTTTTTGCGACAAATCACACCACTCTTTCTCATCAAGTTTATACAACTTTTGTTTAGCATTCAATCTAGCTTCTCTATCCTCCACTGTAATGACATTAGCCTCCATCTTCTTTTCAATATCATTTATAATACTCACCAAATTTACCTTCTCACTTTGTTGCGTCACCTTTTTCTCACGCCACCAAACCTTACACTTTTCTTTAAGGACTTTTGTAGTTTTAGATTTAATGATTAAACTAATGGATTAAGCAAGAACAATTAGGAATTGGAAGATTTAGATGGATAGAACTCTTTGCTATTAGATAAGAACAATACAATTTAGGGCAAAGGTTAAATGGCAATTAGCTAAGAACAAGGTTTATATACCTAGACCTATTTTAGACTAATTACACAATGCCCCCTAGACTATTGGTTACAACAAATGTGACCCAACAACTTTCAACTTATCCTTAAATAAAATCATATCACTTGTGTTAGAGGTAGCCATTGGCTGCCGCTACACATTCAAAACCAGATCATCAAAATCGTCTTCGTCCATCCACGAGTTAAAAAACCGGAAAACTCTTGGCCCATAATCCACAACTTCATGCGATAACAAAATAGGTCTATGATCAGAAATCGCCTCATTCAAAACCTTCGCCACCAAATCTTTACAAACCTCGTCCACCCCTTCAATCATGAAAAAGCGATCCAACTTACTCATTTTTCTACCATCTCTACTTAAACGAGTAAAAGCCGACCCCCCATAGGAATTTCATTAATATGAGCTGACGCAATAAACTCATTAAAATCCTCCATCTCTCTATCATTTTTTGAGCAACCCCACATTTCCCCTTCTTCTCTAACTGCATTAAAATCACCAAACAAAAAGTAATTTCCATCATTAAGATCCATATAATTCACAATAAACTCCCAAAGCCGACGCTTATCAACATACTTTGCGGAGCATACACATTTACCATAATACACTTAACTTTAGAAGCCTTCCATTCCCCATGCGCAAACAACACATTTTGACAACTAACAATTTTGGAGCTTTCAAATAAAGAATCATCCCAAATAGATAAAATACCACCCGACAAACCAACCGCACTACTTAAAGCAAAATCAAATGACATATTACCCCAAATTTGTTTAATCATAAACACATTCACCTTTGACAATCTCGTTTCTTGAATCCCCAAAAAAGACACCTTATACTTATTACAAATCACCGAAATTCTCTTCCTTTTAACTACATCACCAATTCCACATGTATTAAGAGACATAATATTCATGGGCAACTGTTTCCATCACCCATGCTACTAATCATTTTTTCAAGAGAACCTTTACAACCTTTCATATCATGACCTATAGCCATTCCAATATCAATATATCTATTAAGATCATCAATTAGGGTCATCAATTAGGGAGATAGTTTTTACCTTTTTCTGCGTACCATTACCCACCGAAGCTGATGACGTTTGAGAAAAAGAACGTTTTTCCACCATATCTTGAATATGCAAGCTTTTAACATTGCCTGCACCCCCGTCGTTGCTCCCACCCTTGTCACCCCCAAATTCAAAACCCGACGGTTTTGACAATGAATCCTCTGTATCCTCTTGATCTTTATCACATGTTTTATCGCCTATACCACCCTCCTTAGAAACACATGTTTGAAGTACCGCCTCATCTAGAGCTTGCGTCGGCCCCTCTTTCTCACAATTTCCCGAGATCACCTCAGGCTCATCCACCTTAGGAACATTATTCTCCTTAACTTCATCTTCCTTATCATCAACATGGACCTCGTCGTCCCAACCATCTTCACTAAACCCATCATGATCGCTCTTCGATGAGCCACCCTCATCCGTATGAGCAGCATGATACTTTTTCATAATCGGATCCCATAACGCTAATTCATACAACCACACGGGATATTTTATATTACCAATCAACACCTCTAAATGTTCTTCAACCTTTTTACCAATATTTGTTTTTATACAGACTTTCCCACTCCCACTATCTCCATTATACCCGTCAACAAACATAAGGTCACCCAAACTACTAGTCATTTTCTTTATTGCTTTAACAGTACCCGTAAGAAGGGGGAGACCGTCAATACGAACCCAAACCACCTTATCATCTACCACAAAGTTTGAATCCACCGGCTTCAACTGTAAGAAATAGAATTTCATGTCGTCGTGATTTTTAAATCGATTACATGCAGTTAGGCCTGTGCAGAATCAAAAAACCGGACCGGACCGGTTATAGCCGGACCGGACCGAGGACCGGGAAAATTAGATTTGAGGGACCGAGGACTGGACCGGTGGTCGACGGTCGGTTTCGGTTAACTTCCGGTTTCATTCGGTTTTGAACCGGTTTGGACCGGTTAGAACCGGTTGTTTCTGCACTATATCGGGCATATTTCCTGCACTGTTTCTAATACATATATAGGTTAGAACCGACTGTTTCTAATACATATATTAACTAATTAACATGTTAATGATAGTTCGAGATAGAGTGTGAATTATTTCGAGATATACAATGAATTATTTTCTACCATAATTATGGTGTGTGTATAACAGTATAAGCATAGGCATATTGAGATAGCTAATACTAAAATCATCGAGCATTATGCAAATATATCTATGTTTGTTAAAGATTAGTGGTTTGGAATATGCTCTCCACCTTTAACTTCGAGCTAATTTCGTCGGTACATATATCATATATTTTAGTGGCCAAATTAGAAGTTCAGTAAAACCATGCACGTATAAGACTTAAAAATTAAGACATGTTATACAATTAGAATTATACATGGATTTCAGAATCACTATTATCGGATTCCAAGTCCGACATATTACTGATTACTGAGCGTGGAACGATGAAGACGAAAGAAGAAGTCGTAGAGGCGTAGAGCAGAAACGATCAAACGAATTAGAAGTCGTTGAAGTCGCCAGGGAAATGGAAAATGGTTTTTTAATTGCATATTGGGCTTAGATTTAATAAGGTTGGGCTTAACATCTAATTGGGATCGATATATTACTGGGCTGCTAGAGCTAGAATCGACTAATAAACACTGCAGTCCAAAATGTGACGGGTTTTTTCGGTTTCTTCCGGTTCTTCCGGGTTTAAACCGGACCGGACCGGTTTTGTCGGTTATCAAATAATACGGACCGAGGACCGGACTAGAAGCTACGGTTCGGCGCCGGTTCGGTTCTTCCGGTCCCAGTCGGTTTTGTCGGTCCCGGTTCAAAATGCACAGCCCACAACCACGAACCACCAATATGATGCACATCAACATCCAAAAAGCCTTCTTTAACACAAACCACATTAATATTCTCTATCAAAGATAAATCCCGCACCTTACCAACCAACACCGTATCTGCATCAACAATTGGCATCAAATCATCCTTATCTAAAGTAATCACCTTTTTTATCTCACCCTCGCCATTCTATATTCCCTTTAGCTCCCCCTCTTTGCCTTTAGACGACAAAGACTTTGTTTTAAACAAATCTACGAATTTACGGACTTCTTGCCTATGAGGTTGCTTAGGAGGAGCCGTTTCAGTGGAAACCTTACGTTCAAATCTTGATAATGACGCAAACAAATGATATGAATTAAACCATGCATCATTCAATTTTGACAACAACGTTTTAACATTCTGCACCTTAAGGAACCTAACGAAAGCAAACCTGCGATCAATCTTCGATAGTTTACGAGCGATGTATGCGTCAGCAACAATACCATAGACATTCATTGCCTTCCACAGATCTCTAGGTTCCCAATGTTTTGGGAAATTCGTCACGTAGAATGTCGTACAAATACCCTTTAGATTCATCTCCTTCTTCCGAACAACATACTCTCCTTTAATCATAATTCAACACCATCCTGCCCTACCCCCCCCCCCCCCCCCCCCACAAACGACAGGGAATGATCGACGATCAAACTCAAAGAAAGGGCAAAAACCCTAGCTAGGGTTTAGGTCGCCTAAAACTAGACTAATTGAAACACCCCTATCAATAATATCTTTTTACTTGTGTTTATCATTTTAGCAAAATACAATGAATGATGAATTATTACATTAAACCTTAATGATCAAATAAACATTAAGAACGAGAATTTTTAGGATGACAATTAGTAGGATTGAAGATACCGAAATCTTCATTACCGAATTGAAAACCAGTTTCGGCCGAAAAGTCAAAACCTAACATGTTATGGCTGATTTTGTTGTGAGTGTTGATTCTTACTGGTTTTATAACACAACTTTCCAATGCATACTCACACAACAAAATTATGCATACAATTATGTATGCTTTGGTGCACAAAATTGCATATACACATACATATTACATAATCATGCCTAGTGAATCGAAACACATTGGTCTAGATCAATTGGTTACTAAGGATATGCTTAAGATTTTCCTTCAAGAGGTCTTGCGTTCAAGAATTGTTGGAGACAAAACTTGAAGATAAAAAAAGCGGTAGAGTTTATTCCCCAAAATATAGAGATGGGTTCGAGGGAGGCATAATGTCCGCTTGTATGTCATTGCCGACTCAAGCCACTAAGTAACTTTGCAGTTAAAAAAAAGTTATTTAAACCGAAAAATCAGACAAGTTGGTAAGGTCCAGTCCACTTTGCTCACCCGTAGATTGGCTTTTAAGATTGTAATAATTACTATTTGTAACGCAATTCCAAAACCCCCTAAAATGCTAATTGAAAACAAACAAACTAAAGCATAAAAAGAAGACAAATAAATTGTTTAATCAACTCGTTTAAGCTTTACACAAAACAAAATGAAAAAAAGGAAAAAAAATGTATCAAAGAGCGTGCAATCACGCGTGTAAAAAGTAGCCAAATCGAAAGATGCCTCGACAGAGATTTTTTCACGCTTATCAAAAGTTTATGTGAACAAGTAAATAAAGTTGTAAAACCCACACACACTTTGCATTGAGTAGAGCCCAGAATGTTTGCTTTCCGTTGAACAACGCAGAGAATGTCTGTCAATTTCGCATAATTTATCGGGTATTTTGCTTTCTCATGATTCGCAGCTCCAGAAAGATGAAAACCCTCATTTTCTCCCCTTAAATTTCGTGTTTTTGTCAAGAATTTGAAAGCAGTTTGTTATAAAATCAATGGAAGCGAGATGTAGAAGCTTAAATTCGTTGTTTTTAGTGTTTATCTTCCTTTCGTTTTCGCAAATTTGTTCTTCGGTTTCTAATGCAGATAACCTGCTCGATGAAATTCCTCTGAGAACGCAAGATAAAGCTTCACTTCTTCTATTCAAGTCAGAGCTACATGACCCGACCCAGAGGCTATCATGGGTCGGGTCGGCTTGTGCAAACTGGACTGGGGTCAGTTGCTCTAGATGGAATGGGAGGGTGACTGGATTAAACCTCACTGGGTTCAATTTATCAGGCAAGCTTCATTCAAGTTTGTGTAATCTCTCTTTTCTTGAAACCCTAAATATGTCTGATAATAATTTCGATGGCCCAATTCCACCTTGTTTTAGCTCATTTTGGAATTTAAAATTTTTGGATATTAGTCATAACATGTTTAGTGGTGTTATTCCTAATTCATCCATGAAATTAAGGAGGTTAATTAAGCTTGATTTTAGCCGAAATATGTTTCAAGGGGAGATACCGGAGAATTTATTGCACCTAAAATCACTCAAATACCTAGTTTTATCTCATAATAATTTCTCGGGCAACCTCCCGGATTTCGGGCAGTCGTTAGAGCATCTTAATCTCGAGTCAAATTCATTTTCGGGCACATTACCGTGTTTATCATCATCAATTGAATCAATTTCGTTTCTCAATTTAGCTCACAATTCACTTGAAGGTGGAATTCCCACTTGCATTTCATCACTACGAGTATTAACGCATCTTAATTTGTCGTTTAATCGTTTAAGCTACGGAATTTCTCCAAGATTTGTGTTTTCTAATAAACTCGTTGTAATGGACTTGAGTTACAATCAATTATCAGGTTATCTTCCAAAAAAGATTCTTGAATCTTCAGAAAAATCGAGTCTTGAAGTTTTAAACCTCTCAAACAACCAATTCTCGGGTGAAATACCGTTAGATTTTACCGAATTAAAAAGCTTACAAGCGTTATTTATCTCACATAATTTTCTCACGGGTGAAATCCCGTCAAGAATCGGGAATTTAACATATCTTCAAGTGATCGATCTTTCTTATAACTCGTTATCGGGCTCAATTCCTCTGAGTATTGTCGGTTGTTTTCAGTTACTCGCTTTTATTCTAAATAACAATAATTTATCGGGTGAAATACAACCTGAACTTGATGCATTAGATAGCTTAAAGATTCTTGATTTAAGCAACAACAAGATTTCGGGTGAAATCCCGTTGACTTTAGCGGGATGCAAATCATTAGAAGTTGTTGACTTAAGCTATAACAATCTCTCGGGCCCATTGACCGATGCATTGACCAAATGGTCAAGCCTAAGATATCTTTCTCTTGCACACAATAAGTTCAATGGAGCTCTCGCAAATTGGATCTTTATGTTTGAATCGATCCAGACCATCGATCTTTCGGGCAATAAATTTTCTGGGTACATTTCGGATGGAATCTTTAACGTTAGTTTACATTTTAACAACGGTGAAATTAAGAAAGAAAACCCTAAATCACCATTGTTAGATAGTAAACTATCGGTTGTTATGGGTGATGATTTGCATATGAATTATGATCTTTCATCAACGGTCACGATTGATTTATCGGATAATATGTTACACGGGCAAATCCCAAACGGGCTTTTCGGGTTACATGGTTTGGAGTATTTAAATCTGTCTTACAACCTTCTAGAAGGTCAAATTCCCGGGGACTTACAGTCAATGTGGAGCTTAAAGATTCTTGATTTATCACATAATTCGTTATCGGGTCAACTTCCCGAAAACTTATCGGGGCTTGGGAATTTGACCCATTTGAATCTTTCGTTTAACTATTTTTCGGGGATTGTTAACAAAACGAAAGGGTATTGGAGATTTTCGGGTGCATTTGCAGGAAACCCGAATCTATGTGTGGAGTCTTCAGGTGATGGGTGTCAGACCAAAACCCGACCCGTGCAGCCCGAACGGGCCTATGAAGAGGGGAAAGAAAACGGGCCGATTTCAATTTGGGTGTTTTCGATTAGTGCATGTGTAAGTTTTTACTTTGTTGGTGTTGTGTTATTTTGTACATCTCGAACTCGGAATTTTATGCTCGGGTCGAACGATTAATTATGTTTAAATGTAGAAAAAATGGTAGCTTAATTACGGTTGTATAGATGATGAATTTTGCTAATGGATGTTACAAAGTGCCATCTTTTGTTAGCATTTTTGGTTTTTGTGTTACTAATCATTTAGATTAATGAATCTAAAATTTGTGTAATGGGATCCATTATGTTCACCAAATATGAAATATGTAGTTATTTACTTCATACTTGTTGCTTAACTATACAGATGTTTATTGATTATAGATATACTACATGAGTTTTTGATTCGTGTTATACGTATTTTCTCAAAACTTATAATTAAAATACAAAATATATTACTTCATATGATAATATATTTAAAAAAAAAGTTGTAGTTGATATTACTTCTATTTAGTCTATAGTATTGGAATTGGAATATGTGCAATTCGTGTATGTAAAGCAATCTAGATTCTAGTGGACTACTTGTGGGGGTATTGGATGCTCAATGAAAGTATCTGGATTGTTAGGTTATATTCAACTGAACAACTTTATAATCACACGTATAAACTATTTTAACGTTATACTAATTACTATTCGTTAATGATAAAGTAATTCAAAGTTTCAAACATATATTTATATAAATGGGGATAGTGAGTGTGGTGTCACTTGTCACGTACCTAAGCTTAGTTGTGGAATCACTTAAAACTATGTAGTTTTTGGTTTAAACATTTTATTTTACAAACACTCAATTTCCACATTTAAGTTTAGGTATGTGACAACTACACACTCAATTTCCCCTTATTTAATTATATAAACAACTTAAACTAAATTTGTTTAAATTTAGCGGTTTAGGTAAACATTCGACATAGATGAATTTATATGAGTTTATCAGTTTGGATGAATGTTTTTCTTTGTCTTACATAAGTTTTATTATATTTATGAATTGAGAGATTGAGTATCTGTCATGTTGCATTTAATAGAAATTGTTTCATTTGATTTTGATTTTAATTTTGTGTTTTATATTTTCTTGGTGATAATTAAATTTCTTTTGATCCACATTTCTAATTGTCAATTGTAGACACACAAACCTAAAGCATTGTAGCTTAGTAATATTAGTGTACTGTATATAGTGTTGTCTTATGATCTAAAGGTCATGGGTCTAGGCCCCCAGTGACAGCAAAGTAGAGTAGATTAGGTGTTGTTAAAAAAAAATTTGTAGATACACAATAGATAACATGTTTTCAAAGGAAGACAAATTAAACATTTGGGAGGACCAAGCAGATGTGAAGGAGACCAATTTGCATTAGCGGAATCAACTACTGCGTTAACCGTGTTATTACACAAATTCGATGTTCACTCAAAAGGATCTCCAAACTCTGTGGAACTCATTAGGTCCGTCTTAACAATTATTATCACTTAAAAAATTTATTAGTTTTATCATATCAATATCACATAATTTTTTTCTCTACTCACAAGTTCATGCCATCTATTATTACTTCCTTGGCAGTTTTGCCACATTATTGTCACATCGCCATTTCTTAATTCAATATAATTTTTAATATATTAAAATTTATAAGAATAAAATTAATAAAACATGTTTTATTTTTTATTAAATATACTCCGTATCTATTAAAAAGAGAAAAAAAAATCTCTCTTCCCTGAGTTCCCTCTCCTTTTCCCCTTTCTAAGTTTTGTCTCTATCTACAATCTCTTAACTCCAAACTCGTTAAATAATCCGAAGAGAATAAAGAAGAGAAGCGAAGGATGACAAAAAAAATGTTTTTTTTTTGTTGCAAACTTAAGAGAAGTTCTAAACACTCGTTAACATTTTAAAAAAATACACTGTTTTTTTCTTCTTTCCAAAAGTCTAGTCATCCATTCATTCTAGAAGAGTTGATTGAATGATATTGGTTATCTTGTTATTTTGGTAAACTACGCATTTTGCTTAAAGATCACCAGTTTTGACTTTTGACCTTTAGGATAGAACTATAGAACTGTAGCTTCTCTTGTGGGACCGACCTGACTGGAAAGATATCTTTGGTTAAGCCAAAACAAAAAAAATTACTGTTATTTTGGTATTTGGTTAAAAAGATTACAGCTTAATTAATTATGGTTAAGCCCAAATGAAATAAGATAATACTATCTTGATCTTTGGTTAAGCTCAAATGAAAAAAATTACAATTTTTTTGGTCTTTGGTTAAGATCACAACTTTTTAAGTTTTGATTAAGCCCTGAACGGAAAAGATTATAACTTTTATTTTTATCATTAGTTTAGCCCAAATGAAAAAAAAAAAAATTACAACTTTTTTGGTCTTTGCTTAAAATATCACAACTTCTTTAAATTTTGGTTAAGCCCAAATGAGAAAGATTACAGTATAACTATTTTGATATTTGGTTAAGCCAATGAAAAAGTTACAAATTTTTTGGTCTTTGGTTAAAAAGATCACAACTTTTTTAACTTTTGATTAACCCGAATGAAAAAGATATAAGTATATAACTAATTTGATCTTTAGTTAATACGTTAATCAAATAAGAAACCCTTCAAAGTTAAAACGGGTCAATAGAAAGTCACGAATTCAAGTATTCAAATGTTGCTGTGTTTGGGGGTAAACTCTTTTTAATAGCTTAAAGTTTACTTGATAAGAATCTGAATGCTGAACAAATAACCAAAAAATAGAAGAGCTCCATCTGGCCTTACAAAATTCAAACTAAAATATGACAATCTCAACATAATAAAAATTTCTATGAACAAGAGTATACAAATAACAAATAACATACCAAGGTATAAGTATTGAAGCGCAGAGTACAAGAAACGATCTACTTCCATGGTCTAAGGGACAAAACGATGATGGCAATGATAATCAACAACAGAAGAATAGCAAAACAAGTCCACTTTCTAGTATTCTTCTGTTTCTTTCTTGCTTCATTCAACTGTGTAGTGCCACGTGTCACATACGAATTAGCCCTGTTGACGTGGCTTTCAATATCATCGAGCTGCTCACCTTGATGCTCCACCAAAACCGCCATATCCATGAAAACTTGATGCAATTCTTTTAAGTTACGTTCAATCACCGTAACGGCGTCGTGTCGTTCCTGAATTTCAAGCACCGTTTCCATCACCTGACCTCTTCCTTGCTCCTGAATCGCCTTTTGTAAAAAGGTCTCGCTTTCTCCGGTTGAAATTAGGTTCTCGACGGTAGCTTCATCGGCGTTTTCACCGGTGACGGTGTAGTACCGTCGCTGAACGGTTTCCCGATGCTCCGCCGCCATTTTCTTACGGAGTTCGTTGAACGATTTCATCGACGATTGAAGCTGCTTACGAAGGCCGTTGACGACGGAGGTTCTCGTCCGGTCGGTGGAGCTACCCGGTCCGCAATTAGGGAGATTCCGGTTCGTTGCATTGGACCGGTCTAGGGCTTCTAAACGGTTCTTAATAAGTTTTGCCTTTTTAAGAGACAAAGCGACGTCGTTGTCCATTTTAGTTCTTAGCTTTTTGATTGAGTTAGCGTTGTGTAGGGTTTTGCTCTGTTCGTTTGACGATTGAAGTTGATCATGAAGCAATTCGATCCCTTTTAGTTCCTCCTTGATTGCTTCCACATCTTGGAAGAACTTTTCGAGATTCTCACCAGCACCGGAACCGTCGCCGGCGGTCCCCATCTCGATATCGCCGTTACGGCCGCCGGAAAACGAGCGAGATAGAAGATCGTTCATTTTAAAGGTGGGTTTTCTCGAGATTTTATGAAATTATGACGCAATTAGACAGATTAAGATCGAATTTTTGATCCGATTGAGCGGAGAAAGAAAGAATTTGTAGAAATTTAGGATTGGAAAACGCGGAGGTTGATTGACTTTTTATATTTCGTGGAAGATGGCGGCTTCTCTGGTAGACTAGATCAGGTCGTTGATAGATGGCGGGACACAACGCGAAATTTCTAAACCATATTATTCTTCCTTTTTAAAAAATAATTTTGCTAATGACAGCCGCTGTTATTAAGTGCATATATCGTTTGTACTTTCAGTGGTGGGGTTTATTCCTAAAATGCAGGAGGCGCTTATTGATTATTGTACAAGTTTTTTTTGCATGTCTTTACTTTTTACTTTAAAAAATATAAATTACATAAGGCATGTTTGGACGTGTTTTGATTTTTCAACCAACTTGGATTTTCGACAAATGATATTTAGTCCTACTAGACCTACTTATAAGTTTACCTATTTAAATATTTAATAAAATAATATGTGTATTCCATTATTTCTCTCTCTTAATATTATCCCTTGATTTTGACACGTGTCTTCATCTAATGAGTATGTCTATGAGTAAGTCTAAATTATAGATATAAATACCATTACTCTTTAACACTGCACACCAGCACACCCCTAGGCTTGTGAGTTGTGACCTGATCTACTTAGCTGAGACCATGCAATAATATAAAAGTCGATTGAAATTAGAACCTAAATGACATGGAAAGTAGATGGTACAATGTTGGTTTTGGTTTCAAATCAAATTGTGAACTCCACTAGGTGGTCTTGTTTCCGATCATGGATTCATGCCTAATTCTTTTTCTACAATTTGAACTCACAACTTTTTAATTTTAATTGTGAGATAATTTGTATACTACTAAGCTAAATGCTAGTATTTAGTTGTACATATCTTATTTAACGATTCAATTTACTTGTTCATGACAATATATTCAATACGAAATTTAACTTTTGTTAGGTGTTATTAGTCTTCAAAAATGTGTTTTTTTAAAAGATATAAAAATGGTTTACATGTGTATTAATTAAATGGTAAGTAATGTAGAAAACACCATGTTTTTTGGATTCATTATTTGGATTGGAATTTAAAATTATTGGTCAACGATACTATGTGGTTGGCCAGTTGGCCACGAGAAAGAAAAAGGTCTTCACAGGTGATCCGCCGCCAGGTCGGGTTTTTCGAATAAATATTGCTTCTTACCTTGGGAAGAAATAATATTTCTTTTTAGCTGTTTAGGTATTACTTCAATACTATTTTGATGGATTAATGTGAATTAACTGTATAATACTATGACCTCTTGTCCTTTAGTATTTTTTTTGTTGCTATCTATTAATTATAAGCTCTGATATTTCAAGTTTGGGCTTCTTTCCAAGTCGAAAGGGATGTCTGTTGATGACCATGAAGTCGACCATGGCGGCCGGATCTGTTTCCTTTTTTTCATTCCAATAAACTTTATTAAAAATACTTAAATATTCAATATCTATATTTTTTTTCTAAAAAAATAATTGTTTACCTTCAAATTTTTTATGCTTTTACATAGTATAAATTATATAAATTGTCGATATGGTCATCCGAATTCAAATGTTTTGTCCCTAAATTGTTTTTCTGGATTTTTATCCTTGATTTTATAGTTTCCGAATTTCTGGATTTATATCTTTCCATCCAACTGTGTCTAAAATGATTCGTTAAATCACCTCACGTGTTTTGATTACGATAAATATAATTAATGTTTTTTATTTGTACTATTGATATTATTATTAATAATTTTCTATACAAAGTTGGTTTCAGCATGTCCTAAATTTTAAAAATAATAAATTATAAGTTTTTGAGTTGACATGCATAATAGTTAGCACACGTTGCTACACAAGGTAAATCTAAAGTACATGAATCAACATAACAACTAAAGATAAAACCAAACTTGATACATATAGCTAGATTTTGAATCACTGGAACATTAATAATTTAAATAAGAAAAATAGTATCGATGTTTACTATTTGTGACGATTTATGTGTTTACTTATTAGATCAAGATAAATGTTAATATGGATGATATGAAAAAATAAAATTAATGGATTATATATATAATCTCGTGGAGACATAAAAATAAATTCCATTTATCTTTCAAATAATATTTTAGGCCCCGGCAGTATCACGTGGACTTTACTAGTTCGCTTTTAAGATTAGATATTTGTTGGGCTTAGGGTGACCTTATCCAATACTTGCATCTCAGGCTTTGGGCTAGATTTCTATTCCAAAAAAGCCCACATGTAAATGCTTAAAACTTGAAGGAAAAGAAAAAAAAAAGTTAAAAAAATGTTGGTACGAGGAAAGGAAATTAGGGGGTTAAAAAAGTTAATAGAAATGTTGTTACGAGGAAAGGAAATTAAGGGTTTAAAAAAGTTAGAAAAAATATTGTTACGAGGAAAGGAAATTAGGGGGTTTGAGACTTTGAGAAGTTAACCATAGCAATTACTACAATTAGTAACACCTTAATTACCATCTTTCACTCCTAACCCCTTCATGCCTCCTAATTGACAAGTAGGGGTGCTTATCGGGCCAAAACCGAACCGAACCGAACCGATAGAACCGATAACCGATAACGATGAATTTTCAAAACCGAAACCGAACCGATAACATGTTATCGGTTTTGGTTCGGTCCGGTTTCGGTCGGTTTTTGGTTCGGTTCGGTTATTTTAGGCCAAATGTTCATCCTTTTCCGAAAACCGGACCGAACCGAACCGATAGAACCGATAACCGATAACGATGAATTTTCAAAACCGAAACCGAACCGATAACATGTTATCGGTTTTGGTTCGGTCCGGTTTCGGTCGGTTTTTGGTTCGGTTCGGTTATTTTAGGCCAAATGTTCATCCTTTTCCGAAAACCGGACCGAACCGAACCGATAGAACCGATAACCGATAACGATGAATTTTCAAAACCGAAAACGAACCGATAACATGTTATTGGTTTTGGTTCGGTTCGGTTTCGGTCGGTTTTCGGTTCGGTTCGGTTTTTTCGGTCCAAATGCTCACCCCTATTGACAAGTGCCAAAACCATAAAACATTGAATTAGATACGTCTTGTATTCACTGATACTGTTTTTATCAAACTAGATAATATTTCGTGGGAAAATAGTTATCTTAATGTTTATTGATCTAAGTATATATTCCCAGATTTATTAATATTAGTTCGTGTTATATGTATTTTATTATAATATTCAAAATATTGTGTTTAAATATATATTTTTTCTTTTGGAAATTGTATCTATTTACAATTATAATTTTAAAAAAATGTGAAATACTTCCTCCGGTTTAAAATAAGTGATACATTGTTGGTTTCACCGGGTTTGAAGCAAAATATAATAATGATAATTAAATTAGATTAATTGGATAGTTAGTGGGGAATGAGTCCCACAAATTTTGAATAATGTGAGGTTAATGATGTTTAAAAGTAAAAGTAAAGATAAAGATGTCATTTCACTTTATTAAAATAGATAGTTAGTGGGTGTGAGTCCTACTACTTTTTAACAAATAAGATAAGTTTTTAAAATGTATAACTTATTTTAAATCGGAGGAAGTATGTAAGAAAAATTGTTTAAAAAAGCTCACACGTTACTCCCACTTTCGCTGTAGCTGAAAACCACCAGCACTGATATAAAGTGCGATGCGAGTGCAATTACAATTGTTGCACTTCCGCTCGTTTTCTCCGCGTTTCATCACTAATTACTCTTACATACCAACTACTCTCACTCTCAACTCTCCTCATCAATCATCAATGTCTTACCGCCCTAATGCTCAAGGCGGCGGCCGTCGCGGTGGCGGAGGTGGTCGCCGTGGTGGCGGTGGCGGTGGCGGAAGAGGCGAACAGAGATGGTGGGATCCTGTATGGCGAGCTGAACGGCTTAAATAAATGCAGGGCGAGGTAATAATCGTAAATTAATCATTCCTAGGGTTTTGCATTTAGAATAAATCGAACTGGTGTAATGTTAGTGGATGATTGAAATGGATTATAGTTTTTTGAGGAAATGATATGCAAACAATAGAATAGTGAAATTGATGATTATAATATTTGTTTTTCAGGTTGAGATTTTTGATAAGAACATGTGGTGGGGAAAGATGGAGCAATTGAAGAATGGAGGAGATGTAGAACTGGTAATAAAACATTTCTTCAGTAGAAATGACCAGCAAACTGTTTCTGATATGGCATATCAGCTAGGGCTTTATTTGTAAGTCTTACAAATTTATTTTTCTTAATTCATAGTGTCACATTATTTATCACAACAATTTGTATGTGTTTATGTTTATTAGTAACTTTTCTGTTTGTTGATTCCGTAATGAACGTTTAAATTTGCTAATTAAGTGTTTAATTGTTTAATATTACTAGTCTGTTAACATATAGAATGTTTAAATCTGCTAATGAAGTGTTCAATATTTCAATCATATTGTATATATAAAGATTGATAATTTAACCGATTTTTTTTTTTTTTAATTTTGTGGAAGGAAAGCCATGCATATAACAAAGGGAAGGCACTTGTAGTGAGCAAAACACCATTACCTAACTACCGTGCAGATCTTGATGAACGTCATGGATCTGCACAAAAAGAGGTATAACAATTCACAATCTAGTCTTTTTTATACTTATTCGTGTTTTTAATTTTTTATGAAATTAATTCTCATGTTTATATGTTTTGTGTATATATTTTTAGATACACATGTCTACAGAAACCGAGAGAAGGGTTGAAAATTTGTTGGATAGTTCATCAGGGACCGAAAAAGTTGAGAAATTTTCTGGTAATTCTGTTAAAAGTTCAACACAATTACCCCGTGAATCAGATAAAACTGTTGTCTCAAATTTGGAGAGAGATAGTGTTAATAAGGCACTTAGTGTTGAACTCAAAGAAAGACAGGAAAAACAGAAGGTAAGTGCGTTGCGTAACGGGTCAATGTTGAGTACCGGTTGAAACGGGTCAAGTTGAAATAAATAAATGGGTCGAAATAAATGATCAAAATAGCCTTATAATTATTTTTCTGAATATTTTAATTATAAGGGTATTTTGGTCAATTTAGGCGGCAATGGACGAAATAAATGAAAAATCAGGAGTTCAGGAGTCAGGACCACGGGGACAAAAAAACCCGTAAAAAATGTTTTGGGACAAAACTTGCGAAAGCAAAACCACATACAAGTTCTGTAATTTACTATAACATAAGTACAAAAATAATATCAATTTAAATATTTGAGTAAAACGTCAATGAGGTTGTATGGATCAACCCGTTCTTCTTTTAGTTAATTTTTTAAAATTTCACCTATTTGACCCATTCATAAATAAATGGGTCGAAATTGCCACCTGTACTTAGGGGTGTTCACTATTCGGATATAACCGGATTATCCAATTGGACATTTTGGACCGGAATATTTGGATTGGTTATTTGGTTTTTTGGATCGGTTTGGACTTGAACCAAATTAATAGTTTGGATTTCGGATTGTATTTGGTTTCCGTTGTGAAAAGCGGATTGTCCAAAAAAACCGAATAATAATATGTAGTAAATTGATTTATATACTAACACTTGTTGGTTTCCATTGTAAGCAATTATGATACTCATTTTCTATACATTTCTTATAGTAAATTGATTTATATACTAACACTTGTTCCATTTAATATTGTATCAGTTGGTGATTTACCAATCTTTTTAGAGTTTTTAATATAGTTGATGTCAAGATTTTTGCATATATGATTGTAAATGTCACAAGCTATGAATTAGACTTGTTTTTATGTACAAAGTAGTTTATCATTTTGGAATTTTACATATCGAACTTAATATTATTTATGTTATATACTTTTGTAGTATTTTAAAAATTTTAAGGAAAAACCAAACGGATAAAACCAAACCAACCAAATTGTTATTTTGTTCGGATCGGTTTGGTTTTCGAATTAGTTTGGACGGTTCGGTTTGAACTTTTGAAAACCGGACTTTATTTGGTTTCACCTATTTGGTTTGGATAAAACCAAACCATCCAAACGAACACCCCTACCTGTACTAGACTACTAGTAACTGTTTATTAGTTTTTTTTATAGGAATCTGATCGTGTTAAGGCAATGTCTTTATTCAGAGAAAAGCTTCCCGCACACAAAATGAAAACTGAGTTTTTAAATGCAGTTGCTGCAAACCAGGTTCTTATTTACCTCAATTATTTAAAAAAATGAATAAGTAATATTAATTCTTTTAGCCTAAATCTAAAACTTACTTTTATATTATTATTGATAATAATGGCAATTTAGGTATTAGTGGTTTCAGGGGAAACGGGTTGTGGGAAAACAACACAACTTCCTCAATTCATTTTAGAGGAGGAAATATCATCATTAAATGGTGCCAACTGCAATATAATTTGCACTCAACCCCGAAGAATTTCTGCTATTTCTGTTGCTGCAAGAATTTCCAATGAAAGGGGAGAAAATCTTGGCCAAACAGTTGGTTATCAGATTCGGTTAGAATCAAAACGATCTGAACAAACAAGATTATTGTTTTGTACAACAGGAGTACTGCTTCGAAAACTGGTACTGTTTTTATTTTTATCTTTAGTAAAACTTATAATAAAGCCAAACAATGATGATGTCATCAGTTGATAAAATGGTCCTTTAACTAACGAAAAATACTTTTTAAAATGACTGTCCATGCAATAAGATTGTACATAAAGTACTTTGGAACTTTGAAAAAGAATGACCAAAGTTGCAATATGTGGTTAGTTAAAGGACCATTTATGAAATTAACTCTTTTATTAAAATTGACATCGTACCCATATATGTAAGATAAACATAAAAATAAATGAACAGAAAAATACCTTAGTTAATGATGTAAATTTAAAAATTTGGAGGGCGGAAGTGTAATTTTTTTTTTTTTTGAAAAAGTGTTCCTAGCTGCGAAACACATGATTATTTGAGAATATTCCAGAGATTTTTATTATTTATTTTTACTCAAGAAGACCCGTGTTTTACACTGGAACTAAAGTACTTAATATAATATAATCTGTTATATTATGAAATAATGTATATTTGCAGGTTCAAGACCCGAGTTTAACAGGAATCAGTCATTTATTAGTTGATGAAATTCACGAAAGAGGAATGAATGAGGATTTTCTTTTAATTATTTTACGCGATCTTCTTCCAAAACGTCCCGATTTACGACTTATATTAATGAGTGCTACTATTAATGCTGATTTATTTTCCAAATATTTTGGAAATGCTCCCACCATTCATATCCCGGTACTAACTAATTTTATTTTGTCTTTTTTTCCTTTATTAATCAAATCAAATCATTTTATTTAATATTTTAATTTTAATTATTACATTTTATTACTAGGGATTAACATTTCCAGTGCAAGAGCTGTTTCTAGAAGACGTATTGGAGAAAACACGATATGCATTGAAATCAGAGTCTGATAATTTTCAGGGTTATTCACGGAGAAAAAGACGACAACAAGAGACAAAAACTGATCCCATAACTGAACAATTTGAGGTATGCTTATATATATTTTTTTAATTTTTATATTTTATTTTGTTTATATATGTATGAATATATTTTTATTTTTAGTATTTATGACATACTGTTTATCGATTTTATTGAAGTTAATTTTATTTTTGTAGGATGCTGACATCACTTCTGTATACAAAAATTACAGTGCAAATACTAGACAATCTCTTGAAGCTTGGTCTGGTTCAGAAATAGATTTGGGCCTAGTATGTATCCTACTAATTATATATTATATAATTTATATACACACATATACATGTATATTGTGAAACAATTTGGCTTTATTTATTTATTTGTTTAATCATATCCTCATTTTGGTCGCAAAAACAACTTTGACACCTTTAATTAACATAAAAACTGTTTTTTTATAGTTGGATTAATTTTTATTTTTTTGCAGGTGGAATCAAGCATTGAGTATATCTGCAGGCATGAAGGACCAGGGGCAATTTTGGTATTTCTGACAGGTTGGGATGAAATCTCAAAGCTGCTTGATAATATAAAAGCCAATAATTTTCTTTGTAACCCTACAAAATCTCTCATACTTCCTCTTCACGGTTCAATGCCTACAATTAACCAACGTGAAATATTTGACCGCCCTCCTTCAGGCGTAAGGTACGGTACACTAATTTATATAATTTTTTAAATGTTTCATATTTTTTAATTAATTATTTTTTAATTATTGCAGGAAAGTTGTTTTAGCAACAAATATTGCTGAAAGTAGCATAACGATAGATGATGTTGTTTATGTTATCGATTGCGGGAAAGCAAAAGAGACGAGTTATGATGCTTTAAATAAATTGGCCTGTTTGTTACCATCTTGGATTTCAAAAGCTTCCGCTCATCAGGTATTTACAATATATTTTTATTATAATTTTTATATAGTTAAATGATTAGGAGGTTTTATGTGTCAGAAATACATATTGGGTGGCTTTTTACACGTTTCTTGTGTCATTTAACACCAATTTCGAACAAAAACATGCCAAATGACGAAAATGCAAGGCTAAAAAATATTTGATGAGGTGCGATTGTATGATATAAACCTACAAAAAAAATGCAAACAAAAATCGAAAGGGCATTTTCGTCATTTTCCTGTCACCGCGCATGTATCTTGTGCTCTTTATAGCAATTTTGACCAGAAACATTCCAATGAAAAAAACGACTTTTTTTTTGCTCCAAGAGCTTAAGGCCTTTTTCGTCATTTAATATTTTTTTGGTCGAAATTTGTAAATGACACCAAATACATAATTGGGCGGTCATTATGAAAAAAGTTGAATGCTCCTTAAATTTTACCTGTTTGACTATTAAATATAAAATATAACCCAACTCAACCCATTAATAACTAAACGGGCCGACACATATTACAAAATTCATTTAATTATTTTTACCCGTTTTAATGACAGAGACGTGGTCGTGCGGGCCGTGTACAACCCGGAATCTGTTACAGATTATATCCAAAAATGGTTCATGATTCCATGCTCCAATATCAACTACCTGAAATTCTTAGAACACCATTACAAGAACTCTGTTTGCAAATAAAAAGTTTGCAACTTGGTGCAATCGGGTCGTTTTTATCAAAAGCACTTCAACCACCAGATGCACTTTCGGTTCAAAATGCAGTTGAACTTCTTAAAACTATTGGTGCCCTAGATGAAACCGAACAACTCACTCCATTGGGTAATTATTTTGTGATTTTTTTCATTTTTGTTTGTTGCCATGGGTCGGGCGGGTTAATGGGTTTGTTTTAGACACTTTTGGTTGACCTATAAACATTTATTTTGTCCAATTTTATTTATTTTGTTGATTTCAGAAGCAATTCAGTATAAAAATATATTAAATACTCACATTTTTGTAAGACTTGTGATATATTTAATTTATGTTCTAGAAACTTATATTTTTAAATTATTATTTAATAATAGTAGAGGTATTTGGGATTTTGTTTTTTGTATTTATTTAACTTAACAATAATTATATGGGCATTTTTGTCTATTAATAAAATAGATGACATCATTAACCACTAACTGAGTGACACCTCATTAGTTCTATCAATTAATGACATCATTATTTTACTTTATTATTTATAAAAGCTAACCTATATCCTTGGATATAATATACTTTGGGCTAATTTACAATTTATACCCATTTGACACATTCCCGTTCTAGCTAATGTATTTCATTCGACCCGTTAGAGATAAAACACAACCCGAATCGACCCATGCACAAGTAAACGGGTTGAAAGTTGAAAAACAACTCTAGTTATTAATATTAAATTTCATATGATGAAACAGGACGCCACTTATGCACTCTACCAGTTGAACCAAATATTGGAAAAATGCTTTTAATGGGCTCAATTTTCCAATGTGTAAATCCAGCATTAACAATTGCAGCTGCACTTGCATCTCGCAGCCCGTTTATTCTTCCAATTAACCGAAAAGAAGAAGCTGACGAAGCAAAACGATCATTTGCTGGTGACTCATGCAGGTTGAAAATTTATAAATATATTTTACCAAATATTATTTTTTTAGTAATTTATAAATTATTTATTTTATTTGGTTTATGTAGTGACCATATAGCGCTTCTTAAAGCATTTGAAGGGTGGAAGGAAGCAAAACGGGCTGGAAATGAAAAATCATTTTGTTGGGAAAATTTCTTGTCAATGCAAACTTTGAAAATGATTGGGGATATGAGGCTACAGTTTCTAGATTTACTCTCTGATATTGGCTTTGTAGATAAATCCAAGGGTGCAAATGTAAGTTATAATTATTGTTATTACTATAATTATTATACCTTAAAAGATTGTAATGTTTTATTTTTAATATTTTTTTAAAATTTTTTCAGGCGTACAACCAATACAGTGATGACATGGAAATGGTGTGTGCAATCCTATGTGCGGGCCTGTACCCAAACGTTGTCCAATGCAAAAGAAGAGGAAAACGAACAGCTTTTTACACAAAAGAAGTTGGTAAAGTGGATATTCATCCTGCATCTGTGAACGCTGGGACCCACATTTTCCCACTTCCTTATTTGGTTTATAGTGAAAAAGTGAAAACAACTAGTGTATATATTCGAGATGCTACAAATATATCCGATTATGCCCTTTTAATGTTTGGTGGTAATCTCGTCGCTAGTCAAAATGGCGATGGTATTGAAATGCTTGATGGGTATCTTCAGTTTTCGGCTTCTAAAAGTGTCTTGGGATTGATTAAGGTAATTCAACCCTTTTTTTTAAGGGCTAAAATACATTTTAGTACCCTAAATTTGGTTGATTATGTCTTCTATTACCCTGAACTATTAAATGTGCAACATGGTACTACTATGAACTTGACATAATGATACATTTAATACCCAGACTCGTTAATTTAATCGTGTTTTTTTACTTAAGTTACTTTCTTTGGAGCTTTTGATAGACTAAAAAATATACGTTCATCTCATATTATATTGGAAGCAAATCACATGAGAAAAAAGATCAAATTAGTGAGTCAAGGTACTAAATGAACGATTTTGTCAAGTTCAGGGTACTAAAAAGCATTTTGACTTTTTTGAGCTATTATTATCAATTTGACTTTTTGACCTGTTAGAGATTAACTAACGCAGCTTGAATCGACCAACTCATAAGCAAATGGCCCGTAGTTGAAATATCTATCAATTGTTTCTACAATCCAACTTGTGTTTTGTTTTCTCAAATTGTTGTTGACAAGATCTTGATTTTTGGGTGGATATTTGCAGAAACTAAGAGGGGAAGTAGACAGATTATTAAAACGAAAGATTGAAGATCCAAAGTTGGATGTTAACGTAGAAGGAAAAGGAGTTGTTGCTGCTCTTGTTGAGTTATTACACAATCAAAATGTTCGGTATTAATTACTAAACAGCCATTTTTGTTTCTAATTAAACAATAGTACGTGAAGGATGTTTGGTTTTTATACTTCAGAGATGTGTAATGCGAAAGTTAAGGTTATATTTAAGCTTAGTATAACTTACTAATCATTTGAAAAAGCATGATTATGTTAAGCCTGTGCAGTAATTAAACCGAACCGTTCGGAACCGAACCGAGTAAACCGTTCTGTTCAGTTTGGTTACTAGATGGTTCTCGGTCCAATTTGAACATCTCTAGATACTTGAGTCAATGAATAATTAGCTAACGTTTGAAAATGACAGTTTTAGCCTTTTATATTTTTGTTGATGAATTTTGTTGGTTATTATTTTGGTAACTGTTCATTATCTCGAATAATGTTATTTTAACAATAATTTGTGGAATTAATCGTCAGTTTCATGATTATATTAAAACCGAGACGTAAAATCAAAATCTAATCTTGTAGCGAGAATTGGTTTGGTCTAAATTAGTTGCGCCGACTTTCACTCTCTCAGCGCCGTCGTAGACCAACTAAATGAGTTTAAGAAGGGCTGGTCCTAAATACTCTTACCTTGGACTGGTTCTCATCCACGTGAATCATACAATTTTAAGTCATCAACGAGATTGTTATTCTTAGCAATGTTTCAAAAACCAATTTTTTCATTGAACCGGCAATACTTTAAATACGGTTGAATCGGCCCCGTTGACAATACTGTTGAATTTATATGATCCAATATTTATGTAAATCGTACGAATGTCGAAAACCTAGTAAAATACAAAACAAATATCATAAAGAATTTAAAGGATCCGAAACCAACTTTTTTCTAGAACTAAGTTGAATACTTTTAAGTTTCAAAATCTATGTAAGAAATTCATCTTTCTATTTTATTTAACTAATTTTTTTTAGAAAAATTTGTTTTTTCCAGTTCGGCTTGCTGGTTCAACCGGATTTTTATGTCCAACCTCCCGGTTCCGACTGAGTTATAATCACTAATCTAACCGGCTCATTCAGACAGGTACCTTTCTGTTTCCTAGTTGGACCAGTTCAACATGCAGTTTTTTGGGTGAAAGGCACCTAATCTACTCCATTTATTCATGACGGGACTTGAAAGACCTTACATCAAACTCCAATATCACTAAGCTGACCAGGTTTTTAAAACACTTATTATTATGCTTTTTAAGTTTGATATCTCCATACAGAAGTGGTTGCTGTTTTTTTGGTTGTTCATTTCCCCTGTTTAATTAAAAGTTTCTTTTTCTTAACTATAGACTACGGGTTATATTTAGCAAAATTCTAAAGAGAAGTACAATTCATATAAATATAACACATATATAAGACAACTAGCTACATAACCCGTCCCGATGGGCGGGTATACTTCAAAATTTAGTATGTAGAAAAATCCCAACAAAGATTAATAATTTTACAAATGACATAATAATGTTGTATCTGTAATGATGAATTGGTAGAAAAATCGATACATTAAGAAATGTTACATAAAATTTACAAACGAAATAAGACTTCTTTGTAAACTACCCCCTCAGAGCTTTTGTTAGCCTTTTCATCTTCAGAATCCGTGTCTAGATCATCTAGATTAATAAAGACACGGCGTTTCTTATTACTCGAAGTGCCGCTGCCAGAAGCCCCATCACATGAAGAAGGTGTGTGCATGTCGAGCACACGTTTGACACTATCATCAGCTATGCTAACCTTCTTTATCAAGTTTGAAGGCGTGTTGAAATCCTCCAACGGCTCATCCTCCGGCTAAAAAAAGATACTCAAATAATTATTAAAATAATACAAATTTGAGTATAATTATGTTTTTGCATAAAATATACAGTAGCATAAGGTTACCTCATCCACAACATCAGCCACTACACGGTATACAATAAAATTTTGTTTGAAATGCTTGATGAGTTGAGGATCCTCAGACATACCATCACATCGGTAGGTGTGGTTATTCTTGCCATGGTTTGCTTTGGAATACCACAACTTTAACAGTAATTTTTTACCGAGGATCATATTTAACTCATCGGGGTAGTACTTGGAAGGATCCTTTCCGTATTTGTCAATTAAGTCCCAGACACTAAGGCCGGTCAACTTGTGAGCAGAGCTGTTGAAAAACACAACTGGTGCCATACCAGTCTCATCAATGACTGTTACAACCACCCTAAACCTGTTAATAAAAAAATTATAAACAGTAAAAATAGGGAGATAACGTGTCATTATGGTTGAGATTCAAATTTTCGTGAATTCAGGGAAATCTTACCTTGAAACGGTTTGTACTGCCCCACAGTCGTCGCATTCGTAAGTAGTATGGCGATTATTTGCTGATCTTACTTTCACTTTTTTGGTGCACTCTTTGCATGCTATATAAGACCATCCCATTTGTTCGTGTACACAATGAATGGTTGCAAAGAAGATGCAGTGGGAATCCTGTATATTTTAAATTAATGTGAGAGTAAATTAAATGAAACCATCAGTAGGTAGATGTATTATTGTATTAGTTATTGGAATAATGGTTTTACATACCTGTTGAATCTGACGAATATGAGCCACCATGCTTTTAACCGAACCCTTAAAGAAATCTGATACGGTAACCACTTTAGCATCAGGTGTGAAGAACTCAATTTTGAATTGGTTTGGATCATAATCCTCCTGATTTTCAGCCCTGAAATACAATTATAAACCAACCAGAAATGTTAAACTAATTATGGTTTTTAAAAAAATTTATTTGACAATAATAAATGTTACTCACTCTGTTTTAAATGCAAGAATAGCGGGGTGATCCTGATCAATAATTATCTTTGTTTCTAACAAAGCGTTATGGACCGCCGGTGCCTCTGCATTGTGTGTGTAACAAAAACAATTAACAAAAAAAAAATTGCTTTGTATTAGGGATTTGGGTACGTATATCACGTAATTTAAAAAAAAGAGTTTTTAATTAAAAAATTGAATCAAATTACATGATTTTTTTTAAGTGTGAATTTTTGCTATAAATCATACCTTTAAAGTTCTTAACCTTGCCAAGCTGTAGTAACACGACAAAATGTCCAAATTTTTCTGGATCTGTGGCATAATCATTCCACATCGTGACCCACTCTTCCCAAAATGTTAAATCAAGTTGTTCTCCCCTGTTTTTATTTTTTAATTAATTGTATATAAATATCTTAAAATAATTCATATGTATATAAATATGTATGTCAGTAGTACGTACATGTTATCCTCGACCACAACAGTACGTCGAAATTTCATACCACTTTGCGTGGGTACCTTTACAATCTCCATAATCCCAACAACAGAGCCAATAACATCTGAAACAGATTAAAATATTTGAAAGCAGTATGTATAAATTAAATATATCCATGCGATAAAAATATTGTATAAAAGTTAAATTTAAAATATAAGTAGGACGTACCAACAACGTCTTTTTCAGCATAAGTACGATCTGCCGACTTAATCTCAGTATACGGTTCGAGCAGTAAACTATACAAATTGTCATCAATTTGATCAATTCGAGTAACAGTTGTGTTGAAACCAAATGCAAGTTTATACTTATGTGGTAATAAAGGGTAAATTCCAGTATTCTGATAAATAATGAAGTTTGAAATCTCATAACACTTTCCTTCCTCGAAAAGCGGCTCGAACTTATGCATGAACTCTCTTTTAATCCAAATTTGGATTCGATCATTCTGTTAAATTTCAAAATTTAAGCATGTTTTAATTAAATCAATTGCACAAAAAGTTATATGATGTATTGACAGCAAATACCTGATCATCATGCATAACTAAGTCTAGAGAATATGGCTTATGTGGTTCGTTCTTACGGTGGGAATGTCAGATTGAAAGACATCTCCCCCGAACAGATATGTTCCGTAACCCCGCATTTATTTTCCCTATTGGTGTAATGGTTTTCTGTTTGAAGGTTTATGAAATAAACATTTAGAAGTTAATAATCTTATATACTAAATAATTAAAAAATCTATGTATGTAATTTATTTACCTTGGGTTGTTTCCATGTTAACAGGACTTTGTGTTGAATTTTCAGTGGGACGGAATCTTCGGGACCCTATTGATATACCAGAACTTGCCAAATGCCTCAGATTGCCGCCGGAGGAATTTGGTGTTTTCTGGTAGTTCAGCTTCGCTTTTCCTTTGTCGGTGTTGGTATTCATACTGAAGATACAAAGTAATTTGCGGTTTATAATACTTTCCCTTTAATTTTATTTTTTATAAACTTTTACAAAAATATAATAAAACTTTTACAACAATTTTGTTATTATATTAATAAAACATAATACAGTGTTTATATATAACATTATGTTAATGATTATATACTTAAGTAATATGCTCTAATTTAGGGATATATATAAATCCTTCCCAAATATGTGCGAATTAGTTATGGCAATTATTAATAATTAAATTATTCATGTTTTAATCGACCATTAATATTTTACCAAAACATTAGGAAAGTTTGAAAATATTAAATGAAATATTAATGGTTATAATAATTAAGTAATTTTGTTTTGGAATATTTGTTAAAAAATTAGATAATTTTAAACTGACTTTTCAATTAAACATGCACGGGTGAAACTTGACATTCTTCGACCTTATGGTATGCACTTTATATAGGGGTGGATGGGTTTTGAATTTTACATTCGGGTTTTGGCATAAGATTTGATTTCAAAAAAGGAATAGATAACTCCTGGCTCTTGGTAAGTAATAAAAAAGTTTTTTAAATTTATTGTTTTGAAATTTAAAATAGGAATGATAATTAATTGTGTTGATTCTTTAGAATTACTATTTATTTTAATTCATGTTTTGACAGGATATCGTTGCCTGTAAATCCGGTTTACAATAACTACGTTCCTATCAAGAATGCATCTTTTCCAAAAATAAAGCCTACAGTTACGGGTGAAGAGAGAAGTTTATGAGGAATGAATTGACCAATGCCGGAATTACACGTGGCATTGTCCACCAATCAAAAGCCGGCGTTGTGATGATGTGGCATGAAGTCATCATGTGTAGCCTCATATATAGTAGAGGATGGGTGACCAAAATAAGTTTGGTCACCCCTGCCACCTCTGCGCCACATCAGCTTTCTCTCTCCTGATCAAACACATGACCAGACAGCGACCAAATGCCCGTAATGGGTGACCGAATCGGCGACCAATTTTATTTTATTTTATTTTAGAATTTTTGTTCGTTTTATTAATATATATATATATATATATATATATATATATATATATATATATATATATAGGGGAGGGTTCCATTGAGAATTGATATATTAGGTGAGAATGTGAGAATTGGGTAAAAAGACGCGCGGTGGCATTTTTGTAATTAAGTCCAACTTTTCTGTCCCACACGCGGTGGCATTTTTGTAATTACGTCCAACTTTTCTTTAATCATCGATGATTAAACTGGGTGTAGTGTTTTAATCATCAATTATTAAACTATTGAGATTGTTTTTAATCATCGATGATTAATCTTGACTATATGTTTAATCATCGATGATTAAACTTGAGTTTGGGTTTAATCATCGATGATTGAACTAGTCTGAATTTTTTATAAAATGCTCTTTAAATACTAATGATTAATCTTTGACATTTTTTTTTAATGATCGATGATTAAACAGGTTAATCATCGATGATTAACCTTGTCTCCGTTTTTTAGATTCTTAATTCTCTATAACATGCTGTTTAATCATCGATGATTAATCTTGACTATATGTTTAATCATCGATGATTAAACTTGAGTTTGGGTTTAATCATCGATGATTAAACTGAGTGTAGTGATTAATCATCGATGATTAAACTTTATCTGTGTAATAATCATAAGATGCTCTTTTAATCATCGATGATTAAACTTGACTATATGTTTAATCATCGATGATTAAACTTGAGTTTGGGTTTAATCATCGATGATTAAACTGAGTGTAGTGTTTAATCATCGATGATTAAACTTGACTATATGTTTAATCATCGATGATTAAACTTGAGTTTGGGTTTAATCATCGATGATTAAACTGAGTGTAGTGTTTAATCATCGATGATTAAACTTTATCTGTGTAATAATCATAAGATGCTCTTTTAATCATCGATGATTAAACTTGATAATGTGTTTAATCATTAACGATTAAACTTGGGGTTGGGTTTAATCATCGATGATTAAAAACAATCTCAAAAGTTTAATAATTGATGATTAAACACTACACCCAGTTTAATCATCGATGATTAAAGAAAGTTGGACTTAATTACAAAAATGCCACCGCGTGTGGGACAGAAAAGTTGGACTTAATTACAAAAATGTCACCGCGCACGTGAGGAAAGTTAGACTTAATTACAAAAATGCCACCGTGCGCGTGAGGGCTGGAAGGAGATGAGAGGCTGAGATCTATTCTCACATTCTCACATAATATATTAATTCTCAATGGAACTCACTTCTATATATATATATGTATATATATATATATATATATATATATATATATATATATAATATTTTATATATAATATATTATTAAATTATTAATTATATATATATATATATATATATATAAGGGAGAAAGAGGAAGAAAGAGGTCACATGTGAACGGTCGAGTAGTCGACCAATAGGGCATTTGGACGCGTCGACCTTGAGCCTTCGTAATGGTGGGGACGCGTCGGGCTAGGCGGAGGTGGCTGTCGCGAGCGTTCAAAAGGTCGTGCATTACGCACAGTCTAAGATGTGATCATATAAAAATGGTTATTAATCCAAATTAAAATTGGTAAGTAGATGCTAAAATGTATCAAAACTAGTGGGTTTTACCCGCGCATTGCCGCGGGGGATTGTTATATGATATGCAAAAAAATGTTTAGTGGTGTTCATACCATATCTAAAATACAATAAAACATATTAATATGCTAAACTAATCTAAGCAAAATTATTAATTTAAGACAACTAAATAAAAGATAGTTGAGTACTTGTATGAAATGTAGGACAAAACTTACGTGAGAATCGGTTGAAGGATGTATCACATGATAATGTGAGTAGTAAAAGTAAAATTATTCATGTTGCTGAAACTAGAAATTATTTAAAAATAATATTGTTTGAACAAAAAGTATCTATGTTTAAAAACAAAATAAAAAAAATAACAGCATTCCCAATTAGGTGGTGATTTTTATACCACATATTTTGACTCATCTACCATAATAATTGTATTATCTACTTGTACAGTATGCAGTATTACTTGTATACTGTGGTATAGACATCAAAAAATGTGATAGGAAACTTAATTCCCTTCCCAATTAGTAATATATTTACTCGGTATAAAATAAAAAAGTTAAAATAAAAGAAGTTTGAAAAAAGTCAACAATATCAAGCTATTAATAGAAATAATGAAAAGATCACCTTAGAATAAAGTAAGTCAGCGTGTAAGCAGCAAAGGTAAAGCAACGTGTCAAATTTTAACCGGTAATTTTACTATTCACCTAACTCACAAATGTAATAGATATAATGTATTTCGTTATATACTTTGATTCAAAATTCATTTCTAATCATAATTAACAATTTAACATTTCCTAAATCTTTTTTGTTTTCTAATTAGATGGACATGAAGAAATTAAATCACAAGGTATACAAGACGAATTCTTCCAAACCCTAGAATGCATTTTCAAAATCTCCCATGCATACTCCTTCATCTTCTTTCCACAACTAACTTGCACGACCAAACAAAGTTTTCCGACCACCCCTACCTCTAACATCTCTTCTACAACTTTTCTGTCGCCGGAAAACTTTGCCACCGAATACAATATTCTCACCGCCCTCTCACTCGCCACCGTCGACACACGGAAGATCTTCTTCGAAACCACCGCTAAACCGCCGCCATGTTTCAACAACTCCGACCGCCCTTCAGGCGACCGACAAATCTGATCCAAAACTATAATAATCATCTCGGAGACCCTCTTTTCCGTGCAATCTAAAAGGGTGTCAATTAACGCCGGAACCACCCCAGCCTCCGCTGCTTTTATCCGATTCCGGCCCCATGGACAAACTCCGATGAGTAACTTGAGTGTGGCTTTTGTTGCTTTTAGTGAAATTTGATGATCAATCAATATTTGTGTTAGCTGCATGAAGAAGTTAATGCTTAGTGACGTCACTTGCATGGGCTCTGCAACTTGAAACATTGATTTAAGTAACATGACGGCGTAAGTACGTGACTCATAACTGGTGGCGCGTTGCATCACGCACGTCAATGTTTCAACAAATTCACCCGTCTTTCCGAATAAAGATTTAAGACCACTTTGTGAGAGCTTAAGGTGGTAAAGAATACTTAACGCTAATTCATTGGCTCCGGTAACATCTCCGGCCAGTGTTGATGACGTCATGCTATTACTTAAGATGCACGTTAGGTAATCAACTGCTCCAACTGATTCCATCAACCGCGTGTTCGTTTCATTCTCCATAACAATTGTTTTTAATCCCATTAAGCTCTTCATTTGCAATTGAGGAAACTTTGAATGTTTGAGGAGTTTTATGATTTCGGTTTTGGAGATCGAAAGTCGTGGTGTCGGGAATCTTTCGATGCTAAACGAGCCGTTAATTGTGCACCAAGATTGGATTAATCTACGAAGAGTGTGATTTGGGGTGAGCTCAATATCAACAACTACTTGTTTGGTTACGGGACAAACATCATTCTTGAGAGAAAACAACCATTTTTCTATGCTATCTCGATCATATGTGATCCCTGTAGAGAGTGTTACGGGGTCTTTCATGATCTCTAGTGAAATCGGGCACATGAAAAAGCTAGGAACTTGGACATCATTTTGAAGATCACCCATTGTTGAATCAAGAATTTGAAGAAAACCCTAAAAGATGTTGAAAAATGGATGGAGTATTGTTGATTTTATGTGAAAGTTGAGAGCTTTGTTTGTGAATATATGAATTGGGTATGAGTGATGCCAAGAATTTGAGAGGACTTGGTTTTATACGAGTTCAAAGAAGACTTTAGTTTTTTATAAAAGTAGAAAGTCAAAACACGTAAGATGTTTGACTTTTTAGAGAGATTGGAGGAGCTTAAAGAGTGGCAAAAGTGTGTTTGTGGGGTGTGACCGTGTGAAAGCACTAGACATGGAATGTGCAATTTTGGCCCTTCATTTCTCAACACTGTCCCATATAGCCCCTCATGTTTAAAGTTTCCCAAAATGTAACAAAAATGGACCCAAGAGATAAATCTTCAATGGTAGGTTTATATATAAGTCTGTATAAAAAAGTTAATATGTTCATAATATTATGAAGCATAGTGAGTTTGTATTATATGCTTATGCGACATGAAGAGATCTCCAAGACTATAAACATCTTCATAATTAATTTCTTTTGACCTTAAAATTAAATACATGCATATAAGTTTTAAATCTTTTGAAAGTTTATACATAGTGACATGACATCAGAACTTTGTAAATAGAGGGTGATTTTTACACCACAACTATTAATGCATCTACCACAACCTCTCCTTAGTATAGTTGTACAGTTAGTTGTAAAACTTATATTCTGTGGTGTATGCTATAAAAGTTGTGGTGTAAAAATGAATTCCCTTTGTAAATGGTCTAATGTTCGTACGTCTAGCTTTAAGTACAAAACAAGGTCAAATTAACTCAAAGGTTATGAATTGGACGTGTTAAATATGTAAATACTTAAACTTTGGTGGGTGGTTTGAACTTATTTCTAGTTCGAGGACATTTACAATAGTTTCCTTCTTGTCAATTGGGGTAGTGGTTGTGGTGTTAGAATTCATTTAGATAGAACTTAATTGGCCGTCCACTTGTCTGCCAATAGTTTTTATGACTTTTTCTCTCTACAAAAGTCAACATTACAAGGTCCTAGTATTGTTTTATTCATCCAATTTTTCAATCTTAATGTCTGGTTATTGTATGGGTCTTACAGAGTTACAGTTAAAGTTTAGTATTATCATTAGTTCATTATTATTAAAGTTAATTACATAAATGGTTCATGTGATTTGCAAAAAAAATATTATGAATTTGATTCTTGGAACATACTATTTGCAAAAATGATCCCTATATAAACAAACTTTTTTGCATTTTGACTTCAAAATAACTAAAATATACCCTTAATCTTGAATCTGCAAATCAATTCCTTAAACAATGTTAGCATCACACCATCATTTCTTCACTGGCAAACTAACTGATACATATCTGCCAACAACATTTCTTCCTTCTTTCTTCATTGTTATTACACCAGCCTCATGTAACAATTTTTTAATTAGACACGACAATCGGTCCGTTGCACTTTCCACCCTCCCGCTCTCTACCTTTTCTTTCGTCTATTCTTTTTCTGTATACCAACGATTTGAACTGACGAATTAACCCAACCGGCACAAAACTGGTGATCAGACGAAGAATACTATTGAGATGGAACTTATTTTGCTAACCAATATGATAATCAATTCGTTGAACAATATTATTTTACTATAAAGAATATTCCTACAAATTTGAATAGACTGATCTAAAACATATAACGACTAATCATCACGACAAAAACTGACAAGACAACACATTTTGAACACGTGAATTAATCAGAGTTAGAATGTTCACGTGATGGTAGAAAGTAAAGAATATTATAAATTCTTTAATCAACATCAATCGAATGTGGGTAACCCATTTTGACTGACTCCTCACTTGGTGAAAGAAAGAAGGTTTGACTTTCGTAAGAGTCAAAGATTTATTGGCTTGCAACCAGCCACCGCCAAAGCAATGCATGAACCTCAATAACTTCTGTCCCATTTTATCTACTTCATGGTTGGCAAGTCTTTTTTTTTTTTTAATCATTTTCTTTTTTTTTTTTATCTCGTTATAATGGATTCCCCTAGACTAATTATAAGTAGCTGAATTTTGCTCATATTGTATGTGATTTAACCGTTGTCGTGACCGTTTTCGAATATTCACTTAACCGGCCAATTAGTAAATGTTTACCCTAGGAGGAACTGAACTTATGACATTTAGAAAGTTATTCGGAATTAGAGCCCTTAATAGTAGGCCATCACCAAAGTGTACGTCTTTTACACGATAACACAAAAACCATCAAGTCAAAAAAAAAAAAAAAAAAAAAAAACTAATATATTTTGAAAATAGTATGTGAATGTAATAAGTATGTGTTGATTTAGACTTAAGAGCATTATCTTTAATGTTATAACATGTTGTTCTAGAGTACTGAAATTGATGGTCCGGAATGTTAGATTTAAGCACCATAAACAATGGACTCTACGTTCCTATGTTGAAGCTCCTCATACTGAGGATGAACATATAGCGGTTGAGAATTGAGATGTATGAGGATGCCCCATTAATTTATTACCAATTGGGTTACGCACCGTTGGCTATTTAATATATTTCTGTATACGTATTTAGTGTTTTTTTCATGTTTATAAAGCTAAATATTTTTCAAGACTCTATGTAATCAATATTGTTTTCTTTTTTACTTAATTTATTACCAATTTAACCAATACAAATGTCCAAAATAAATACTTCCTCCGTATCAAAATAAGTGACACAAATTGGTTTACACGTTTTTTGGGGTAAAAAATTAAAGTAGATGATAAAATAGATTAAATTACATAGTTAGTGGAGAATGAGTCCCACTTTTCTTGAATAAAGTGATATTAATGAGTTTTAAAAGTAAAAGTAAGGGTCAAGGGTAATGTCACTTTATTAAAGTGGATAGTTGCCCCACTATTTTTACCAAATAAGGAAAGTTTTCAAAGTGTGTCACTTATTTTGATTCACCCCAAAAATAGAAAGTGTGTCACTTATTTTGATACGGAGGAAGTAATAAAGATTAAGAGAAAAAGTTAGTAAAATTTATTATTTTAATTATTATTATTATATACTCCCTCCGTCCCACAAAAGACTTCCCATTTCACTCTAAACTTTTGTCCCACAAAAAACTTCCCATTTCCCATATTTGGTGGGCTCCACCCAATAAAAAACTATTATTATTAAAAACCCAACCACTAATATCCACTAACTATCTTTCTCTCTCCAATCTAACCTTATATTTTAATCAAAAGTATTATCAATTACCCCACCACTAACTATTACCTAAAAACATGTGCAAAAGTCAAATGGGAAGTTTTTTGTGGGACGGAGGGAGTACTATATAAAAGTAAGAAGATAAAGTAAAAAAAATGTAATAAACAACTTTCTTATATTTACGGCACTCCATGACACAGTTTGGCCACACTTTGGGTTATCGACTTATCCCACTTGGCCACATGCATTGATGATCAAAGAGAAGCTGTCTTTCTTGAGATCCTCGTGCATCTTTGAAAAGTCAAACATTTTCCGTGTGTTGACTTTCTCATTTTCGAAACTAATTCCCCTCACATCTCATATATATAAAAAACCAAATCCTTTCTGCTCTTAATTAATTAAACACATCCAAAACCAATATTCACCAAAAAGCTCTCAACTTTTCAGTCTTATCTTAGGGGTTAAGTTTTCTTCAAATTCTTGATTCAATAATGGATGATCTTCAAAATGAAGTCGAAGTTCCAAGATTTTTCATGTGCCCGATTTCACTAGAGATCATGAAAGACCCTGTAACACTCTCTACCGGGATCACATACGATCGAGAAAGCATAGAAAAATGGTTGTTTTCTCAGAAGAATGATGTTTGTCCCGTAACCAAACAAGTTGTTGTTGACATCGAGCTCACCCCAAATCACACTCTTCGTAGATTAATCCAATCTTGGTGCACAATTAACGTCTCGTTTGGCATCGAAAGATTCCCGACACCGCGGCTTCCGATCTCCAAAACCGAAATCATAAAACTTCTCAAAGATTCAAAGTCACCTCATTTGCAGATGAAGAGTTTGAAGAGGTTAAAAACGATTGTTATGGAGAACGAAAAGAACAAGCGGTTGATGGAATCAGTTGGAGCAGCTGATTACCTAACGTACATCTTAAGTAATAGCATGACGTCATCAACACTGGCCGGAGTAGTCACCGGAGCCGACGAGGCTTTAAGTATTCTTTACCACCTTAAGCTATCTCAAACGGGTCTTAAAGCTTTATTCGGAAAGACAGGAGAATTTGTTGAAACTTTGACGCGCGTGATGCAACGCGCCTCCAGTTACGACTCACGTGCTTACTCCGTCATGTTACTTAAATCAATGTTTGAAGTTGCGGAGCCCATGCAAGTGACGTCATTACACCCTAATTTCTTCATGGAGCTAGTACAAATATTGATTGATCAAATCTCACAGAAAGCAACAAAAGCGACGCTTAAACTACTCATCGGAGTTTGTCCATGGGGCCGGAATCGGATAAAAGCGGCGGAGGCTGGGGCGGTTCCGGTGTTAATTGACACTCTTTTAGATTGTACGGAAAAGAGGGTCTCGGAGATGATTATGATAGTTTTGGATCAGATATGTCAGTCACCGGAGGGTCGGTCGGAGTTGTTGAAACATGGCGGTGGTTTAGCGGTGGTTTCAAAGAAGATCTTTCGTGTGTCGGCGGTGGCAAGCGAGCGGGCGGTGAGGATATTGTATTCGGTGGCGGTGTTTTCCGGCAACACACGTGCGGTTCAAGAGATGTTGGAGTTAGGGGTGGTGGAAAAACTATTGTTGGTGTTGCAAGTTGATTGTGGAATTAAGATGAAGGAGAAAACAAGGGAGATTTTGAAGATGAATGCTAGGGTTTGGAATAAGTCTCCTTGTATTACATATGATCTAGTTTAGGATGAACAAAAAAGCAATTTGAAGATTTAATGATCCTAATAAAAGGTGATCAACATGAAGTTAGATTTTAGATAGGTCTCTCGTAAAACCAGGTCGATCAGGACATATATATGGGCAAAAATTAGATTCCACTTAGGTTGTATAGATTTATACATGTATATTACATTATAATACATAAACCCTAAACAATCTCATATTCAACGGAAAAAGCTTCTCGCCATCTTAGATTAAAGATGAATTTCAGGCGACATTATTCTCTTGGTTGAAATATAAGACTAATTGTAACGTTATTATTGTCCATGTGATGTATTTGTCCGTTTATGTTTCTTAATAGTACTGTTTTGTAACTTTTTGTTAGTTTTTTGCTAGTTTAATTATATAATTCTATGAGTATTCTGGTTAGGAGTTGTTGGTTCCGGCTTCCGTAGCGAAGGCAGCAGGACGATCCCAACGTTGATTTCTGCAAATCAATGAACAACTCTGAGTCAAAAGGTCCCCCGGGTGATTTCCCGTAAGGACGCTCCGACGATCAAGTCAGTAATTTATACGAATCGGAAGGCTAAACAAGGAATTAATTGAGAGTGTTAGGTGAGTGAATTGAATGCGTTATGTATTGATACCTGGAGGAATGCTTACGTTCTTCTTTTATAGCCGATCTCACTTAGGCGGGAAAACGAGAGCTGCCTCCTTTTACACGATCCTTCATGGGTCTTCTGGATAAAAGAGCACCGATACCTCTAACGGTCCGGTGAGTAATCACCTAAGCTTTCGTCTTAGCCGTTTTAGAGTCAAATCAGCAATAAATGCGCACATGCTTTATTCCGAGAAAACCGCTCAACACGCTTCCTATCGTTGGAGCTCGGAGATCGACACTCCATTCTATTTTGTCGTTACCTTACCTTCCTTCCGTTCGTCCTTGCGATCCTTCCGGACGAGATATTGGTGCGTACCATATGTCATTAAGTCCCTCTAGTTAAAAATAAATAATTCGTGGGTTTTAATTTTAACTTATTTATCCTTTCCGACCACCTGTCACTTCCGTCTTGTCACGCCCTGTGTCATAGTTACCGTTCGTCCTTCCCGACCGTTGGGTGACTCGTCCTTTCAACTTCTCTTTTATATAAATACTTCCTCCTGTTCTTTGTGCTTTTCACTTCTTTACACGATTCTGTAATTCTCTTCTCTCTATTCCCCCTTTTCTCTTTTGAAATCGTCGGATTTGTTATGAGAAAAGATAAAATGCCTAAAGAAAAATCAGATAAACCCTCACGAGAGCGCCGTACTGCGCTTAACACCAACACCGGTCTTACCGATGATGATCTGCCAAAGATCATCGAAGAATATCATGTCGATCCTCGTATTCAGATCCTCCTGCCTGGGGAATCAGACACCATACGATCTGCCCCGGAGGGGTTCGAGCCCGTTTACGTTCAATACCTGTTGGGCGGTCTCCGTTTCCCGATCGATACCTTTATTCTGTCTTTGCTCCAAGATCTGAAGCTTCATCTGATTCAACTGGCGCCTAATTCTTTGAGAAAGATTATCACGTTCATCATGCTGAGTAGGGCCTTGGGTATTCCCTTGTCGACTAAACTCTTTCGCTGTTTTTACGTTGTGACAGGTCGGGGCGATTGGGATGTCTTTACGCTTCGTCCGGGTCAAAGCGATCGTATCGTTGGTTTGAGAGATTCTATCCACGACTGGAAGTACGGATTCTTTTTTGTCAGCCGATCAGCTTTCCGCGATGTGATTCTCCCGTTGGGTACCATTACCGGACGCACTTCCGAACCCGCTCCTGAACTGACTTCTGAAGAACGTGATTATATGAGACGGATGTCTTCCGTGGGTATAGACTGGGAAGATCCCGACGAAGTGTTTCTAGCCATGGCGGATCTGAGTCCTTTTTACTTTTCAAGGGGGATTCGCCCTGTATGGCTAGTCGATGACCAAGCCATTTCGTTGTTACAACGTCTACAAATGTCAAAGAGTGATCCTCTTGGCTCGATATCCGTGACCAACGGACCGATCGTTCCGTTTCTTCCTCCCCCGGAGAATGTAACGAGTTCTGAGAGTACTCCGGAAGCCACACCTGAAAGCCGCCCTGAGATTTCGAAACCTGATCCTCCTGAATTCAGCGTCGAAGGTACCATGCTGCATGATTCGCAGCAAGAATCTTCTAGACCTCGCAAGATCCGGTCTGTTCAGGACCTTCCGGAAAAAGAAAAAAATCGTTCGTCAAAAAAGAATTAGAGAAAGAGTTCCTTCTTCTCCGGCTAAGAGAGTGAAGGGTGGAAATATCGGTTAGTCTTGCTTCTCTTGCTTTTACCATTTACTGTCTCCTCTCTTTTTTTTTATATTTACTAACGTATTGTTCCTTGCAGGTTTGTCTGATTGTATTGTTGTTTCTGACACTTCTGCTGCTGCTGTACCGCCATTCGTACCTCCAGAGACTGCTATCTTCAAAGGGCCTTCGTTGACTGTTCCTATTCCTGCAGTAGCCAGTGCCACCGTGCCTAAGCCGTCATCCGCTTCGTCAAGCCTTTCTGCTTTAGCCAATTTTACGAGCACATTGTTTGGCACGGGTATGCAACTGTCTTCCTCTGCAAGGAGTTCACGTTCGTCACCCTCCGGTCGTAGTCAGTCATCTCTGCCGGATTTTCCTGTGCTAGGTAATCCACCTTTTTGATATTTTAAGCTATGGGCTCGCTGCTAATACTTTCGACGTATACAGCTCGCAGGATGTTTCCGCGCACTTCTGCTGCCGTTACCTCTGTTAGCGTGGGTTTGCCTGAAACCGAGAAGTTAGCTGATATCCCGCAAAGCTCAACCCTGAAAGCCACTGTTACTTTAACCCCCCCGATAGTTCATGCTGCTGTTGAACCGGTCCCTTCCGTGTATCGTCTATCGGAATTTTCTGACGAAGGGGTTTTTCTTAGGGCCAAGACCAACCTGCTAGCTGCTGTCGATTCTCTTTCGGAATTACAACTGCGGGGCGTTCGTGGTCATCAGGCTTTAGGTGATCATAGACGGGAATTCACCCGGATCAATGAGTTGATGATGACTGCAAAGTCGCTTCACCAAAAAGAACTTGATGAGAAGAATAGACTTGCTGCGTTGAACAAGAGTCTTGTGGAAGAAAACCAAGACCTTTCGTCCAGTTTAGAAGAGTTGCAGGCTAGCCTATCAGCTAAAGATAGTAAAATTGTTGATCTGAATGCCGATCGTAGTTCATTATCTTCAAGGGTTGCGGAGCTGGAGAAGGAGGCTGTTGAGAAAGACTTGAAGTTGAAGGAGGTTATTGGTCGTGAGGAACGTTTGGTTGCTGAAAAGAAGGCGCTTGAGCAGGAGGCTCGCGCTCGTAGAGAAGAATTTGGATGGTTGATGCGTAGGGGTCTCCCTGGTATAATACAGGTTCTTATGTCCTCTGAGGAATTCGTGAAAGCTAATACTGACCTCCAGAGGGAGAGCATCCGCTATGGCCAATACCAAGGATGCCTAGATACTCATCAAGCGTATGCTGATTTACTCCAGGATGCTAAGTTGGTGCACGAATATCCGGAGGCTCAGACGAACATAGTGAGCTTGTTTGAAGACTTAGTTTCTCCTCACTACACTTTGCTTCAATCACTGGAATCAGGGTATGTGTCCCTAGATGAGGTTAGGAGATTGGTTGGTAAGATTTCTTCCGATCCGGAAGACGTTGGTGAGAGTTCCGCGCGGGATCAGGGTCCGCCACCAGTTTGATCGTTTTGATATTCATGTGTAATCGTGGTTGTTTTTTTTGTTTGTGTTTTGCGTGTTCGTTTGGGATACATTGTCGTAGTCGTTTATTAATCGTTGTAATCGTATGTAATCGCTCTAGTCGTTTAATGTTATTTCGATGTATTTTCATGTTTTGTTTTTCGTTGTTTCTTACTTTAATTCTTGTTCGAATAAGGCGTCCCTTACTTAAAGAAAATAAAGTTATGATGTGTACACGTTCGTATATGGCCATCCGGTTTCTAATCGTCCGGATATGGAGTTGCATCCTATCTCTAGGAAGTAACCCTCACTTACCTTTATCATTCGACTGTTGGTTCGATTAAACTTGTAAGTCAAGATACGCCTAAGGCATAACGCTTAAATTGACGAAGGTTGACATTCGAAAACAAACTTACTCGGAAGGTATCCGTTACATTCGCATATCTTTGGGTTTTCGTCACCCTTAGGTAAAAGTACAAGATAATTTAAACATACATTTTTGTTTTAGAAGTAAAACCTACGCAGGTTCCTCATGTTCCATGTTCGGGGTATTGTCGTCCCGTCCATTGTTTCGAGGACGTAAGAACCGTTCCTCCCTGCCTCCTTAACCCTATATGGTCCTTCCCAATTGGGAGTCAACTTCCCAGGTTTATACCGAAGACTAGCTTCATTCTTCCGGAGAACCAACTCGCCTACCTTGCATGCCATCCCCTTTACCTTCTTGTTGTAGTAGCCTTCCGTCAACGATTTGTACGTTGCCTGTCTTAGGGCCGCATTCTCACGCCTTTCGTCCACTACGTCAAGATTGTACCTTAACGCCTCTTCATTCCCTTCAAGACGAAAATTCTCCATTCTGGGGGAAGGTAATGTTACTTCCAAAGGGATGACGGCTTCTGAACCGTACACCAAACTGTAGGGTGTTTCTTGCGTTCCCCTTCGGGCCGTCGTTCGGTAGGACCACAGCACACTTTGTAATTCGTCTACCCATCCCGTATCCATCCGGGTCAAACGAGTTTTGATCCCTTTAACAATGGTTCTGTTAGTTACTTCCGTCTGACCGTTTGCTTGCGGGTGGGCGACGGAAGTGAAGTTTTGTCGAATGCTGAGGTTGGCACACCATTTTTTGAACGGGTTACCAGCAAACTGCTTCCCATTATCACTGATGATCGTATGTGGGAGACCAAAACGACAGACAATCTGTTGCCACACGAATTTGACAATATTCGCCCCCGATATGCATGCCAACGGCTTTGCCTCAACCCACTTAGTGAAGTAATCTATTGCGACCACCAAAAATGTGACACCCCCTGGAGCTTTGGGAAATGGCCCGACGATGTCAATTCCCCATTGGCAGAATGGCCATGGACTAAAGATGTTTGTGAGATGTACCGGCGGTATATTAGGGATATTAGAGTACGTTTGGCATTTCCGGCACTTCCGGACATAATCATGAGCGTCCTTCGCCATATGAGGCCAGAAATACCCCGTCCGGAATATCTTTTGGGTTAAAGCCCTGGAACCTATGTGCGACCCACATAGCCCTTCGTGAACTTCCTCGATCGCTTTCTGGGCTTCAGCTTTCCCCAAACATCTCAACCAAGGGGTAGAGTATCCCTTCCGGTACAGGACCCCATTCTTGGAAATATACTTCCCCGCATTCACACGCAGCTTTCTTGCTTCCTGCACATTATCTGGAAGAGTCCCAGCATTAATATAACGCAGGATGGGGGTCGTCCAACAGCTTTCGTCAACGCTTAGCTCCATCACTTCTTCATTCGCTTTTTCTATACTCCTTTCCTGGAGTACCTCCACTAATACTTTTTTGGTGAGGTGACAATACAACATTGATGCTAGCTTGCTGAGAGCATCTGCTTCCTTGTTCTTGGTTCGCGGTACCTGAGTTATGGTGAACCTTTCGAATTTCTTTACGCTTGCTTTAACCAGAGCTAGGTACCGTTTCATGTGGCTGTCTTTGGCTTCGTACGATCCGTTCACTTGGTTGACGACCAACATGGAATCCGTGAAAGCATCTATCTCTTTGATCTCCATTGTCTGAGCGAGGCCTAATCCAGCGAGTAGAGCTTCGTATTCGGCTTCGTTGTTTGAGCATGAAAAATTGAATCGTAATGCGTACGTTACCTTCTCTTCGTTTGGTCCTGCTAATACAATTCCGGCACCACACCCATCGCTTCCTGCGGCACCGTCCGTATGCATCTGCCATTGAGCCCTTCGGGCCTCTTCTTTTTGTTCCACCGTCATAACGCTTTCTTCATCGGGCATTTCAACCAGGAAATCTGCCAAAGCTTGACCTTTGATGCTCGACCTTGGCTTGAATGTTATGTCGTACTCCCCCAATTCAATGGCCCATTTGGTCATCCTTCCGGACCTTTCTGGTTTGAGCAATATGTTCCGTATTGGTTGGTTTGTCAAGACCGTTACTGAATGAGCTTGAAAATACCTCCTCAACCGTCTTACCGAATAGACAAGGGCTACTATTATTTTTTCGATCGAGGAATAATTCAACTCCGCTCCTTGTAGCGTCCTGCTTACAAAGTACACCGGGACTTGTTGCTTCCCCCTTTCGGCGATCAGGACTGAACTTACGGCTTCTCGGTTTGTTGATAGATACATGATGAGGGGTTCTCCTGTAATAGGACTTGCCACCGTAGGGATGGTTCGTAAATGTTGTTTTAGCTGATCAAAAGCTTTGTTTGCCTCTTCCGACCATTCGACTTCTCCTTTCTTCGTGCATCCATGGAGGGCTTTAAAGAAAGGCAGCGACTTCTCCGCGGATTTTGCCAGGAATCGTCCAAGGGCCGCCAGTTTGCCATTGAGACTCTGGACGTCTTTCACTGTTCTAGGGGTCTTCATATTTAACAAGATATCTACCTTTTCAGGGTTCGCTTGTATCCCAGATGAAGAGACGATGTGACCCAGGAACTTTCCCTTGCTCATACCGAACGAACACTTTTTTGGATTTAGCTTCATGTTAATCGTATGCAATTGCCGCAGAGTTTCTTCCGTGTCCCTTATGAGATCCCCGTCTTCACTACTCTTGATCACCATATCGTCGACATACACCTCCAGGTTTCGCCCGATCTGGTTTTCGAACGCCCTATCAACCAACCGTTGGTACGTTGCTCCGGCGTTCCGAAGACCGAATGGCATTTTGATGTAACAAAATGTGCCTTTCGAAGTGTGGAAAGCAGTTTTCTCTTCGTCTTCCTTAGCCATCTGTACTTGGTGATATCCTTTGTATGCGTCCAAAAATGATTTCCACTTGTACCCGCCTAAAGATTCAATCTTCTGCTCAATTTCAGGAAGGGGGTAACTGTCTTTCGGACAGGCTTTGTTGAGGTCTTTGAAATCGACGCACATACGCATGGATCCATCCCTTTTTTTTACTAGGACCGGGTTGGATATCCAATTTGGATACTGCGTGCTGCGCAAGACTCCGGCTGCAACCAGGTCCCCTACTTCCTTATTCACCACCTCATTCCGTGCCGGAGCCATACCTCTTCTTGACTGCTTGACTGGAACGAACGTCGGGTTAACGTTCAGCTTATGCTCTATCACCTTCCTGGAAACGCCCGTCATATCCTTCGGTTCCCATGCGAACACATGTTTGTTCTTTTTTAACAAAGTCTCTAGCTCTAACCTTATCTTCCCCGGAAGGTGTCGACCGATATTGATAGGAGTTTCGGGATAATCCGGATTAATGATCACGTGCACTTCTTCCTGCTCTGTCCAACTGTCCAGGTGTGTGATGCTACCACATTCAGGGACGGGAGCTGGCGAACCACGCACGGTAATTACCCCGTGCTCTGAGGGGAACTTGAGCAGACCGTGTATCGTGGAAGCGATTGCTTGTAGTTGCCACATTCCGGTTCGTCCCAGGATCGCATTGTACCTGGACGGAGCTTCGATCACTATAAACTCGGTTGTGATGGTTTTGCTGCTATTCGTACTCCAATCGGTTAGGACCAAAGGCAAATGAATTTTCCCTCGCGGCCATACGGATCGACCGGAGAAACCTATCACGGAAGTAGTTGCGGGTTTAATGAAAGCTTGTACATCTGGCGGGAACTTTTGGAAGCAATGATCGTACATAATGTTTGAAGAACTCCCCCAATCTACGTAGATTCTGCGAACCATGTGGCGGGCGATAGCTCCACATATAACCAACGGCTCCACCCCTACATGACCGTCCGGAGTGGGTTCGTTCCTTCCAAATTCCAAAGTGACAGTCTTCCTTTTTCTCGTGTGAGGAGGGGTACTTTCCCCTTCTTCTGCCGTCATGATTTCAGTGTCGAATGTGGTTTCTTTGCCTTTGACGGACGGTTCCGCCACACAGACTACCTTTGCCTTGCCGGACGCCTCCTTCTCCCTTCGATAACTTTCGCACGAAGCGGTCGAATGACCCATGATTTTGTGAAATTCACAGTATGCGTTTGGATCTCTTGGGTATCTTTTCCTGGTCATCCGACCGTCTTTATCCCCCCTGGCTTCACTTGACACGAACGCCTCAGGTCGATAGGGTTCGTATCTGTCCCCTTGCATTCGACCTCCCGTTGGGCGTCCCCGGTAAGCATTCCTGCTTTGACTACTTTGATAACCCGTCCTGTATGCCGGTTTGGACCGTTCGTGGTGCCGTACAGACCCTGAACCGGGCGTTCCTTTCTTCTCTTGAGCTTCAAATCGCAGCTTTTCTGCGCTTTCTTCTTCTTGTTTCAGGAACCTATTTACCGTACTGATCATGTCATCAGCCTTCTTAAAATCGTTTTTGGATAATTCTCGAAAGAGTTCTCCCTCCCTTAGACCATACGTGAAGGCTGCGATGATAAGAGAGTCTTCTCTGACAGGCATCTTCCTGCTTTGTTCGTTGAATCTTCTAAAATAAGACTTATTAGACTCTCCCTCTCGTTGTCGGCACGCCATGATGGATTGTGACTGTTGCTGGTATTTCTTTTGCTGTATGAAGCTGTGGGTAAATTGCACAACCAGCTCTTCGAAATTGGGTATGCTCCTTTGAGGGAGACTAGAAAACCAATATCGTGACGAACCTTCCAAGGTTCCAGCGAAGAAGAGGCACCATAACCTCTGGTCCATGGGAATCATTCGTACGGCCCACCGGAAACTTGCGACGTGATCGTCCGGATCTCCCGTCCCATCGTATGATTTGACACGAGGCCCCTTCAACCCTGTTGGGACAGGTACTTCGTTGGTCTCGTCCGTAAACGGAGACAGGAAAGTGCGTCCGTCTGCGTTAGGCGTTTTCTCCGGGGCTTTTTGCCTTCTACGAGCGCCTTTCTTCTCCACGGGGGCATCCATAGGAATTTTTTCCGTTCGGATGTTCTTTTCCGGTTTCTTTTCTGCGTACACTTCCTCCACGGACTCGTCGTCACTGGAGTATTCAAGAGTTCTGCTAACTCCTGCTTTCACCTCTGTCGTCCTCGGACGGGTCTTCTCTAACTGCCTCATCTTTCTGAATTGGCAGAAGAGGTTGAATTCCTCCATCTCCTCCTGAGTCGGTCCACCCTCCACATTTTCTAACGGTGGAGGACATGAAGATGAGTTCAGCAAAGACGGTGTTGGGGTGGGTGTAAGCAAACCCTCAGTCGGAGATCTCGCCGGTGTTACTTGCAAGGGATCTACGTTCCCCCTTGGCGTTTCTTGGACCATTGTGTTCTAGGTCCCACGGATGGCGCCAAATGTTGGTTCCGGCTTCCGTAGCGAAGGCAGCAGGACGATCCCAACGTTGATTTCTGCAAATCAATGAACAACTCTGAGTCAAAAGGTCCCCCGGGTGATTTCCCGTAACGACGCTCCGACGATCAAGTCAGTAATTTATACGAATCGGAAGGCTAAACAAGGAATTAATTGAGAGTGTTAGGTGAGTGAATTGAATGCGTTATGTATTGATACCTGGAGGAATGCTTACGTTCTTCTTTTATAGCCGATCTCACTTAGGCGGGAAAACGAGAGCTGCCTCCTTTTACACGATCCTTCATGGGTCTTCTGGATAAAAGAGCACCGATACCTCTAACGGTCCGGTGAGTAATCACCTAAGCTTTCGTCTTAGCCGTTTTAGAGTCAAATCAGAAATAAATGCGCACATGCTTTATTCCGAGAAAACCGCTCAACACGCTTCCTATCGTTGGAGCTCGGAGATCGACACTCCATTCTATTTTGTCGTTACCTTACCTTCCTTCCGTTCGTCCTTGCGATCCTTCCGGACGAGATATTGGTGCGTACCATATGTCATTAGGAGTGATGACTTTGCCGAAACTCCCGACTAGTTCTCTCGGTTGTTAAAACAACTTAGATGACCAAAATAACAGATGTTTTTACTATGATACAATAAATCATTAAAAATCATTTTTAGACTAGTGCTAACTACATCATCAGTTGGCTATGTTGTGTCGGGTGACTGGAAAGTCTGGAATCCTCTGAGGTTAGCTGAACACGCTGACAATCGGCAGAAGATGCTGAGCAAAGCTGCTTGATGGTTTTATCGCTGAACCGACACTGTTGGGATTATCAATCGGCTATAATCGTTTGTCCATCTATATGACAAATTGTATTCGCATGCATCAGTTTGAAGAAACGTGTTTATAAGCTTTATATGATAAAAACACTATCCCCTTATTTATTTAAGATCCTGACATATATAATTATATCATTCACAAAGTTCGCTACATAATTTTATTTTTTTAAGGGAACGTTTAGAAAAACATGTTCTTTCAAGAATGGCCAATTGTGGAGAAAAATAATGTGTACTTCTGATTTTCGTACGTATGCTTCGTCTAGAAACACTCCTTTTTAGAAATTATTATGTTCTATTTTTTTCTTATTTTGTCGACATTTATTACAAAAACAAAATTAATTTTGTTTGTATATGACAAATAACTCGTACAATGGTCCACCTAGTCAATATTAATTAATCAAAGCATGCTACAGTATAAGCTATGAAATTTGACCTGTTATATACTCTATCCGTCCCACAAAAAACTTCTCATTTGGCTTTTACACATGTTTTTAGGTAATAGTTAGTGGTGGGGTAATTGATAATACTTTTGATTAAAATATAAGGTTAAATTGGAGAGAGAAAGATAGTTAGTGGATATTAGTGGTGGGGTTTTTAATAATAATAGTTTTTTATTGGGTGGAGCCCACCAAATATGGGAAATGGGAGTAATATATAGTTACCAACCGATTCAATGATTGCATAATAGTATTAACTAGTAGAAACTACCCCGCGCGATGCCGCGAGGATTTTCATATGACGTCCAAAAGATAATTTACATTAGTATATGTTTCTGTTGTTTTTATCCTTAGTTATTATGTGAATTAGTATCCGTAAAATTTGTTTGTGTAGTCGTGTGTACACCTCATGATATAATATGTTATTATGGAAATGTACATACTAATAATTTATGTAATGAAATTGAAATATACAAAAAGATGTGCTAAAAAGGTAAAAAAGAATGTAGTAAAAGAAGATGAGATTTATAAAAGATAAAAAATTAAATATAAACAGCCACTGCTATTATTAATGCTGTCAATCTGGAGTTTGCTAAATGTTATTATTATATTATTGTACTAAACAATACATAACTCTAAAAATAATTAATTTTAAAAATAGAAAGTGATAAATATTACGGAGTATAAGATTTTAAATTCAATATTCGTTCACATGGAGAAAGTAAATAGCATTTTGTCAAGCAGGAGGTGGAGACATTAAATAGCATTTTGTTAAGCAGGAGGTGGATGCGTAATAGCATGAGCTGGAGTTTACTATTCACCAATCTCTCAAATGTAAGAGATATATAATTAGTTCATAAATTAATTGGGTGATACACAAGTGGGTTTAAGAGCTATAATCTACAACGTAAAATTTCATCTGTTATTCAGATGAATATCAGGGGATTCTTTTTCCACCACTTAACGGATTCATCAAGTGTTTAGATCCGAATAGCTAACTAAAATTCGGACTGTGTGTTTGAAGATATTTTTATCATCTGAGTCGGTATGATGTGGCTGATATTGATATGAATCAATAAGATCTAAGGCATAGTTTGAACTGGTAAGATGTATGCTATGTATTTTGTTATAATTATTTATAAGTCAAGTCATCGTAATCAATGTCATTCATATGTAACAAAATAACAAAAAGTAGTTTAGATGATTAAAATAATCATATAATTAATTTTATTATTTAGATATGTCTGATCAAATAATAATTTATTATTCTGATATAAATTTATAAATAACTTTGTCTTTACCAAAGTAAAAAAGTTATTTAATTTGTATGTAAGGAAGAAAAATAAATAAAGAGCATGATTAACGTGTGCATGATTGCATGAACATAATAATACAAGTAGAAAACATTATTATAATTTATAAGGAGGGAAAATGCATAATGTTGACTAAGTAAACGTTTACTGTGAGTCAAAATTGGAGTTAGTGGGCCATCGAACACTTGAGCCAGGTCAGGGATGTGTTTAGTCGTAAGTCGTAACTCATGGAGTCGTTGGCAGTTTAATCTTTTGCAATTTGCCCCTTTTACATTTTAAGTTGTTATTTTATATCCTTAAGAACTTAGGAGCTGTCATATTCTACCCATCAAACTTGCCAGATTTGAGTATATGTATTTTGACAAAATGCATTTTATTAACTTAAATTTGATTGACAGGTTATTTACTACCTTGAACTAATTAAAAATATAATATAGTAACATAAACTTGCAAAAATACCAATACATTACTCTAACTCATTAATATGATCAATTTTCTTACATAATTTTCTTTTATAACTTTTGACAACTAAAAAAATATACGTTTATTTCAATATATTGAAATTAAAAGCAAATTATGTGAGAATTCAAGACTAAATTAATGAGTCGGTGTACTAATTAATTGACTATTTTTCCAAGTTTAAGTTATCATGATGCATTTTTGATAGTCCAGTGTAGTAAAGACACAATCAACTAAATTAAGGGTACTAAAATGTACATTAGCCATTATTTTACTTAATTAAAATAATATACTTCCTCCATCCTAAAATTATTGTAAATGTTGATTATTTGACTATAACTATTTATATATCATGTTTTTTTTTTCAAATTAACAAAACTTAATTTTCAAACAAGACGCTTATTATTTCGGGAAATATTTGCATTTTGAAAAGGTTGAGAACCAAGACTAGAAACTGCAATTCTAATGTTATTGGCACCTGCTCTAATCTTATTTAACTATAACTATTTATATATCATGTTTTTTTATTAATTCTTAAATTTGTACTTACATATGAGTGGAGATGACTACTTTAAGTAATGTGAATGCGCCAAACACCTTTTTAAGAAGAACGCTTAAACCCAATGGGGAAAGTAAACTGAAAATATCTTCATAATAACTTTTTGACCTAAAGAGGAAAAGCAACTTAAAGTAAAAATGTGCAAATTTCAGGTCTGAAATCAGATCAGGAGTAAGTCCAGTTTATTTTGTTTTAATTTTTTAGATTTTACTAACAGGTCAAGGTGTCCACGTCAAAGTTAAAATTATGTTAAAAGATAAAATCATTCTATTACATTGTTTTAACAATCAATTCAAAATTATCTTTCTCTTATAAAATTGTTATAATTTTTCTTTGAAATCCACAAAAGATATCTTATACCAATCACAATTAAAAAAATAAATAAATCATTTCACATGTATTAAATCATTGGTGCCATGCCTTTGGTGAAGATTTGACACACTAGCAGATATTCTGTAACAGTGTAATAAAAACCTTAATATGATGTACAAATTTGAAAACAATAGATCCACGTTATATTCGTAAAAGTAGATAATTAAAGTTGCTTATATGCAATATTTTAAAGCCTGAACTGGACCGATCGATAGGATCGAGAAACAGAAAACATGTCGGACCGATTCAACCGGGTTAATCAGCTATTCATAAACTACATCCGACCGTTCAGATTAACAGTGAACCGCGTCGAACTATGATGATTGGATCTGTTGTGAACCAAGTTTCTAGTTTTTACTCCCTTCAATCTTAATTTTTCTTATCAAGGATAATATATGATAATCATTTATTCATATACTTACCAGCTTCATTTTGTTTTATATATTTTAAAATTTGAAAATTAAATTTCTAGTTAAATTATAAGCATTTGATATCATTTTCTATAGACTAAGAACTCTCAAATTGTAGAATTTTATAATTTTTTGAAACTCAACCTTTTTTTTAGCTTGGATTCCAACTAATTTTGCAAGCCAACTAATTCCGTAGCAACTACCCGCTTTGTAAGTAATAAACCAATCAAGATTTAAACTTAGCTTAACAAAATGCCTACTAGAGAAAAGATCCATCATTTACAAAGCAATAACACCAAGAATAACTATACGACATATAGGTTTTTAACCGTTTACACTAACTAGTAACTAACAAGAAACACGTGTTAGGCATGCGTTATCAAAACATTACACCCCTAAAAACACAAACACCATTTCTACATCACGATTACTACTTTATGTTTTCATATTTTATTTTTTTATTACTTTTTACGTTAATCTTACCAACCGTAAATCGGGTTTTCCACATGTGGAGGTAACAAATGAAGATCTTTACAATGCTGCTTACTATAACCTAGTGATCCTGGAACCGCACCCGAACACCGTCTCAAAAACTCACTACCCGTCAAACAATAATGTGAAAAAGCTAACCCGGCATCAACGATCGAAGTCAAATTCGGGACCGATTTTGACTTTCTAACAACCCCGTTGACTTTATTTGACTCGAGATCACTTTCGTTTAGGATTTTGTCGAGTTCGGAATATTCCATGAATCTTTGAGTGGCTGCTTCCCATGAAAGATTGTATCTTTGTTGAGGTGTGAGAGGGTGTGGGTCACGTGACATTGCTTCCTTGATTTTGTTTACAAATTCTTCAGGTGACTTGTAAGTCAAGCAATTGGGGAATGATCTGAAGAAATCATTTGAAGGGTGGTCTGCACAAATTACGAATTTGCCCATTGCTAGTGCTTCAGCTGTTGCTGTGCACAGTACGTCACTCACACTAGGGTTTATGAAAACTTTATAACTGCAAGATTAAAAAAATAAGTAAAAAAAAGTAACGACCAATTACCCAAAAAGTAAAAAAATGATTTATAAAATTCTTACCCGTGAAGCGAATCATCAGCATGATCTCTACCCTTCATAAAATTAACATTTAATTCCAATTTTTTTGCGGTACTTTGTACTTCGTGAGCATCTTCACCATTACCATAAACATCAAGATTAAATCCATTTAAATCATTCTTTTGCTTGGTCAACAAGTCAATCAGCTCTCTGTAACCCTTGGCCCAAACCATCTTACCCAAGAAATATGCTCCTTTTGAGAATTTCTGTTCTTCGCCTTTTTCTGTAGCCATTCGTTCCCCAATTTCTAGAAATTTAGGGTTCACACCGTGAACATTACAGATCACAGATCTGGGTAAATCTTGGGTTGCAGCAGAAAGACGAAGAACCTGAAAAAAAAAATTAAAAATTTACCCGTTAGAGATAAACCGTAACCCGAATTGACCCGTTTAAGATTTCACGGATTAAAATAGTTTGTGTACCTTGTCACAATAGGCCCGTGTGACCCAATTGTTAACGTGTTTGACAAAAAAAGCTTGCAGAGCTCCATTTCTCTCTCTCTTAATATACTCCAAATAATTAGTGTGAACAACACCAACAACATGATTAAATTTATCGGTCCATCTTTTACCATGATGATACCAGTTTAAATGTTCGGGTTCTTCAAGAATAGCAATATCAGCATCTTTTGATGAAATAAATTGAGAAGTATCGCCAGCTGGTAAAATACTACGCCTTTCTTTTTGAAACTGAAAAAGTTTTTTTTAATTAAATTAAGCTTTTTTAACTCTAAAAGATAAATGATTATAATTACTGTAAAGAAAGTGAAAAAGTGTTACTGTTACCTTTCCAGGGTAAAAAGATATTTTAAAATCAGCATTAAATCCTACTCTTTCCTTGAGCCAATTGCGTATATAAGCTTCTTGTTCTTCTGGTGAACTAAAAGTAATATTATTTGGATAAACTAATTCTTGATCTGTTCTGGTAAGCCAAGGAAGTAACAGTGTGACACTCTGTTTTTGAGATTTTGCCAAATAAGCAGCTCGAAATAACGGGTTGACAGCTGTCCCAGTCATCCAAGGTAAACTAGCAGTTGTAACAATTGCAACATGTCTTTTTTTATTAGATGATTCTGGTGAAATGAAATCGTCAAATAATCCTCCATTTTCATAATGATGACCTGTACTTTGAAGCACACTTGCTATTCTTATATCTAATTCATCGGTTATGTTGTCACCTTCAAGAATTGATGGCTCTCCTGTGGGAAAAGATCGTAATAAAAGTTGGTTTTTTCTTTTGCTGCATAAGCTTTCCACTATTTTGTCAGATATATCTGTATGCCATAGATGTTAACACAATTACTAGAATAACAGAATTCCACAAAACTCACAAATAAAATTGACTTTTGGCAAAATTAATGATAACTGAGTTGGATATTAAATTAATGCAAAAAGAACAAAAATCGGTTACCTTTCTTAACACCAAGATGGTCTAAAAATGGCCCGGATTGCCTAACAAGACATGCCAGAAGTTCTTGAAAATCCAAAGGTGGGACTTCCTGAGAAATTAAAGCAGATGAAAATGCAACACTTAGCAACAAAAAATAAATATATGACCAATGCAAGATAGATATAAATTTATTTATTTAATTTATTTAATTTAAACTACTGTTATTCCAACAATAGCAAAACAAGAGGAATAATAATCAGAATAAAAGATACAAGCCAAATAATACAAGTGGGGATATTGCTAGGTCGAGATCCATACCTTTGAGTACTCTGGTTCCTTACAAATTGCTTTCTGCAAGATGAACAGAAACAGCATATAAGAAATATGTTCTGTCTGGAAATTATCAGTTACTATAAAAAAAAAGCCAATTTCTAACATTTACATATTCGTCTCGCTGACACAAGATGGAGAAACTTCTTAACTTAGCCAGAGGAACTTAGTACTTATGCTTTTCTCTGACTGCGCAAGTCAGGAAAAAGATGTTTTTTTCTTTAAAAAATAATCAGTTTTTTGTTCTCACAGTGCTTTCATTGTTACATTAGTATCGAATTCAGACATATATAATTCTCTATAGCCACTTTTTAATATGACTTTAACAGAAGAAGCATTAACAATCTTATTATAAGTATTCATTCTACAGAATTAATTTAGGGCACTTACCAAGCTAGATTTCACTCTCTCCACGAGTTCACTGTTCTTGAGCCCTTCAATAATCTCAGAAGACGAACTCTTCTGCTCCAGCTCACGTAACCGTGTTTTCAATGCCCTAATTGGCTCCCAATTCCGAGAAAGATGTCCTTCATCGCCATCCCCAACTCCTTCCCCTTTCCACTCCCAGCTAAAATCTCTAACCCTAGTTCTTCCCCCCACCCTATACCTCTCTCTACCATCAACATCATCCACCTCCGACACAATAGCATTCTTAATCGCCGATAAATCGATCCTAATTTTAGCTCTAGGGCTCCATTTCTCCAAAACTCTCCTACTGAAATCCGGCGAAGAGTACGCTCGCCGGAACTCCGATAGCTTAGGCTGCAGTTTTTTCACGAAATCAATCTCCGCCGGATACGGAGACGAAGAGTTTGTGATTGCAGTTACCGGAAACGTCGATCTAGAAGCGGAAGTAAGAAAATTCTCGAACTCACGGTCAAATGAAGACGCTAGGTTTTTGAACGAGTTCGCTCTGTCTTTCATTAATTGAAGATCTGCTTCGGTTGAATCCTTCACTTCTCTCCATCCCTTCGATATGAACGAAAACGCCTTCTCCGCCGTCACGGCGGAGCTCGTCGACGATGAAGTTCGAGTCTCCGACGGCCTGAAATTGATCATACTATCAATAATTCAATAAAGCGACTGAGATTCCGGTGAGTGTTTTGCCCTAGCGGATTACTACGTGTTTCGTATGGTGTGTTTGTGCGTGTGAAGAAGGTTGGCTGAGAAATTAACGGTTGATGAGTATTTGTTTTGGTTTCCGTATCTTCTTGTTGGGTTCGCCAAAACTTTATAGCTGCCAGATGGCATCCCATGTGGATATAAGATTTTCTGGTTGACGTGGCAGTGGTTTATAGGTGCTTTCGTGGGGCCTATGGATGAAGGTGATGCTTACGTGGAAATATTGGTGGTCTTTTTGTTTTTAATTTTGTATCATTTTCTTGACTTTGCCGGAAGATTCTAGGGCATATACTCTATGCTTGACGTGAATTACTAAAAATAATTCGTTTTCTTCAAGATTAAAAATAGAAAAATATGTTTATTCAAGAATTTCATAAATCTTCCACCTCATAACTAACATGCTATTTCATTTGTTGGATCCAAATAGGGTGACTTGGTACAGAATTCAGACTCAGTCAAAGTATGTATTTTATTTCAGCCCGAATAAAAAAACTTGGATTTAATTTTGTTGCTTGACCCTAACTCATTTTTCATCATTAATCATAGCAAGCTAGATATATATTCAAACAACATGATTACAGTTATAAGTTAAGACTCTATTAGCAACTGAATCAATAACTAAATCAGTCAACACTCTTATTCGACAACTATCAAATAGCCTCTAAGATGATTACTATAACTTTTAACATAGCTGTCGTGACTATAGTATATAGATTTGACTCCTTTCTACGCAAACGCAACTCAAGAACCACACGTTGGGCAATCGTGAATGTTCTTTTTGTTAATGTCGACATGTTATTATCTCGACACTTGGTAATTTTTAACGACTTTAAGTTGATATACATTTGTGTTTATGACGCATCGTTATCTTTGTCTACATATGAACAAAAAGATTGTCGATTGATGCGAATTCATTGCCTTAATCCCCTAATTTTATATTTGTACTTTATCAATGAGTTTATGGCTACAATTTTCTGACCACATAGAAACCATACACTTCATATGCCATGATCCCACCATCATTTGTCATTAGCCAATGTCACATTCACCACCTTACAGTGTGTTGTCATTTTATATGTTTTTGTGATCTGTAACTATTCTATGGTGCCTGGTGTGCATTAAATATATGGGTAAGCATGTAAATGTTGAGTACGAGGAATTGGTGCCCGCGCTTCGCGGCGGGATAAAAATATACACATCATATTTAAATATTAGCATATTTAAAGGCGATACAAAAGTTTCACACGCAGACATATTCTTATACACATAAATCATATAAAATCTTAAAACATAAGCACCGTTCAAAAGCCTGATACATGTCATATTTTACAGAGTTATTTTTTAATGATCTAATTGGACAAAATTTTAGACAAAATAAAATGAAATAAAAAATAAATAGAATTACGGTACCTAGGAACCCGCATATAGTGTATCCGTTTTGCATTCAATTCCTCTTTGTGAAAATGGTGCTAAAACTGTACCAACAACTATATCCCTACCTCTTTGGGGTCCACATTTGTCTTCTCTAACCTGATTCACATTTAACTATTGAGGTTAAAAATACTTTCTTTGGTTCCCATAAGTCAAAACTATGGCTCCGTCTTTATTTTATCTTAAGACATTGACATAAACAAAAATTATGTATATCTAACCTTCATCACGAAGTGTAACATTAAAACCTGCATGTTTAGATTTGCATTGTGCAGTACGGTATGCACTGATCTAGAAACAAAATTGATATCAATAAACACAACACAAAGTATATACTTTTTGTATTATTAAAAAAAATCACATAAATTGGAACTTATATAATTTTAAAAAAGAGAAACTTACACAACAATGAAAACATCATCTCCAGAAGCAATTTATATATTTTATCAACGGGCTTTGTGAAGCTTTTCGAATTTATCAACGACGGTAACCATGGTTCATGATCATTACACCTGCAAATTATCAAATGAAAATTGGTAGTTGTACACATAAAAAATCATTTAATACACAAAGAAGAATATGGATACGAACCAGAGCTTAAAAGTAATCCACAAATCTCATTGTTTCACCACATTATCTTGAAAAAGCTTCTTCAAAACAAAAGGATTTGAAAATGAAATCTAAAGCAACAATACAAAATTGTTTATTGGTTCTAATATACTACCATTAAAAAAGAATACATAGAGACAACTGTAGGTATATAAATCTAACTTTACCATTGAAGGAAAACCACAAAAAAGCTCCATAGTATGTTTTTATACATCAACAATTAATTTGACAGCAACCTAAAACAATAAACATCAATTAGAATAAATCATTCAGTTGGCCAATAATGACTGTAATTCCAAATTGATCAGGAACTTGAAATTCAAACCTCAATTATGACCAAGTAAATAAGCATTTGCTCCTAAAGAGCGCAGATGAAAACATGATCTTAAGGCCGATAAAAACAACTTTCAGCAGCAATTAAAACCTACAAAATTGCATATTCCATCATCATCAATAAAATAGCGACCATTATTATGCTCATTCCAAATCGTCAAACCACAAATTGTGTAAGAACTTAAAGTTTAAACCCAAAATTTTGTAGAAGTTCTAAAATTGAACCGAAAATATATTACAGATTTACAGTCAATAGATATTACTCAAAGCACAATTCCTATTTCATGATTCAAACTTTTAGTATTGAATTTATACTCCTAACAGAGTCAAAACTCATAAAAGCATTATGTAAAATTAAGACAATTGATGTTCACTCTGTTTTCCTACTCAGTTAGGATGTGTGGTTGATAGGACACAGTTTATAATTAGCAATGGTGTATAAGCATTTCAATAAAAATTGAGATATTTGAATATTTGACTGAAAGTTACCAATTGGTGGAAAAACCCAGCATATCTATATCGAGGAACTATGCATATCCATATTAGAAATTTAATAAAAATTGCATCTTGGATAGAAATTTATCAATTGGCAAGGCTTGGGTGAGCCTTTTCTTGGATTGTTTTTTGCAAACGATCCCCATCATATAACCGGTTCAAGTAAGAGAAAACATTAAACACAAACCTACAATGCTATCTTCAAAAATCAAACTCAATCAAAATTACTTTCAGTCTTTTGAGTATCATTTACTCATCATGATCCTTCTTCTGCCATCGTCTAAAACACATGAGAATTTTAAATTAAAAATCCAATTTTAATATAGAATCAAAAATCCAATTTTATGATAATATTCTGTTGTATTGACACTATAACATGTCATTCTTTCATCTTTATCAAATGCCTATACACAAAATTAGCATCAACAACAAAAATAAATAAATTGGATACTAAATAAATACCTTAATATAACAATCCATCCATGTGGCAGCTACAATAATCTCTTTACCACTTTTAGGTAATTTCATAAAAGGCTTTGTAGCATAAGCTCCAAGAACTCTTTGAAAAATATTAGTTTGACTTCCATCATCCATATCCCATGTTTCTTCCTATAATTTTGAAAATGTATATTCATATAAATATAATACTTGGAAATAAGAATTATTGACCAATTAAAGCAGAGGCTAATGAAACCTGAATAAGTTTGTCAAGATTATCCATAAGTGTCTTTTTTTCAAATTCAACATACACCGTTAAGTATGGTTCAAAGCAAGATGATACGATTCGTGATACGAACCCATCCCATACTAGGCTCGCACCATGCTTATAAGTCCAAGTGTAGAACTCACTCCCAAAAGCTAGCTTGAAGGAGGAGGGGACACTTAGACTTATAAGCCACCATTTAGTTTTTACTCTAGCCAATGTGGGATCATAACAATTCCACAAAACTTAAACTGACAAAATTACGCAGACAAAATTACGCAAACAAACTGATGAAGATTTTGTATAATAATATAACTTAAGCATAATAGATAAATTTCCTAAAAAGTAACATACCCCCCCTCCAGTTAAATCTTTATCCTGAAAGCACAAAGAAATTCCATTTAAGATTCAGAAATTTGAAAATAAACATATAAAAAGAAATAAGCTACTACCACTACTACCAGATATATCTGCCAATTCTTCCTCAAACTCTATTGTTCGTTGTAATGTTATTTTAGATAATGAAAACTCAAAATCAGGTGTCATGAAAAATTCCAACATCTAACTTCTCTTTCAAGTTTTCAAGAATATCCTCAAGTTGTGCCCTAAAATACAGAAACTAAAAAAGAAGGCATAGATGAGATATGGAAAATCCTCGGTTCATGAACGGTAAAGAGTTCCTTTGAATCATCTAAAAATCTGAATCAATCTGTAGATCCCTTCATTTTTATAAAGAAAACACTAAATTGACCCACCATAAGATTTTTTTTGTGCAGAAAGAGTAAGAAGAATCTGCAAATCTAAGGCATTTTCATTTTGATATCACGTTTCTTTCCTTGTAATCACCTGAAACACAAAGTTGCGTGACCGTTAGCAAGAAAGAAAAAAAAAAGCACCATGTTCATAAACCTAAATGTCCAAGAGATCACCACTTGAATCAAACAGATCTCACTGTAAACTCTCAAAACTCATTGTAAACTCTGCAAATCTAAGCCATTTTACCTGTTTTGTGAAGGTTTTAGAATTTATCAACGGGTGTTGTTAAGATTTTCAAATTTATAACGCTGGAAACCCTAAACCACCAAATTCTCATAATCCCGCGGTCATCTCTTGCTCTTGAGGTTTAAACTACGGAAGAAAACTAAAACCATGAAAGTAGAAAATGAGGAAATGAAAAAGAGTTTGTCTAAAGATCGCCTGAAGAAGATCGTCTGAAGAAAATCTTCTTCAGAAAATGAAGTATTTAGTTGGAAGTAAAAGATCGTCTGAAGAAGAAAAGAGGAAATTCCTCGTCAACTATAGAAGGAGGATTGATTGGAAGGATACGTGTGCAGGAGAAAATGAAATCATGTAGGAGGAAACTGCTCATCAACTGTAGATGAGCAGTCATTTCCCCCTGGGAAATGTTAATAAGATAATGTGTTAAACTTACTGTTATTTTAGTATAAGGTGTATTAAATTGGCAACATGTTAGTTTTTTATCTCTTAATATTGTTATGATAAATGTAAGTTTTAATCTAATAACAGTTTTGAGTTATTTATAAGTTTCTACTAGACTACAAGTGTCTATGTTATTTAATAATACTTTAAATGAAACCTATATTAATCACTGTTCATAAGGGGAAATGTTAAATTAATAATATATATCATTTTTGTAAAATGGTTACCAATAGTATAGATTGATCAAGTGGTTTTCTATGTTATGGAGGAAGTTTTCAATGCCTGATGTCCTAGGGTCGAGTCATCCTTCCAACTCCTCTGTATTATTTTTTACTTCTCTTTATTTATTAAAATTACTTTGACGCTATATGATTTAAGGTTTTGTGGCTACAATTTTTGTCCTTTTTAGCCAAAGACTTTGCTTCTTTTTGAATATACTTTGCATAAAAACAAATATACTTTTTTATTATTATTATTATTTATTTTTTCATTCCTTAATAAACATATTAAATATTAGAAACATATTATTTTAGAAAATATAATAGTTTTATAGAATGTTAAATATGGATATATTTCAATAATTGAAATATAATTAACTTTTCACTTTTCAGTAGCATTAGTTTTATTTAACTTTTTAACTTTGGTTTTTTTTAAATTTAACTAACATTGACTTATCGTATTTAATAAAAAAATTATACTCCAGTGATTATAAATCATAAATGTATATATAAGTAATATGGTAGGCTTTATAAGAAAATCCATATTTTCCTTATTAGATACCTTCTTACAAATTTATGTGATTTTTTATAGTTATTATAAAAAATCAAATCAAATATAAATTAAATATTTATTTTTATTTAAAAAGTTGATGCTTTAAAATCCCGTTGCGAAGCGCAGGCTAAATATTGCTTGTTTATGCTAATGATAGAACCTCCCGTATACATTGAGACTTGAGAGTATCTCATATGAATACACTAAAAAGTGTAAAAAGTGTAAAGAGTGTAAAGAGTTGCACTAAAATTTATTTGCTACAATGATACTTTAAACCTTACATTAAATCATACAACAATACCGCCAATATTTCATATAAAAAGTAAGATAAAATGAAAAAAATGTAGAGACAGAGGAAAAAATAATATTACTTTGTCCATTACCCTCAAAATGGTGAGGTATGGAGTATTACCCACTAGTAGAGGTGCACAATCCGACCGGTTATTTAACCGAACCGGATTTTTAACCCGTTTTAAACTGGTTTTGAAACGGTTTTGAGGTTGGACGAAACAGATCGGATCGAGACCGGCGGATAGGAACCGGATAGGGGTTTTCACGCATGAACCGGTTTACAAACCGCATCCCCTAAACCGGTTTTAAAACCGGAATCTACTAGCTGTTGGGACAAACCGGTTTAAAACCAGTTAAATATGACCGTTGGGACCGGTTTTTGGTATCCGGATCAAAAACCGGTTTAAAAATCGGTTTAGGCGCTGGACCGAATATAGCCGTTAATATAGCCGTTTTTTTGACCGTTTGGATCGATTTTTGCCCCTTTTTTGTCTTTTAGTGTCCCCAATACACCTATAAATACCCCTTAGGAGTTAAGGATCAATCACCACTCAAACCACTCTCATTTCTAGCTTATAAACTCACACCACACTCAAAAACGCAAGTTATCGTTGCTATGGCTTTGGATTCTCAAGCTTCGGTTGGTATGAGTGACTCTTCTACCGACGTTAGCGTTGTTAAGATACTTCCTACAAAGAGAAATCCGGATATTTGGTGCAATTTCGACTTGTGTTTGATGTCAGATGGATTGAAAAAAGCTCAGTGCAAAAGATGTAGGCATTTCTTTAAAGAAGATGGAAATACAAGTTTGAAGAATCATATTAATAAAAGTTGTAAGGTACTAAAATTGGGCTCGACGAGTGACCAAACAACCATGGGAAATGACGACAAGGTGTTTAGTTTCGAAGCCAGTAGGCTTCGTCAACGAATGGCAAAGTTGGTGGTTCAAGAGGCGTTGCCCTTTAACTTTTTCGACAACAAAAGGTTGACGAGCATGATCCAAGAAGAGTTGGAACCACGCCATTCTCATGTAAGTCATACTACCTTAAGACGTGATGCTATAAAATTGTGGAAACTTGCTAACGATGATCTAAAAAAGGTTTTGAAAATCTACAAACGGGGGTTAATTTAACTAGTGATGTTTGGACCACTCCAAATGCTTCACATGACTCGTACCTTTGTGTTACCGCTCATTGGATTGATCCCAATACTTGGGTAATGATGAAGCGTACGATTGCGTTTGAATTATTTGGGGCTCCACACTCGGCGGAAAATTTGTACCAAAATTTAGACTATGTTATAAGAAGTTATAAATTAGAGTAAAAAATCTTTTCTATGTCTTTTGATAATGCTTCCAACAATACAAATCTGGTTCAAAAACTAATTCTTAAATATAAACCGATTTGTAACGGTATTTTTTTCCATAGTCGATGTGTTGCACATATTATTAATTTAGTTGTGCAAGATGTGTTACGTTGTATCGAACCAACAACAACCGCTTTTAGAGTAATGCTAAAAGATGTTTTTGGTACTACCGGTTTAAGTCATAATAAGTATATGAAAGTTTGTGTCCATGCTGGACAAGATTGGTTAGGTCCAAATTGGGACGTCCTCACGCGTTGGAATTCCACTTGCCATATGTTTGAGTATGCTTTTCGTCAAAAATTATCTTTAAAATTTTTTCATAATATGTTAGTCGATCGAAATCGTGTTGTACGATTTGCGGAGTCTAGCTGGGAAACGATCAAACAAGCTACCGAATTACGTGGTGTTTTCAAAAATGCAACAACTTATTTGTCAGGAGTTTACTATCGTACAAGTCCATTGGTGTTAAAACAACTTTACTTAATGTGTTAAAAAATAAATGACTTTGAATTCAGGGGTCACCCATTTACAGAAATGGTGGGACCGATGTAAGAAAAACTTAGAAATTTTTTTACCGAAATGCCCCCCGTTATAACAATAGCCGCCGCTTTAAACCCCATGATAAACACGTCAGGGGTTGAGGTGTTACTTACCCAAATTTGTACCGATTTGAATTTGTGTGACGAAGACGTTCATTTTGCTGATAATACCATTGCACATTTCAACAATTGTTTGAAAAACATGTTTGACGTTTACTTGGCTAAATATGGCCCAACAACATACATTCATACTATGATGCAAGATGGGACCTCTGGTTCGGGTCATAAGGATTATAATGAAAATGTTAGATTTTACAACACTACCTCGTGATAACACCACTACTAGCGAGCTTGGGAGGTATACACTTACCGATTTTTTTGTCAACTATAAGTGTAGAAGAATTTCCAAACTTTGATGTTTTGGATTGGTGGAAAGGAAAGGGTATCCAGTTTCCAATTCTTTCCGCTATGGCTCGTTACATACTAAGTGTCTAAGCTTCTACGGTAGCTTCGGAATCCGCTTTTAGTTTTAGTGGTAGAGTTATATCAAACAGGAGATCGAAGCTCACACCTTTGTCGGTTGAAGTTATAATTTGTTTGAAAGACCATCTCGATGCACCAGAACGTTTACAACATATTGCATCACTTGAGACCGAGTTGGAGGACGCGGAAAAACGATTACATAACATGGAAATAGAGGGACATATGTCGGTACCTCTAACACTCGAAGAACTTCAATTCGACATGGAACTACGCAACAATGTCATGCGAGATGAAGAATGAAGATGAAGAAATGAAGATGAAGACATGAAGGTGGCAAATGAAGACGAAGACATGAAGAATGAAGACTTAAAATTATCGTTTAGTTTGTATTGCGTTTATGTTTAAATTTATGTTTAAAACTCTTTGTATTTGGATTTAAAACTCTTGTATTTGGACGATTTCCTTTATTTAAAAGTCGATTTCTATTGCTTTTTTACATATTTTGTTCATAAAATATACAACAAAAAAAACAAATAAATAAACAAAAAATAGAAAAACTCGTAAAAACCGATCTGATCCGATCCGACCAAACCGATCTGATCCGATCCGGCTAAACCGATCTGATCTGGTTTGAAACCGGCCCGAACCGGTTTTGACCGGTTTTTGTATATGTCTAGTGAAACCGGTTCCAAAACCGAACCGGTTTGGACAAAACCGGTTTTGACCAAAACCGCTCCGGTTTTTAATCTGATCCGGTTTTCGAAAAAATCCGGTTTGTGCACCTCTACCCACTAGTAGATAATGATTGATTATATTATATCTAACCAAATATTATCAATAATTACCATTCCTATTCCCCACCACATAATACTCGCAACCAAACACACCCTAAGCACCCCTTAGAGGTTCTTAGAGGTTCATAAGCAGAGCATAAAATCATGTAAAGCTCTCCTAAGTCATAACAATCCTATAAGTCATTACTCTACAAACAAAAAAGAACTTACCTCCATATACATTTACCATTAATACTAGTTATACAAGATTTCATATAAGAGATCATGTTCTCGGTAGGCTAAGATCATTTAAATTGTGATTGACTACGTTCATCTACATAGGTTTGGTCTACATTTTCACCCTCCTAATCAAATTCAACGTAATTTAGATTTTAATTACACTAAAATAAAATTTGTATTATGTTAGTGTAGAAGTGAGATCGAGTAAGGACTTAAATTTTAGTGAGGAGTATAAAGAGAATTCTCAACCAATCATTTATATAAATTTGGATCATTATCGGAAATTTTGGATCATTTAATAATGATCCTATTTTCTTAAAATAATTAGTTAAAAATTAGCTTCACAATCCTTACTAATTTTTAAATTATCACGGGATCATAACCCTGTTAGTGTATACTTAATTTTTCGTATATTACATTTGAGATACTCTACAAAAATCACAAAATCGATGCCCAGTTTTTCCCGCCATTTATAGTCCTTTCCCGCTACTTTCCGGAGTGCAGATCGCCTAATTTTTTCAATCATCAAGCCCCGGAAAGTCACGCATACATTTCCACCGTCGGAGTGCAAAACGCCGACCAACCTCATCCGGTAAGTGCATCTTACATGTCCGATTTCAATAATCATATCGACCTGTTTTTTTGTTTGATTAAAGAAAAACTAGGTTTCTGTCAGGATTCCGGTTAAATTAGGATCCTGTCACACCTGATCATGAATATACTAAACCCTAGTACCTTACCACATTGAATCTCCTTTTTTTTTTGGCAGAAGTTGAGTAGGATTTTTATGATCTAAATCTGCAGAAATGCAATCTCCAATTTGAGCAAATTTTGAAATCTAAATCAGCTAAAACTGTTAATTTTAAGCAACAATAAGCAATGCAATCGAAGATAAATTCGTTCTTCAAACCCGGTTATTCTTCATCATCACGAAAGCAAGCAATTGATCTTCCTCATCCTCTTTCGGGAAATCTATCTGATTATGAAGAAGAAGACTTCACCAGAGAACCTGAAGTTCCAATTATATACACTCGGCGACCTCCAAAAACAGATAGGTATGTGTTTTATTCATTTTTTCGTGTAGTCAAAAATCACATTAAAATAATATGATTCTAATAAATTTGACATGCTGTATGTGGTGTTTTATAACTGATATAGATTATGCTACCAACTGAATGGCAACATATAAACTATGTCAAACTATAGCATGATTTTGCTTATGCAGGGAGGATGATGATGGTGTAGATGATCAAACCAAATCTGTTTTTGGAAAACAATTATTGGTAGCAAATTCCAGAACAGCTTCAAACAAGAAAAGAAAGTATGCACAGTTTCATCTAGATTTGGGTCAATCTGATTTTATGTTTCGTAATTGTAAAACTTGTGGATTTAAGTTTGTTCCTGGAGACCAAGATGATACAAAGCTTCACAAAGAATTTCACAAGAATTACACTCATGGTATCGGATTAAAGGTATTTATTTTGCGGGCCCCACTTACATTTTGAATATTGTTGTTTTTATTCAATCATTATTTATTCATGGATTTCATTCTTTAGGGTTGGCGAAATGAAAGAGTTATCAATATGGAGTCATTAGAAAACGGGCGTGTTATTTTGGTACAGAATGATGATCCTCCTGCTCATATTAACAAGGTAAGGTAGACTTATGTTAAATGATAAATGCTTCTAAATAAGCTTATATTATAAATATATTAGTGAGAATTATTGTTTGGGAAATGAACTTATAATGACAGGTTCAGGAGGTGATTAAGATGATGGAGATGGAGCTTGGTGATGGATGGATCTTTCACAAAAGTTGTAAGGTGCTTGATTTTATTCGTTGACTTTTTGTTCTACAAATATTTTATTGGTTGACTTTTCACCACATAGATTTGATCTTTTTTTTCTTTTTCTTTTTCATATTTATAGGTTTATCTTTTTATTTCCTCCCAGAGGGTTGCTGGCTGTCTAGTTGCTGAATCAATAAAAAAAGCTTATCGGCTAGTTACAAACTCAACTGCCAAATCTGATGTAACCACCTCTAAGAAGGAGGGAAAATTGACTTCAACTACCCTCCAATTTGGTAAAATTAGTTTCCAAAGAGAAATTATGAGAAAAAGTCCTTCATTTAAAAGTGAAAAAAAATCAGATGATTCCCTACTTGGAGCTGTAATTTGTGAAAAAGATTCAGTGCCTGCTATTTGTGGCATTCGGGCAATTTGGGTCACACCCTCCAACAGAAGAAAACATGTCGCCACTCATTTACTCGAGGCCACAAGGTAACGGGTCAAACGGGTCATTTTTGTCTGGGTTGAAACGGGTCAGGTTAATTGATTTTAGAGGTTTTATGCATTAAAATTATACTTTGGCCGACTTTCGACCCGTTCAACCTGTTTCTGTTTTAGCTAATTTAAATTTTTCCAAATTGACCCGTTTAACATAAACGGGTCGAAATTGCTAACTTTGTAAATTTTCAACTTCTGTCTGCTTAAAGTTTTTGACTTTTTCACATGAATGTAGGAAAAGTTTCTGTTCGGATTTGATTCTTGAATACTGTCAGTTAGCTTTTTCTCAACCAACCAATGCTGGGAAGTTATTAGCATCAAGTTACACAAACACCGAATCTTTCTTGGTTTACACAACTAATTCATTGTAAGCCATTAATATTCTCTTAATTATATCAAGAAACAATCTTTTTTAGTCAAATTATATGGATGATGTGATGTTTATTTAAAGAAAAATAACGATAATGTTGAAAGTGCCAAATATGGCTACAGTTAATATGGGTATCTGTTAGAAAATTTGTTAAATCATGTTATATGTCTTGCATAGTTACACATGAGGGTAAAACGGCATTTTTACCCACATAGCATGATTTTATGCAGCTTTTTAATAGACCTTTGTTATAACAACCATTTATATAACAAATTTGAAAACTAAGGATTATCCATGTAGCTCTGAAACTTTAAGGAAGAACTATAATTATGTATAAACCATATGGACGATTTTATTGGCTAAAAGAATAAAAGATGGCTTAATTGGTTAATTTTGAGAGTGTTTTAGACTATGGAGGTTAAAGGTTTATGTCTCGCACTTATAGGTTGAAATTGGAAAAATTAGTTAGGTTAGATTTTGAAATGGGTAGAGCATTGTAAAGTTGTACTTGGCGCAAGTATAACTGTACCATGCTTTAGGCTTCTGGTGCACCAATGTGGCCATGTGGGCTGTATCCATAAACATTCTATTTCTTGTCCACATTTGATCCATTTGAATCAAACAAAATTTAGGATAAACATTTTGTTGGATACATGTTGATATTGAGAAGCTTATTATTTGTATCTACTTCACATGCTTATCCACCACAAGATAATATGTGTAATTCATTAATTTTCTTTCTTCATATCCTCCTTTGATTTTGACACTTATCTTGATCAAGTGAGTAGATATAAATAGTATGCACTAATAACATTTCTCATTTATATAATGTAACAATATTTTTCATAAATTGATCACTAATACCAACATAACGATGTGTAATCCTAATGTAGAGGCTGATTCCAAGTTTGAAAAACTATATTCTAAGAGGTTATTTAGGTTCCAGTTCATGATCTGTGTAAAGAAAAGATCGATTATGTTAAGTAAGAAAGTTTAAGGATTCAAAATGTAAACTTCATTTAATAATTCGTCTTTGTTATACATATGTTAGGTGGTGTAAATTGAGCTTATGTTCTCCCCTCTAGGTTGTGTACATATACATTACCCTATAAATACAATTTCCATCCCATAGTTACTGTTCATTATGAACTTAAATTACCCTATAAATACAATTTCCATCCCATAGTTACTGTTCATTATGAACTTAAACGGGACGGAAGGTAGAGAAACGGAGTTTTAGTTTTGACTGTAAGGAGGTTTTGTATATAATTTTTAATATAATATTGTATTTCTAAATATGAAAATTAAACGAGTGTAGCTTGGCCTTGGTGGGTCCTCACAGTACTTGCCCAACCTTTTCTATAATCTTTTTAAACATATGCACTAGATTAGTTGGGCCAATTATCTGTTGTTCTTTTCTTATTATATTTTGAATATCAAAAACAAAATCTAAATTTAAATTATTACTCCCTCCGTCACACAAAAAACTTCCCATTTGACCTTAATTTTTTATCCCACAAAAAACTTCCCATTTCATTTAATTGATGGGCTCCACATAATAAAATACTATTATTACTAAGGATCTTACCACTAACTATCCACTAACCATCTTTCTCTCTCCAAACCAATCTTATATTTTAATCAAAATTATTACCAATGACCCCACCACTAACTATCCCCTTAAAACTTGTGCCCATATCAAATGGGAAGTTTTTTGTGGGACGGAGGGAGTATATTCTTACAGTTTTGATTAATTAAATTTTGGCACTCTCTAAAATTTTGTGTTACTTAAATTTTGCTATTAAATTTTGTGTTTAATAACAAAAATGTTATATTTCTATGAAAATTGTGTATTCTTTTAATTCCCGCTGCAACGCGCGGGGCTAATAATACCCTTGTTGTATAAACAATGGTTGACTTGTTACTTGTTAGGTATCTAGATTGATTAGGATCATGATTGACTAGATATTTAAATTTTGAAATTATGTTCTAGTTATATACTCTTGTTAGCACTTTTGTAAAAGAAATAATATTTCGTATAACTTTTTACGTCTTATCTCCACATAGCAATTATTTGAAGAGATTAAATTTTGTAATTATATGAATTTAAGTATGTGAATAGTTATTTCCAAGGTTTTATAAATTGCGTCATGATTCCATCCTTACGAAGTAGCTCATGACGGCCGTATAAGGCGTGTCTCGAGATAAAACATTGTAAGGTGACGTAAGGCGCGCCTTATTAAAAGTTTAAATAATGATGACATATGATTATAAATTTAGAGAAGTATAATATATCTATGTCGTCTTAAATTACACCCTAAAAAACACTACTTCCTCCGATTTAAAATAAGTGATACACTTTCCTTTTTGGGGTGATTCAAAATAAGTGATACACTTTAAAAAGTTTCATTATTTGGCAAAAAAAAAATGGGACCCACACCCACTAACTATCTACTTTAACAAAGTGAAATGACCCTTTACCCTTACTTTTTACTTTTAAACATCATTAACCTTACTTTATTCAAAAGGTGTGGGACTCATTCCCTATTAACCATCAAATTAATCTAATTTAACCATCATTATAATCTTTTGTCTCAAAAACCGTGAAACCTCAAGTGTATCACTTATTTTGAATCAGAGGAAGTATAAAACATTATTGTGGCTCATAAGGCTTCAAGCTTGATATCCTTACGTGTCTAATTTCTTAGAACTAGGTTATTTTTATTTTATTTTTCTCTCTTCCTTTTTTTTTTGGTATTTCCCTCAATTTCAATAGTTTTAACTGATGGGTTATTTAGTACCGTATGATGAATTGCATTTTCCATGAAATTTCTTTTTTTTCTTCTCTTCCTGTTTTTTATTTCCCTCAATTTCTATAGTTTTAACCGATAGGTTAATTAGTACCGTAGGATAAATTGCATTCCAATTTCCATGAAATTTCTCCCACAATTACAAGGACAGTATCGTCCTTTCATATTGCAATACGCAAGCGATAAATCACGGCATTTATTATTTTATTCACAAGAAAAACCCACGAAAAACGGAACTATAAAATCTGACACCGTACCAAGTACCTTAAGCCCCAAGCAACCACCTACCGATATTACAATAATAACCCCAACCGTCTTGAACAATTACACACCCTACCCCCCAATCCCATCGCTTCTATAAATACCCGCCCCTTCTCATTTTCAATCGGTCTCTAGAACGTTTACACTTTCTCTCGAAACTAACCGGAAAAAATGATGGAAGCAGAAAATGATACGGCGGCGATAACGTTTCCAGTTGTCCTATTCGATGGCGAGCGAGAGATGGACGCAGGCAACATTAGGATTCATTCAGATCTTGTGTTCAAGGAGTTTCAAATGAAGTTAAGCCAATTGATTGGTATTTCGTACAATAATCTGACTACATACTTAGTAGATAATAAGAAATCGAAGATTTCACCGGAGCGCCGGAAGATTCTAATCACCGGTAAGGTTAATTTTGCTGTTATAGTTAGAGAGAGAAACTGTTACTTCCTTGTGGTCTTGAAACGGTCAAGAAGAGATCGCCGGAGAAAACCTGGTAAACAGAGTGATTTTGATTTTTCATTAGCGGCTTCGATATCGCCGGATGATTTATCACGTATTCATCGGAATCAGCTTGGTATGAACTATACGCAAAACCTGCAAATGTATGCGCATAATCCGCACTATTACGACGATCACTTTCACAATTTGATGCAGAGAGAGAATTACATGAACATGATGTTAAATTCGAGATACAATGGATTCGATTATTTAGATTCTCCGTTGAATCTGAATTTTCCGAGGATTGAAGATGCGTACCCTAGGGTTCAAAGCAAACTGAAGTGTGAAGAGTGTAGAGTAGCACATAAGCAGGAGAAGAAAGCTGAGTTTCATTGCTGTGTTAACGATGAGGTTATTGATGGTTATTTCCGGTCACCGGCGGGACCGATTTGTCGTCCACGGTGATACAATACTTGATATGATATTACAACTACAGGTTGAAATTTGTAATTTCTAGACGAAAATTAAACATGAATGCATTTGGGACCTGATTTTATGTAACACCGTAAAATTTAGGAAGCTTTTTTTTTTTAATGCCCGAAGGCGATTAGGTTATCCTCTAGGTTAGTTTAGTTTAGTTTAGTTTACAAACAAGGTCCCACAATAAGCTTCCAAAATGAACATTACTTAAACAATACAAAACGGTGTCACTTAAACGACATGGCTCACTTTACAAACACAACCCATTGAGTTTGGTCAATCATCCCGTTCAAAGCACCGATCAACCTGAAAAGATTCAACGAGGGAGTGATTAGCACAAAGCTAAGTGAATGAACATAAACTTTAAATTATGCAAAGCTCGACAAGCGAGCACCAACATCTCTACGATTGTTACTCCTCGTAACCGCTTGACCGTTGTTCCCTTGAATCACTGTTCCACAAAACCAGTAACCGCTAACTGTCTAATCACTAACAAAGAAGTAACTCTACATCTCCGCCTACTAACCTCGGAAGTAGATTCTACATCTTCGATTGCTAACACGGAAGTTATAAAACATCTCCGCGTTGGGTAAACACTATAACTGAGGAACGGTGGCTTTGCGGGCCTTAAACCGTGGTTGGCTAGAACCACAGTAACCGTTGGCGCTTCGTATCCAACACCCGGGCAACTCCCTCCCCTTAACCATGTAACGCATACAGGTAAGGTCGGATACCCTATTAGTCGATACCTTTTGCCCAGCCGTTATCCATCCGACACTGACCTCTTACCTATCCTCGATTTCCACTAACCGAGTTATTGCTACCAATCAAGCAATACCTTTCCATCTATGTGCACACATCCTATTTCGTCTAACCCGATCGAACAGGTACCAAACAAGCAAACTGTCAAAGATTCGAGCCCGAAAACGACCCGAAAAACCTGTAATCTAAAGTTCACGATCGTGAACAGTAGTTCACGATCGTGAACAGTAGTTCACGAACGTGAACTAGAGTTCACGACGTGAACTCGCTCCAGGGAGCGTTTCCTGCATTTTCCTGTATTTTCCTGCATGTTTCCTGTATTTTCCTGCACCTTTCCCATACAGGCTATACCAAACCGATTGTAACCGAACACAAGTTTGAGGTTAAATCCACTCACCGTTACTTCCACTTGTCGAACTCAGAGGTCTAATGTTTCTGAGTCACGATCCCGATTCCTGTACACCAAAGGAATACCGAATTAGTATATAATTCCACCAAATTATAAACAATGTTAAATATGCATTTAACACTAACATTTGCACTAACTAGATAACCAAACACTTGAATCATCATATGAACATGTCATGAACACTCACACTTACATAACAAATCAACTAGTCATTTTACAAGCCTTACAACCAAACGGGTCTAACCGGGTTATTAAACAATAATACCTTCTATAACTACAATCATGTCATCAACTTGCAATTCGCCAAATGTTATCAACAACATTTCCAACACATAGCCTAACAAACACTTATACTTGCACAATCCAAGTTTCTTAAGTCACTTTACTACCAAATGGCCCAAACGGGTCAAACCCAAACATCACTATATACTTACCAAATTTCCACCATCTAGCACACACTTACTACAACTAACAAGTCATGATCATATAACAATTCATCAAGCTCATGGCTATCAACAATCCATGTGTTTTACTTCCAAAATTACTAGTTAATCATTTTAACCAAAACATCCAAACACCAACTAGCATTTCCATAATCTCACTAATCTTGACATAATTCATAACTAACATAACCAATCTATCATGTTACAAAACCCGCAAAAACACATCAATGCCATGATTCCACCAACTAGTCATGTATCACAATAATTGGTCCATAATTTCTACATAAACTAAAACAATTGTTTTAACTACAATCTCATCCAAATCAAGTCATAATCCATCAAAACATTCAATACTTGATTTCTCAACCTAAGGAACAATTCCAAGCATTTAAACAACAAGAAATCCAAGGTTTGTCAAAACCCATATAACCTATTTTTACATAAACACACCAACTTGTACACTTTACTAAAATGGTTGTACCTTGTGCTAAATTACTTGTACCCATACAACAAAACATGCCAAACTTTGTATAAACACTTAACATAACATCTAACACCGTAATCACCAACCCAATCTCAAGAACACATAAACCCTAATTTATCAACTATCATGAAATCGAAAATGAACACATATAGGTTGAAGCTTACCTCAAGAGCTACTCAAAAACGGGTTCGGATTAACGATTGGTCAAGAAACAAGCTAGAGATCTTCACCAAAAGCTCAAGAACATGAAGAAGAAGAAGAAGAAGATGGAGATTTAGAGAGAGAGAGAGAGAGAGAGAGACGTAAAGAGAGAGAGAGAGAGATAGATGAAGAAAGATGATAAGTGAAAATGACAAAAGAGATGGGGCTTTTCCCCATCACCAAACCGTCCAAAAGGGAAGGGGTGGGACCCACTTGGCTTTTTCCATCTTTTAGCAAATACAATATAAAAGTCCCTTTCGTAGTTAATTTATTTAAAATACCAAACGGGCTCAAATTTTAAAAACGAAAGCATTTCTGGAAACGAAATCCGACAAGGAATCTAAAGATATACAAATCACATTTTCATTTAAACATTTCAGAAAACGGATATTTTAATCCCTTGATTAAAATATCACAAAAGGATAAAAGTCAAACAATTCATTTAACACTTAATCAATTTATTCCACATATGGTCAAATAGATATTTTTCAAATATCAATTTATACCTAAAACAACTAGGCCAGTTTTAGGATGTTACATTTTAGGCCTATTTATTTAACAATATTTAGACTACATTTAGAACACAAATAGTCAAATACTGCAAAAATTAAGCTTATTAATCCAAGTCCATAAACTTCATATTATACATGTATTCTAACAGAAACCTGACGACAGAAAGTTTTGCACTCTTGCTATATGTAGTCATTGTGCTCTAGCTAGAACCACGACCTACCATCACTTTGATTTTTGCCAAATCAAAGCTATAATTACGTCAATTTACATTCCAACTTATAAATTCATGCCAAAAATTCATTTTTATTTCACTTTGCTGAATCTTACAAATTATTTATTACAAGTTTCTATTATTATTTGAAAAAATAATAATATTTAAACTAGTTTAAATTTTCAAACTTTATAAATATATGAATGTGAATTAACAATTACATAAATGGAACCAAGTTGGATTGTACTTTCACGGAATGGAAAAAAACCGTACAATAAATAGAATCACACAACCCATGAACACCACATCAAATTTTCTCTGAGGCTCTTTAGTTGGATTCAGGAATCACGAAACAGTTATTCTCATAAGAATATAAGATGCATGTCATCGCTCATATATAAAAGCAACCACGTGACTAAAAACAATCAAAAGAAAAACATTTTAATTTACAAAGTTACTAATCATAAAAGGCAATCTCATTTTTATTCGTGATGTACACGATCTAATCATTTTGGTGGATGTTTTTGAACCTTTCTCAAATCATCTGGTAATGTTTTTCTAGGGAAGAAATCGATCTTGTAACCTTTAAAAATTATTTCACGCACCCTTACAGTTAGGTTTATAGCTAAATTATCACGAATGGTTAAAAATAAGAATATTTTATGAGTATTGATATCATCTACAAAAATAAACGAGGATTTTCTTAGTTCTTCCCTCCATCCACCTTGTTTGACCTTGTAATATTAACCACAAACTCTATATATCCAAATCACTCAACAACATAAACACTCTTCCTCTTGTTTTCCAAGATCTTTGTGTTTTAAGTTATGGGCAACAGCAAAAGCAAACTCACTCATGTGAAACCTTCCACAGGTTAATTAGTTTATGATAATGATTACCAATATGTGATGGTATTGTTAGACATGTTACATATAATCACTTTCTTTTATGATTGTTTTCAGAGAAATCAAACGGAGAAGAATATCTCAACAACTTTAATCCGCGCAAACTAGACATTTTTAGCTACAAAGTGTTGGCAGCGGCAACTGGGAAGTTTTGTGACAAGAATTTAGCAGGGCAGGGCGGGTGTGGCGACGTTTATAAAGGATGGTTAGATCATCGTACCAAAGATTGTGCAAAACCGGGGTGTGGATTACCAATTGCCGTAAAAAGGATCAAAAAAGAAGGATCTCAGGGATTAGATGAATGGACGGTCAGAATTTTGGAATTCGTAACTTTTGTTTTAGACGCATAACGGAAAATGAATATAAATACAACTCAAAAGATAGATAATTTATGGTGTCTTTTGTAGGCGATTCTATTTTAGGCGGATTTTACAAAATATTAAAAAACAAAAATTGGGGGCCTAAACGGTTGAAATTGGGCATGTCCATGTAAAATAGGCCTTGTAAGTTATGGCCCTTTTAAGTTGAGCATTTTGGTCGCCCGTTTACCCCTCTCCCGTTGTTTGTTTAATAAAGGAGTCATCACTTTTTCGAGATACAACTTGATTAAACCCCACCTAAATTTGCAGAATGAACTAAAGATACTGAGTAGTTTTCACCATCCAAATGTCGTTAGACTGTTGGGATATTGTGCCGACAGTGTGCACAAGATGCTAGTGTTTGAATTCATACCGGTGGGAAACTTGGAAGACAATCTTTCAAGAGGTAATTAATTTCTTAACGTTTGTCATACGTCTGTGTACGGTCCAAAAACCGAACCAAAGTAGTTAGAAATGGATTGGATTGAGAACCGGAAAAACCATTTTGGCCGAAAACTTATGTGTTTTGAAATGCTTGAACTGTTTCTGTGATTGAACCGCTATTTGAGAATTTGAGTATATGTGGTTATTTATTATTGATTAGAAGTGTCTGGGTATCTGAGCTCAGCATAGGGTTGTATATTGTGCTACTATGAACTAAATTATCTGAGTTATCTGTGATCTGAGTTATCTGAGCAAACCAATAATGTCTTGGACCAGGCCAAAGTCGCCAAACCGGACTAAGAACTGGATTTTTCTTTAGTTTTTTTCCCGACCTTTTCAGGTTTTGGACCAGACCGAAAATCAGTTTGACATGAAAATCAAAATTGGGAACCGGACCAATATTGCTCGGTTCGGTCCGATACTGATCATGTCCGGTCTGGTTCACCATTACAACCGGTTCTCAATCCACTTTGCACATAATAGTTTGTCATTTTATGTAGGCTGGATCGAAGTGAATTAATGGTTTGATTGGTGTTTGATAGAATGTAGTAGAGAAGTTACATGGAGAGAAAGAATGAAGATAGCTACGGGGTTAGCAAGGGGTTTAGAGTATCTTCACACCATGAAAAGACCCGTCATTCATCGTGACATTAAGTCCGCCAACATTTTGCTAGACCATGTAACTAACTATATCCGCTTATATAGTTAGTAATAGTGTAATACTATTATTTTTCATATCATTGCATAAATGAGATAAATTGAATTTATACAATTTAGCAGTTTGGGTAAACATTTGTCTTACTCTATTTTCATTTATAGCAAAACTAACACAAAATTTTATAATAAGCAAATGTGGTTGCTGAATTTCTAAATCTTTATATTAATTTAATGAAAGTGTCAAATCCATTAAAATATAGTATGGATTTAACATAATTTTAATGTGGGTGTTTAAGTTTGATTCTAATGACTACACATACAGGACTTCACTCCAAAGATCGCAGATTTTGGGATTTCTAGATTTGGGCCACAGGGTGAAAAAACACATCTCTCGACCAAGGTTCTCGGAACTCAAGGTTACTTTGCTCCCGAGTACATTGGAACAGGTACACTTTCCGCAAAAATAACTACAAAATCCTACGATTGAAACAAAATTCTAATCTCGATCTTGTTCCAATAAAAACAGGTCATTTGACACTGAAAACAGATGTCTATAGCTTAGGAGTCGTATTTTTAGAGATTTTGTCGGGTTTACCAGCGGTTAAGAGGTATCCAAATGGAAGGTTAACCGAACTTTCGCATTGGGCTACACCGTATCTTAGTGACAAAAGGATTTTACATAATGTAATTGACAAAAGGGTCTTGAAAAATGTGGACATTGAAGAAGCTTATGAGTTTGCTACTGTCATTTTACAATGCCTAACAAGGGACCCAAGAAAACGCCCAACAATGACCCAAGTGTTGCATAGTCTCGAAAACTCGGAACAAAATATGGAATCAAACTTTCTAAAATAGAATCGCATATTTCAAATAGGCATATATCAAGTTCAAGATACAATCCCCGAAGATAATTTAATCGACTTGGAGTGTCGAATATGTAGCATAATACAAAAACCGTAATGATAATTAGGCCAAACTTAGATTTAGGATGATGGTTATCTACTTATCTTACTTGTTAATAACAACTTTGGAATTCAAATTGTTGAATCATGTGAATATTGGTTTCTTGCAAGATTATCATGAGGAAGACTGATTCTCCTAGACTTTGCGGATGTTGGGTCATCTTTGAAATTCAGATATTAATTAAAACATAATTAAAATAGTCTAAATACTTATCTAAATACCCAAGGCTTGTAGCCTAGTGGTATTGAAGAGTGGAGTGAGGTGTTGGCGGTGACCTATTGGTCAAGTCCCGTCGTAGACAAAAAACGTATAGATTAGGCGACGTTAAAAAAAATATAAAATAAAATACTTATCTAAATATGACATACCATTTTACCTTTTTTTTAATGCATTTAATATTTTTTAGACGTGATTTAGAAATGTATAACTTATACGGAGTATATGACATTCGGATCTTCACTAATTCTACTTTATATGTTAACGATAAGTTCAATTTTACAATGTTTCTATTTTTCCAGCGTGAATTTGCTCGGATAAGTGGCTTTTAAATTTATTTTGATATAAATGTAATTTTAGTGAGAAACATTTGAAATTGTATATGACCTCTATTATCTAAAAAAGTTAATCAAAAAATTCGAGTATAAACAATTATATTTGACAATTGACAACGATATTTTAGGAAGTGAATGTCTTTCTTAGTAGCGGGGTCGGGAGAAAGAATAGGAAAGGTGATTTCACTATATTTTTGACCAGGGCCTATACACAATTGTATTAGGTAGTTGTAGGTGTGAGCATTTAAGCTGAAAAAATGAGCCGAACCGAAAATCAACCGAAAACAAGTAATTGGTTCGACTTTCGGCTTTACAATTTTATGATTTTTGGTTTCAGTTTAGTTCTTGGATAATATTATGATAGATTTAGTAGCATCAGAAAATTTTATAATCGCCATTAAAAAATATATGCATGTAGAAACGATTGCAAACATAGAAACAAACAAACATTACATCTAAATAAGGTATTGTTAGGTAAACCTCTTAATAATTCCATTAGGGTGTGTTTGGTACAGAGAATTGGGAGGAGAGAAATAAAATTGGCAACCAAATCCCTTATTTGGTTGTATTGAGAAAAGGAGGGGAGGAGAATTGCCAATTTGATTCCCCTTCTTATGTAGGGAAGGGATGGAATTGTAAAATAAAGAATTAAAAAAAACACGGAGACTTGTGAAAGCCCAACTAATCGTCCTCTTCTAAAACCCAGCTGCCGCCACACAAGTTCGCGTACGTTATTCGTCGCTCGTAACAGCAGAAGAATTTTTCTCCATACTGTAACATCCTAAAACTGGCCTAGTTGTTTTAGGTATTTATTGATATTTGAAAATATCTATTTGACCATATGTGGAATAAAGTGACTAAATGTTAAATGAATTGGTTGACCTTTTGTCCTTTTGTGATATTTTAATCAAGGGATTAAAATATCCGATTTCTGAAATGTTTAAAGGATTGTATGATTTTTATATCCTTGGATTCTACTTTTAATTTCGTTTCCGAATATATTTCCGTTGCTAAAAACAGAGTTCGTTTGGTATTTTAAATAAATTAACTACGAATGAGACTTTTATATTGTATTGTTTTAAAAATTAAAAAGTTGATGGGACCCTTTTCCCTCTTTGTCTGGACGTATGGAAGACATGGGGTGACCCCCATTTTCCTCCTTTTCACCTTATCCCATCCTTTCCATGGTATATTCTTTTTGATTTTAAGAAATCAAAATATCTCAAACTCTCTCAAAGTTCTTGGTGATTCTTGAAGATCATCGGTTCAAACCTTCTCTTCTTTGGCTTAGATTTCGGTTTTGTGGTAGTCTTGAGGTAAGCTTTGTCACCATGTTGTTTATTTTGTAGTTCTTGCAATATGATAAAGTATGGTGTTGGGTTTTTATAAGATTCTTACTAGTTTGGTTACAATGATGATATCCTTATGTTTGTATTGGTTTGTTATGTTGATTACATGAAAGTATATGTTAGTTGTTCTTGAAATGTGATGATTTAGGGTTTCAATATTTGGTGGGTTTTTGTTAAATGGTGTGATTTATGAATCTCTTATGGTTTTATCGATTAGTTATAAGATGGTATAGATTTGATGTCCAAGTTACAAGCTAGTAAATGGGTTTTAGTGACTAGTTGGTGATGTTATGTTGATTGTGTGTTTTATGACTTATATTGGTATTATGGGTTAAAGTAATAGATTGTATAAATTACTTATAGTCTAAGTCAAGTTTTAGTGAGAATATGTCATTTATGTGTTTTATGGACTTTATGTCTTGTTGTGTTAAAATGACATGTTAGATATGTTATTTTTGGTGGTTGTTAAGTTATGATGAAATTTAGTGAAAATATTAGTTATAATGTCATATGTAGGTTTTATGACTTTATTGCTAGAAATGTTAAGATAACATGGTAGGAATGTTATGATTTGTTTATGTCAAGTTTTGATGGAAGTTGATAAAATACTAGTTTTATAGTGTTTGGGTGGTTTATGTGAGAATATGAACTAGTTGGTAAATTGGGTTAGAAATGGAGTTTGGTCTCGTGAAATAACTAGTTAGTTATAAATTGTTAAATGTTATAAGTATATCATTTAGGTTGTGTATGGAAAGTGCTAAAGTCAAATGTAACGTTTTGACCCGTTTGGGTAAATATTGTGAAAGTTTATTAAATGCGTTTTAGTATGCTTTGACTTGAACTAGGAATGTCAATAACATGATAACTACATATTTTGGTAAATTGTAATGTGTTGACTTGTGTAGTTAAATTCGGGTCTCGACCCGTTTGGATGTATTATGCTATGTTGGTTAGATATGGTTTGGTTGTATTTGACATGAATTGCAAAAGTGTAACATGACAAGTTTATACGATATTGCAACTGTTTAATTATTCATGTGGTGCAAGTGTTAGTGTTAAATGTGTATTTAACATTGTTTATAATTTGGTGGAATTATATACTAATTCGGTATTCCTTTGGTGTACAGGAACTTGGATCGAGACTCGGAAACATTAGACCTCTGAGTTCGACAAGTGGAAGTAACGGTGAGTGGATTTAACCTCCTACTTGTGTAATGTACAAAAGGGTGGAAATGGCGGAGACCATAAGAGAAATTGCAGGATTTTGTCTGACTGAGGAAGATAGCGGCGCTATCTGTAGATAGCGACGCTATCTTGTTATCGTTTTTGGAAAACTTGAACAGAAAACCGAAATAGCTAAGGCAGGGGAAATAGCGACGCGATTTTCGGGAAATAGCGACGCGAACCTTAAGTTCGCGACGCGATCTCCCTGAGCAGCGGGTGGCACGTTTTCTTACTAGCTTGTTTGTTTGGTACCGGTTTAATCGGGTTAAGTGAGATAGGATATGTGCACATAGATGGAAAGGTTTTGCTTGATTGGTAGCAATAACTCGGTTAGTGGAAATCGAGGATAGATAAGAGGTCAGCGTCGAATGGATAACGGCTGGGCAAAGTGTACCTGTATGCGTTACACGGTTAAGGGGAGGGAGTTGCCCAGGGTGTTGGATACAGCGCTAACGGTTACTGTGGTTCTGGCCAACCACGGTTTAAGGCCCGCAAAGCCACCGTTCCTCAGTGATAGTGATTACCCAATGCGGAGATGTAGTAATACTTCCGTGTTTAGCAATCGGAGATGTAGAAATACTTCCGAGGTTAGTAGGCGGAGATGTAGAATTACTTCCTTGCTTAGTGATTAGTCAGTTAGTGGTTGCTGGATTAGTGGAACAGTGGTTCGGTGGAACAGTGGTTAAGCGGTTACGAGGAGTAGCAATCGTGGAGATGTTGGTGCTTGCTTGTCGAGCTTTACATAATTTGTAGTTTATGTTCATTCACTTAGCTTTGTGCTAATCCCTCACTCGTTGAATCTTTTCAGGTTGATCGGTGCTTTGGACGGGATGATTGACCAAGCTCAATGGATTGTGTTTGTAAAGTGAGCCATGTCGTTTAAGTGACACCTTTATTGTATTGTTTAAGCAATGTTTATTTTGAAGCTTATTGTGGGACCTTGTTTGTAAACTAAACTAAACTAAGATAAACTAAACTGGCCTAGAGGATAACTTAATCGCCTTCGGGCATTTAAAAAAAACGCTTTCTAAATTTTGCGGTGTTACACATACCTTCTCTCAAGGTATCCTTCCTCTCTATCTGGTCTTCTCCACGTTGAATATTTCAAACGTTTTTGTTGATTTCCGTTTCCACGTGGTTGATTTTGATAAGCTTTAATGGATCGATGCTATATGAATTTATTTTACTATGTTAATTTACTTAAATGGATCAATACTATATGAATTATTATCAATATTATATTGATTTTCTAATCATAAATTTAGTTTTAGTATTGAGTTTCGTAACTAGTTTCTGTCAATATTAATTTAGTACTTGAAGTTTGTGATTTAGTTTATAATTCATAGTTTAGTAATTGAATTCAAAGTGTCAATATTTCATGTTATAATTTGTATCTTGTGTAGTTGAGATGGCAAGATTATCTTTGAGATAAAAAATAGTTGTCATAGGTGCATTCTATGCCATGTATGTTATGGTTCGTTGGTGGATGATGTGTGGTCATCGTTTCCGTCGTTCGATTGAATCAAGAACGTTACATACAAAATATTTCATGAGTTACCAAAATAGGCGTTTGGGATGAATATATCAAGGTATGTTCTAAATATACGTTTAAAAAAATGAATAAGCATTCTTATTTATTTATTTATTTTCTAATTGTCTTGTAGTCTCACAAAGGTGCTGCTCAATTTCGAGGCAAGCTAGTTGCATTCTATGACAATCTGTGTATCATCTTTGGTAAAGTAAGAGCAACGGGTTGTAAATCGACTGATCTTGGAGAAGATGAAGAAGTCATTCCAGAGACGCAAGCAACTTCCCCAATTGTGGTTTTAAGTACTTAGAACTGTTTTTTTTTTTTTGTTACATTTTGATTGAATTGATGTTTTTGAAAGTGACAATAATTTATGTTTTTGGATGTTATTATTGATTTTATTAATGCACTTTCGTTATTAATTTATCCATGAATTTTGTATGTTATAATAATGATTGTTGTGAAAAAAAATATGTTTGCTAATTATAAAGTTTGTACAATTCTCTACTGATTTTTGTTGTTGTACCAAACAAGAGAAATAATTCTCTGTTGCAATTCTCTGTTGAAGTCTTTGTGCTACCAAACAGATGAGTCAATTATCTTTCTCCATACTAATTCCCTTTCTCTGCAGTTCCATTCTCTGCAATTCCATTTTTTGTACCAAACGTACCCTTAAGATTTAAGAGGACATCCTCTTAATCGGACAAATTCAGAGCGTTTGTTAAGGCCTCTTAATCAAACTCTGAATTATAAATTAAACATGTTTTGCCTCTTAATCGGACAGATGTGAGATAAAGTCAGGTGTTGTTTGATAAGAACAAAATGATTAAGTGCTGAATGATTCAACGGTCTGAATGATTAAGAGGTTTTGTATAAAACTTGTTTTGAATGTGAGAAACGTTTTTAAAAGAATTATGACTGCTTAATGATTTAACATAAGTTTTAAGGAAGAATGATTCAACAGCTTTTTGCTGTCCCATTCAGCATATACTTCATTCAGATGCGTTAAACAAACGCACTGAATGCTGAATGATTAAACATTCAGCGCTGAATGTCTACATTAAGCTGCAAACAAACACAACCTTATCATTCAAATATGTATATCATTTAAAATTTAATCATTTAGATATTATCAAATAATACCGAAGAATGGGATGATATTAATCACATTTAAATTTAAACTACATGTATATCATCTTTTCTCATTATCTTAAAAACATATACTTCAACTCAACGTACAAATATGGTCACATGTACAATCATAAATGCGTAATTTACAACTATGATGCATAACTTAAAGTTAATAAGAGGCATCAACAGTCCACCCGTTACAATATACTTGATCCTTTTTTGCTTCAGCCACCCACTCACCTTCAGAACCCCAAAAACTCTCTCTACAAATCTCTCCGATTCCGACAATGCCAGCGACGCCGGCACAACCGCACCTCAACGGAGCCTTTTACGGCCCTCCGATTCAACAAAACACGAAATCCCACCACCGCCCTGGCAGCCGCGGCGGTGGCGTCAGCTGCAATCCATTAACATGCTGTTGCAGTTGCATCTGTGGTTGCATCTTCAATCTCATCTTCCAGCTCCTAATCACCGTCGTAATCTTCCTCGCAATCGTCGGATTCATCTTCTGGTTCATCTTCCGTCCTAACGTCCCCAAATTTCATGCCGATGACGTGAAGCTCACTCGATTCTCGCTCTCACCTACAAACAACACTCTGTATTACAATCTCTCCGTGAACATGACGTTCCGAAACCCTAACCGCCGATTAGGGATTTATTACGATAAAATTGAAGCTAATGCGATGTATCATGATCAACGTTTTGCTACGGCCGAAGTCCAGGGGTTTTACTTAGGACATAAAAAGGAAAATAATGTGAGTGCGGTGTTTAAAGGTGAGCAATTGGTGGCGCTTAATGGTGGTGATAAATCGAAATATGATTCTGAGAGCAAGGATGATGTTTATAAAATTGATTTGAAGCTGAGATTGAAGATTAGGTTTAAAGTTTGGTGGTTGAAAACTCCCAAATTTACTCCCAAATTTGAATGTGATTTGAAGGTTCCTTTGAGTTCTAAAGGTAAAGTTTCGTCTGCGAAATTCGAGAGAACACAGTGTGGTTTTGATTGGTAATGGAGAAGATGATTATGATTTTTATTTTTATCAGTTTATTAATATTTTGTTTTGATAAATACTCTGTTAATGCAAGTATATTAAGACAATTTAGGAGATATATAATTCAGTGATTATGTTCTGAATTTATTTCTTGTTATTGTTTTTAAATATGATTGATTTATCATGTCATTGAAGCTGATGATAAGTGTCATACTTATTCAGGTTGATTGTAGGTTAAGTAAAAAAGATTTATGAATTAAGAATTTGAATTTTGAGTCGTTTTTTAAACGTTAAGATAAGAAAAAGTAGGACCCATGGGGAATCATATGATCTTCGGGGCTTATCTCCAAGGCTTTTCTTTTTCTTCTTTCTTTTTCCTTCTTTCTTTTTTCTTCTTTTTTGCCCATAGTGATAATTATAAAATCATATACCCCCTTCATCCAATAACAAAAGTCCTTATTTCGTTTTAAAATTTTATCCTAAATAAAATTTTAATTTTTTAAATTTAATGTGATTCACTCAATAAATTAATATTTTTAATCAAATACTGATTCATTAACTATCTTTTATTTTAACTAATAATTATATTTTAAAAATTTATACAAAATAAAAATAATAATTTTATTATGAGATGAAAAGAATATTATTTTATGATTAATGATCATACATACTTCCTCCGTTTCAAAATAAATAAATCACTTTAAAGTTTACGTTTTTTAAAGCAAAATATGATAATAAGATATTAGTCGTTATAAATAAGGTAATTAGAAATTTAGAATGTATGGACCTCATATCTTTTACTATTATGTTGTTTTTTCTAAATGGTGAAAATATCAAATATAGGAAGATGATAAAGATGTGTGGGGCCTCACACCTTTAATGATGTTTAAAGATGGATAAGTAAGGGTAAATGAGCAATTTTAAATATGAAAACTTACCAAATAAGGTAAATTATTAAAGTGATACACTTATTTTGAAATACCCTGAAAAAGAAAGTGATTCACTTATTTTGAAACAGAGGAAGTATAACATAATAAATCAAGGTAAGAATGTTTCAAATTCATTCAATTACTATACACATTGAAACCATATACTACCTCCGTATCAAAATAAGTGATACATTTGAGAAATTGCGGTTTTTGAGGCAAAAGATTGGAAAGTGATTTAAAATAGTATAAAGTGGATAGTTAGTGGATAATGGGACCCACTTCTTTTGGATGTAGTGAAATTAATGATGTTTAAAAGTAAAAGTAAGGGTAAACGAGTAATTTTACTTTATTAAAGTAGATAGTTAGTGGAGAAGGGGTCCCACTTTTTTGCCAAATAAGGAAAGATTTTGAAGTGTATCACTTATTTTGTTCCACCCCTTTTAGGAAAGTGTATCACTTATATTGATACGGAGGTAGTATATTAGGTCTTCCCATAGTTATGAGTTCTCAAACTCCTTAGTTTTACCATATCATCATCTTTTCAATCGACAAAAAACCTAATAAATTGGTGTTAACAATATCTTCTCTCTCCCTCTCTCATCTCTCTTCCCTTTCCCTCTCTTTCTATATTTTCTTCTATATCTCTCTCTAGAAACAGTGAAGGACGAGATGTTTAACTCGTCAGGAATTCGACGAGTTTGGGGAAAAGCCTCCTAGGGACGAGTTGGTACTAACGACATCCATGAGAGACGAGGTCTAAATAAGCAAACGACAACTTTATATCTCTCTCGTTGACAAGGGGTCGTATAGCATTAGAGCACATCTGTATGCTGGTGTGCATGTGTTAAAGCCTTTTAGCTTTTAACATAAATGTTAACACTTTCCCTCCCTGGTATTATTGCCAAATTGCTCGCCAATTCAATAAGGCTTCTAGCCTAGTGGTATAAGGTGTTGCTCATGACCCATTGGTCATGGGTTCAAGTCCCGTCGTGGACTTTGATGGTAGGATTTATTCTCCATAGGTGGAAGGTTTGAGGGAAGACATACTGCCCCTTGTAGATGTCACTATCTATGCTCGAACCACTAACTTACTAACTTGCCGTTCAAAAAAATAAAAAAAAAAATCAATGACAATTCAATTTAACGAGTGCCATATCTATGGTGAAAGGCATATGGCGAGCCTTTGTTGCCACTCATGGTGTGGGTTTATCACCACCAATGCTCTATAACACGCCTATAATGCACCCACACAATGTGCTCTTATACACTTTGATATAAATGACAAACTCTTGTACACCATTAAGAATTTATGAGTTTAAGTTTTGTTAGAGAGTTTAAGTTTAAGTTGTGTCTTCTCAAAGAAAGAAGAAGAGTAAGATAGCGTGTCTCGAGAGTTTTTAAGTTGAGAGTTTTATAATGATTAATTTTGATTATTAGATTTTATTGATCAATTTAAGATTTGTTCTTTGTTTTTTTTTTTTTTTTTTTGAACGGTCAGTTAGTAAGTTAGTGGTTCGAGCCTAGACAGTGACATCCACAAGGGGCAGTATGCCTTCCCTCGAACCTTACACCTATGGGGAATAAACCCCACGTCCACGAAGGGACTTGAACCCATGATCTTGGTCATTGGCAACACCTTATCTTTTTCACCAATACCACTCGGCTAGAAGCCTTGGGTAATATTTGTTCTTTGTAATTACATAAAAAAATATTTAAGATTATCTTGAATATTTACCTAGTTGACAATATAAACTTAATCCTATTTTTTTAACATGTAGGAATGTTTATCTACTAAATTAAGCAACTCTCTACTATTCATACTTGCTTGAGCACTTAAGTTATCTATATGATATAATTTTATGCTTCATAATGGATTCATTTTAAGGTTAATATTACTGAACCGTTTTTTATACGTATGACCCTATCCAAGTAAAGGTTTCTAGGGTGTAAGTTAGTTGAATAGTTCATGAGCTACTTGAATTTGACTCGTTAAAAATTTGATAAAAGCGCGAGTTAAATAAGGTCGAGTCGAGCTTGAGCTTAACTTTAAACTTGCGAACTGGGATCGCTCGCCAGCTAGGTCAGATTGGAGCAACATTTGTATGAAAACATAACCTCGAACCCGAGTTTCAGTCACAAAGTTCATTTAATTTCGCTAGCATACACCTAACTAATTAACCGAGCTATCCGTCAATGCATATGTTTTAGTGGTAATCAATTTTTAAAAGTTGAGTGGAGCAATTTATCATTTTATCTTTAACTTTACTTTATATAGAAAACAAATATATATTTGGCTTTTGAGTTAAAGGCTTGTAAAGATTCAAAATGGGACACAAATTAAAAGCATTTCTTTAGCATCTTTTACAATCAATTGAACGTTAGAAAATTCGAATTGAGAAACATCTTTTGGTCGCTAACGTGTTATGCTTACAAATATTCTTACTCGTGTAATAATAACACATGCTAAAACCTTACTCTATAAACACACTGATGCAAGCTCAAATGACGTATCCTAAATGTGGAGGAACGAGAATTTTTGTTTTATGGTCTAAGATCGTGTGAGAAAAGATGTTGCATTTAAATGAACATAATTTGGTTGTCTGTGATTCACGGGTTTTGGCAGTCAAATCTAAGCTAGTGTCCAGGACTGGACTACGTCATGATAAACCTCAATAACTTATGGGCCCAAAAACTATATATTTATGAGTTATTTGCATTTTGATATTGACGTTTTTAGACACGTTCAAACCCGTCAATATCGTCTATTTTGAGTACGTTTTAGAAGCAAATACATGTGATATTACCCAATTATGTGTTTATTTTACATTTCAGGTGATATATCGAAAGACGTATCAAAAACGGGCCAAAAGATGAAGAAAAATACAAGATTTCAGGCCAAAAATAGTTCACGATCGTGAACTGATTGTGAACTATTCACGATCAGTCACCAAAATCTCTAAAGTGTGTTACCGATCGCCAACAAGAGTTAACGATCGGGATGTCATCAAAACGGAAAGTTCACGACGCGAACTATAGTTCGCGCCGTGAACTATGCGTGTCTGGTCGTGTTAAATGGCAGATCAAAGGAAAATGTTCAGGGATCTTTTCTTCTAGTGTGTTTTTGGGCAGTTACCTTGGACGAATTTGGGAGCAGTTGATCAAGGGATTAGTCAAGTTTATAGCAATCATTGATTCTCAAACATTTTGGATTAAGTCTATGGTTGTAATTCTATACTTTAACTCTTGCTTGTTGATTTCTAGCATGTCTATGTGCTAGTAATCTTTATATTCGCTATGTTTGGATGATTCTAGGATTAAGTATGGTTTAATTTTAGGGTTAGTTTGTGTTCAAAACAATTGTTGATGTTTAATTACTCTTCTTGGTTTAATTTATGAGTTTTCGTTTCTTTATCGTTGGTAATTGATTAAATTAGATATTGACAACATTTGGTTCAATTGATTACTTCCCCAACTTTTCATTATGACCTAGTTGGTAATTCACTAGAAATAGGGATTAGAGACAAGATTCCAATAAGTTAGATTAAACAAGAAGTTCAACCCTAGTAATGAAAATTCTAGGTTAGAAGTCTTAGTTAATTCAAGACGGTAATTTCAACAAATAGAAGTGTGATTAGTTATAACTTTTGAGAGAAGAAATTCCTATTAGTTGTAATTAGTTTATTAAATGGGATTGAGAGAAATCTAATACCGTGACTTCTAGAACATTAAGCTAGCCGGTGCTTAATAACCATACTTAGAACTAGATGAATCCATACATAGTGAATATCCCTTAAATATCATTTCAAACGTTCAAATTTGCGTTTCTTGTCATTTCAAACATTAGTTACATTTCATATAAGTCAAAACATGAACAAAAATCTTTTCTTGATTAATTCTTTAACTTTCTTTAATTGGATTACATAAACTGTTCCATGTGGATTCGATAACCCGAAATACTTACCTAACCTATATTACCCACGATTAGGTATACTTGCCTATGAATGTGGTAGTCTAGATTTGTAGTATTTAGGAGCTTTATTTTATAACTAGATCCAACACATCAAGTTTTTGGCGCCGCTGCCGGGGAGCAGTTTTATGTTTTTAGGTTTTTGAAAGTTAATTAGTTAATTGATCCTTATTTAGGAATTTATTCTTAAATAAGTTATTTAATTTGTAATTTCTGTTTTCCTTTATTTTGTCTATCAATTGCGTGTTAACTCTTTGCTTTGAGTTGTGCAGGTGCATGAGCAATAAGAATACTCTTAGAGGCAAAAAGTCTAAAGCTGATCAACCGTCACCGTCCTCTGATCCAGAGAAACTTTTTCGAATGAGACAGAGGATTCAATTGGAAGCAAGATACAACGCAACCATAAAGAAAGCTCAAAATATTGGGAAACCGAGTCTTGAAAATCAGAATCCGCTTTTTGAAGTTCAAGTCCAAAGTTCTGAAAGTCAGGAGCAAATTCGTGTTAATTTAGAACCAATAGTCAATCAAGAGCCGGTTCTTGATAATCAAATGGGTGATCAAGACCCACCACCGGAACGTCCGATGTGGCAAACGAGGCTAAATGCCCCGGTTGATGCCATTCCGGCAATTAGACTTCAGGAAATAAATGGCATAAATTTTGAAATAAAAAGTCAATTCCTCATGGTTCGTGATTTGGGTTATGATGGTAGACATACAAATGACCCAAATCACCATATTGAGTGCTTTAATGACATATGCCAATTGTTTAGGATTCCTAACATTTCGCAAGATGCGATACGACTTCGACTCTTCCCTTTTAGTCTAATTGGAGAGGCTAAAATTTGGGTTAAATCCCTTGAGCCAAACTCCATTTCGACTTGGGAAGAACTCCGAAGTCGATTTATACACCGTTATTTTCCACCCGCGAAAGCGGATAAATTAAAAACTGATATTATGGCTTTTCAACAGGAAGCTGGGGAAACATTAACGGAAGCATGAGAACGTTTTAAAGGAATGCTGAGGAGATGCCCAAACCACGGGTTTGAGAAGAGCGATATCGTCCATCTCTTTTATAGGGGTTTGTCTAACAATGCACGATCCACCCTTGATTCATCGAGTGGTGGAATATTCATGTATAAAACCTCTACGGAAGGATATCAACTTTTGGAGGATATGGCCATGCACAATGCGGAATGGGCCACCGATAGAAGAGCCGGAAAACAAACGGGTTCGGTCAATGCGGTTGACGATAGACAAAATGATGAAGTCGCCGCCATAAAGAATAACCAGGTAATGTTAGAACGTAAATTAGATAAAATAACATCTTCTTTACATGCGATACAGGTTGGATATGATAAATGCGGTGGACCCCACCTTGCAAAGGAATGTCAACAACATCAACCGATGATGACCGAGGAGGAGGTCAATTATTTAAACCAAGGTTACGGGCAAAAACTATCAACGAGGAAACCAAGGATACAACAACAATAGGGGTTACAACAACAATAACAATAACTACCCCCTAGACCATCACATCCACCCGGTTTCCCTCAAAATAACCAACCAAATTACCCTCCTCGAAATAATTCTAACACACCCGGCTCGAGTTCTAAGCCCGAAGAGCAAATTTCTCTCGAGAGCATGTTTGGTCAATTGATGGCTAGCCAAGCCAAAACAAATGAAGAAACCAAACAAGACTCGAAAGAGATGAAACAAAGCATTCGAAACCAACAAGCCACCATTCAAAACTTAGAGAGAGATATTGGGAGAATTGCCCAAGCCTTAACCGAAAGACCTCAAGGCAATCTACCCCCTTCTACCCAAGTGAATCCCAAGGGAGAATTCAACTCAAGGGATGTCAAAGCCATTACCACACGAAGTGGTAAAGAGGTAAGTTCACCAATGATTAAAATTACTACTAATAATTCTAGTGAACAGGTACTTGTAGAAGAAGGGACACCATTGAATGAAGAGGAAGTGCTTGTTGAGAAGATTATAGAAAAAGATGAACCGAAGAAGAGTGAATCAAAGAAGGAAGCAACAACAAATTCTTACCTACCTAAAGTTCCTTTCCCACAACGGTTGAGAAAGGAAAAGCTCAAAGAAAAATACGGTAAGTTTGTTGAAATGATTAAACAGGTACGCATTAACGTGCCTTTGGTTGATATGTTGGCAGGTATGCCAAATTATGGAAAGTTTATTAAAGATTTGGTGTCAAATAAAGTGCAAATGGAGGAAGCATCTTCAGCTGTGTTGAGTGAAGAATGCTCGGCGATCATAGAATCCAAGATGCCACCAAAGCTAGAGGACCCAGGGAGTTTCATAATCCATTGTCTCTTTAATAATTTACCAGTTTGCAATGGTCTAGCAGATTTAGGTGCTAGTATTAGTTTAATGCCCTTGTCGATAGCTACAAAAATCGGATTAACCGATTTTAAGCCGACTAGGATGATCTTGAGATTAGCAAACCTTTCATACACATATCCCATTGGCATAGCAGAAAATGTTCCTGTTAGAGTTGATAAATTCGTGTTCCACGTAGACTTCGTTTTCCTAGAAATGGATGTGGATCCCAAAGTCCCGCTAATTCTAGGTAGACCTTTTTTGAACACGGCGGACGCCATGTTTCATGTGTCTAAGAAACAACTAAGTCTAGGAATAGATGATGATAGGGTCACCTTCTCTATTGACAAAGCCATGAAGCATACCTCAAAATCCGATGATTCTTGTTATTTCATTGATGTTATCGATCCATGTATCGATGAGGAGGTTACTTCCTTTCTCGACCTCGATTGTAATGATGTCACCACAAAAGGTGATTTCACTATTAATTCCGATGAAACAATCCGAGATCTCCAAGAGTTCGAGGATTTGCTTCATGTAGATGGTGAGGAATCCGAGGTAGGAGATGTTGTGTTTGAGAAAATTGACCCTAAAGACAACCTTCGAATTAAAACTTCTTTAGAAGAGCCACCTACTCTAGATCTTAAAACTTTACCAAACCATTTAGAGTATGCCTTTTTAGAAGGTGATTCTGATCTTCCGGTCATCATTTCATCTAAATTATCCTCCACCGAAAAAGCCGATCTTATTAAAATTCTCAAAACTCATAGACAAGCCATTGCTTGGAAAACGGCTGACATTCCGGGTATAAATCCCGCCTATTGTACAAACAAAATCCTCATGGAGGAAAATTTCAAGCCAAGTGTACAAAGGCAAAGGAGATTGAACCCAAATGCCAAAGATGTGGTTAAAAAAGAAGTTCTTAAACTTCTTGATGCGAGACTCATCTACCCTATCTCCGATAGCCCGTGGGTGAGCCCGGTACAAGTTGTACCGAAAAAAGGGGGTATGACAGTTATCAAAAATGAGAAGGGTGAACTAATCCCTACTCGAACTGTCACGGGTTGGCGCGTGTGTATTGATTACCGCAAGCTAAATGATGCCACCCGTAAGGATCATTTTCCTTTACCGTTCATTGATCAAATGTTGGAACGACTCGCGGGAAACAACTTTTGTTGTTTCCTCGATGGCTTTTCTAGCTATTTTCAGATCCCGATTGACCCCCTAGATCAAGAAAAAACCACATTCACATGCCCCTTTGGTACATTTGCTTATAGGAGAATGCCGTTTGGTCTATGCAACGCTCCGGCCACGTTCCAACGTTGCATGACGGCTATTTTCCAAGACATGATAGAGGATTGTATGGAAGTGTTCATGGATGACTTCTCGGTTTTCGGGAACTCATTTACTTCATGTCTAGCAAATCTTGAGAGGATATTGAGAAGGTGTGAGGAGTCCAATTTAGTGCTTAATTGGGAGAAATGTCACTTCATGGTGCGAGAAGGCATCGTGTTAGGACATAAAATTTCTGAGAAGGGAATTGAGATAGATAAAGCTAAAATAGATGTCATATCTAAGCTACCTCCGCCCTCGAATGTGAAAGCCGTGAGGAGTTTCCTTGGTCATGCGGGTTTTTACCGTTGGTTTATCAAAGATTTTTCTAAAATCACCCGACCCATGACCCATTTACTTGAGAAGGATATACCATTCGTTTTCTCGAACGAATGTGTAGAATCCTTTGATTTGTTAAAGGAAAAACTTACCGAGGCTCCGATCATGGTTTCTCCCGATTGGGAATTACCATTTGAGTTGATGTGCGATGCGAGTGATTATGCACTCGGTGCGGTGTTGGGGCAAAGAAAGAACAATCACTTTCAACCAATCTATTATGCTAGCCGAACACTCAATGGTGCTCAAGTGAACTATACAACCACCGAAAAAGAATTACTTGCGGTTGTGTTCGCTTTTGACAAATTTCGACCCTACCTTGTGTTGTCGAAAACCATTGTGTACACCGATCATTCAGCATTGAAACATCTCTTTGCTAAGCAAGACGCCAAACCTCGACTCATACGTTGGATTCTCCTCTTGCAAGAATTCGACATTGAGATCAAGGATAAAAAAGGGGCGGAAAACCTTGCAGCTGATCATTTATCCCGCCTCGAAAATCCATATTTGGAGGAATGTGATGAAAATGGGATAAATGATAAATTTCCCGATGAATTCCTTGAAGTAGTCAACGCTTTACAAGTGTATGATGACCCGTGGTTCGCCGACATGGCAAATTATTTGGCGACGGGTATCCTTGTAAAGGGTTTGACTCATCAACAAAAAGGGAAATTTTTCTCCGATCTTAAGTACTCTTATTGGGAGAATCCTTACTTATTCCGGGTCGAGCCTGATTTTGTTCATAGGCGATGTGTGTACGGTGAGGAAGCTTATGTCATTCTCAACGAATGTCATAAGGGACCCACCGGGGGCCACTTCGGACCTAACCTCACCGCCCGGAAAGTATTAGATGCGGGATTTTATTGGCCAACGATTTTTAAAGACTCATATAAATTGGTCAAGGCTTGTGATGCTTGCCAAAGAACGGGTAGCATCTCCAAACGAGACGAAATGCCTCAACATAGCATTCAAGTTTGTGAGGTGTTCGATGTTTGGGGCATTGATTTTATGGGCCCATTCCCGAGCTCCCATGGTAAGAAGTACATTCTTGTAGCCGTCGACTACGTCTCCAAATGGGCCGAGGCAAAAGCATTACCAACAAATGATGCCCGGGTCGTAGTCAAATTCGTTCAAGCTCTCTTTTGTAGGTTCGGATGTCCTCGTTCTCACATTAGTGATCGGGGCACTCATTTTGCCAATCACCTAATGGAGAAAACTTTGCAAAGATATGGTGTCCATCACCGTTTTTCAACTTCTTATCATCCACAAACAAGTGGACAAGTTGAAAACACTAATCGAGCACTTAAGAGGATCCTTGAGAAAACCATTGATCGAAATCCAAAAATTTGGTCTCAAAAGTTAGATGATGCTCTTTGGGCATTCCGAACCGCATTTAAAACGCCTACCGGTTACACCCCGTACCGTATGGTTTACAGGAAAGCATGTCACATTCCGATCGAAATTGAACACAAAGCCTTTTGGGCTCTTCAAGAATGTAACATGGATGTAATCATGGCGGGTCACAACCGCAAATTCCAATTAAATGTTCTTACCAAAGAAAGATCTCATGCCTACGAGAATTCGCGAATTTACAAAGAAAATACGAAACGTTGGCATGACAATAAATTGAAAACCTTCAAATGTTTCAAACCGGGAGATAAAGTCCTAATTTATCAATCTCATTATAAGTTTTCTCCCGGAAAGCTTAAATCCAAATGGGCCGGTCCTTACACCGTTGTCCAACAAAAACCTTCCGGGTATGTGGAGCTCATTTGTGATAGTGGCCGTTTTAGCATAAACGGTCACCGATTGAAATTTTATCATGAAGGGAATGGTAATATTGAAAAGGAGAAATTGGAGGAAGAGGAGGTGATTCATTTCATCTCGGTTGGTGCTCGTAAGTGAGAAGAGAGTAGCATCGAGTCGAGCTTTAGATTCAATAATCTTTGAAGCGCTTCTCGGGAGGCAACCCGTGTGTATTATGGTTAATTCCCTTTCCGTTCAGCATTTTCATTTTAGTTGTTAGTGTGTATTTCTGCTCGTTTAAGTCTTTTGGTGAGTATGTTGATAAAATCTGCTTGTAAATTTTTTTTTTCCGAAGTGTGGGAGTGGAGGAAAGTTCACGCCGCGAACTTTCTTCCCGATCGTGAAGTGGGTCCAGGGAGTTGGGCTCATCGTCGTGAAGTGTTAGCGATCAGTTCACGTTCCGGGTAACGATTCAGATACGGGTCGACCCGGTTTGACCCATTCGGGTCACGCATAGTTCCCGATCGCTAACTACTTCGCGTCGCGAACTATGCTTAATATATATCCGTCGTTTTCTTTCCAGCATTGCTCAAACGTGAACCCTAGCCCCAAATCGTGATCGCTGTGCAGCACTCCCATTTTTCTACCCGATTTCACTCTATTTTCTTCCAACTCTTCCGATTTCTTCATCAAATCTTCATCTCCATGGGTCCAAGGGTTAGTTCTTCTACTTTTCTTCATAGATTCTTCAATTATTTTGGTATAGGCCCGAAATTTTTGACTTGTTCTTGAACTTTTTGAGTTAAATCTTAGCTCTTTATGCTTAATAGTTGATTTGTAGTTGAACCCTAGTTGAAATCTGCAATCTTTGTTCTTAGTTAGTAAAACCCTCTTAAGATTAGTAAATTTCGAGACCTACATTGTATGAAATTGGGAAATTGTGAACAAATTGGGTTAAATTTCGGATTTTTGCAAGTGTTTAAGTGGGATTTAAGTTGTTAAACAAGTTATCATACTTCAATTTTCAATATTTTAGATGACTAGTTTAACAACTTGGGTTAGATAAAATTGGGCACCAAATGTCAAGTCTTTTGTTCAAAGTTATGTAAGTAATATTCACAAAGACACTATTTTTTTTCAATGTTAATATGTTTATAACACTTAGTTTTTAAATCAAATTGAAATAAAACTTAATTAACAATGTCAAATCTTTAATTTTATTTTCAATTTTCTTGTTTTTAAAACTAAGTGTGGGAAGGGGTAACGTCATTTACATTCATGTTTTATATAATTAGACACCCTTCTATTCTTTCATATTTATATTCTTAACATTGTGATTATTATCTTTGATGTAGAAACAACAAAAGACTGCTGCCTCCACATCGGCCGGTGGCCGCGGGCGCGGACGTGCACGGGCACCTTCACCTGTCCCAGAACCCGCACCGGGGCCCGCCCTCCTAGCCGATGGGTTCCCGGCCATTCTTAGAGTTAATAGGGAACACATCTTCCTAAACTTTGAGAATGCACCTCGAGAGGGTCTTGCACAAGATAGTGAGAGTAGGAAAAATAAACTCTCAAACAAAAAAGTAGTTGTGTGAAGGTGTGTTGATTTGGAATTGTTAGATGCGGTAGGTCGAAGGGCGGATATTGAAAGTTACCTGGTTCCTTATCATAGAGATCACGATGGCAATGTACGTTTTATATGTCGGGCATGGGAGAGAGCTCTTCTCATCAATGAACCAACTTACGATGAGCTCCTCCTCGAATTTTACTCTACTATAAAATTCGAACCCCGTGTAGCCATGAAGAACCCTGAAGATCCTTGCATCCAATACCGAGTAGCTAACCAATGGGTACATTGTAACCTCATTCAATTTGCTATTAACTTAGGTATTTATACCGTAGAAGAAACCACATCCAGAAATTTTAGTCATTATATGAAGTGGTGTGCGACGAATGAGGCTATAAATGTTGACGAATATTGGCGTTAAATCGGGGTTGGTGATTACCACATGGCTCATACAAAAGAGTCAAGCATCAGAAGCGGCACTCATCGGTATCTTCATTGAATGATTGCATACACCATCCGCCACCGAAACCAAGGGCCCGAAAAAGTTAACAATTACGATATGTGGTTGCTCCACCAACTCATCGACAAGAATGCGATTACGAATATTCCATCGTGATCGCCAAATTTTTGAGTACACAAGGAAAGGGGCTAAAAGGGAAAAGTCCGATGGGTGCCGGTCACTATGTCACTCGTTTGGCTCGGGCCGCAATTGCCATTCATCAGAGAGTTTGGGAGAGCATGACATATCGACCAATGGGGTCAATGGACGAGGTATTGTTGTCAGGTATGCACGTCATCGTTAAGTTTGCGGGTGACTATGTTTGGAATGAACATCCCGGTGTGGAAAATCCGGGAAGTGGTAGTGATAGTAGTGAGGATGATGGTGATGATGATGTAGATATGGACGATGCACCGGGTCACGAAATACCAATAGCGAGTCAAGACTTTGGTCAACCGGGACAACCGGGTCCCCAATTCGCCTCGGGATCCGGGTCGGGTCAATCCTCGTTCGATCCTTACTTCTCATATAATCAAATGGTCGAGAGGATGGACGCGATGCAAGTCGATGTCGCCTATGTTCGATCATCAAACGACCATTTGCAATCTAATGTCCAAAATCATATGCAACGGTCGTACTACAATCAGATGCGGGTCGGGCAACAAGTGAGTTGGCAAACCGATGTTGCCAACTATAATCTATATCCAAATCAATTTCCCCGACCCCCACCCTTTGATCATTCCAACATACCCACGTGGGCACCAAGCTACCCCGCACCACCGAACTACCCAGATTATGATGCTTGGTACCAAGACTCCAATTCTTGGTACCATCCTTACCCACCACCGCAATGAAGGCGAAGAGGCAGAAATAAAAAAAAAAGTATTTCTGTTTTTGTTTGTTTGTTTAGGTGTTCGTCGTGATTGCTGTGTGTTGCGGAATCTTGTAAACTGCTCCGGAATTCAAAACTTCACCGAACACAACACATCATCAGGTCGTACACTTTCTTATGACTTCGATTTCCTAAATTTTGTCAAGTTTCTTGCATTGGGGACAATGCAAACACTTAAGTGTGGGAAGGGGGTGTATATAAAAAATCCACCATTTAAAATTTGTGAAATCTCGAAAAACAAAATTCATCTAAATACACGTAAACTACTTTAATTTACATTAGCAAATTTTTTTTTTAAGACATTTCTCGATGTTATGAGGAAAAGCAAACCCGGAAAAATATTTCAATTTAAAAGATAAAATTTGTTCTAGTTTTTATGTTCAAAGTTTGTGGCTTTCTATTATTTTAAAAAATCTTTTTGGAAATTTATTCAATCTTTCATAGCTTAAGTAATACAATAGGTCTTGCACAAGTTAAAACTTTAGCTTTCTAGGAAATTAGAATTGGCAAAGCTAATCCCTGACAAAAATAGGTTGAGATTGGACTTTTAGTTTAGAAAAATCCTTTGTGTGCTAAAATTAAGAATCGGTGAAAAGCCGATGATTAATATTAAGTTGATGAATGGAAGTTTTGCATTGGTGAGAACCCCTTCGGCCTAGTAAATTCGGACAAAATCTATAATAGAAAAATATTATATGGGTTTATTAGAAAGTCGGGGTGAATGGTTTGATGACCCAAGCTTAATTATCTAAAAAATTCAAAAACTGAACAAATGCAGAAAAAAATGCATGAAATGAATGAATAGTTGCATTGGTAAAAAATTTAAACTAAGTTTTCAACAATAAACCTTGAGGTCGGGAATTTTCATAAAAAGTTAAACTTTTAGGTTATGTAAGAATGAGTAGGTCTTAGGCTAGCAAAGGTTTAATAGGTTGACTGAAAGTCGATTAAAATGATATAGAGTTGGTTAACGCTGTACACAAATCCGAATATAAAAGCCTTAACAAATTTTATCCGCTAAATAAATAGTTTTCCGATTTTTGTTTGAGTCATACATTGAAAGAAATGTCAAATAATATGATCTTTAACTGTGGCTAGTGAATTTTATTTGGTTGATGATTTGCTTGAGGACAAGCAAAGTTTAAGTGTGGGGATTTTGATATTGACGTTTTTAGACACGTTCAAACCCGTTAATATCGTCTATTTTGAGTACGTTTTAGAAGCAAATACATGTGATATTACTCAATTATGTGTTTATTTTACATTTCAGGTGATATATCGAAAGAGGTATCAAAAACGGGCCAAAAGATGAAGAAAAATACAAGATTTCAGCCAAAAATAGTTCACGATCGTGAACTGATCGTGAACTATTCACGATCAGTCACCAAAATCTCTGAAGTGTATTACCGATCGCCAACAAGAGTTAACGATCGGGATGTCATCAAAACGGAAAGTTCACGATGTGAACTACTATGCGTGTCTGGTCGTGTTAAATGGCAGATCAAAGGAAAATGTTCAGGGATCTTTTCTTCTAGTGTGTTTTTGGGCAGTTACCTTGGACGAATTTGGGAGCAGTTCATCAAGGGATTAGTCAAGTTTATAGCAATCATTGATTCTCAAACATTTTGGATTAAGTCTATGGTTGTAATTCTATACTTTAACTCTTGCTTGTTGATTTCTAGCATGTCTATGTGCTAGTAATCTTTATATTCGCTATGTTTGGATGATTCTAGGATTAAGTATGGTTTAATTTTAGGGTTAGTTTGTGTTCAAAACAATTGTTGATGTTTAATTACTCTTCTTGGTTTAATTTATGAGTTTTCGTTTCTTTATCGTTGGTAATTGATTAAATTAGATATTGACAACATTTGGTTCAATTGATTACTTCCCCAACTTTTCATTATGACCTAGTTGGTAATTCACTAGAAATAGGGATTAGAGACAAGATTCCAATAAGTTAGATTAAACAAGAAGTTCAACCCTAGTAATGAAAATTCTAGGTTAGAAGTCTTAGTTAATTCAAGACGGTAATTTCAACAAATAGAAGTGTGATTAGTTATAACTTTTGAGAGAAGAAATTCCTATTAGTTGTAATTAGTTTATTAAATGGGATTGAGAGAAATCTAATATTGTGACTTCTAGAACATTAAGCTAGCCGGTGCTTAATAACCATACTTAGAACTAGATGAATCCATACATAGTGAATATCCCTTAAATATCATTTCAAACGTTCAAAATTGCGTTTCTTGTCATTTCAAACATTAGTTACATTTCATATAAGTCAAAACATGAACAAAAATATTTTCTTGATTAATTCTTTAACTTTCTTTAATTGGATTACATAAACTGTTCCCTGTGGATTCGATAACCCGAAATACTTAACTAACCTATATTACCCACAATTAGGTATACTTGCCTATGAATGTGGTAGTCTAGATTAGTAGTATTTAGGAGCTTTATTTTATAACTAGATCCAACACATCACATTTCAAAAAATTTTGTCAAGTTTTTTTACTTTGTTTGTGACATAGCTTTCGGCGTGTTTGTCATTTTAGGCGCATTCGAAAATCTAGGCTTGCTTTGACACACTGGAAGTCTAGGGGTGGCAGTTTCTGACCCGAAACGAAACGTGACCTGAAATTGACGCGAAAATAAACAGATCTAGGCTGAGGTAAAAAAGTTTTGGGTCAGTCTCGGGTCGACTTAACTGACCAGTTAATTAAATAAGTTAGGTTCGGGTCAATGAAAAAATAAATGGGTCGACCCGCCAACCCGTTTAATTTTTAAAATATATTTAAAAATAAATATTTACACTTCATTTATAGTTTACTAGTTCAAGCGTAAGTAATAGTTAGATAAAAAATAAAAGGACTAATTAGAAATTTGATGTTTTGGTATTTTATTATAATTTTGTGGAATCATAACCACATTTTGACCTATTTCACCGGTTTAACATGTTTGACTAGCTAACAGTTTAACCTGTTTAATTAAATAAGTTATATGAGTTATGTTAGGTTTGAAGTAAACATGTTAGAGTTGAGATATCTGACATGTTTATATAAATAAGTCGATTTCAGGTTGAACGTTTCTGACCAACCAACCCGCAAACCCGAACCTGACCTGAATCGCCACCCTAGATACATTTAGTTTTAATTTTTATAAAAGTTTACTTTTTCTCCTCAAAATTTACGTATTTGAATTGAAATGATTTTGAAGACTGAATTCATAATATTCTTTGAATCAATGTGATTTCAGAATACTAAAAATAAACGAGTTTGTCACTCTACATCACACACCAACTTCAAATTTATAACTAACTTTGAACACTATCTTAAATAACATCTATGTAAGACTACTTGGATCACCTCTTGGGCATACCAAATGAAATTTTAATGACTTGAAACAAGAGTGAATTCCTACTCTTCTTAGTGAAATATGAACCTCTACTAATGCAAGGTCAGTTTATTGCTTCTTTGGGCTGGTCCTTTATACTCGTGTAAGATATTTCTCTCGTTGGTGGTATCCAAGGAGAATTTAAGGTGTTGTCCATGACCTATTGGTCATGGGTTCAAGTCCCGTCGTGGACAAAAAGGTGGAGGGTTCGAGGGAAGGCATACTTCCCCTTGTGGATGCCACTGTCTAGGCTCGAACCACTAACTTACTAACTAGCCGTTCAAAAAAAAAATGCAAAATCTAGCTGAAACAAACTTCAGAGTAAAGCGATATACCTTTAAGATTGAACTTAAATAGAAGATATATGTAACCAACTAATCGAACACAAACTCAAATATTTGTCCAAAAGTTTGTCATAGTATCCAATTTTGTTCATAACTCCTTCAATCTCCTTATATAAATACCGAAAATCTCCCTATATTTTTGACGTCATGAAATGTTAATTGCCGTACGTGACTATTCATGAAAGCATTCTCCATTAGAGAGTTAATTTATACCCATGCTTTTGTCATAATCAAAATGTCTCGCCTATTTACTTTATTTAGTCTTTAATCAATATAAATGTTCAAATCAAATAATAATATGAAGAAAAAATAACTAGAAGAATAAAGTATAAAAAATTAGTAGAGATTAATAAAAAAATTCTTCCTACAATAAAATGTTCTTATTGAAACATGTTTCTAATCAAGTACCGATATAAATGAAATGATATATGATATTGATGCATGTATTTTGTTTACTTCATGTTGTTATCTATCAAAAAATAACATGTGTAGTACACTAATTTACTTTGATTATATCATTTTTTGATTTTGACATATGTCTTAATCAAATGTGTAGTAATGTAGCATAAAAGATACGCGTCAATACCATTACTCAAATGAATTTTTTATTAATTTTGAATTGTCAGTTAGTAAGTTAGTGGTTCGAGCCTATACAGTGACATCCACAATGACAGTGTGCCTTCCCTCGAACCCTCCACCAATAGGGAATAAACCTCACAATTTGTCCACGACGGGACTTGAACCTATGACCTATAAGTAATGGGCCACACTTTATTTTTTCTACTAATATCAGTAGACTTGAAGCCTTGGATTCAAACGAAATAATTACATACAATTAAAATGGCCCCACAAACATCAGTCCAGTTAGAGGGTTGGGTGTGGTCACATGGGTGAAATGGTCACATCTGCGCCACATCAATATTTCACATTTCACATTCAAAACCCCCAAATACACCTCTATCATCACTTAAGTCATTTGGGTCCCACCCCTTTTATTTTTATTTTTCTTTTTTTTTCAAAACAACTTAATATTTCATTTAAATAAAAATTACAAACTAAAAATAAAAAATTACAAATACCGAAAAATTAAAAAAAAAGTACCGAAAAATTAAAAAAGTTACCGATAATTCAAAAAAAAATACCGAAAATTACTTTGTTGTGTGAAAATTTGTTGTGTGAAAAGGTTTAGGTTGAGAAATGTTGTGGGAAAATATGTATAAAATGTATGGTATTTATAAGGGTTTAAGGTTTATTAAAATTAAAAAAAACAAAAAAAAATCATTTTTACACGTGTCAGCCCCCCATTGGGTCGTTGGCTGCGTTGGGTGGCTGGCGAATATAGGGGTTTGGCTTGGCGGGCGGTATGGTGGCTTGGGAAAAATGGTGATGTGTCATCTCACTTGGTAGGGGTTGGGTGACCACACCTAAGACTCTTAGTACGACTTTGGGCTGCAAATTAAATGTAAACTTTTGAGTTAAGAGATCTACAAACCTAAACCTTATGCATGGAATACTATTTTCCAGTTTTACCAAAGTTTTTTTTAACTATAAATTAAAAAAGTGGTATTGTTTTCTGAGAAACGTTTAAGGAGTTCCATTAAATTTTACAAAATGACCAAAATACTCATTTATGTATAAAATATGTGATTAATCTTGAACATTAGATCTTATTGATCAATTGTTGAGATTTGTTTCTCGGGACTTTTTAAAAATGATGGACCTCCTTGAACGTAAATTATTATAAAAAATTAATTTTCTGTATAAAATGATTGATTTTTCTATTTAAATAAATAAAAAGATATTTTTACATTATTTTCTATAAAAAATAAAGTTAGAATCCTTTTTTTAAAACGACAAATTTAATATATTCCAAATTACTATCTATGTACACGACGGGATTCGAACTCCTAACCTAAAGATTAAGAGATAAACACCTAATTCACACAATATTATCTCTAAAAATAAATTTATAACGTCAACTTCAAACGTACATATCAAGAAGCAAATAGTACAAGACTAGTCTATTGTTTAAGCTTTACACGCATGCATTTACCCGCCATAACTGCCATTGACTTGTCAGAGCCCAGAGACTCCACTTTTTCCGGTCACCGGAAAAACAAATTCCGAAATGGTCACATCTCGTGACGGAGATCCTATCGGTGTAAAAAACATCGGCGAATCACACGGTGAAGAGAAAACCGTCTTTGTATCCTCAACCTCCACGTCTGCTTTCAGAGCTTTCTCCGCCGCTGCTTCAGACTCGAGACACGTTTGCAAAGACACTTTCTCATTCGCCGGTATACAGTCAACGCCGGAGATGGACATGGACGTTGACTCCACCTCTTCTCTATCATCCTCTTTAATTGTACAAAGAACCCTCGACGGTCCGTTTGCTTCTAATAGCTTAAAAACATCGATCACAGAATCCTCCGGCGACATTCCGTCTTGGTTTTCTGTCGGAGCTCTGGATGGCTCGACACGTGTCTGGGGTTTCAGGCAGAAGAGATATAGTAACTCCTTGGCCGAATAGTTAGGTTGTTGGTCGTCTCCGGAGATTTGAGGTTGGGAGGTAATTTGGCGACGGAAGGAACGGCGACGGAAGAGGACGAAGAGGAGTTCGGCGACAAGAATGACGACGGAGACAGCGAAGATGATAGTTAGGGCAGTGGCGAGCTTGCCTACCAATGTTTTAAAACCCGGATTTTGAATCGGACCGGCCGATGGCTAAAAAACGGTCGGACCGGTCCGACCGGTTGGACCGGACGATTGAACCGGATTTACAAAGAAAAGCCTAAAATACACAAAACAGACATTATAACAATTTCAAAAACAATTTTCCAACAAAGTTAAACATCCATACATATCAAAAATTACACAAAACATTTAAAATTCAACTAAAAGTTTGGTGCTTAAAACTTCGATACAAATTGCATCACTCTTTCGGCATTGGAGTGTTGTATAAAGATTAATAAGATTGCCTTTTGGCAATCAAAAACATGTATATAGAAGCAATTCAAAAACTTATAAAACAAATTACGTAATATTATAATGTTTATAAGCATGTATAAGTGAAAAAATCCTATCAATTAGTTCAATTTTTGATTCTTGAGTTCTATATCAAAACTAATGTTTTCATTCGTGACTGTATAATCAAGTGGCAAAAGGATGTTTAAAAGGAAATTGCATATATATCAAACTACTGCTTTATATATCAAACTATCAATTAATTCAAAAACGTGACTACTGCTTTATATATCAAACTATCAATTAATTCAAAAGGAAATTTCATTACTTCAATGTATGCGTAATCAAAAGAACATTAAAATTAAAAATCATAATATACGTAATACAGAAGGAATTCGACAATCTTAATTAATCAAACTAACAAATATACTGTTAAGAAGAAGACGATTATTTAATGTTAAGAAGAAGACGATTATTTAATATTGTTAAACCTTAAGTTTAATACCTCAATGATCAGACGAACTGAAGAAGACGACGGTTGTGTTGTACGCTGAGAAGAAACGAAGAATTAAGATCTGCTATTCTGCTGGGCTTAGGCGAGGAAGAAACGAACCGTCATATACTCATATTTTATTAGGGTTAATTTTTAATTAAAAGTTTAAAACAAATACAGCCAATCCGGCCCAAAGTCCGGTTTGAAGGGTCCGGTTCGACCCGGTTGCATCACAAACCGGCCGGTTCATTCCGGTTCGTAAACTGCTCATCCACCCGGCTAGTCCGGCCCGGCCTTACACACGAAACCCGGTTCGACCGGTCCGACCGGCCGGTCGGACCCGGTCACGAAAACATTGTTGCCTACACTCATTTTGATAGGTTAATTTAGAAATGCAAAATGACAAAAAAAATTATGATTCTTTTTGTAGTGTGGGAGATAACCGGCTACCGGTGGGTTACCGGCTGCTATCACTGTCATTTTGAATTCTCTTGGCGGATGGATTATAACAACAATCATTATAAGTGTCTAATAACCGATTTAATTGATAAAAAAAGTTCATAAATTTCGTGAAATATTCGAAGAAAAACTAATGATCGATGATGTAGATAAGAGAGATAATTTATACTAAATACAGTAATATACTTATCTTTTTATTCCTTTGATGTATATAAGTGTTCAAATATAAAGATGGTTAAGATTATAAAAGAGAATAATTAGTGGATTTTATGTCAATCATTTTACGAGTAGAATGAATTTAGCACCTAGGAATCAATGTATTTTTCCGTAAATAATTTTGACATGGTTATGTTTCAACTTATACTTCTTATTAACAATGGAGAGGAATGGTACAAGTTTATACGCTTGGTTGTATAAGAAAACGTTTATATTCTTGTTTTGCTTGTAAAAGACTAAAAGCTAAGTTGGCCTAACAATATATAAATACTTATTACTTATAATGAGCTTACAAACATTATCTTATACTGTTTGGTCTAAGTTAGCTTTCACTATAAAGTTGTATAAAACCCTAATTTATGAAATTGTACTAGATTTGCACAATGTAATTTCTCAAAAGATATCGAACCAAACCGAAAAATGAAGACCACTTTTCTTTTTTGGAACTCTATAACTAATAACTGAACCGAATATAATGAGTCTCGTCTTATCCCAATTCAGTTTCCTCGATTTTGTCGGTTGGGTTGCAAACCCCCAAATATGGCTTATATAAAGAAATGTCCTTTAAAGAAAGATGGAAAGAGATAGGTGAAAGATTTAATGGAGGGAGGGCCTCTTTTAATGGGGAAAAATGAACGGGGTAGGGGCCTAGTATAAAAAAATTAAGCTAAATTTGGGGCAAAAGCAAAACCCAATTATTGCTTTGTTTGATCATTTTTGGGAAAGAATTGGCTTTTGCACGAGAAAATGAGAAATGGTTTGATCATGCATTTAGTCACAATTACAGCATCTTGATCATGTGTTTATTTATTAATTTTTTTTCTTTATAGCTGCATCAGATTTTAGTTAGGTCACATAAAAGTGTTACATAACGAATTGTGTAACTTAATAAGTTCTTTAACCTTTAAAAGAGGACATTACGTGTGCAAATAACGAAAGATGATAATCAAACTTATTCTAAATAGAACTTTTAACAGAGGATACAATCTACTCATTAAACAAGTCTTATTAACCCAAAAAAGACATTACTCTCATAATAATCCAATGTCACACATTTAATAATAACTCGATCACTGTTTTCGTAAGTCTAGCAAATAATTAAATCGCTGCGAAACATCCGGGTTCTCTTGTACATATTGCAATGCCTAAAGTAAAAAACACAAATAACATGTAACAAAAATAAGTAAGTTGAATAAAAACATTTGGAGGGTAAAATGGTAATTATCTACTACCTGAAGTGTTCTCATTGTTTCATCTACACTTCTACCGATTGCAAGATTGTTAATCGTCGAGTGTTGAATAACATCTTCTTTATCGATCATAAAAAGCCCTCTCAATGCAATTCCCTAAAATGTATTTATTTATTAATTTTCATCCATTATTAACAATTTAAGCTATGAAAAGAATGTATTGATATATTGTAATACCTAGTCTTCGATCAAAACATTAAATGATTTTGAAATTGATTTTGTTACGTCGGAAATTAATGGATAATTGAGATCACCAAGACCCCCGGATTTTCTGTCTGTTTGAACCCATGCAAGATGAGAAAACTACAAAAAAAAAAAAAAAAAAAAAAAAAAAAATTGTAAATTTTTAGAAAAATTGCAGATTTAGAAAAAATTGCATACCACTGTCAACAGAAACTCCCAATACTTCGTTGTTTAACTTTTCAAATTCAGCGTAACGATCACTGAAAGCAGTGATCTCTGCATATTGATAATAAGATAAGTGAAACGATCAATTTAAAAAACGATTAAAATTAATTTTTTCACCAGTTGGACAAACAAAAGTGAAATCCAGAGGGTAGAAAAAGAGAATCACGTATTTCTTCCTATATATTCGAAGTGCTTAACCTGTATACTGCTCAAATAAGAGTAAATTGCAAAAATAGTCCATGTGGTTTGGCATGAATGCACGTTTGGTACCAATGGTTTTGAAAATTGCGGGTGCAGTCCGTTTACTTTGCAGTTTTGGTCCCTCACCCTAGGCGGTGTTAAATGGTTGAGGGTATTTAGCATGTGTGGTCCTACTTAAACCTAGGGATGTTGATCGGTTAAAATTTTCGAGTAGTTCGGGTTTTTCAAAATATAAAACATATCCAATACCCGAACCATATTAAATTCGGGTATTTGGGTATGGATAGTTCGGGTAATAGGTCGGGTATGGGTATATCCGATAATACCCGAAAAATTGTTGTAGTAAACAAATACTCATGTATTCAATCCAATAGTTGTAACCATGTGTTTGACATAAACCATTTCAGTTGTAAATGTGATCAAATAAGCAAATGCTCATGAATATGCAGTCAAAGTGAACCCAACATAGCCATCAGCAATTCAGCACCACCCAGTTAATATAATCAAACACGATAAAAATGTAGTTTAGATGGAATCCGTTGTTTTCTAAATATGGTATCTGCAAGTGCTACCAAAAGTGGTGATAAAAACCATTATGTACATTTATTATAAACAATTCATAAGTCAAAACAATTGTAATGGTGAAAAAATTTTATGCAAAAGCATCTATATTCTATACATCTAAAATTTACATAAAACATCATGATACAAAAAAAGAAGACGCGTGCAATTTGATAGAAAAAAATATCAGGAAACGTGGAGATGCAACACTTCACTGATATGAGGTATGAACTATGAACAATTTTGACATGTATAAAAAGAAGAAAATCATAACATATTTTCCTTTGATTTCCCATATCAGCTTCCAACTCACCGGATTCCATATGTTATGCTATCGAAAAATCAATGATTTATCTTTCTCAAACAAACCCTTTAAAAAAATCCGGGTATACCCGCCTACTTAAAATATTAGCTTATACCCGAACCGTTCTATTTCCGGGTTACCCGATACCCGAATGTTTCTACCCGATACCCGAACTACCCGGCCCAATCTACCCAAATTCGAAATGGGTCGGGCAGGTAGAATGGATTTCGGTTATTTTCGACAGCCCTACTTAAACCCCATCCCCACCTTTCACTTCTTCAACAAACCAACCTTTCCCTTTTGAAGGTCTGTAGCAGACCAAGAAAATCATCATTCGCATCGCCAACTTTGGTCATCTTGCGCTCTCTAAAAATATGATATTTCCCCCAAAATTTTCAAACAACAAAATTAAATTTCGACAAATTTTTTTTCAAATGTGTCCAAATTTCATAACCACTGGACACATTTAATGAACAAGTTCAAAGTTGACTGAAAACACCTTGGAATCCTCTTTGAATCAACTAAAATCACAAGATTCAAATGATGTCTAAACCCACCTCAACAATCGCCAACACCAGCACCACGCCCACCGCATGCGGAACTGATTCCCGGATGTTGTGGCGGTTCAAGTGGTGGTGATGATGGTTGTTGCGGTGGGTTCAGAAAACATTTACATCGTGTGATTTTAGTTGATTCAAAGAAGATTCCAAGGTGTCTTCAGTCAACTTTGAACTTGTTAATTGAATGTGTCCTGATAATTGAATGTGTCCAGTGGTTTCGGAATTTGGACACATTTGAATTTTTTTTTTGTCAAAATTTAATTTTGTTTTTTGAAATCGTTGGGGGAAACATCAGATTTTTAGACGGCACAGAATGACCAAAGGTGGGGATGGGAATGATGATGTTCACGGTGCTGCTACAGACCTTCAAAAGTGGGAGGTTGGTTTAATGAAGAAGACATGGGAAGTCAAAGGTCGAGATGAGGTTTGGGTAGGACTACACATGTTAAATGACCAAAGTACCCTCAACTAGCAGAGGGCTTTAACACCGTCTAGGGTGAGGGACCTAAATGAACCAAAAGAGTGAATGATAGAGACTGTGCCTGCAATTTCAAAACCATTAGAACGAAACGTGCATTTAGGCTAAACCACATGGACTATTCTTGCAATTTACATATCAAATAATAATGATTAGGTACAAAGGGAATGGGTCAAATGGGTTGCACGGGTCAAATGGCTGATGTGTAATTTTAACGCTTTAATTATTTATAAGAACCAAAAGACTTATAACCTAGCACTATTTGGTGTTTAGGTGTCTCACAAGGTCGTGGGTTCAAGTCCAAGTCATGTTGTGGACAAAAATGGTGTAGATTTAGGGGTGGTGTTAGCCGTTAAAATTTTTTTATAAGAAACTACAAAATTGGACGAGAAGTGTATCCGGGTCAATCCCAACCCGATTCGACGCATTTTAGACCCGTACTAAATCACTTCAATTACTTTGATGAATTCTTGATCAAAGACACTTCTACTTCAAAGTCTGGTGCCTGATTTCCAACTAATGGTAGTACCTACATAAAAACATCAAATTTGAGCCATCATAGTCTCATAGACCATATGGATGCATAAATCCAAAACAAAAACATCAAATTTTCGGTTTTGTTCATACGAGTCGGTTCATTGTCTAGAGTATTGGCATTCATTTCATATATTTCAAACCTACGAGATCAACAATACGGTTTAACTTTCTTAACCAGCAATTAACGAACATCAAACACAGCTGAATTCAATCGGTCTTATCTACTAATCAGTACTTTCAACCAGCAGATTTCAATCAACGAAAGCAAAAAAAATGAATGAAAAAACACGAGGAGCTTAACGACTTACAGCCTTGACAACGAATCGGTTGCAAACGGTAGCGGGCGGAGCTGAGGGATTCGGAACGGAAGCTGACGGAAGAAGAATTCGAAAACCTTAGAGTTTGAGATAGATTCAATGGCGATGATGATCTGGGGGGAAATGTACGAATTCCTAGGGTTTGCGAAAGAAAGAAGAGCAGCTGAAGCAGATGAACAGGCCATTGTTGGATGTTGAGTTTTACTTGTGATCTGATTCTGAATTCTGATGATTGAACCCTAGGGTTTATGGTTTATGTGGTGAAGAATTGATATAGGCGAGTGGGTAAATCAAGATTGGGGGTTTTGGTAGTTGGTGGCATGAGTTAAGTGTGTCCAAAAGCTCAAATTTGGTGACTTTAATTAGCGAAACAATAAACATGATAATGAGATAATTTGTTGACTTTAGGTCAACATGTTGACTTAAGGTCAAACAAAATTGTTTAATAAAGGCCTCGTCTAACTTCTATCGAGTAAATAGAGCTTGGATTGTACTCAACCCCTTTGAATCGAGTTTTTATAGAGTTTCTTTGCAGCTCTAACCAATACAACTCTGAGTCTTCGAAGGATGGTTAGAATCATGGGCTCATCTCATGGCCATGGTCTTAGAAAATAGTGAAATGGAATATATTTTTTTGAAGTGAAATAGAAATGTGAATGAATATTTAAATGAAGGGTTTTATTAATGATAGTCCTTAGGGCTGTCTCTAACGTGCATAAAAGGCTTTTAAATTCATGGATAGAGGAGTGTTTATAAAATTCAGGGGGTGATTTTTACTTTATTTCTTAATGACAATCCCTAAGACTGTCATTATCATTTTCCTTAAATGAAATGCATTTGGTTCATAAGTCGAGCTCCGGTTATATATAGAAGTTTGTTTTAATGATTATCAATGAAAAAGAAAAATGATTTAATTGTAAATTTTAATTTTCAAGGTTAAAAGGGTGATGTTATTATGTACTAATTATGCAATTCCAACTTTTGAAAGCTAGATGACTTAATTGTTATTTTTTGCTAATCGAAAATGAGCTACCCTAAATTATTATTAGTTTCATAATAAAACAATACATGGTTATTGCTACTAAGTGAATAACCCATAGTCCCCTTGACCGTTTGAACCTTAGCCAAACGGGTTATCTTTAACTAGGGTTTGAACCGTATAGTATGGCTAAACCGTATTAAACTTGATGTGTATTGTAGTAAGATGTTAGAAATAATTCAAAAACACAAAGGATTTTCAATACGAAATAACATACGCATAGTAGGGCTAAACCGTATTAAACTTGGATGTGTATTGTAGTAAAGAAAGATAAAACTATAAAAATTATATAATGTGATCTTGATGGATGAGACACATATTATATGTGTCATATTATTATTACATGTGAATTTTATGGATTTTCCGTATTACATTTAACTTGTCATAAAATGACAATTTCGTATCTTAAGATCTTGCATTTGCGACACAAATTAAATATTTGTGTTAAATTCCCTGCTTATATATGACTTATGATATACAAATTTTGCTTACATGAATATCATGTCAAATATGAGCCAGCAAAAACTGTGATTTGTACCATCGAGTCCGATGAAGATCACAGATCACCCAATCGGTTATGCTAATGTATAAAACAAGCCAATTACTCAGATTGTACCATCTTGGTTGGATAATTGTCATCCAATCAATATTTTCTTTTGTTCAGCAGACGAATTCGATATTCCCTTGCAAGTAAACTATCCACTATATATATTTAAAATGGTTAAAAGAGTTCAATGTACAAAAAGATGCCCCGAAAAACACAATGTCACCATATCTTCTTTGGTTTTTGCTTAGCGCTTTTCTTTGAAAACGAAAACGAGAAAAATGATACATCGGATCTCGGTCTTGAAGGACTTGAAGCTAAATATCGAAAGATTTCCAAAAATCTAGTCTGTCCCAACTCTGAGGAATTGTGCCAATAATAAATCGCCACATCCCATGCTTTTGCTCTCATTTCCTTTAAACTTCTTTCTATATCGGTTTCATGTCGTGCAATTAATGGCCTTAACATAGCATTATATACGTATTCCGTTCCCTAAAACACCCGCAAACTTTTTTTTAGAAACAAAAAACGGTAAAATATCATACCCATAAGACCATAAAATGTAATATCACTTTTTTTTTACCTTAGTTTTAGGATACCATAAGTAGATAATTTGGGCTAGCTTCAATTCTCCATACATTGGTACCCTAGAAACATTTTTAGCGCATTAAGTTAAAATATGTGTTGGTGTACACAACTTCTTCGATACGTACCGTGAAATGAATATATCGCCGATTTTTTCAGAAACTGTAAGTATCGCGATAATAACCCTGAGAAATAATCATAACCATTAATCAAGTTCGATTCGTGAAATTAATGGAATATGAAATTTACCAATATTGACACCAAAATCTTAATTCTGCATTTGCTGCACCATGTTTCTCAATTGTTTTAAAACACTCAAAAGCTGGATAAGCATATCCAAGAATTAACCTAAACACATAACCAAACATTACAAAAGGTCCAAATTTGACTAAAACCCCAATTTCCCCAAATTGAATCAACCTTAATTTAATTAAAAATCGAATTTAATGAATGCAAGCAGCTTACACGAGACTATTTGTAATGAGTTCACCCAGCATCTTCTTGTAAACAATTATGCTAAATCAACTGCAAAATATAAACAAAATTAGAGCTTAATCAACATTAGGTTCACAAGTCTTCAATCAAATTTACCAGCATTTAAGTAAAAACTAATCCGATTAATAAATTATGCTTGAAAACAAAATCTACTAACCGATTGTAGCTAGCTTTTTACGGAAAGTACTCATAACCCGATTGAATCGAATCCGGCCGAATCTGATTAAAAATGTAATTATTTAGATCCAATTAACTTTTATGGAAACATTACCTTAATAAGAAGGAATTGATTTGTTGATGGTTTTTAGAAATAGAAAGAGATTAATGGAGGCATAGAAATTGATCAGAAAAACTTGAAAATGAGAAGAAATTTGTTGTAGTATGATCGACCATTGCGGATTTTGTTTGACAGAGTGTGTGTGTATTGAAGGGGGTAAAACGTAGAGGAGAGAGAGGAGGGTCAAATGCTTGGGAAGTGGTGATTACGTTGTTTAATTTCGAAGTTTATAACTTATATGTATTAAATGTTAATTATTAATTTCATGATTAGGATTAGGAAGCAAAGTTGATGACTTTGAAAAAGTTAAAACATAAAGTAATGAGTGTATTTAATTTGGATACTTTTATTGGTGGATTTGCGTTCTGGATTGTCTTTGGTTTTGAAAGATATTGTTTTTTTTTTTTTTTTTTTTTTTTTTTTTTTTTTTTTTTTTAACAATAGACAATGGTTTAAATGGCTACATCAAGTAAAAGATGCAAAGTAGATATAAAACTGGAGAGAACTTATAAATAGGAGTTTAAACTTATATTTAGGACATGTTTGGGAAATCTTATTAACGGGGCTTATGAGCTTATTAGTATATTAAGCTCCAAATTCAAGCTTATTTGGAGCTTAATAAGTTAATAAGCTCATAAGCCCCGTTAATAATCCAAACATGCCCGAAACTAGTAACCCAAAAGGTTTTATTGTATAAAGATGTTTGACAAATTAAGATGAAGACAAATAATATAAATGGACAGGTTATGAGTAGGAGTGCGTATGGCGGTTTGTGGTGGTTTAGACTCTAGCCGAATTCACCTCTCTAATTTTGGGTTTAAAATTTTCAAGATCAGTAGCTTCGGTTTCGACCGGTTTTGTTTTTTATGGGATTCTATCCATTAACAATCCGATTTCGTTTTTTAAAACTGAACACACCTGAGTTTCAACATTAATAAATAGTTATCTTGTACTAACCTCTATTTTTCCAACATTCCATACCATTTTCAGCAATTATATCCAATTTCCAACATTAAATTTTTTGTCTAATAAAATATTTCAAACACTCAATGTTATTCTCAACTCAAGAACTTAAATTATAAATGTATTTGGTAACATAGAATCATACACACAAACTATAATTAGTTGTGTGGTTTCTTAATGAACGATCCTGTTTAAACTAAAATCGGACAGAACCCATCCTTATTTTCAAAATTTAAAACTGGACTGTCGGTTTTAAAATGATTTGATTTTATCGGTTCAGTTTTATCAATTTTAACAGATTATTTTCAGTTTTTCGATTTTTTATGCTCACCATAGTGAGAATAATAATATGTTAATTCAGTGGTAAGTATTTACTTGCTTATTCTAATTTTATCATCCATCTTCCAATTTGTTTATAACATACACCAAACAAGTGCATGATTTGTTAACTTGTAATATACTTGTGTGGTGCTATACTCTATGCTTATGGATCAACTTTTTCTGTATACAAATTGTTGCCCTCTTTGAGTCATAGCATAAATTTTCTGGGTCAACCCAACAATTTATATTCAAACCTGTATAAAATGTTACTGCGAGCAAATCACACTGAAAGAAAATATTGAAGCATGATAAAGGAAATATCAAAGGGGAAATAATATTAAAAAGCCCACAAATTTACATCTGTTAATTTGCTAATAAGGGGAAATTCTACCATATCTACCATTGACAATAACATTTCAGCAAACCTCTAATCCATAAAGAACGCCGGCATACTTCTTATGACCACCACTGCAAAGATCCTTAATCTTCTCAAACGCATGCCACGTCAGCAAGCTATCTGAACCGGCCTGGTGACATTTTCCGGCCAACCGGTCCACCTCGAGAGTTTTAGCCACCCGGTCCAATCCACCATACAGACCTTCACAGTACCTCATCATATGCTTAACATCATACACATCTTCCCCAAAGAAGGTCCTCAGAAGCTCAACAAATTGGGTCAACTCATCTGGTAAAACCCGACCCGTCAGGATCTTCAGCAAATAGCCGAAATCATAACCGCTGTGAAACGTCACCCAGCTCACTAGCTCGTTACACACCAATCCTGATGACATCATTAGCTGAGCGAATTCCGCCGTGTCGATACCGTGATCGTGATTCTTCTGGAAATCAATACCTTGTCGTTTCAACAGATCTATCGACTCCGAAGCGTGCTGGTCACGTGACGGATCGAAATCCTTGAAATTGAACTCCCAGATGTAACGGCTGTTGCTGTTGTTTTCATCGAGATCTGGTAAATTTCCGTCGGCATCGGTGAAGGTGAGACCGACCTGAATCAATTTCAAAACGTCAACATTCGATTTGAGGAGAAGGTAATGATCGTTAGGGTTTTGGTGACGGAAGTAATTGTACCCGGCGTTAGGACGAACAACGACGCCGGGGAACTCGGTATCCATTGAAACGTAAGGGTAATCGTCAATGATTGATTGAATTAAACGAAATTCAGATTCTAGGTTATGGGCCCACACAGATCGTATCACAACTGGTGGATATGGTGATGAACAACCCTTGATCGACATGACAACGACCGTCGGATCTCCAGATCTGATGTGAATATGGAGAGATCTGTGATTACCGGACGATCTATAAAGGCGGTGATCGGCGGGCGTTATTTTGGATTTGGGGATTAGGGTTCGTAGTTACATATATTTATATCTATATCTATAACAGATTATAAGAGAGAGAGGAGAGAAAAAAAGGACGTGATGACTGAGTGGGGAGAGTGGGACCTTAACAGATTCGGAAAAACATACTGTAATTGGAAATGGTTAAATGCATTGTTGTATTGTACATTGTCCATGAGTAGTTGTACCTTTTATGTTTTCATTTTGAGTATTTATAACTGGACAAACGTTTTCCTCAAGTTACTATTTTGGTTTTATAATTTTATTAAACAACAGTCTTCTACTTTTAAAAGGAGTGGTATTTCAATCATACAAATTAATTCCTATACCGTATTTGTGCTATACTATAATTATACAGTTTGTTTTAAAATCTGTATAGTATAGTGTGAAAAGTAATTTTTGTGGTATGAATATCAATTCTCACTTTTAAATGACAAAGTTAAAACAACTTTAATGAAAGAGAAATAATATTTAGTCCTATTATTTGATTTTATTTATAAACTTACCTAATTTATACAATAATATATGTACTCCATTAATTCTCTCTTTTAATATTATCTATTGATTTTAACATATGTATTCATCTAATAAGTATGACTATGGATAAAATCAAATATTTATAATATAATTCAACAATTCATAATATGAAGTTAGAAAAAGTATATTGATTCTTATTAAAAAAAAAAAATTTCATCAATCTATTCATAAAATATTTAACTTGTGGTTACCATTGATTCTTTTTTATTAACTCATATATTTATTTGAATACTTGTATCACATGAGTGTCAAGTTAAGTAATGAGTATAAAGTTAAGTAGTAAAATTTAGCGTTTATTATTATTTTTTACTCATTAACTTCTGTATGATTAAAGTGTCTGTCTGGATATATTATGTTTGTTTAGATAATTTAGTTTACTCTTAGTCTTAATAATAAAATTTGACAAATTTTTCATTTTCAATACCTAATTATTGTAAACAGAGATAACTAAATGATATAAAACTTTGAATTAAAGTTTTTAATAATAAAAAAGAGTTAATATATTACTAATAAAGTTGAAATTTAAAACAAAGAATATCATTTTAAAAAATAACTTACAAATTAAGCGTCTTTCTTATCAAAAACTATAAATATATGAAATTGTAATTAATATAAATTGCATAAATATAAAAAAGGAAAAAAACTAACTTAATGGGGAAAATATCATTTATGCTTTTTTCGGTTAAGTCGTGTTGTATGAATTAAGACCTAAACAAACAGACTCAAGATGACCATACTTATTTCCCCATAAAGTCTATTAAGTCAAAACAAAACAGCAACTTAGTAAAAGTAGTATCATCTCTCATATAGTCATATTATTAGGGGTGTTCACTATTCGGATATAACCGGATTGTCCAATTGGACATTTTGGATCGGATTATTTGGATTGGTTATTTGGTTTTTTGGATCGGTTTGGACTTGAACCAAATTAATAGTTTGGATTTCAGATTGGATTTGGTTTCCCTTGTGAAAACCGGATTGTCCAAAAAAACCGAATAGTAATATATAGTAAATTGATTTATATACAAACACTTATTGGTTTCCATTGTAAGCAATTATGATACTCTTTTTCTTTACATTTCTTATTGTATATTGATTTATATACTAACACTTGTTCCATATTATATTTGTATTAGTTGGCGATGTACCAATATTTTTGGAGTTTTTGATAAAGTTGATGTCAAGTTTTTTGCATATATGATTGAAAATGTCTCAAGATATGAATTAGACTAGTTTTTATGTACAAAGTAGTTTATCATTTTGGAATTTTACATATCGAACTTAATATTATTTATGTTATATACTTTTGTAGTATTTTAAAAAATTTAAGGAAAAACCAAACGGATAAAAACCAAACCAACCAAATTGTTATTTGGTTCGGATCGGTTTGGTTTTCGAATTAGTTTGGACGGTTCGGTTTGAACTTTTGAAAATCGGACTTTATTTGGTTTCACCTATTTGGTTCGGATAAAACCAAACCGTCCAAACGAACACCCCTACATATTATAATTATAATTCGTCATATAAACAAGAAAAAATATATTGATTACTACTAAGAGCATCTCCAATCATAAACTCTATCCAAGTCACTCTATCTCTATAATTAGTGGGTTCATTAACTCTAAACAAAACTTCAACTCCAACCATAAACTCTATCCATCCCTTTAAAATTAATGGGACCCAATTTGGATGGATTTGTTGGCCGGTAAATAAAAAATAAAATCAATTAAATAAAAATAAATATTTGATAATTAAATAGAAGTGGTGGGGTCCATTGATAGAGTGAGTATTCTCTCACTTCAAATATAGAGGGAGTTTTTCTCTCACTCTATATTTAGAGTAATGGATAGAGGTGAGTTGGAGAAGATAAAACTTTAAATATAGAGATAGAGTGGTTGATAGAGGTGACTCAGAGATGCTCTAAGTCTTCATATATTATCTTCCTACTTATAAAATTAGTGAGCAAAATTCACTGATTGAGTTTATAATTTTATTATTTAATTTTAGGATAAATTACAATTTTTGTCCCTGACCTATGGCCGATTCGGGGTTTTTGTCCCTAATCTTTTTTCTTCCGTTTTTTTGTCATTTAAGTTTTTCAAATTCTGAAAATTTGTCCTTCCGTCCAAGTCCGTGTATTTTTAGCCGTTAAGTCCCATCACGTGCACAAAACGTGAGGGCATTTTGGTCATTTTACAAATTCTTTTTTTTTCTCCCTCCTTCATCTTCTTGCTTGAAGAAACCCTAAAATCTTCATCTTCCTCCCCTTTCTTCTCTGTCATTAATTTAAAACGATCTTCATTTTCTAGAATGCTTGAAATTTTGTTGCATTTGCAAGTTCACAAATATCTAAAAAGTTTCTTCCACTTTTTGGTTCTTGTTAAACCCTAGAGTTCAATTTTGCTATCACAAACTCAAATAGCTATCGGAATTTATCCAATTCAAACCAGGTATATTTGACCCCTATGGAACTCTGAGATTAACAATTTAAATTCTTCCATATATAACCTAAAAAATATGAAAATTACTTTCCCATTCATGGCTTTCACTGCATTTTGGGCATCAACATCGAATTCAAATGTAACAAAACCGGAACCTTTAGGCCTCTGAGTGCTCGGATCAACAACAAGTTTAGCTGCAACATATGAATTAATTTTACGAGCTTAAGATTAGGTTTGAAAATTAGTAATTGACAAGCCACGTTTGATTCAAACAATCATGGAATGAATTGAGCAATTAATTGATTCAAAATAACCAAACGAAATGATGAAAATTAACATTTATTTATTTACCTTCTGTTATTGCACCGAAAGGTGAAAATAACCTCTTCAATTCGTTATTTGTTGTGTAAAACGACAATCCTGCATATGACCGACGATTTTCAATTAAAGAGGCAAAATTAAGGTTTCAATCTATGGAGAACGAGAGAAAAGATTACTGCTCACAAAAAGCTGGGAACCAAGCAATCTGCTGGCCATTGTAGAACCTAAAACCCAATATTTGTTTCTGCTATGCTCGCAGTCTTAAACATTCAAAATACAAGTTAATTAAACAGATTACTTCTTTTGGGGTTCTAAAACCGGTCAAAATTAATATCATGGATCACGTGGGAAGTTTGTTTCTGCTATGCTCGCAGTCTTTTTTGATGTTTATAATAGAAAAAAGAGGAGGAAGATGAAGATTTTAGGGTTTCTTCAAGCAAGAAGATGAAGGAGGAAGAAACAAAAAATAAAAGAATTTGTAAAATGATCAAAATGCCCTCACGTTTTGTGCACGTGATGGGACTTAACGGCTAAACTTACACGGACTTGAACGGAAGGACAAATTTCCAGAATTTGAAAAACTTAAAGGATAAAAAAACGGAAGAAAAAAGATTAGGGACAAAAACCCCGAATCGGCCATAGGTCAAGGAAAAAAACTGTAATTTACCCTTAATTTTATATTTATATTGATGAAACGAATAGAAATATAGATATAAAATTTTAGTATGAGTCACTAATCTCTATTATTAATTTAAGGACCAAAAAATAGTAACATTATTGGATTTCATTATTTCATACTATTTCAAATCACAGAAGTCAACAACTATTGCAATCACTATCTTTAGATTCTTGGGGGAATGTCATCAGTTCATTACCTATTACCTTTTATTCTTTTTATATTTTTTATATAAAGATTTTAAATTAGTCATTCAATTATTGGACTCCTGATTATTAAGTTAGGTCGAATATAATACATATAATACCTCAAAATTAAATGTTGAATCTAAATTGTCATAGTTTCAAAAGCTACAAACATCATAGAAATTAATAAGAGCCCATAACACTAGGTGGTCAATAGTTACGAACATCCAACCAGCTGTTCACGAGAGATTTGGAAATGATGATTAACCCATGCGTAGATGATGAAAAAAAGTATTTTTATTTTTTTTTGTTATTGTATGTAACACGCTTGAGAGAAAAAATGTGTAACTGATAATAACATTTAATGTTCTTTTGGATTTGCCACTGGTAGTGGTGGTGATGACGCCTATAACATCGTATAAAACATAATATTATAACTCCCTATCAGAAGGATCATTGGTAGTGGTGGTGGTGACGTCTATAACATCATATAAAACATAATACTATAACTCTATCATAAGGATAGATTACTAATTGATACCGATTCACATTATATGTAATGTCTTAAGTGCATTTTAAATATGTAATTTGACTATATCATCAGTCATCACATCACATGTCCCCATTCTTTTTAGAAAGGAGTGGAGTACTTTTGAAGCAAGCAAAAAGCCGGCGAATATGATGCCACAAACTTTATTACTACTTTTTCTCTGATTATTGAATTGAAGATAATACAAATACAAAAATATACATATATAAAACCGTTTCCATTTTTTTATGAGAATTGATATTACTATCACAACTTTTAATGGTTATACCACAGTGTACAGGTTTTACAGCTAACTGTACAAGTATATTAAGCATTGGATGTGGTACATGTCTTAAAAGTTGTGGTAGAAAAATCACCTCATTTTTTTTATAGGTTTGTCTAAAGTATAAACATAATCATTTTTGCAAGAACATTTTTTTTATGGGTTACAGAAAGAGTTATTTGTTGTACCAAAAATATACAAAGGTTTGAAATCCAATAACCAATAATTAAATCAAGTTTTTATCCTCCTCATTCTATAGTACGATACATAGTCGCACCAAGCCATCAAATATGAAGTATCGGGAAATGACGATATAATCAGTCATACCTCTATTTAAAAATAGAAAGACTATTTTTCGAAACACCGTCTTTTCATTTTACTAAGACACAAAATGTGTAATGCTTGTTAACACATAATTTAGATGAATAGCTTGGAATTCAGTATTATTGACCATTTGGGTTGGAAATTTATATCTAACTTCGATTTGGAGCAATGTTTTAATTTTCATTTTTCCTGGGGACAAAAAGTTGACTTATGAACAAGAACCAATATTTTTCATAGATTTTGATTTTATTTTCTTTTTGCTCAAAGTTTTCCACTTTAAGTTCTTCCCCAAACACGGCCCATATGGACCCAATTATGTGCATTTGGGCCGAATTCTGCCTTTAGGTACATTGATACGGACCATGAATTTACAACTTATAATTTTTTTTTCTTTTACGAAAAAGGGTTCCTATTTATAGCTAGCTAACAGGGTGGTCCAACTGTACACAACCAACTATTACCACTACATTATCGGGTAAACATGTACCTAAAAAGAGATCGAATGTATGATCGGTAAAAGATGATTTCAGACGTCCTTACCATTAGATATTAGTTATAAACACTGAAGTTGGTATGATATTCAGGTGACCACATTTGAGTAGCATTTATAATTATTTACAGACTTCGGTAGCATTTTTTTTAAGGAAAATGCTAATGACAGCTCTAAATTAAGAAGGCAAAATACACAAAAGACAACCCCCTGAATTTTAGGAATACTACTTTTTTAATCAATGTACAAGCTTTTTATGCATGTTAGATGTCATTAGCAAAATCCTTTTTTTATATCATCTCAACAACATATGTACAACGAAAATAAATAAATAAATAATTAACCCTAGTATATCAAACTTCAAAGTATCAATGTGCTAATAACAACAATAAACAACTAATTCCAACGCAGAACACTCCCAAAAATGCAATAAAACACACACATAATCTCAATCAAGGTAAAAAAAAGTTACATATTTATATTAAACATTTGACACAAACCAGAATCCCATGAATCGAACATCATGCAGAAACAGCATTAGAGTCAAAATAAGAAATATAAACCTAATATTTTGCATAACAAAGAAATATGCAAATTCATCATCTTCATAATCCATCACTATAACAACTTTTTAAAAAACCGTACCTTCTGGTGGTTGAACAAGTTTCCGATTATGTGGGGCCCCCATTTCCTTTTTCAATTGTGTCAAAATATCTTCCATCGTGTACTCTCTTTGCCAGTTTGCAAGTATCCCAAACTTTTTTGGATCCACCTGCCACATTAATTGGCCAAACATTATATTTGACCCAAACCCACCTCAAAAAATGTAATCTATGTTTTTAAAAAGTCAACGCTTGATTTTGTAAGAGGAAATTGGAAAAGTAATTGGTCAAAGATATTTGACCCGAACCCACCTCAAAAAATGTAATCTTTTAGGGGTTATGTTTGTTTTAAAAAAGTCAATGTTTGACTTTGTAAGAGGAAATTAGGGTAAATTTCTATAATTAATTACCACTCCGGTTTCGTGGTTGACACAAGTCATGTTGACCCGAGAATGGAAACGAACAGTTGGAGGCTTTTCAGGGTAATCTTTGTCACAAAATAACTTCAATTGATATATGCGGCCTTCGTGTACAGACTGAAACACCACAAAAAAAGTATTAAACATAATAAAAAGAAATATTAAACATAATAAAAAGAAATACTCCGTAATAAACTGATTACTTAAGTGAAAATGGTTGTCTTAAGAAAGTGAAATATTACATTTTATATGTGTATCCTTAACTTCTACTAGATTTGCAAAGAGAATTCCAACTTCCAAACAATCAAACATTAAAAGTTCCAATTAAAATTAACTTAAAAATAATAAATGGATTCTTACATTATGAGGACCAATGATGGTACCAGTCCATGATCGCATATAAATGTCATCACCATCATCCATTCCATAACTCACAGTTCCATCTCCAATACCTTTTTCTCCACGCTCAAGTTCTTCCAACAATCTGAAATTTCGAGGTACTGCAAACAAAATTCAGTTATATGAACAATCATCATCTTTTAATTTCCATTATAATGATTATGTGTGTGATTGTCGATCCTAACAAGTTGATGTAAACCTGTAACTACTTAATTCAAATGTATAAGCAATATACTTAGACCTTAGTACAACTCACATCATCATCATCATCATCATCATCAATGAAGATACACATGGACATGACAGATAATCTAATAGAAAACTGCATATGAAGTATGAACTTGTTTTTGCACACATATAGCATATTTAAGAAGTAACGATATATCAATAAAATGCATAGTGAATCACAATTACAAGATGTCATGATATTGCAAGCATTTTAGCAGTAATCATGGTATGTTTGAAATGAAAATTCGTTCAAAACAGTCAATCACTCAAATTTGACCTTTTCAGCTTCCAATGAGCTGATTCCAATCATCAAATAGTTCAACTAGCCTCTAAAGTAAACATCCATGATCCATCAAATATTATCAAATCTAAACGATAATCATATGATATTAATTTAAATATATCACAATCCAACCCTAATCGAGGCTAAGCTGCTAGAAAATAAAATATACATTAGAGATCAACTACCAAAACCTAATCCACGAACAGATTTAATCATAAACCCTACCAAGCAACAAAAGTCCCCAAAAAATAAAATCAAACTCGAAACATGCAAATAGCTTAATGAATTTGACCTAGCGTAGCTATAGTTCAATATTGCATCATCTGTTCCTTGGAAGCAATCAATTACGCAAACTAATTACACAAATTGACAATTTGTATGTTAGAAAATTGAAAATTTGATGAATGATGAGCAGATTTGACGATAGTAAACATCTTTTGAGAAACTTACCAACAACACTGGATCCACCTGAGCCAAGCGTCATGAGTTGAGTAACCAAAATGGTTGATTACGATTATGATTATGAAAAGCAAAGATCGATCGATCGATTTGATCGACGAGGTGGAGAGATGAACGCAGAATCTAAACAAGGGCAAAGGGGTGGAGAACGGATAAAGAGGGAAAGAAATATATTAGAATGGATTAACACAATTATAAATTGTTTTATTGTTTTTGTTTTACATTAATGTAAATTTACATGTGCTTAATATTTTGATATTTTAGCTATATAAACTATTTAAAGTTGCGTTCTTCATTATGAAAAATGTTATATTCATAAATTAATCCATGGTCTTCATAGGCACTCTTAGTTTAATTAATTAGTTGCATAATTTTGGTGTTGAAGAACTGTCATTTGATTCAGTAATTACTTTGTTTAGATAAAACCAAACGGAAAATATAACTACATGAACACTTTTTTCTTCAATTTGAACCTTTTCTTTTGTGAAAAGTATTTCTTAGTTTCTAATATAAAAGATATGCAGATAAATATCATCATCATCATTAAATATCTGTGAAACATATTAGGTATTAGTTATGATCCTCACCTAAGCATAGTGTAACAATTATCAAATTTATATATGCCTTTAAAGATTTCATGATGTAGCATTGATATACATGTGTCCATTTCTATAACTTGTAGGATTATACAAGAAATTTAATATAAAACAAACACACATCATCCTAATATCTATAAGAGGGATACTTAGTGTGTAACTGTTATGTACTTAAGCATAGATGTGGAGCCACCTATAATTACATATTTTTGGGACCACCTATAATTACATATTTTTGGTTAAAAAACTCAAGAGAGTTATTTTTTACGAAATTCTTATTACTTTCCCCTGATATTAGAACACTTACACAATAAAAAAAAACTAAATACATACACATACTCATGCGTTCAATACAAGCACTATTTCAAGAGCATTAAGTTTGAAACACAATTCCAACAAAAAACATAATTAAGATTAAGATAAGTGGTGAGTTTTAGATGGCTTTGATACACTAATGTGTTTATGTGATGAGCAATGAGTTATAAGTTTTTTATAACCAAAATTATATAGTTTTAGATAGTTTCACACCTAAGTTTAGGATTCTGACAGTCATACACTCATTTCTCCATATTTATAATGTATAAATAGTTTTTGTATATAAATATTTTTTTGTTGAGTATTTTGATAGCTTAAACATACATTAAAGAGTACCCTTAAACTTGTGGAATTGATACCTTAAACATACATTAAGTGTTCTATTACTTTTATACGAGGTCTAGCTCAGTTGGATTGATGTATGAATTTTACTCTCATATGAGTCGTGAGGTCGGGAGTTCGATTCATGTAATACATCTCTTGTGGTGCTAAATATGGAAAAAAATTTCCTGGATTTCTCTGTGGGGGCTGGGTTTGCCCTGTATAGGAGCTCGAAACCGGGGTGCTCGCTGGAATATTGCGAGTAGGCTTCCGTTGTTATCATTTGCCGTTTCAAAAAAAAAAAATTGTTCTATTACTTTAAACTATTAAATGTTTAACATAATACTTTGAATTTGTGGAAAGGGTTTTTCTAACTAATGCCTAAGGGCATGAGATAAAGGCATTCAATGATGTTACAATTTCCATTTATGTTGAAAAATGCATTTAATAATTGGTAAAATTAGACTTCATTTAATGTAATTTTCATTATGATAGGAAAGATTATGTTCAATTAATACTTCTTACCTCATGCACTTAGGGCATGAGTTAGCCAAACCCTTGTGAAAATAATCAATTTACAAATCTGACTCATTAATTTGGTCGTGTTTCTGTACATGATTTAGTTCTCTTATAAGTTTCGATGAACTATCAAATATAAACTCAACTCAATACACTGAAATTAGAAGTATATGACGTGAGAATGAAAGACCAAATTAGTGAGACGGTGTAATAAATTGATCATTTTGGTAAGTACAAATAAATATTGCATATTTAGTACTAGAATAATTTTTAAAATAGTAAAGTTATATACTAACAAACACAAAAAGACGTTGATGGAAAACTTAAATTAAATATCAGTTTGAATGAAATTAAGAACAAACTAAATTGAAAATTTGAAAAAACAAATATTAAATAAGAAAAAAGAAATTGAAAAGCAAGGAAATTGGATTTTTTTGAATGGGGATGAAGTAGGGGTGTGTATTTCGGATTATTCGAAATTTCGGATATCCGAAAATCAGATATTTCGGATATCCGAAATTTCGGATAGTGAATTTTCGCTATTTGAATCCTAATCCGAAATTTCGGATATCCGAAATTTCGGATACAAATATCAGATTATTTGAAATATTCGAAAATCCGAAATTTCGCAATTCGTTGAATGATATTACCAGTAAATTAAGTCAATTAGCACAATTATTTCAATATTTATAAACTAAAAATAAGATTTTTAACTATATGGAACATGAAGCTATCATAAACATATTAATATAGACGAAATATATCGGTGTATTCTTGATATTAGATAATATTAAATTTTTACAAATAAAAAATGACAAAAAACCGGATATCGGATATCCGAAATATCCGAAAATTCGTAATATTAGTATTCGAATCCGAATCCGAAAATTCAGATATCCGAATTTCAGATATCCGAAATTTCGGATATCCGAAATTTCGGATAATTCCGGATCGGATTTCGGATTTTTTTCCGGATTTTCGGATATCGGATATATTTGCACACCCCTAGGATGAAGTATACAATGCTATAAGGTGATATGTGACAAAATTCATAATTTATCCAGTGCTTTATCATGTATTACTATGCATGTCTAGATAAATTTATAGATTACGATAATGTGTTTTGATAATGATAGTTTTTATGGCTGTTAATAACAATGTATAAGGATAGGTATTTTGATTTTTATTGGTGGAGGAGTTTAGATGTTACTAGAAAGAAATGATAATATTTGACAAATCAAATTAAAAGGAGATAAATCGTATATATTATTTATTGTTTTTAAAAGTTGTTATTATCAAAACTCTTTAATAATTATGTGATATAAAAGGATAAACATAGAAAAAGAATATTAAATACATTGAAGGGAAATTAAGTTCGTATTTATCAAAGTGACGTAATACCCTCAGTATTTCCAACTGTCTTCATTAATTCATTGCATTTATATTCATTTTAAATAGTCTTAAATAAAAAATATTCCACTTACATTTCTCATTGATTACTGCAATAAATAATTGTATAAATTTAAAAAAAATATAATGCTAAAAATCGAGTTTATGTTATTAAAGCTCTCAAATTTCAGAACATGCTGTGTAATTTTCGTAAATTCTAAAACTAAATAACCTACATGCAACAGTTTTGAAATCTTGTTATTATTTGGTGACAATTCTTTTTAATTTTACCTAAAATAATAAGTAACTTTAACAATGAAAAATCAATTAATAGTAACCAGATTTTATAACTGGTCCATATACGTTGCTCAATTGTAAAACGTGCATAACAATAGGACAATTTTGAAACTTGAACAGTTTCTATGACGAAAAAAGTTCGAATGACTTTAGTGAAACAATATTATAACTTGGTTGATAATGATTTTTTTTGGAACGGCAATGGAATATTGCGAGAATACTGCTCGCAATATTCCAGCGAGAACTCCAGGTTCGAGTCATTTACAAAGCAAACACAGCTCCCATATGAATCTCCAGGGAAAAATCCTTCATATTTGGCATCACGATGTGTTTACAGGATTCGAATTTCATATCTCACGCTTCATATGAGAGTAAAACCATGTATCAATCCAGCTGAGCTCCTTTAAAATTTCATACACCGCTACACATGCAACTGTTAAGACGGAAAAAAATGTTGTAAATTCGATACAAAAGGCTTTCGCGGCGGATTGCATCAAATAGGCCGTCAAAAAGGGCTCGTTGCAAATATATTTGAGACGGCGACTTACTTTTAGTGACAAAAACAGCCATCGCAAATCGATTGATAAAATACTTTCTAAATCTTACAAGAAATAAGGAAACCCCCACCATTTATCGGTTTTGCCAGGATTTACAACATATATTTTGCACCGGAATTCCCTTTGATAGCATTAGCTCTGGATTTGCTTCAGAATTGTTTGTGTCGGATTCGCGATGAACTTCGCTTACGATGGATTTGCGACGGACTTTGCAACTACTTTTAGGTGTAGCATTTTGTCACAAATCCGTAGCATAAAACGTAACAACATATTTCTTAATTTTCCGTTTTTCGTAATTATTGGTTTTAAAACAGATTTGCTACATAATTTGTGTTCGTTGCAAACATCGTCGCAAATCCGACGTATTCCGTCCTCAAAAAATGAGGTCAAAAGGTTGACTTTATTCTTCGATATTTCTATCATAATTATGTTGCAGTTTGCGACAAAATTTTTCCGTCTCAAAATCTGTCGTAATTGCCTCTGTCTGTACTAGTTATAATATTATCATGAAGAGTAATATTACATGTACAATACAATAATAAATATATGTAAAACCATGTCTTAATACATGTCTTCCATGTATGCTTCTATTTCTATCATCAATATATGTAGAGAACCATAAAAGATTTAAGTGAAGAAACCAGTTTATGAAAGTTATTAGAGGGAAAAGTGAGTGATGCAGCTGAAATTAATAAAATCTGACGTCATCAAATCAAGATCGACTCAAATTGCTAGAATAATAGTTACTAACAGGGTTAAATTAAAAAAGAATTGATGTCATAATAATTTGTTTTATTAAACAGAAAAATAAAAATTAATTTTAAAACAATTCCTTTTGCTAATATATGAAAAGGAAGCTTGTTGGAGTAATGTTTTTTTCTAGACAAGTAAAAATTTTCTCCAAATTTTGAAGTGCCGTATCAATCCTAAGTTATATGTCCGTTTCTTTTTCTTTTGGGCCCTTTAATCCGTCCATTTTTCAGTATTTCGATCATTAGGCTTAAGTTGATTTAAGTGTGCTAACACACCCATATACATGCTATTTTTTGAAAATGAATTCTTAAATTTTGTATATAGGTATCAATCCTGGTAGCCCATGCCTTGGATCAGCCTCTGTATATAGGTACAAATAGTTTGCATGTGCACATGAACGCAACTAGTGTCTTTACTTGAATACATGTACATTCCTATAGTTAATATAGGAAGAAAAAAATGTTGTACCTTTTTTCTCTTTTCGTGTGGTTAAATATTTGGGTAGATGTTTCGTATATTGGTCAAAGTCAAAGGTTTGACAGTCTGTTTGTCAAACATCGGTAATACTTGACCGTGACATCCTAACAATAGATAGTCACTAACATAGTAATAGTAGCTACAAAATTGATAACTATATAATAACAACATAAACAAAAAAATTATTTTTTGATCTAGGGTAACATAACATTAAGAGCAAATGGTGAAGGTAATCCTAGGCTAAAGTTATCCAAACTTATTTAATCATCATGTGGTGTATGTTAAGGCTATGCCAAGATCTCTCGGTCAAAGTTTTAACCGAATGTTAAAGGAATTATTATTATTTTATATATTTTTTAAAAAATTGTTTAGGGTATTCTTTGTGGGTTTGAAAAAAATGTTAAATGGATATTATACAAGAAAGGGTAATGTTTAACATGTTATCACACTTTGTGCTCTAACAATACTATCTAATAATACTATCTAGTTCTGTCAACTGAAATATATGCAGAAAGTAAGACTCTAACAATACTATCTAATAATACTATTTAGTTCTGTCAACTGAAATGTATGCAGAAAGTAAGACGTAAACAATTATATTTCTACTTATGGTAGATACATTGTTTCCTAACACATATTCGGCTGTGAGTGTATAAAACTAGTTATGCACATTATTATACACTTTCTTTGCCACATTAACTTAAAAGTTGCTTAGTTTATGATATATTCTACATGAAAAAAACATGTTGGAATATGTAGCATATATTAAATTGACGTTTTGTTTAAAATTAAAGGGAACTTCTAATACGTTTCTAAGACGCATATCATAGTCATCTAAATGTCTTTTGTGCCCCTGCACTTAATTCATCAAAAATCTTTATTTTCATTTACGATAAGGATAAAATCGGTATAAAATAAAATTATTAATTACCCATAAATATCATTTACTCTAAATAAAAAAATTGGTTTATTAAGTATTTATTATCGTATGCCCATAGGACATGCATTAGCAAAATCCAAATTAAAGTTATTGGGTTAAGTAGATACCATAAATTTAGCTGCATGGTTATAATAAATAACTAGATTATTTCAACAGGACTTTAATACCACTTTAAGATCGAAGAATCAAATTTTAAGTTCTTAACTAATGTTTATGTTTAACTTGTAGTTAATGTAACAAAAATTGTCGTAAACAATCTTTAAACATGTTTTATAAGGCAAATTCGGGGCAAGATGACCCGTTTACACAGAATCACCAATACGCCCTTCATATGTACAATTCACTTTTAAACATTTTTTTTTCTTTCCAAAAAGGGTATTTTAATATCCACTAATAACATGCTCTTACAGGATGCATAGGTTTATTCTGAAAATACACACAACTTAACAATTACCTTGACTGTTTCCGATTCTTTCTCTAATCATATGGTAAATATTTAAATTATACTTATAAAAGAAGCAAAATGGGATATTATAATTTAAAATCCACTCATTTAAAATAATTAGTCAGCAATTCAGCATGAAGTACTCTAGGTAACAACATTAGGCATTAAAATAAACATAATTTGATACTAATTTCTAAAATACTTTAAACCTCTTCCATTCTAACACTTTTTTGTTTTCATGACATTGTCATCGACAACATCAAGTAATTCAGTGCTCTTGCATTTAGGGCACTGGGGGTAGTCCTCGGCAAGCATAATATACATAAGGCACCGAGGACAACCAACCAGCATCATAGATGTGGCCTCTGGGCTCGTTGAGCATCGGAGGCCCGTCTGATCATGTTCTGATGAAAGACACGAGTTTGCAGGAGACGTAGTTATTGACCGATTTGGCGATTCGTTTATTGGCACTCGATGGCCTCTTGGCGACGAAAGATGCAACTTCAAGTCGAGTTTTGGACCTCCGTCACCATTTCTTCGGCTCATAGCTTCTGATTTTGAAGTTTTGGATGCTTCTTGTGCAAGCCAATCTCATGAAAAACAAAACATAAAAGAAATTAGTCAAACTTGATCAAGATTATATAAACATGCGGTTTGATCATAATTAAGATGATGTTAAACAACATGATTGATCATACAATATATGCTTACCTTCGGGATAGCGACACCTGTTAAAAGAGGGAGGGAGAGAGAGAGAGAGAGAGAGAGAGAGAGAGAGAGAGAGAGAGAGAGATGTGGTTGTTCGTTTGGAGACTCAAAGACCATTTATATAGGAACTCATTATATATCTATACTATATTTCAGTTCATTAATATCCCTAAATTAATTCCAAATTTTACATTTAAACTTTTTCTAATTTAAATATCATTCTTAAAATTCATAATATTTGGATGATTAATATATAAATAATACAGAAATAGTAATTCAGACTTTCTCTCACATTTGTTCGATTAAGAGGAGGAATATGCTCAATTTTTTATTCAGGCACCGATTAAAAGGGCTTACCAAATGCTATGAATATGCCCGATTAAGAGCATGGTTTTTAATGGAATCATTAAAAGGTTTACCAAACAATACATAACCTACTACATACTATACATATTTACGTTTTTTAAAGGCCAAAATATGTACTTCCCGCTAATTAAAGAGACCAAAAGAATGTACAATACTCACCTATGGCAAAAGAAAGAAAAAACAAAGCAAACGGAACACCGAAAAACAAAACTAAATAAGATTAACTCGGGTTGTTAATTAATCCAATTGTTCCAATTGCAATGATCCCGATCAGTGCTCTAAGTTCCAACCAATTATGTATATACTTACTTTCTCACAATGTCGATCTTATTACATTGGATTATGCCTTTTCTGAGGATTCGATCAATACGATAGTTTGTTTAATAGTGTACCATACTCTAAAATATTCATATTTTGTAATATATAATACAACTTTAATAGCTTAGGAAACAACAAAAATATTAATAACTCTAAGCCTATAACACATAAATGGGTATTGAATATATAGTTATTTAAAATTTAATGAACGGTGTGGTTTAACTTGATTTGTTGGAAATTTGGTTTAGATTTAATAGCATTTAACGTACTCCTTAGGTATTATACATTATTATTAACACGCATACTTAATTGCATATATAATTGCATGCATTACATGACAGCCTTGCCATGAGCTCATCCATTCAATGTATAGTATACTTTTTTCATAAAATGAATGCTACAAAACATGGTGTTCGATGTCTCCATATGCTAGTCAATATGGTCGATCTTTGCCGAGCAATTTATCGGTCTAGGTGGAGATTAGGCGGGGGTCTAGGCGGATTGAAGTTTTCTGTATGTAAAATATTATAAAGTTTGAAATTATATGTAAAAGTTCACATATACAATACTCTAAAGTTCAAATCAACGACGCTTAAATACAACTTCAACAAAAAAATAATTTTAGTTAAAATGTATGACTTTTTTTACTGATTTTGACCACCTGATCCGATTTTGACCACCTAGCCCCAATTTGACCGTTGTGATCCCCTAACCCAATTTTGACTGTCGTGGCCACCATTGACCGTCGTTCAACCACTCAGTGCCTAAAATGTTTGATTTTGGGTTAAACGTGGCCAGAAGTTCATGTTGGATGCCTAGGCACCGATTAACCGACCAATTTGACTTCTATAACAATGTTACAAAGGGCCTTTGGCTTTGTGGGATGTATATGATCCTTTAGCCTAAATGTTGTGAGCTCAAATCTCACTGAAAATATGTAAGATGTATATAATAAGAATTTAGAGATGAATAAAAAGAATTTATCCTTGAAAGTCAAATCTCACTGGTATTCGGTGTTTAGCCATAAGAATTTCAAGATTATTAAGCTAATAAGCTAATACGTCATTTTAATAAGCTTTTCCAAACATGCCATAAGAATCAACATAATTCTAAAATTAGTGATGTATAAATCACATTCCAATTAAAAAAAATGCAATGATTCGATAGATCTTTGAACCGTGTCATAGAAATCTTTGTAGTGTTGATTTGCACGTTTAATTCATATCTGTAAATTTACTTAAAGTTTGGAAGTCGTTGACATTTATAATTGTCCATAAATGATTATAAACTTAGATGGTTAAGTTTGAACAGGATGTTGAATGGATTTTTCAATACATTGTATCTGAGATTTTTCAAACATCCGATTGTGGTCATTATTTATTCATGCAAAATAAATTTATCAATTTAGTTCGTGGTTTAGAACGAGAGACATGCTATTAAAGAGAGATATTTGGGTGTGCTTTCTTTTGGCAAACTTATCCTACTTTGTGTCATATTATTGATTTCATATATATTCAGATATTTTGAAAGGTTAGGTCATGTACATCACGAGTAAAACTTAGTTATGCTGAGGGGAGCTGCGAGTCTCCATGTTATTTCATCCAACGAGAATTAACACCATGTAGACGTTGATACACACGCACGTAAGTATTTTTTTTGTCGTTTTAAATATGTTTTTCAGTATTTCTTGAAAATAACATTGAGAAAAAAAGTGGTGAAGGGTAGAATTGGTAGGACAAGGTAGAAATAACCATTCTTATACAAAGAATTGAGGGGTGGTGGAAATGTCATGAATTCATATGTGACTTGATTCATGAAACTTAAATTAATCTCTCAACCTCCTCACATTTAAGATTCAAATGCATTTAAACACACATTAAGGGATCCATTGTTTAAGTGCCAACCAAACTCCACCCAAAAGGACCTTTCAGGAATTCAATCCCTCTCTGGCTTTGCTATTATGAACTCATTCAAGTGCCTCCTGCCCATTACTCTTTTATGTACTACCTTCTTTATTTTTCTCTTAGATAAAAGTAAATTTTGAGGTATTACTATTATCTTATATAATAAGTTTTTATCTATTTACTTGAAATTAACAGCATATTTGGGAAAGCTTATTAAGAGTGCTTATTAGCTTAATAAGCTTGAATTTTCAAGCTTATTTAGACTTATTAAACTAATAAGTCCCCTTAATAAGTTTTCACAAACATGCCCTAAGTGGAACTATTGGTGACGAACTAGTAGTAAGGGAGTCTAAAATGATATTCTAGAGATCAAGAGTTCGATATTTTCCCCAAGTAAGCATTTACTTGATGGTCAGGGAAAGATTCAAATGCAGCTATGGCAACGGATATGTCTTGTACATTTCGAATAAAGTCTAATACCCTGAAGGGAACCGTTATAAAATGGAACACCCTTTAAATACTTAGAAATTTAATGGAGTTGGATTATGTGTATCTGAAATGGGTAATATATTAGAAATCAGATAAATATGAAATGGGTTAAAACTGATTTAAAATGTTTTCTGATGTTTAAAACCTCATAATTTTTTCAAAAAGTAAGACTATTTGTCTAATAATATACTACCTCTATATCACAATAAATAATACACTTTAAAATTTACCTTATTTGTAAAAGAAGTGTGACTCGTCAATTACTAACTATTCACTTTAATATAGTGAAATGATCATTTTACACTTACTTTTACTTTTAAATCTCATTGACACTGCTTTGTTCAAAAAGAGAGAAATTCATCATCGACTAATTATTCTATTTTAATTCATCTTAAACCTCATTATAATCTTTTACCTTAAAAACTTTAAAACTTACAATATATCACTTATTATAACAAGGAGTTAGTATTTTTTTTATTTTCATATTTGATTGACTAGTGATAACAAAGATTAAAAAAATGCATAGAGAGAGTGTTAACATGTCTTTTATGTGTATTTAGAAGTACATGTTTGACCAAAACTTGTCTGGATGGGCAGATGGCCCTTGATACATCATCAAATAAGAAGAAAAACAAACACACATATTCCTATAAACATAAGTGTTAAACTTTCACCACTATCATATCAGCGTTATCTTAGTTTTCCTCTCTACAACCACATACGTGACCAAATACTCCGTACATGTCAGATGGAGGTCATGTACTCGAGGGGAGCGTGCCGGGGTAGGAGGGACACAAGGGTACGGTTGCCCATTACACTCGGTGTTAATAGTCACATAACGTGGATAAATCCAATCGAGTACAATCTTCTCTATATTTTCGTGCATAGTTCTAGACCAAATTTATAATAAAATGACTAAACATGAAAAAAAATATAAGGTAAAAAACCAGATATATTTGATTGAATTATTGTATCATGTATTCATGTATTCATGTGTTGTGTTATGATGTGATGTCTTGTTTTGACCAAGATGTTCTTCCATAAGGTATGTCTTTATGTGGAAGTAAAAGCCTATGGTTGAAATTAAAGCAAAAACCTGAACTCTGTCTATCTATACATACATCTTACATCTCTTTATAACTGACACTACATATACTTACACTACACTGTAACTATAACTCCCCTTGATCTATCCAAACAACAAAATTAGGGTTAGGTTTTCCCTACTCTAGTAATAAAGTACCAATTTGCCATCAATTTTCATCAACCTCATTTTTCACTTCCATAAATTCATCATCACTTATTAGTATGAACACACAGTGCTAAATCTTAGTGGATCGTAATAAATAACATTTGCTACTGAAGTTGGGTGTGCATCGCATCGCATATTTATAATAGTAATAACGACGTAAACATTTGATTTTGACGTTACAAAAAACCGATCAAATCGCACTTTAAATTTCCGAGGATCGGTGTTTATAAGAACAAAAGTACATGTAATGTCAAAGAATTTGTTGGTTGATTTGCTTTAAATTGAAAGTGTGGTATTAAATTTTAAAGTACATAAGAACAAGAAGTTAGAGGTATTCATTAAATGATCCTTAATTAGTGTGCAATATAGATACAATAAGTGATGTGTTAGTGATCATGATAGATATATAAATAAATAACGATAGTAACGTGTTACCAACTTTGATTAATACGACTCGAAAAACAATATTAGTAACGTGTTACTAACGAGAGATGTTTCAAGTAGTTTACAAACTTTATAATACACACGATCGGTAGCTATTAATATTCATGCATTGTTAAGATTACAACATATAAGCATAACTAAGGGTCGGGTCACTGTAATTTTAGTGACTAACCTGTTTTAGAAGTACATGTTTATCAAACCGCAAAACGGATGAAAATTCCTCCATTAGTACCTGTTTAGGCACAAAAATCAGAAAGTTTAAAATTAGAATAATCAGCTGAAAAATGCAACAAAAATTCCCAAATTTCGACCACTTCATGCACATGTGTGTCATTACGTGGCCATATCAAACTAGGCATGTGCAAACTGGACCAAGAACTGACCGGAACCACTGAACCGAGCTATACCGGTCCGGTTCTCGGTTCCAATTCTCATGCAAAATCGGTTCTTGGTCCGGTTCGGTGGGTCCAAAACCTAAAAAATCCGGTTTTTGGTTCCGAGCGGTTCGGTTCCGTTATTGGACCGTACACATGCCTATATCAAACAATATATTGTAATTAAATATTGATGTTAATAATAATCAGAAAGATCACAACTTTTGATTGGATATGATAAAATTTGAGTCCAAAATAAAAGGGCCTAATTTCCTATTCAAGTAATCCATTTCGTAACATTGTTGGACCAATTACAAGATAAAGGCCCAAATGCAAAAAGGAATGATTCAGAATGCAAAAAGGAATGATTAAAAATTATTTAATTAAATCCATTTGGGGTGAATAACAAATTAAAATGGCGTTACAAGCCCAAGGGATATTGTATGTTGCACATTTTGGGCTAAAAAACCAAGTGGAAGACCTAATCAGAAAAAATATATATATATCAAAGTATCAAACACTAACATCTTGGCATCTCCAGTAGATACAGTAAGGGAAACTTAGGGGGCGTTTGGTTCAACGCAATCTTCCGTAATGTAATTGAATTCGGTTGGAATTGGATTCGGTTAGAATTGAATTCGGTTGGAATTGGATTCGGTTGGAATTGGATTCGACAGTTACGTGTTTGGTTATAAATTTTTTAGCTGTAATTCATATCCGCATTTTTTTTTATAACTTTTTTAGATTCTTTTTGTAAATTTTATTATTTATTATATTTAAATTATTTATTATTTTTAAATTTTTAACTTTTTTTAAATAATATTTAAATTGTTTTTAAGAAAATTGAATTTTTTTTTTAAAAAAATGTACTTTTTTTTAATTTTTAATTATTTTATATAATTTTTAAATATTATAAATTTTTTTTTAACATTTTTGAACGATTTAAAATTTGAAGCATAGAAAATATTCAAATTTGTTAGTTCACTAAAGGACCGTAATTGAATTCATAGGGTTTTGGGACGGATTTCAATTACAACGAATATCGTAATTCGAAATTACGTCATAATTGAATTACGAAAAAAAAATCATCCAAACGTCCCTCCGTAATGTAATTGAATTACAATTATGGAGGATTACGGTGAATTACAATTACGGAGGATTAGGGTTTGTAAATTGTAATTAAGTAAAGAGAAAATATTACTTACAGAAAGAAAGCAATCTTTATTACTCCATAATTTGTTGATGATTTAATTCATTTAGTAATTCATTCAAAGATCCTGTAGTGTCGTTCACAAGCTCATCTTTTCCCTTGCACACCACCAACTGTTCTTGAAGACTTTGCACAAGTGATTTTAGTTTCTGAATTTGCTTCTCTTGTGATAAGATAATCTGCAATTAAAAGATAACGAATAAGTAGTTAAGATACTTAAATTATCATAAAAATGGCCGCTTTTTAGACAATTAAGTGATTTAACACTCATGATTAGCTGCAACGTCTTATAAATGTGTTATAGATAGCTACTAAATGATGAGAACCTTAATCTTACCAAATTTTAGAATCAAGGATAACTAACAATGTACTCTTAACCATGAAATGTACTTCCAAGATTCAATGGCAGTCATGAGTCACCAAAAGTTATAATTTCCCATAAGTTACATAAGTAGTTAATAACTTAATACATAATGTATTTATCTCTATTATAGATAACACAACAAATTGTCAGAATTCAAGAAGATTAGAGAACAAATATGAGGACTTACCTTCTCTTTAACAGATTCTTCCCTTTCTAATAAATATTGTTGCTTTTGAGAAAGAGCCACTGGTCTTGCTTCAACTTCATTTACAATATTTTGGTTCCAATCAAACTGAGAAGTGAACACCAAAAACAATAGCAATGAAACCAACAAAATCGGCCTCGACATTAGCAAATTATCAACTCTCTATTCACCCTGTTCAAAAGAAAGATTCATGGTACCTAAATAAATTAGAAAAATCCAAAACTTCAAACCAATTAATTCATGGTAAACCTAGAAATTATATCTAACTTGAATTATAGAAATCAAAATTATGCATCTAATCCGTACAATTAGAACCCCTAGAAAACACTTAAACATCATATTCATACAATTTGATAAGTTCATAGTAGGTAGCTCATAGCTGAATCAAACCAACATAATAATTGATTGGACGTGTGCTGAACATCAATTCATGGAGAAAAACCTATTATTCGATTGAATACAATTCAACTACGACATATTGTAAGGAAAAGTGTGCGATGGTGATTTGCAAAGTCATATCGTCTCAATTAGAAGCCCTAGGAAACACATAAGATCATATTCATACAATTTCCTTAATTATTTGTAAATAACTTAATTAAACCAACGCAATTAATGATTGGAAGTGAGCTGAGCATCAATTCATAGGGGTATGCATAAAATGCGATTAATACAGTTCAAATTACACAGTGAAAGAGGAATTACCTTCGAAGAACGATGAATGTGTGCTTAAGAAGACGGAAAACTGTGTGGATCGAAGAAAAAAAGCTATGGTGATATGAAAATTGAAATCCTTGTGAAATATTTGGGCTTGATTTTGCTAACTGCCAACAACTAACGTGTGTGTTTGCTCCGAGACTACAAAGGGGACGACTTCTGGTACCATTTCAGAAGAACCATATGAACCAATCATTATTTTATATATTTGGTCCTTAACTTTTTAATTTAACATAATCACCCCTTTTGTTATGGTTAATGTTCCCAAGCTTTAGACTATTCATAGTGGGCTAATGCCTAATTGTGACCAAATCTGGGTTTGATTACCATAATCACTCCTTCAAATTAATTTATTAATACATGTATAATTTATTATTCATAATGTATAAACAACCATTACATATGTACAAGCGATACCATCAATCCAACTATAATCACGTAATGGGGTACGTGATCGTGAGTTGGTCGCGCTCACCATTTTTCCTCCATTACGTTCAATCTTAGGCCACATACATCATTTATTTTTATACAATTTGTAACTAGTTTAGTGTTCTAAAGTCTAAACTAACTATTTTTTCATATAATCCTATCTCGTTCTTTCCAGATGTGATTTATCATTTTAATTTGTTACATATGCGTTGTAGGAATTTTATACCCCGTTACAATAGTTTAGGAATTTTAATTTGATTACATTGATTTATGACTAAACAATAAAATATTTGAGAAAAAGTACACCTCCGTACAATAGTTTAGTGAATCGCAAGCACACACATTAGCCTCTCTTTAGCCTCATCGCCAAAGTTAAAATTGCACATGGAGTTATAATTTCATTGTGGGGGTTCACAAATCAAATAGTACCATTTTAATCACTAGAATATAATCAATGTATTAAATTCGGGCAAGAGCTAAAAATATATAAGTTGATGGTTCATAATGAAAATGGCCACGTTTTTCAGGTGGATAATTTTTTGTCAGAGTAAAAAGTTATACGCAGCTAAAAGTACTACTTTCAATGCATAGAATACAGTTTTCACAGCACATTGTTTTTCTACAATTAGCACTTTTTGATCTGAAAAACGATATACTCATAAAACACCGGTTCGTAAGCCGATGAGCCAAGTTCCTTTGTATAACACCTTCCATAAACCACCAATCACCGACAAAATCAATCACCGGCGACTACGGGCCGGAGATATGGGGAACGCTCAGTCACCTTCCGCCGATCCTCGTTTCACTTCCGCCATCAGGTAATTTATTACTTAATACATGCATCTTTGTTCGTGTAAGTAACAACAGATTACCCATCGAAATCTTCTTCAATTTACAGAGCATTCTCTGAGAACGAGCTCGGCGACCTAAAATCTCTGTTCGCATCACTCGCCGCACAGTCTCAAAGCGACGGTAAATACGTCTCGATCTCCGTATTCAAGGTTCGCTAATTTCATCTGTGTTATTTGATTGCTTGTTTTCTGAAAAAAATATTTCAATTAAAAGTACGATTCGATTATGTTTTGCAAAGGCGTACACTGGAATTGAAGGTCCTCTTGGCGATAGACTGTATGATTTAGTTACTCAAAATCGAAAAGATCAAAAACTCACATTTGTGGACCTTGTAATTGCTAAGGTAAGTTAATTTTCAGTTACCGCCTTTATGATCGGAATCTTGTAATGATTCTGATCGGTTTTCAGGTCAATACCTGAGCTGGAAGCTTTCAATTAACCACAAATATTTTGATGAAACTGATAATCGCAATCCTGTATAACTTCAGCTTTTAGTGTATTTGGAGTAGGAATCTACATGTCATATTAACTTCACCTAAAGTGGTATTAGCCTCATAAACTACTAAATCAACTAAACAGTAGTAACTGACTAACTATAGTACTTTAGAATCTGAAAAAATTATAGCATTCAAAGTTTAGTTGCTCAAACTCACTTGTATTTACACATTGGTCTATAATACAGGGAACTTATGAAAAAGGAACTAGAAACGAGATTGACGAATTTTTATATCAATTATGTGATGTCGATGGTGATGGTAATTTAGTGAGGTAAGAGTATTCAAGTGTTACCATATTTTTACAAATATCTTAGTTTGTTCTAGAAATTTCTTACATTATTGCATCAACTAACAGGTCTGACTTGGAAGCTGTTATAAGTGAAATACTCGATAATATATCTTCTCAGAAAAATTCTGAATCTTCATCAGCAGTTAACATATTCCTTGATACTGCCAAATTTACAAAGGATAATGAAAAAAGTATGTCTTTTGAGGATTTCAGAAACTGGTGTCACCTTGTTCCATCTGCAAGGAAGTTTCTTGTAAGCTTATTAAAGCCATCTTCAGGTATATATTTTTCAATACTTCTCCAACAATAAAGATACAATTGTTATTTACTATTTTACCCCCCTGTAAAACAGGTTCTCAAGTTCCTCATTTGGTATACCAAGAAGACATTGATTCTAATAAACTGCTGTTAAATGAAGTATGTGCATGGCATATAAATGGAGCTATTTCACATCAAGAATTAGACGAATGGAAACTTTTGTATCATAGTGCACTTAACGGATTAAGTTTCAACACATTTTTGGGCAATATTTCGTGGGTAGCTTACTTCCTCATATTCATTTTCTTTTGGCATATGTTAGAGAATAGCACTATACTTTGCAGTGTGGTCCGTTTTGGTAATTATAATTTTCTTAACGGGCTATTTTGGTAATTACAACTTTTTTAACGATCTATTTTGGTAATCTAGTTATGACATGTCACTAGTTTTGTTGCTTGTGCCTTGTAAGGCATTTTCGGTGATATGACTTATTAAATAAACAACTTAATTGTATAATATGCCACATAGGTAAATGTTATCCAGTTATATATAATTTTATTAGAATTAAACATTGAGTGCAAATTTGGGCCTTCTAAAAACGTTATACTATATAATTTGATAACGTTTATCTGCTGAAGCATTATACAATTAAGTTTATGTAATAAGTTGTATTGTTGGAAATGTCATACAAGCAACAAAATTCGTGACTTGTTAACAAAATAACCAAAATATCTCATTAAAAAAGTTGTAATTACCAATATGAGCCAAAAGAACTTACAATTACCAAAATAGACCACAGTCCCACACCTCAAAGTATGATGCTATTCTATGACATTTGCCAAATTTTTGTCTTTTGCGTATGGATTTAAGCAATATTTTGCATGCGATTGATTAAGTTTTAATCCCAGTAATTTACTTATAATTTGGCAATTTTTGTGTTTAATATGATTTACAGAAATGCTGAAGGGCCAACTGTGTTGATTATTAGAGATAAAGAAGGCTACATATATGGAGGTTATGCTTCTCAGCCTTGGGAGAGACATGGTGATTTTTATGGGGATATGAAGTCTTTCTTATTTCAGTTATACCCGAATGCATCTATATACCGACCTACTGGTGCTAACAACAATATACAATGGGTACATTTATTCTTGTATGCATAAAATTAAAAGTTTTGTACAAAATTAATATCCAATTGGGTCATTAAAAGGTTGTGTCCCATTTGGGTCATTAAAACCTAAAAAACTAATGACATGGTGGTAACATGCTGAGGTGGCATGCAACACGTAATTTTTTTATGTTGCGTTTGAGTCAGATGACTTAGTGTCCTGTTTGGATCATTCAGTTAGCATGCTTACGGAATCTCAAATCTTGAGGCTGATTACGGCCCCTTTGATGAAAGTTAGCATGCTGAATGACCCAAACAGGACAACTAAAAAGTCATCAGGACAACTAAAAAGTCATCGTTTAGATACTCTTTTGGTTAGAAATTTAATGTTATATTAGGCGAAAACCTCAACATGTTCTTTGAAGTTATGATTGCAAAATGCTTTGAATTCTTTGTCAATATCTACAGTGTGCTGCAAACTTCAGTTCAGATAGCATCCCAAACGGCATTGGTTTTGGAGGGCGTATAAGTCATTTCAACTTATTTATTTCATCAAACTTTGACAATGGTCACACTTTCACTGGTGCCACCTTCAATAATCCCTGTTTGTCAAAAAACAACCATTTTTACCCCGAAGTAATAGAATGTTGGGGGGTTGTACCAAAAGGAGGTCAACCAGAAAAACAAGAGGGGATAAAAGGCACGGTTTTAGAAAGATTTAAGGAGGAACGTAATATGCTGAATCTTGTTGGCCTTGCAAATTCGAGCAATTGATTGTGTTCGACATAATGGATTCTGGACATTTTTATCGTTGAGAATGTGTGGTGAGTTGAAGATCTACTCGTGTGCTTGTTTTATGCGAATTAAAGAATTGGATCGAACGACTATAATAGTGTCTTTGTTGTGAGATAGGATAATTGTGGACTGGCACTCCACGATAGACTTTGTGATTGTCATACGGTGTTATTGTTGTGTGTGTCATATGTATATTTGTATCTAAATAAATAATATTCCGCTATTCTGCGCCTTTCCTTTTTGGTATGTTACAAAAATTTTGAGGTACTATAGGTTATAGGTTATTCAGTTATATGTTTAACTTTAAGGAGGTGATTTATATATCACATAAGTTACTCCACTCATCACAATATATAAAAGTTAAAGCAGGCAGTACAAACATACCAAAGTACAAGTTGTGGTGTCATAAAGATACAAAAAACTTATACAAACTAGGGGTGAGCAAATTTGGGCCAAAAAAATCAAAACGAACCGAAAGTCAACCGAATTGAAACCGGTAACATGTTATAGGTTCAATTTCAGTTCGTTGGTTTCAGTTCTATAGGGTTCAGTCTTGTCTTTGGATAATGAAGAACATTTCACCTAAAACACCGGGACCAAAACCGAACCAAAACTAATAACATGTTAACGATTCGATTTTGAAAATTCATCATTTTCGGTTCTATATGTATCGGTTCGGTTTTTGGACCGAAGTCACCCCTAATACAAACACTTCTCTGAGGCTACCGGTTAGCTTATGGTGTTACTGAAATACAATAAGTAGCTAAAAAGCTTATGGCTTAACAGCTTATTTTGGTTAAACAAGCTACTTCAAAGAAGCTACAATAAAGGTTAATGTCAGATAAATTGGCTACCTCCACCATGGCGGACGAAGGTCCCCTCATAACAGGAAACCGCAACCGAACCTTTTGCATTCGGTTGTCTATGCCATTAATGGAGGTCGGTGTGTAGTGGTGAGCATATTTTTTTGAGCGGCCATTGGTTCGAGCTTAGGTTCGAGCTTATATAGTGACATCCATAAGGGGCAATTTCTCTCGACCCTCCATCCATGGGGAAAAATCATTTTTTCATCTCCAAATTTTGCATCGAAAGTGAGCATAATAGAATTAAATTTAAGGTTTGTAATTTTAAGATTTAAATTTGGTCGGGTGTTTTGTGTGTTTGGTACTCTTGATCGCCATTACAGTTTGTCTAAACAATTTATACAAGATAAGCTAATTAAGCTTCTATGATAAACGGACCCAAACAATTAGATGCAAATGCACTGAAGAACACAATTCAAAATGAAAACAAAACTTGATTCGAAAAACAAAGTACATCAAAAGGTAAATCCCTGAATAACATACTGCATTGACTTTATCTCAACAACGAAAATTTAATAAATCTCAATACCTTCGTCCAGCTCCACCACCACGACCACCACCATATGCCCCAGGAATCGAAGTGGAAATCATTGGAGTATCCTCCTTGAGCACAATTCCGGGAAGCTCGCTCATACCTAGAGATGCAAGCAATTCGATTGTCTCCTTGTCAACCTCGATGCGATCGGTTTTAATGGCGGATTCATCAGGAACGAAATCCATACGACGTTCTCTCTCTTCCTCTTGTAGCTTGAGCGAGATGCCTCTCACCGGTCCTTTCTGGATGCGTTTCATCAGATGAGTTGAGAATCCTGCGATCTTGTTACGGAGTCGTTTTGATGGAATGATTGCAACTTCTTCTAGAATCTTCTTGTTTGTGTGGAAATCGAGTGTCATTTTCGAGTAGTAACGCTCGATTACTTGACGTGATGATTTCTTCACGGTTTTGGTACGAACACGTCCCATTTTTTCCGATGGAGAGACGGTGAACACGCGGCGGCGGGTTTAGAGGTTCTGCTCAGATTGAAGCGCAATCGAAATTAGGGTTATGTTGGTTGAACAAACATTATTATAGGCCTGTAATTTTGGGCTTTATGGGCTAAATTTTGTCCTTGTCAAGTCATTGAACAATATTAGGCTTCTTATTGGCGCCTAAGCCCTAATGTATAAATCTTGCCTTTAAATAGTGGGAAATGCTACTCATAAGTGGATATTGACTGCAGAAGTCCCCAAATAAAACCTGTAATTTTGGGCATTATTTAAGAAGTAAAAAAAACTTTAATTTATTATAAATTAACCATAAAAAAAACCGTTGACTGAATTTCATAACTATCTCAAAGTAGTTATGCTTCATGACTTGTACATTAGTATCGTTAACCATTGCGCTAAGGACAATGGTTAGCAAAACCCTAAAATAATAAATAGAGTGTTAAAATAAAACGGACCCGGATCTAAAATCGGATTAATCCTCTAATGAAGTTAGATTGAAATTTTTCAGATCGGTTTATAACTAAACCTTTTGAATAGGTCTGTGCACGGTCCAAGAACCGGGGCCGACCCGGACCGACCCGGTTAGGACCGAGAACCGAAATTCATGTTTTTTGTGGACCGAGGACCAGACCGAAAAGGCGCGGTTCGGTTCGGTTATTTTTCGGGTATTTTCGGTCCGGACCGATTTGGACCGTCCAGAACCGTATGCAATTTTTAGCTGTTTTTTTTGGGTATTTGGCTACTGTTTCGAGCAGGAAAATCGCTGTTTTTTTTTTGGTATTTTCGCTACTTGTAGAAGAATGACGATTGACAAACGAACGAGCAAACAAGTAGTAGAGCAGTGCGTACGAGGATTTCGATTTATCGAATGGAGGTTTGATCGAATGAGCAGATTCTGTACGTGTTATAGATTTTTCGATCGAGCGCTAAGTAAGAGAAAACCGACGGTCATTTAGGTTTGATCGAATGAGCATGCTCTAGATTACGTGATGTTATTTACGTTGCTGGGGTTATTTACGTTATGTTATTTATGTTGCTGGACTTGTTTACCTTGTTGGGGGTTTTGTTGCTGGGTTGAACACTCATCGGTCCTACTCGGGTATTTTCGGGTCCTTCGGTTTTTACCCGAAATGGACCGAATTTTTCGGTTCCCATAAATTCAGGACCGAGGACCGGACCGTTGGATGCGGTTCAGTCCAGTTCGGTTTGGTTCCCTCGGTCCCGGTCAGTCCTGGTCGGTTTCGATCCATTCTGCATAAACCTACTTTTGGTTCGAGTATCTATATGTAAATTAGTTTGATAAATCCTACCCTATATATGAGGCCTAAATTTGAAGAGGGTTTGACACCATGGCAATTCCAAGCATTCCTATTCGTCCATAATGCCACTTGGAATTCCCTGATTGGTCCACGTCATTTGCACTAATACAAACGAATCTGGTACGGCTTACGGTCTACATTCATATTCATATGCTCCATATACGGCAAACGAATCTGGTACGACTTACGGTCTACATTCATATGCTCCATATACGGCATCCTACATACAAGGAAACAAATAACTATTTAAAATATTGTACATACAAATAACTATTTAAAAGATCCTACATATAAGGAAACAAATAAATATTTAAAAGATCAATCAGCGAAGGAAACAAATAACTATATGTAACATTTATATGTAACATTTCTTCATTTACCGTTTTTTTGTACAAAATCATCATCACATCTATCGATTATTATGTCATTTAGAAGTATATAAAGTTTTTGGACATTTTTCAACATACTAAAATTTACAGCATACCCGCCCATCGGGCGGGTTTTGTAGCTAGTAACCAAATATGCGAATGTATCTACACATAATTTTTGATAAAAGATATAAATTTTAACTTAATTTTTAAATTCTTCGAAATGACTTGAAATATATATATTATTATGAAGTATTAATTAATACAAGGCAATCCGTATAATTATTTTGGACTACGCAATACTTATAACGTATTTTTAACAATTTTTACGGCGTATTTTTAACAATTAAAAAAATTCAACGTTTTCTTAGAATACATACTTTTGTATAAAAAAACATTAATATCAAAGACAATACCTGAATAATTAAATCTGCATGCACATATAAACATCATGTATTATATGTTTGTGTAGTTATATACTTATATCTATGCATATTGAGAAATATGTGCAATTTTTTAATATGAAATTTTAAAAATTTTAACTTAGTTTTTAAAATCCGTTAATAGTGTCTATGAATATACTACATATATTATTACGAAATATTAATATTCAAGTAAAATCGTAAAACTGGTTCGGAATACAATTTTCAAAGTTTTCTTATAATACACACTGTTATACGTAGATACATTAATATAAATGAAAATTCCTAAATAACTAAATAAGCATACATATATAAGCATGTGTTATGTGTTATACGTTACGTGTGGTTATATTTATTATACATGTCATGAAGTATGTGTACTTATTGAAAATAATCGGATATACACGCATACTTCTCAATAATCATTAAAATTTAGCTTAATATTTTAAAATAAGTCGAAAATAACTAGAAAAAAAAATATTATTATAAAATATTAGTTATTCAAGTCAATCCGTAAAATGATACATAATACTCAATTTTTGCAGCTTATTTTCAACTATTTTTATGACTTTTAACGTTTTCTTATAATACATATTTTTGTATGAATATGCATTAGTTTAAATGAAAAAACCTATATAATGACATAATTTAATAATTTTCAAACTCTTTTTAACGTGAAAGTAACTAACTAAAAACATAAATCTTCCAAAAACCCTTTCACACACCTATCATCGAAGCACACTTGCTTAACACTCTTCACCGGACATCGGGCCGGAAAATGGTGTTTTGGTCCTATCCACCGACGCGGAAGCAATTAGCCGGCAGCGCCATCGTCTTCATCACCGGCGCGTCACTCTTCGCCGCCGGTGCTTACCTGTCATTCGTTAACGTAGCACCTCAACAAGCTCGAGCCAAAGCTCGTTCCGATTACGTCAAATCCCGCCTCCGCAAGCTTCTTCAAGACGATTGATTTTAAATTTTACCTCTTTCTTATCAGTTTATTTAATTAGGTAATCGCATATTCTTTTCCCCAAATCAATTTGTAATTTATGCAAGTTTCATATTAGTTTACGAGTAATTGCTAAGGTTTTACTTGCTGCTATATATTAGGAGTGATCCAACTTGAAATTATCCAATTGCTTCGAGAATTTGTGTTCTTACTTGAGAACTATACGAACGAAACAATCGATTTGTATCATAAGTAGCTCACATTATTTGATAACTCTGTTATACTTTTACTTACTAGTATGAATTAGGGTTTAATAAATAAAAAACAAGTAATCTAACTTGAAATCATTCAATTGCTTTGAGATTTTGTGTTATTACTTGAGAAATGTGCTAATGAAACAATGAATTTAATCAGAAGAAGCAAATAATGGCCTTAAATTTAGAATTTAATCATTCATTCGCTTGATGACAAATTGGAACTCATTAGCAAAGAAGAAAGTATCACCATAGTCTTAAATTTTCTACCAAATCATATGTTTCATATACTTAATGCTGTTAATGAAGTATTTAATTGTAATCTAAAAGTAACAAGATTAAAGTCCTTCGATTTTTGTCACCACATAAGAACGTTTCTTGCGTAGGAAGTTTCGTTTTCTCTATATAATTACTTACCATTCTCTTCTTGTATTGATTTTATTGCAGATAGCAAATAATAATCTTAACTCTAGGTTTGATCATGCTTCATTGTCTAAGGCCATCACAAGCTGCAGCTGCTGAAAATATTCGTTCTCATCAACTACCATTACATGGTACTCTTTATAATAAAGTAATTAAGTTATAAACTTATAATTGTAATTGTTTAATTAACATGTTTGTTTGATTGTTAATGGAATGAAGGGAATTCAACTGATATCATAACTTCAAGATCAGGATCTCAACCTTCTTCAACACTCAGTCTAACAAACGAGTACACATCAGCATTACAAACGAGCTCCTACAGTGAGATACGGGTTTTCCTCGACATAGAAACGGGCCAACCCGGTGAAATCACACAAGAACAACTTTTAGCCCAAGTTCTCCGCCCGAACCGTGATCTCGTTGAAGAAATTCTCCAACGGGCCAAACCCGGTTTTGTAACCGATCTTCTATGGTCATTCTTCGACCATAGCGAAAATAAGGCCCGTTTATGCCTCGATTTGACCCATTCCATCAGACGGGCCCGCACCCTGATCAAACCGTTACAAGACCTCCTCCACATCCTCCCACTAGACTCAGAAACCGACTACCTTTCATCACCACAATGTAACCGAGCGTTTGACCTTTTGACCGAATACGAACGCCTCGAGAACCCGTTTCCAAAACCCGGGTCCCGCAATGTCCATGGAATGGGTCAATGTTTCTCCGACCTCAACGGTCAACTCGAGAGTCTTATAAAAAAGTCAAACTCGCGTATCCGTTTCCTCCACTGGGTCACCATCGGGTCCGCGGTTTTCCTAATCGGGTTAACCGTCAGTATCATAATAACGGGAATCCTAATCGCAAAACACGCGTTTATTTCTCTCGTTTCACTCACGTTTTTTCCCGTTTTTAACAAGATTGAAAACAAAGAGAAATACCTTCTTCAACAATTGGATGGTGCACAAAGGGGTACTTTTGTACTTCATGAAGATATAATTACAATCGAACGGCTTGTGAATCATTTGCATTCGGATATTGAAGTTAATAAACGTTTTATTGGTAGTGGTTTATGGAGAGGTAGAGATATGCATTCGATTATGGAGGTATCGAGACAGTTAAAAAGGAATAATATTTATTTTCAAAAGCAACTTACAGATCTTGAAGAGCACTTGTGTCTCAGTTTTGCTGCAATAAACCGTGCTAGGGCTCATCTTATTCAGTTAATTAAGCTTCATCAAGATGGTGGCTTGTAGACAGATTTGTTGGAATTCGTTTTGTTTGACAGTTGCAGATTATTTTGACATGAAGGTATTCTTTTAATCTTATTTTTCTGACAAATTTTACTTAAATTAGTGACGTGAAAACTAGATCAGCTGGCTCGCGAGCAAATATTGTCTTTTGTTTAACCAAATATCGTAATTGTGTTTTCGTATATGTACACATTGATCTATTTTGTTAAATTGCGTATGATAGTTTTCTCACACATTTTGTAATTGTTCTTTTCGGATATTTGTGTATATATATTAGGGTTGAAATATGAGATGAATAATTCAACATTAATAAATTTAGATAATTAGATAATCAATGCTTATAAAATGCTTATAAAATGTGATTATGATAAATAATATTTAGATTTTATTATGATATTTGAAATCATAATAATCAGATAATCATCTTTTGTCATGCAAATAATTCGTTTTTAAAACGTAACAAGCACATGTTTTTCCAAAACTCCATTTTGAATGCCCAAAACACAAATAATTAATTGTTTCGAACTTTTTCCGAAATACTCATTTTAGATTATTTACAAACGCAATAAACAGATAATCTACTCCAAATCGTAATCCGAAACACCCCGAGTACCATGCAAAACTCCATTTTCACTCTCCTAAAATACTAAAAAGTATACAACATACAAATTCAACTAAACGAAACTAAAACAAAATAATAAATTATATACCAGTCAATTTACAAACCAACATAAAGCATAATAAATACATCAACTCTGCATAAAAAGTTCATCATAACTAAGATGTTGAGATTAACTCCAACAAAATACTATTTCTATCAAAAAGGACGGTAGCATTAATCAAAAATTTATCTTCGATCAAGTCATTGCTGGTGAGCTTTCAATAACGCTTGATGGAACATATCGATGAATTGATTATCCTGAACACAAAACTCAAGAAGTTACAAATTTCAGACCTATATCAATAACTGCTATATGTACATATCCATTTTGTATAAATAATGTGTAAAAAATGATTAAAAAGTCTATAACACAATAATAATATGACTTAATGAATAAAGGGCCAATTTACCTGAGCAAGCATAAGAAGTGCATCACGAACTTTTTCCCTACTCAACGGGCCATAATTTTGTGACCCGAGCCCGGGGGTGAGATACGGGGGTGGGGTAGGTGGGGGAAACGGTTGGAGTAACGGGATACCATGATTACGTGGCGGTGGGTTCATAACCGAAACGGGCCCAGATGAAGAAACGGGCTGTGGTATCAGTGTAGATGCAGATGATGATGAAGAATTAAAAAATGAAAGCGGTTTAATAAGATTAGTTACACGGTGATTAGCATCAAGTGGGTCCCGGTTTTCATGAGGCAATCTGGGTGATGAAAATGAGGGGTTTTGAATTGGGTGGGTGTTAAGTGAGGGAGAAGATGCAACACGAGTGTGTAGAGGAATTGGTGTGGGTGTATGGTAAGGTTGCATGGAATTCACCGAATTGGAATTTGAATTATGATGACCTAAATTCATAGCCGTCTGCAGTAAATAGATATATAATTAATTAAATATATATAATTACTTTTGTAAATTATGATTACGGAAAATGCTTACACCAAAGAAGTTTGCAAATGAAGAATCTTCAGGGGAAGTAGTGAAAGCGGGCTCTAATGGGCCTTCAATTACAGCAGAGGTAGGTACAGCTTCAAGTTCCTCAAATTCACTACTCAAATAAAAATAAAATAAATAAAATAGAATATCTGAATATCGTATGATGAACATTGAACACGACAAAATAAGAAATAAACATACTGCACATAATATACTAGGATCAATATTTGATGATAACGCCCGTTTTTAATTCAAATCATGCAGTAATAGGTTGCAAGTGTTACTTTGATTTTTAATTTATTTATTGTTTTACCATTTTTATATGATTATAAAAAAAATCACCTTTTGTTAACTTTCGCCTTGGGTGGGACCTTTGAGTAAGCACCAAGTATCCTGAACAAAAAATAAAATTTGGATTAATAAAAAACATGTTTCTTGCATCTATTTATAAAAAATATACAGAACAAATTTCAGTATATTGTGAAAAATGACAAAAAGAAAAAGAAAAAAAAAGGTACCTTGTAAACAAATTTGCAACATCCTCACACTCACGAGGATTGTAGAACCAAATACCATTAACTTCTTGAGCAGCATTTCGATACAATAAATACGGGACTTGTAGTTCATACTCAAAATCCCCTAAAAGATCTTCAACAAGATTTTCTGTTGACAGTTATACATAAATCAGCCAAAATAAAATAAAATGTTTATCTGACAGCAGAATTCGATAATAATTAACTTAAGGGATTGTAAATTAGTGTCATTTAACAAGATAAAAAAACAACTTGCAAGATGAGTGAAAGAAAGCTTGCCTGTATTTCGCCGATTCATTACTATAAATTGAAACCTTGGTTGAGAGTTCCTGCAATAATATTAATATAATAATAAATATATTTGTTTAAACTTTAAACATATATGTGAGGATGTGTGCAATTCGTCAGTTTTTATTAAAAATTAAGCTGTCGAAACCTTGTTTTTTTTTTTTATTTTAAGAAAGAAATATGGCTATAAAAAACTTGTATAATCTCTTATAACCAGAGAAGTAATATATTATTATTATATATATTGAATCTTACCTTTTAACGACAAAGAGAGACCCTTCAACATCCTTGCGACTCTGAAAAAAGGAAGTAAACAACCAATAAAAATGTGATTTTTACTATTACTATGCTAAAAAATCTTTCTTATTCATTCCACATTATGTTAATAGAACTATTTATATGTAAGCAAGTTTCTCTCCATAGAGATCTGGCATGACTTATGAGGAACTTAAAACCTGAAGAAAATAGCTTAGTTACACCAATAATAATAGTATCTTCACAGGCGTGAAGCTCAAAAAGATATAATTTAAGTGTTTTCCCCAAAATAGTTCCTCTAAATCTGTCTATCAACTTCAATCATCCTAAATCATAAATCAATTCATCTCCACACCAACATACAATCAAATAACCAAACCAAAAATAAAAATAAAATCCACCGATTCACCAATCAACAAGTATGATTAGCTGCACTAAAAAAAACCCCTAATGACGATGTAAACATTCGTATCGCAACACAATAAACATAATCAGCCAAACACATCGATCGGTATACGAATCAATGCGTACGCAGAAGCTAAACGAATCAAAAGAAAAAGTGATAACGAATTCAAACCCATTGATTGAGGTCGACGTTGAATTCGTAAAAGGTAACATGAGCGGCGGTGATTAAGATCTCCTCAATGTAAGGATCCATTCTCTGAAGAACAGTAAGGTTGAGAATTTTTGTACTGTTTTGGTCCAGATTTGGCATCAATTTTCCGTTTTGAGACATCTTTAAATTTGATGAATTTGACCGAAATTAATCAAACGAAACCCTAAACCCAGGCGAGAGAGAGATGGGAGTTTCACTTTAATCTGATAAGAAAGTCGGTTATATATGTTTTTTGTTGGCGCTAAATAAACGAACAAAAAAACATTTTTTTTTCTCTTATTAATACTTTAGGTTTAGATTGTGCATCTATCTTAAAATTACTAATTTATCCCTTAAATATTGCACTTTCTATAAATAATTATATAGTTTTGATAAGGGTTTGGCTAACTCATGCCCTAAGAGCATGAGGTAAGAAGTCTTAATTGAACACATTATTTCCTGATATATCGAAAAATGCATTAAATGAAGTACAATTTTACCAATTATTAAATGCATTTGTCAATATAAATGGTAATTGTAACATCAATAAATGCTTTTATCTCATGCCCTTAGGGCATGAGTTAGAAAAACCCTTTTGATAATAACAAACTGGCAACTCTTAGATTTGTCAATGAAAATAAAAAAAAATTAAAATTTTAAAATTAAATAGATTTTATATATTATTCATATTTGTCTTCATGATTCAGTTTATTTTCTTTATACGTAGGGTTATTATTCATTAATAATCTAAACTTGAGAACCTCTACACTCCGACTCAATGAATATCTATACATGTCATTACCACCATATTAATTAACTGATTATTTTGATCTAATTTAATAAGGATGTATGAAATTTATCTTCTTCTTTTTTTAAGTATTATCTATTACCCAAACTGATAAATCCGTTGTTTATATAATAAAACTGATCTCTGATTTCTACACGTACCATCTAATCTTCATGAAATCAAAGGTAAGAATAAACGGCTTCGTGCCAACAGTTTCTCCAAAAACAACTTCAAGTCAACCAAAGTTTTGTAGCAAATATTTGAAACAAAAATTAGAACAAGGGCATCAACAAACACCTTTACAACCATATCAATTCACACTTCATATTATATAAACACAAATTGGGAAAATGGAACTAAACAAAAGCATGAAGAAAATTCAGGTTTTTAAAGAGAGAAAGCAGATAAGACGACTAAGAACATGAGAACGACAACGGTTAGGAATGACGCCACCACCGCGCCACTAATTTCTTGACAAAAATCGTTGAATTGCTGACAAATCGCGGGCCAGTTTGCGTCTGAGTTCCCGTTGTGAGCCAAGTAGACGATGGATGCAGCCCCACCAGCTGCCGATGTGGTTAAAGCAACCATAACCTACAATTGATGTCATATGAAAAATTTGATCAATAACACACTTTTTAATGTTTAAGAGATACCTCTTAACTGATTCCTAAGGGAATTTGATTAGGTGTTCATTTACCAAAAGCAACTTATGTTTTCCAACTAAAATGGTTTTACAAATATTAGAATATCTTTTAGTCATTTAATTTCTCATGACCTCACACTTTTTTTGTCCATTATTGTCTTTTGCTGGTGGGAAACAGTCTCTCTACTCTCGGATAGAGATCTAACTGTTTACACTCAACTCCTCCATATCCTGCTTTTGACGGGATTGAATATCATTGTTGTTGTGGTGGTTATATAAAGCGATAATGAATATACATATGTTAGTCTTGGTTAGTTTGATGCAATAAGAAATTTACCATACATGAGGCCCATAGAGTTAAAAATGGATAATGTAGAAAAGAGTTGTAAGAATAAAGTGACCATAATATTAAAAGTCGTCTTACAGTGTCGAGGACGAGGAGGAGGACTCTTGGGGCCACCAAATGAGGGCGGATAACGCAAACTATAGAGATAGGAATCGAGAGGGCTAGGTAGGCGGCGGTGATGGCGTTAGCGACCACAAAAAACCTATATTGATACATGTTAATATTGGAAGTTTTTGTTTAACTTTTATTTAACAAAAGTTACATAAGTTTGATTTTGACTTACGTAAAAACTGGTAAATCATCAAACTCGGCTTTGAATTGAAAGAACTGAGTGAAGAAAGGTAGGGTTTGTTCAGTGGAACCCATGGCTATCGCGGCTCCTAAAGCAGTCGCGATACCAGCTAGCCTCAGAACCACATCAAATATGGCTAACCCTCTTTTGTACCCTCCCTTTGGAGCCTTTGGAATCATTAGTTTGACAAAGCTTGAGGCTGGAGGTGCCGCCAAAAGTGGTGCCTTTCCCTTCCTTTCCTTGGGTGTCTCGGTAATGTTGACTGTGGTTGACTCGCTTTCCATTTTAGAGAGAGAAAGAGATCGAAGACGGGAATGTAAAGCGAGATCTAGAGAGAGAAAAGGAAGAAATTAGAGAGGTTGAAAGGTGGTGAGGAATATGGTGTAGGAAAGATGGTATAAATAGAAGATTAAAATGAATGAGGAGTTGGTTTAAACGATTAGCGAAGAAAATATAATGAAGTTGATGGAGGAATGGGGAGTTGTTGGTACATGTAGTTAGCATAATTTTGATTATTATTTTAACTATGTTTTCTAATAATTTCTAATACATTACTTATTTATAAAACTAGCAAATGTTATTAACTCTGATCAATTCGATTAGTGTGGAGTGATAACAAAAAAATTACTAATTCTAGCGAGTAACTTGACATAGTTACTTAACCACCTTTATTTTTATTATATATACTAAATGAATAATTTTATCAATTACGTACTTATAACTTAACGATGTATATTTAACACCTTTTTTATATAGGTATTAAATAATAAATAATTAGACGTTACCGTATTAATCGTTATTGATGATTTTGTTCGAACTAGGAAAAGGTAATATAGCTGATATGATTGTAAGTATATAAATATATGATTTATAAACAATTATCCAATAAACAATTTTTAAAATAACATATAAAGTTAGTCTAATATTTATGCTATTATAGATTAAATACGCATGCACAAAGAGAAAGTCAACTAAATGACTAAAAGCTCTGTTCCCAAATTCAGTCAACTAAACAACTAGATTTCCCTACTCCACTAGGATCTCAAAGTTGATACCGTGATACTTAACCAGCTAAACCCTTATATAGTGTCAGGGGCGTATCCGAGATTTCGAAGGCCCTGTGCGAATATAAGAAAATGGCCCCCTAAATACAAGATATATTAAAAAAAATTGGCTTTCTAATCTTTTTTCATGTTAACTTTTTAAGTTGACTTAAAATTTTAAGATTATAAATAGGATGTATATAAAAAATTGGGCCCCCTCCGAAATAGGAGCCCTGTGCGGCTGCACCTGTTGCACCTCCTCATAGACACCCATGCATAGTGTTTGATATGGGTGAATTAAAGAGGAAATGAAATCAACTATTATAATTTAATATAAAAAAATTGTTATATATTTGACAATGCAATGGTGAATTACATTAAATAGCCCATTACTTTAGAATCCATGTTTTCTATTCCATAGGCCACCTGTCTATTTTTTTTCATTTCATTCATAGGTATTTTTATTTTTCCAGTTATACCCCTTATTAGTTGGCAAAATACCTATAAAATCTCAAAGAAAAAACCTATTATAGCTACCAGCCGCACGTCACATAAACAAGCTGTGCATCAAAATTAATACCTCTCGCCACTTCATTCGATCAAAAAAACTTCGTGGTAAAAATCACAATTTTCTTTATATTCCTTCGACACAGATTATGATGATGTTTGGTTGGTAGTAGCTAAGTTGTACATCCTACAATACATTAACTATATAACAATTATGAGTCGGTGAACAGTTATGTTGCCATTCAATTATTTACAGCTCCTGCTTCACTAATATATGTTGTTCTTCTTTTTCCAGTTCAGTTATTACTTATTTACACCTTCACTTATTACTTATTTATTACACCTCCTGCTTTAATATATAAGGATTACTTATTTCCAATTCAGGTATAGCAAATTACTTATTTATTACACCTTCACTTATTACTTATTTCCAATTCAGGTATAGCAAATTACTTAAACTAAAACTACTCCTACGAAAACTTGCTAATTATTGTTCTTTTCCTCATACAAATACCGACAAAAAGACGACAAAGAAAGCCAAAAGCTCCATTACCATGCTACCATCAACCAAATAAGAAAACTAAACCTTATGGAACTGAAACACTTACTAACCTGAACAACTTTTTGAAATCATGTAAAAGTCTATACAGTCTTTTGATCCTCATGTAAAAATCAAACACTCTTTTGCTTCTCATGTAGTATAATGTACAAATCGAACACTCTTTTGCTTCTCATGTAGTATAATGTAAAAATCGAACACTCTTTTCAGTATAGTATAAAATAATCTTTTCGGTACCTCGCGGCAACGCGCGGGTACCACCAACTAGTTACATACATAAAGATTAAGTTTAATGATGATGGAAACTTATGTTGGTACTTGAAGATTATGGTATTCTTTATTTTCGTTTAAGATTATGGTTTTTGTGGGTTTCATATTTAGTATTATGGTTTTTGAGATTATGGTTATTTTCTATATTACAAGGATATTGTGGTTTTTTTAATATAATTTCATTCGTTTTTAATGTTTGTTTATATATATCAAATAAAATGCATGAATCATTTATTACATTCTACCATAACTATTCTATTACCTGGCTCATTTCATTACATTGTCCATTCCATTACATTCAGACCAACCAAACATTCTTATTCTTTAAAAAATCTAATGTTCACACATTAGGTGTGTACTCGGTCCAAAAATCGAACCAAATCATTCGGAACCAAATTAAACCGAGAACCAAGAAAACGCTTCTAATAAGTATAAGGACCGAACTAATGACGTCCTGGACCAGACCAAGAACTAGTCGGAACTGAATCAAGAACCGAGAGAGTTTATTTGTATTTTTTTGGTTTTGGACCACCAATTTTGCAAAAAATTAAAACCGAGAACCGTGGCCGTTAAAAGTCCAATTTGCACCAAACTAAACCAAATCAATTCATTTGTTTAAATATATCGTCTCTTGATAAAACTTCCAAACTTACCAATCATAACATTTTGATTAATTTGTTTCAAAACCCCGAAATTTTACTTAACATCCCCAAAAAACAGATCAACACAAGTAGTTCTCACAATACCCGCAAGGCCACAAAACAAAAACGGAACAAGAACCAAAAACAATCTTTCAACTTAGTAACCGCCCTTGAGATCATTAACAACATCGTGCGGAATAGGTGTTACAGTCTCTAGGGTTGTTCCTTTAACCATGAACCCTGGGTTGGGACCCAACGGTTGTCTTTTGGTGCTGATTAAGTGCTGAATGATTCAACGCTGTGAATGATTTAAGAGGTTTTGTATAAAACTTGTTGTGAATGTGAGAAATTTTTTTATAAGAATTCTGAATTCTTAATGATTCAGCATACGTTCTAAGAAATAATGATTCACCAGTTTTTTGCTGTTCTATTCAGCATATACTTCATTCAGAGGCGCTAAACAAACGCACTGAATGCTGAATGATTAAACATTCAGCGCTAAATGGTTCCATTAAACTGCAAACAAACACCACCTTAGCTTCGGTTTGGTTTTTAGTTGATCGTTCTTTTTAACCCTAAGTTTGACTTCTTCTTAGCATCTAGATGGCATCACGTGTTCCACACGCACGTGAATCCTTTTCTTGATGATCCTATTACCAACCTGTAATGAAGGAATATAAGATGTTTATGCGTTAAATACAAGCTTTTGTGAAAAAGCTTGAAACTTTATTATAAACATTAATTGAAATGAATAAATGATTGGCAAAAGTAATGAACTTGTCAAACGGTTTGGACAGGTAAATGGGTTGTATAATCAGGTTGAATTTCAGAAAAAGGTTAAATTGGCAAACAGATATCACAAAAAGACTAATTATCCGCTTCTAGTCAAATTCTCGCTATAAATGGCCACCACACAAACAAGTGTATAGATTTACAGCCATATCATATCATATTGCAGAATTTCAGAAAACAGAGGAACACCATCCACAACAGGGAATCAACAGTCAATATCAAAAGCAACTAATAAACTACTCAAACACGATTGCAATTTGCATCAACTAAAGTTAATAATGCAAAAAGTATCAAGCAATTACTACCTATTTCTAACATAAACACAAAATATTTACATTAAACCCTAAACCATCACCATTCATAATACGTACAAAAATCAACAGATGAACGAGAAATTGATCTGTTTGTTCATTTCAACACCAATGGCACGCTTCGTGACGTTCCAAAGCTGACCGGTGCGGCCATGATAGAACTTATGAGAGCATGTCCAACCATAAACTCTATAAAACTCACTCTATCTCTATAATTGATGGGTCCATACACTCTAAACATAACCTCGACTCTAATCATAAACTCTATCAATCCCTCTAAAACTAGTGGGACCCATAGATATCATATTTTTAATTAATTTATTTTACATTATAAAGAAAAATTAGAGTGAAGGATAGGTAGAGTCCATAGATAGAGGGGATACCCTCTCACTTTAAATATAGAGAGACTTTTTCTCTCACTCTATATTTAGAGTGAGAGATAGAGGTGAGTTGGAGAAGATAAAACTTCAAATATAGAGATAAAGAGATGGATAGAGTATGATTGGAGATGCTCTGAGGCATACCTTTGTAAGTATTTACAGCTCAATTTCTTTCCTACGTAAATATTTACAAGATAGTTAAAGCAGGGCCGTTTCTGGGCATGGGCGACCGCCCAGGTGCTACAACATTTAGGGGCTCACTTTCAAAAAATCAGCCTATGTATACATATGGGTAAACGCATTTCGTAAGTCTAACGGAATATTGAAAATAGGCTGACTACAAAGTCCAATCCGGACATTTAACTTGGAGATTGGGTCGTCACTTTTAATTTGGCGAAATTTTTTTAGTTATTGGGGGGAAATTACTTTAAGGGGACCTACTTTTAAGATTTTGCACATGACCCAAAAATGGATTGGACTAGCCCTGAGTTAGAGGAAAGTTCAGTAACAATCACAAGAACGTTTAGGTCCTCTTGATGTAATTTTGTTTTTTCAACAAACGTATCCATTGACTACGAAAAGATCGAGCATGGAGCCGTAGAGTTTTGGCGTATCAAAAAGTTGAATTTTCGATTGTGTTGATTATATAATAAAAGTCAGCAAATCAAGCCAACCAATTGGCCATTGACCATTAACCAATGACCATTTCTTTCATTGTGCAACGATTATACAATAATAGTCAGCAAATCAACTCAACCAATTGTCCTTATGTAAGTATAAAATAAGCACCAAATGAAGGGAAAAAACACACATCTTATTCCACCATTGATCATTTCTTAATCATATCTTCAATAACACCATGACCAAAAATCCTATATCCACCTCCGCCGCCAATGCCGCCTTTATAGTCGTCCTTTTCTCCGTCATCCTCGCCGGAAAATCCCAAACTTTCTCAACCAGCTTGCCACCGGAAACACTCCGACATGGGAGGCAGAACCTAACACACCTCCACTTCTTCTTCCACGACATTGTGGGCGGCCCAAATGCAACCGCCATTAGGGTGGCTGAAGCTCCCATCACCGCCACTTCCCCCACCGGATTCGGGTTTATAGCAATAAATGACAACCTTTTGACGGTGGGACCGGAACCAAACTCTACACGTGTAGGAAAAGCACAAGGGATGTATGCATCTGCAGACTTTGATGAAATGAGTTTTATGTTGGTCCAAAATTACGTGTTTGATGAAGAAAGGTTTAATGGAAGCACTTTGAGTATATTGGGTCGGAACCCTATTTTGTCGCCGGTGAGAGAGTTTCCGGTGGTCGGAGGGAGTGGTGTTTTCCGATTTGCTACTGGGTACGCTGAAGCTTGGACTTATTTTTTCAATGTAACTAATGGAGATGCCATTGTCGAGTACGACGTTTATGTTCTTCATTATTAATTTCCCTTCTGGTTCTTGCTTTTCTATGTTTATCTGATTTTTTCTTTTTATAAAAGTTATATTTTCTCTTTGTGTTTTCCTTTTGAACGAGAATAAAAAGACTAGGTATATAGCTAACTTCTAAATTTTAATCGAGAATAATTGTGCTTCACCTTCTTTGGCTCCACATTGTGTCACAAAGTCACAAGATGCTCAATTAACGTACTTACGTAAGTATGTATTCATATATGTATTGTTGTGTAGGGGTGTAAATTAACGAGTGGAGTTAACTCATGGGATACACGAGATTGACTCGTAAAATACTCGAAATCGAGCAGTAGAATAATTAAGTCGAGTCATGCTCGAGCTACTCGAGCAAACTTTCAAGTCAAGTTCGAGCATGTAAATAGTAAGCTCGCAAGGCAGCCCTAGGGCGTTAGCTGGCAATAGCCATCGGTGCGAGGTCAAAGGCAGGGATAGGCGAGTCTAATCGAGCGCTTGTGCTATTTTATATTTTCGTCCTTTATGTATGTGCATATTTCAAAATTATTATAAATTCTAAGCGAGTCGAGCTCGAAAGTAACGAGTCGAATCATGTTAAGCTTAAAAATACGGAGTTAATCTATACATTATGCTGAAGACTGAGACAAGTTGAATCAAGCTCGAAAGTTTCAATTATAATCATGTCAAAATGTTGTCATTAATGGCCACAAACCCAAATTAATTGGGGGAGATGTCGGTAACGTTGGTGGCAGCCGCCACTCGAATGGCGCGGTTGCAGTTGGGCCGAGCACGATGTTATCGAAGAAGAATTTTATAAGAATACTATATAATTTACAGATCTACATTGTCAAAAAAAAAATATCCAACTTTTTGATGAAATCAATTAAACTGAATGTAATTCGGGGATTTTTTTTAACTTTTTACCATGTTTCCTTAAACATGACCTAAAATTCACCCATTTAAAGTAAATGGGTCGAAAATTTCACTTTCAAGATAAATTTGAAAGGAATGATACCTCTTCCTCTTTCTTCTATCTAGCTCTAGCTCCTCAAATAATGCTTTATCAATCTATAAAATAATGATAAGAATAAAAAAGTGGAAATATAAAAAATAGAAACTTCATATACTTCCACTGTTTCAAAATAAGTGATACAAATTAGTTTTCACATTTTTTGAGGCAAAAGATTGTAATGAAGGTTAAATTAGATTAAATTGGATAGTTAGTAAGTGATGAGTCCCACATATTATGATTAAAGTGAGTTTAATGATGTTTAAAAGTAAAAATAAGGGTAAATGAGTCATTTCACTTTATTAAAGGAGATAATTAGTGGGTACATGTCCCACTATATTTTACCAAATAAGGAAAGTTTCAAAGTGTATCACTTATTTTGAAACACCCCTAAATGAAAAGTGTATCACTTATTTTGAAACGGAGGAAGTATACAGAATCAACATACATCTTTTTGTTTACCCCATGTTTAATCTGTCGCTTGTTTGGCCTATTCATGATTATCACATATACACACATTGTCAAACACAATTATTTTACCTGGAAAAAAATATCAAATTATTTAAGCATTCAAGCCTTAAAAATGGATAAATGCACACACTAAACACAAGTAAAATATTATATATACTGATAGATCGTATTTCACTAAGATCGAGCTAATCCATGAAGATTCAAGAGAGATTGTAGTATTAGTGCGTGTGTTCTTGGTGTAAGTGTGTGTGAGTTAGTTGAGAGAGAATGATGGTAGTTGAACAACTTTCAGAAACTGTATTTCAGTTAATGTGGGAAAGCTTACATTAAAAGACAAAGTTACAACATTATATACTCCTACCACTTAACAAGGGAAAAATTAACTAACAGACTTTAAAGGTCAAAACTATTACATAAATGGTCCTAACAATCTCCCCCTTTTTGATCTTTAACATGTCATCCCAGTCTTCAGACTTCAGATTCTTCTTATAATATGTTTTTGGCAAGAAAATGTTTTTCTGAATTTCAAGATCAAAACATATCAGAAATCTAGAAGTTTAAGATACTCAAAGAGGATATGTTTTTCGTTGATACTATTTGAGTGAAGAAATCCTATAACTGATTTACTAAAGATTTGAAAATTTTGAGAAAGGGAATATCAGTTAAGTAAGGATTTGACTGGGTTTTCAGATAATGGAGAGGTTAATTTTGGAATTTTGTGGTAGAGTATTATATTGAAGATATAAAGATAATGTTTTTGAATGATTTGTCAGTCAAAGTTTTGGATGTGTGTGTTTGTTTCGGTAAGAATGATTTGAAAGTTAAAATCTTTGAATATGTATGTATGTATGTTTAGTATGTATGAAAAAATGATATGTACATTTAAGATTTGGATGAATGTGGATAATTTGTTTTTGGTATGGAAATATGGGTTTAAACGGTTAAGCTTTTGAATGTATGTGGTTGTTACGGAATTTGGAATTTAGGATTGATATTGATGTGAATTTGTGGTTTGGATAGAATAATTCGTCAGTTTAAGATTTGTAATGGAAATATTGAGAATTTGTGAGAAATTTCTGAAAATGAGTCGGTTTCTTTTTCTTCACAAATTATTTCATGTAAATCGACGAAAATGTAGACCCATAAATAGATAGAGTTGTTTGTAGCGGAAGTCTTTTGTTGAAGTTGTGGCTTTGTCGATTTATGATCACTGATAATTGTTGTTGAGAGAAAAATGTGGATAAGATTCGCGCTCCCCCTCAAACAAACTATTATTCTTCAACAAATCTTCTTCGGTTTCTTGTTTACTCCCCCTTAATCAGTGCATATATCTTTTTGATGTGGAGTAAACTGGGCTAATATATTCTCTTAAGTCTTGTAAGCATTTTTCTTCATAAACTGAACTTCTTTGTAAATATTCTCCCCCTCATGATGATTAAGATTTATCGGAATCATCATGAAAAATGTGAAGTTCGTCGAGATGAAATGAAGAAAATCTTCGAAGCCCATGGATACAAAATGTGAAGAAGAATGATATATTCATATTTTGAATAAATCAATATACATCACATTGTATTATCGAAAACCGAACTGATGTTGATGATGTAGATATCCGATAGCATTTAATCTCAATGATCAAATCAAATAGGGCAAACTGGGATCACATAGAATACCCGTTGACACAACAGTTACACAAACTGTGTGACCTACGTTTAGTGTTGGAATAGATGATAGGACTGGTAGGGTTTCCATTCAATCATCGTGGAATACCAAGAATGTTGGTATCACTATGAATGTTCCGGCTATATCACAAAGATAAGCTTGGTATTATGCCTTGTGTCCTAAAAGTGTATTGCGGTTCTAGACTCAATTAGTGGAAAAACGAAGGCGAGGACTGGAGAGGCTTGTCCTCTCGTTCAATATCAACAATCTCCAAGTGAGATGTCGATAGCATATGAGATAGTCTCCGTGGAAATGAAACAAGTACTTTTTAAGAAAATACTTGAGTGGCTGGGGGGGGGGGGGTTGTGCATTGCATCACTGGGTCCATGATGTCTATTTCAATATCAGAGAGCAACACATGCAATCTGATAGAGACGTGGCAACCCGGCTTTTTATCAGTTTGGTAAGGGTTTTTCGTTTTCTTTAACCCTGTCACACCCTCCTCACTCAAGCTTACTTTTTCATTTTTCGACTACGCCCTCATTTCATTCTACCATGTATAGCTGAATTGCACCCCATACTACATTCCCCCTCTTAAATTTTATCTCTGCACACCCCAATCAAAATCCCGTGATACTTGATTCTGCTCACCTAGACCTATGTACCCTTACATATTGTCCTATATTGTAGGTGGCTCCTGGGGAAGATCATGCCGGTTATAGCAGATCATAGGAGTAATTTGAGAGTGAACTATAACGCTCATGTGCAAATTATCAGCATATATGATGTTACTTTTTTTTTTTTAAGAATAACATGGAGTTTTCATCGGAAAAGTATGTGTTTCCGGCATAAGTTGTTGCCTTTATGATATAAAGGTTTAGGCACAACAACTTGAACAAATTAGGTAACACCGGACTGACATAGAGTATCCGTTAACACACTGTATGAATCGGTAGTCGTTTGCACAACCATTGATTCAAATGTGTGACCTGCGTTTAGAGTTGGCGCGATTTTAGCTCTAGCAGGATTTCCACTCAATCCTTGTGAAACACCAGATTGTGATGCCACTATGAGTGTTCCGATGAATACACGGAGATTCATATTCAATAGTGTATGTGTCCTATATTGGAAATATTTGTCGGTGAGATCTAGACACATTGTGCATTCAATTGAAGACGTAACCCGGGGCAGAAGGTTAATGATTTCAATACCAACATATTCCGAATGAGCAGTCGATAGATTATGTGCTACGTCCCCTGATGAATTGAAACAAATTCCTTTTGAGAGGAATCTGAGTGGTTGGTGGTGGAGTGCAAATGCTTGACTGGGCCAGTTAAGTCTGGTGATACATTCAACACATGAATGAACACAATTTTGTGAGGTTGCCCGGTTTATTGTCGGTTTGGATGCACTCAAAGGTGTGTTTTCTTGATATTATCATGTTTTCACATCACCTTGCACTCACCTAAATTTATACCCTAGACTTATACCCTTACATTTACCAATTTTGGCTAAAAAGTATTTCCCTTGGAAGGTTAGGCCGGTTTTGGCAAACCATAGGAAGGTATTGTCGTTTGATAAAAAAATTGTTCGATTAAAAAAAAATTCAAACGGGTATAAAAGTAATGATATAAGAAAGTTTCTCCTCCTGGAAATACTAATTCTTCCCCTAGAATTAATATTTCTCCCCCTCAACAAAATAAAGGTAATGAAATATATACAGTTTAAGAGGGGTGGGATAGAGTTTATACATTTATGTGAAAATCTGGTAATAGCGGGTTTCAAGCAGATGTACTTGAAAGCCATTATGTTGAAACGCGAGTTATACACTGATTTGTGTATAATTCATATGATGAAGCTCGAGTCATATACTGAAGTGTATACAAGTCATTGTTTTGTGAAAAATAAAACGGTTTAAGCTTTTAGATTTAGCATACCAAGTTTAGACACAAGAAAGTGAAAACGTTTATCGTCTAATGCCTTGGTAAACAAATCAGCTAACTGATAATCAGTGGAAACAAAGTACAATTCCACATTACCATGTTCAACATGATCTTTTATAAAATGATATCGAAGATCAATATGTTTAGTTTTGGAATGTTGAACAAGATTGCATGAAATTGCAATTGCACTTTGAGAATCACAATATAAAGGAATACGACTGTATGAAAAGCCGTAATCTTTTAATTGTGATTGCATCCAAATTACCTGGGATAAGCAACTTGCAGCAGCAACATATTCTGCCTCTGCAGTTGAAAGAGACACGCAATTTTGCTTCCGTGAAGACCAGCTCACCAATTTATCTCCCAGAATTTGAACACTGCCAGACGTACTCTTTCGATCCAACAAGCATCCAGCATGATCAGCATCAGAAAATGCAGTCAAGTCAAAAGAAGTTTCTTTAGGATACGAGAGACCAAGATCTCGTGTGCCCTTCAGATAACGAAATATTCGTTGACCGCTTGAAGATGGGATTCTTTAGGAGCTGCCTGATACCGAGCACATATGCAAGTAGAGAACATAATGTCTGGTCGACTCGAAGTAAGATATAACAAGGATCCGATCATCCCTCGATAATGGGTAATATCAACAAGTTTGCCATCCGGATCAGCATGCAATTTAGAACCAGGCGACATCGGCGTCGAAATTGGTTTACAATCATCCATAAGATATTTCTTCAATAAATCAGTGATATACTTGGATTGATTGATGAAAATCCTGTTTGTAATTGGCGAACTTGAAGACCAAGAAAGAAATTCATTTCACCCATCATGCTCATCTCAAAACGTTTAACCATAAGAGCAGAGAACTTCTTGCAATATTTGGGATTTGTAGAAACAAAATGATATCATCAACATAAATTTGAATAAGAACGATGTCTTCCCCTTGACGTTTGATGAAGAGAGTTATGTCGACTTTCCCTTTAGAAAAACCAGACTCAACTAAGAATTTGGATAATACATCATACCACGCCCTAGGAGCTTGTTTTAAACCGTACAAAGCTTTGTCAAGAATATAAACATGATTAGGCATGTGTGGATCTACAAAACCTTCGGGTTGATGAACGAACACTTCTTCTTTGAGAATGCCATTTAAAAATGCAGTTTTTACATCCATTTGATAGATAGTAAAATTCTTATGTGCTGCATATGCCAAGAATATTCGAATGGCTTCAATTCGTGCGACAGGAGCAAAAGTTTCTTCAAAATCATTGCCTTCCTGCTGAGCATACCCCTTTGCAACTAGACGTGCTTTGTTCCGAATTACAATTCCATTATCATCCTTCTTGTTTTTGAAAATCCACTTTGTACCAATAACAGATTTTCCAGGTAGTTTTGGAACAAGACGCCAAACTTTTAATCTTTCAAACTGATTTATTTCTTCTTGCATAGCAAGAATCCAGTCTGGGTCGGAGAGAGCTTCACTGATCTTCTTTGGTTCATTTGAGCTTAAAAATGCAGTAAACTGACATTCATCAGCAGTAGCTCGTCGGGTTTGAACAGAAGATTCAGGATCACCGATTATCTGATGTAAAGGATGCTCTCTTGTCCATTTAAGAGAATGAGGAAGTGGAAGTTGACCTGGATTGATATTTGAGGTATCAGTGAATTCAGGATGAGGAATTATTGCAGTTTGAATAGTTGATGTAGACGGTGGAGGATCAACCCGTTTAACGTTGAATTTGGAAAAATCAATCACCAAAGGTGGAGGTTGAGCTGGAACTAAAGATAAATCTAAAGAAGTATCTGTAACGACCCAAAATTTGTAAATAAATAAATTGTATAAAAATATGATAAATAAGGATAAATCGTTTAAAGAACGTAGGAATTGGTTTCGTGTCGTTTGGAGACCGTACGAGAAAGTTATGGGCAAAACCGGGTCGAGACCTAGACCGAAAAGTGCAGCCCTGTTGTACGAGGGAGGTTCACGGCGTGAACTTTAGTTCACGATCGTGAACTCCCTCCAGGGATTGTTGTATCTAGCGATTGGAGATCACGACTAGTTACCGATCGCGAAGTTCGCGTGCAAGGGAAAGTTAGCGACGCGAACTTAGTTCGCGTCGTGAACTATGGTCGAGCAGCTTTAAGTCGGGTTTTGGCTCATTTGATGCCGTATCAAAACCCTAGTTTCTTCTTTGGCGATTTTCAAGCTTGAGGACTAATTGAGGTCGAATCCCTCACAAATCTTTGGTAGATTTTACTCCTAGTTGAAGATTAAAGGTATATCTTCACTCTTTGATCTTTGTAGCTTAAGATCTATGTATTTTGATGTATGGGTTTGAAACCCTAGTTCTTGGGGTTATGGGTTATGGTGATATAAGTAATGTATACACTTAATAGATGGTATATTATCAAAGGAAATAAGTGTATGGTTATGATTTGTAAGAATCTTAAGGGTTGGTTAAACCTAGGGTTTGGTAAATCACCATAATTGGGGGAAATGAGTTAATAAGTGTTATCTAGAGATAGATGGACACATTGGTAGTAGTATGTGATGTTGATAATCTTGTGATTATTGTATTAGGCATTTGGTGAGGTCTTGGAAGGTTGACCGAATTATGAAGCAAGGAAACTGACGTAAAGAATACGGTTGGAGCATTTTATTGCTAAGGTGAGTACGTGTGGACTTTACTGAGTACATAGCTATATGAAGTATTTTGATTACTTATGATCGGTCTATTTAATGTTGTCTAGACTTATTATGTGTTGAGTTAGTATATATTATTGATAATATCTAACTAACTTGTTTGATGATTAACGTGATAGCCGAAGGCTTTGACTGGCATCACTGATAGAGTTATGATTAGAGATAGATGGTGGTGACGCGGGGGTGACCCCGGTCACTGAGACGGGTGTACATATGTTTGTACACTAAGCACACGGGTGCTACTAGTACGCATATGTTTACGTACTAGGCAACGTAGGGATCTATTGCATATATGTTTATGCATTAGGTTCGCTTGAGTTCCAATACATATATGTTTATGTATTGGATATGACTGTGTTCTGGTACAATTATGTTTATGTACTAGATATGTATGCTAGGAAAGCAGGACCGATAGAGTCACCATAGAGTGACTAGGATGTGTTGGTAAAATATAAATATGTAATTATATACGATGTGATACTTGATATTATTGGGGTCTAAACCCATGTAGCTCACGAGACATTTTTGTGTCTCACGTACTCCTTGTTTGTTTACTATGTACTCATGTTCTGGATCGAGGATTTAGGTGCGCATGGATTGAGATATGCGGGGCCTAGAGTAGAAGATCATTAGAGCGGATTTGTGCTTAACCTTGGTTTTGATATATTTTGTAACACCAAACCTCATACTCTGATTTTCATATCAAAGGTTTTTATAAATCCGTGTTTTGGAACTGGTCTTCTATTTATGAAAATGATTTATTTTGGGCAAATGTTTTGTATTAAAAATTGAGGTGTTACAGTAGCAGCTTGATCAGAAGGTGATGATTGATTATTCGTGGATGTGGAATCATCCGGAGATGATTGATGTGGCAAAAATGAAGAATTTTCCGGAGATGATGTGGTTTCATATTGTGGAACAGAAGGTGAAGGAGAAAAATCGTTATTTGGAGTAGCTGAAGTAAGTGAAGGAGAATCCGTTGAACTTGAATTTTGAATATCAGGTACAGAAATAGATTGAACTTCAGCTACTGTTGGAAATGGAATGCCAGCCTCCTCAAGTATAGTATGTCGAATATTATGATAATCATCATAAAAATGTCGAAATAAGATATCTAAGTCATTTTCAGATGTAGAAGGCGACGACGAAGGTGAAAGAATTTCAACATTTGAAGTTAACGAATCGATAGGAAAGGTTTCATCAAAATTAACGTTAACACTTTCTCTAATCGTCCTTTTCGTCCGATTATATACTCTATAAGAAGCGGATTCTCTTGAATATCCCACAAAGATTCCTTCATCAGCTTTTCATCAAAATTATTCAATTTATCTTTATCATTCAAGATAAAACACCGACTCCCAAAAATATGTCAAAATTTAATATTTGGAATGCGGTTATTGATCAGTTCATAGGGAGTTTTGTTGTATGCTTTATTGATGATTGAACGATTTTGAGTGAAACATGCTGTACTTATGGCTTCTGCCCAAAGAGATAATGGAAGTTTAGAATATGAAAGCATGGTACGAGAAGCTTCAACGAGAGTTCGATTTCTTCGTTTAACAACCCCATTTTGTTGAGGTGTTCTGGCAGCAGAAAATTGATGGGTTATACCAACTGAGTCAAGAAAAGAATCTAAAACTTGATTTTTAAATTCAGTTCCATTATCAGTGCGAATGGTATTTACTTTTAAATCTAAATTGGTTTGAGTTTTCTTGATGAAGGAAATGATGATATTAGTTGCTTCATCTTTTGTACGTAAGAAATGAACCCAAGTGTATCGAGAATAGTCATCAACAACAACTAACACATACCGTTTGCCTGCTAAAGATTGAACGCTCATGGGTCCACATAAGTCCATGTGAAGTAATTCAAGCGGTTTTGAAGTACTTTGAACTGGTTTAGACTTATGAGGCTTCTTTGTCATTTTTCCCATCTCGCACGAAGAACATAGATGATCTTTTTCAAATTTAACATCTGGAAGACCAGATACATGTCCACCTTTCACCAACTTATTGATGGTTTTGAAGTTAAGATGAGAGAGGCGACGGTGCCATAACCAAGATTCATCTGATGATGTTGTTGACATTAAGCAAACTTCTTCAAGGGGAACTACGTCATTCAGATTGATAGTAAACAGATTTGTCTCTCGAGTTCCAGTAAGAAGTTCTTCACCATCATATGTACGAACATCACATTTCTTTGTATGAAAATTTACTTCTAATGTTTTATCGCAAAATTGACCGATACTAAAAAGATTATGAGCGAGAACTTCAACATAGGTCACATTTCGGATGATTAAATTGTGTCGAATGATATCTCCAATACCCATAATAGCAGCTAAATGGTCATTACCAAACCGAACAGTACCCAAATATTTGTCTCTAAAATTTGTTAATAAATTCTTGTTTCTGGTCATGTGTCTTGAACACCCAGAATCAAGATACCATAAATTATACATAAAACAATTAAAACAAAAAGGTAGCCAATCAGATATGGGTCCTATACGATTAGTAAAACATGTTTTATGAAGAATTAGACGATATGATTTGAATTTAGAGATTTGGAGAACTGCAAGGAGGCAGTTCTGAATGTGTTAATTTGATAGACCATTTAAAAGATTTATCTAGAGAATGTAAAATCCAATTGGAATGTTCATTTTTGATCCATGTATATTTAACAAATTTGGATTGCTTTTTAGAGGAAGTCGAAGAACCGGATTTTGATGATTTAGTTGGAGTCACAACACGATAAAATGATTTTGTTGGTTTAGGTGTAGTAACCACACGATATACTGATGTTTTGGATTTAGGTGTATAAATGGATTGTGGTTTTAATGCGGATGTTGAAAAGCCTGGTGAGGAAACTACATGATTAACTGATTTTGGAGATTTATTTGTAGAAACTACACGATAAACAGATTTTGAAGGATTAGGAGAAGAACGTGTAGGTGAAGATGTGTGAGATCGAGCGAGCATTGTTTTGCAAGGTTCTAGATAACAAGTGGTACATGAATGAATGATTGAACCATTTTTATGAAGAACATCATGTCGTCGACCACAAGGAGCATCTTTTCTAACAAAATATCCTGTATCATATTGAGAAATTGGTGTATCAGTTTTTCTATCAAAATAAACCTTATTACCATTTTTATCTGTTTTAACAATCAAATTAACACCATTCACAGCAAAATTAACAGGACGATAAATTGCTGAATCATAGACAATTCCATAACGTGTAGCAGGAGAAATAAATGTTGTTGAGTTATTACATTTATTCGAATTTGAAAAAGAAGAAGCTAAAAACGAGGAAGATCTAGACTTCTTAAGATCATCAGACTTAAGCATACTAGACTTAGACGACTTAGACTTCTTAGACTGCTCAACTTCTTTCATCCTGCCTTGCGTTGGCGTCTTAAGCTTGGAATTTAAATTTTTATCTGAAAAATTTGAAACAGTGGAATTAGAATTTCTTTTTGAAATAGTGGAATTAGCAATTCGTTTTAAAATAATCGGAATTTTAGGAGTAGAGAAATTTTCATTGACTGATGTTGGCTTTGGAGAAGCACTTGGATTGGAAACTGATTTTAATTCCACAATTTTATCTTCTAAGTATGAATTTTTGATTGTAAGGCAAATTTTTCATTGTCAAAAGCCTTATGAGTTTCATCTATTTCAGTTTCCAGCTGGCAGATTTTCTTTTCAAGAATAAGAGAGGGTATATAAATCTTGCGTGATCGTTTTTGTTGAAGCACAGCATTACCCTTTATCTCAAATTCTTCTGGTGTAATAATTGGAAAATAATCATCATTTTTTAAATTTGCCTTTTTAGATTCATATGTTTTATTTAATTAATTATAATTGAAACTAATTTGTGCATTCTCCGTTTTAGCTCTATTAAACGCTTCAATTTCTTCTTCCTCATCTGTCATGCGAAGGAAACTCTGCCAAACATCAACATGTATGTATTTGGAATCATACAGTGTTGGTAGCACATTACAAGCCATCTTCAGATATTCAGGATTGTTAGCCCCCAGACCTTCTCGTGAATTGAATATTTGAAATCTTTAGGCTTGTTCAAATGAATAATTTGATCAGTTTGTCCTCGTTTAGCAATTATTTCTTCAAGATATTTGACGTGGGAAGAAAGTTGAAATTTATCATTTTGAAGTTGATGTATGACATTCTGTTTGCTATTTAATTCTTGTGATGTTTGAATGTCATTTTCATGAAGGGTTTCTGATAATTCTTTTATTTGTGTGTTTAAGGATTTAAATTGATTCTCATTATCATCAAATTCTTTTTGTTTACATTCCAACCAGTTTTTAGTGATTTGATATTCATTTCATGTGTCAATGTATAACTTGTAATATTTATCATTGTCTGCATTAGATGTGGAACTTTGTGTACTTTTAAGATTGGTTATTTCAATTTCTTTTTCAGAAATAGTATGAGACAAATGTTGAATACCAGTCTCATATTTAACAGTCAATTCTGATATTTGATTTTGTAACGTCAGATTCTTTTTCTCAAAGTTTTTATTTTGTTTAATAATATGAACAAGTTGTGTATTATGATCAGCAATTTGTTCATTTTCGTTTTCTAAATCAGCTAAACTTTCTTGGAGTAGAGCATTTAATTCTTTTTCATTCAAAAGGTTTTGTTTTAAAGACTCAATTTCAGAATTCTGGTTTGTTACAAAACATTTATCAGAATCAATTGTATTTGAAGAATTAGATAAGAGAGAACTGATTACCTCTATTTCTTTGGTAGCCTCTTCATTGAAACGATCAGAGATTTCAGCATTTTCACGTGCCATAAAGCATATATTTGCTGAATGTTCTTCATCCTCAGGCTCTGAGTCTTCCATCCATTGAAGATCTTCTGCTAATAATACCTTGCCTGACTCAATCTGCTTGGCCATTAACATTTTGCGTTTAAAGTATTCAGAATTCCGAACTTTAGGTTTCTTACAGTCTCGGGAGAAATGACCAGGAAGTCCACAGTTATAACATTTCTTTGTCGGATCCAAAGGTGTGATTGTGGGTTTGTCAGATGTATTTGAAGCAGATGGTGCAGACTTGAAAGTGGATGAAGATCTCTGATCGTTGTTTGTAGGAGTTGAGTAATACTTCTTCTCATATCTTGAGATGAAAGACATAGCTTGCAACAATTGTTCTAATTCGTTCTCCATTTCTTCTTTTGTATCTTTTACAGGTTCTTCTGATTTTTCTTTCAGTTTACCAGATGAATTAGACCGGTATTGTCTTGTAAGAAGAGCAAGAGTATCAAGAGTGTTTGCATTTTCTTGTTTGGTTTTGACTATGTCTTTCACCATTGGAGCATTTTGAAGTAAATACTCATACAGTTCATGCACATCAATTGAGCTCAGATCTTTATGTTGCATGGCACTGTTTCCAAATGTGGCCCACTCTGGAAGAAGACTATTGATGAACTTTATGTTGATTTCAAGATTTTCCTTCTTCAAATTATTCCTTCTAAGTTCATTCAATAAATTGCAATACCGATGATATGTGCTCTCTAATTCTTCCCCGGTGGAAGCTTTAAATGATTGGTATGCATTCAAAGTGGTCACCATCTTGGCTTTATTTCCTAAAACTGGGCCTTCCATTTGTTTTCTAATTTCATCCCATATCTCTTTACCGGTTTCTAAACTGTCCAAGCTGTTATAAATCTCATTCGGTAAACTCTGAAGTACGAATGAAAAAGATTGAAGATCTGCTTTAGCTCGTTGTTTTTGTTGTGCATTGTATCGAGCTTGAGGAAGCGGAGTTCGACCTCCAAGAACTGGCGGAGTTGCATTTGGTGCAGCTATTACATCTTCGTAAAAAACCGCAACACCATTTTCTAGTGAGTCAAGAATATGCGTTGCCAGTTCTTGATTTTTTATAAAGTGGAGGAATCGTTTCTTCCACTGTGCGTATTCACCTCGGTATAAAACCGGAGGTTTGAGATCGATCCCGATAGAAAGAGCATCTCGTGATGTCATTTCAAAATTATTTGTACTTTTACAAATATTATTTGCGTTTTTCGGTTTAGGGTTTTATTGATTTAATGAAAGTAATTGACTGAATAGAATGAGATTTGAAACAAATTTGGGCTTGAAAAGTGAACTTAAATTTGGGCGTGAAAGTAATTGACTTAAATTTGGGTCAAAAATTTGGGTAAAGATGGCGTGAAAGTAATTGACTTAAATTTGGATCAAAAATTTGGGTAAAGATTGGATTGGGCTTATGTTTTGAACTTGGGCCAAACACTGATCAAATAAGTGAAAACAAATGAGAACAAGCAATTCAAGATCGACCGAACTCCAACAGTCGACGTCAAAGATAATTTCCAGTCGAACTCCAACAAGTTTCAAACGCAATAATTTGGATTCGAATTTACCAGTCGACGTCAAAGAGCAATCTGGGCGAGATCTTCAGAACTCACTTTTCTGAACGGAATCTTCATTATCGTTTAATTTGATATTTGTAAAGTCAATTTTCAAATAAAATTCGCTACAGTTTACAGTTACGAAGAGAGAAATCGATTAATTGTCGATATCAATCTCTGGTTTTTGATTATTTTCTTTTGATGTTGAAGACGAGATTGAACTCTGATATGATCGAATTAGGTTTAGGACGAGATTGAACTCTGATTTGATCGAATTGAAGTCGGATTGAGATTGGAATTGTCAGAATTGATTTTACTTTGGGCCAAAATTAATTTCACTCAGATTGAAGACGAAATTGAATTGAATTCAGATAGAATTCGGTTCTGGATATGTTCTTCAAGACGAAGCCGAACTATGTGACGATCGAACTTTAATCGAACTATGGTCGAACTATGCTGAAGAGATATTTGGGCCGAACTTCTGGTTGGCCCGAATTTAAGAGAAGTTCGGGCCGAGAATCAGTAGTAGTTCGGGCCGAGATTCAATAGTAGTTCGGGCCGAAGAACAACTTGGGCCGAAGAACACCTTGGGTCGAATATTAAGCTCGGGCCGAACTTGGGCTTATCCTTCGGGCCGAACTTCTAAATAGCCGAACTTGTGTAAAATTCGATATGGGCCGAACTACAATAAAACTTGGGCCGAAGTTCTTACTTGTTCGGGCCGAACTTGTTCATCTTCTTGAAGCCGAACTTGTTGACGTATGAACACAGTTCGATCAAAAATCTCCAATTCAATCTGATTTTGCTCAATTCTTCACCGATTTCAGTGATTCTTTTTGCTAGACGTTCGAAATCCAATTGCTAACACTTTGATCCGATCATCTTCTTCAATCCATTACAACACAGCTTCGATTCTTCGATTTTCAGAGGATTTTGAACTTTTTCACTTTTTCACAAAAATGATCAAATTGAAGTGATTTGTTGACGGAATGGATCGAATTTTGATTCTATTATGCTTAGAAACACTGGAGAAACACTAATCTCTGATCAATTCATCGATTTGGACAAAAAATTTACAACATTAAATTTTCAATGACGAACATCAACTTTTTCTTCAAAAATCAGATCTGGATGATTCTAGCTCGAAATTGAATCTTCTCATTGAGAGATTTCGCTCTGATACCACTTGATAGATCGTATTTCACTAAGATCGAGGTAATCCATGAAGATTCAAGAGAGATTGAAGTATTAGTGTGTGTGTTCTTGGTGTAAGTGTGTGTGAGTTAGTTGAGAGAGAATAATGGTAGTTGAACAACTTTCAGAAATTGTATTTCAATTAATGTGGGAAAGCTTACATTGAAAGACAAAGTTACAACATTATATACTCCTACCACTTAACAAGGGAAAAGTTAACTAACGGACTTTAAAGGTCAAAACTATTACATAAATGGTCCTAACATATACCACAACTCTACCGACATACTTTAACTTAAGGAAAACATAGAGATCAAGTTCGTCCTTTTAAAGTTTTAATCTAAGAAGAATTTTAAAAAATATTGTTCGATATTATACAGAATAATATATATGTAATAACTTCATAAATGAAATGACGGGTTAGATAACGAGTCAAAACTTCAAGTAATAGGTTTGTTCACCACTCTTTTATTTTTAGTTCAGTTGATCCATTTCCTAATTGATATACTATGTTTTTGATCTTTTCAAATTCTAACATACTAATTAACAACCTAAAACAAACACGCATATGGAATTGTTAGAAGTCCCAAAACAGGTCAAATCGGCTTTGAGCAAGCTTTGACTTTGCAACACCGTGACTCCCACATGCCGTAATAACTCTAAACAGCCGTACATCTATAAATTATAAACACACAAACACAAAAAATCAATTAGAAATGTATGAACAATAGTCGACATATTAAAAGAGTAGACTAATGAAAAAGTAATTATAGAATGATTAAAAAGAAAAGATGCTTACAACAAAATATGCACCAAATAAGATATGAAGTTTTAAAAGTTTCATTCCTTGTTTCAAAATAGGCATGAGGGCATATAGAAACCATCTCCAGTTCTCTTTCACCTTCGCTTCAACCTGATTTGATCATATGTATCAATCAATCGAGCAAAATTGTTCTAAATGACATATATTAAAACCATAATCTCGTAATATAAATGTTAGTGTGGTACCTTAAAGAACATATGTGTGTTATATACAACAGAAATTGCATTCCAATTTTCAACCTGATTTGATCATATGTATCAATCAATCGAGCAAATTTGTTCTAAATGACATATATTAAAACCATAATCTCGTAATGTAAATGTTAGTGTGGTACCTCAAAGAACATATGTGTGTTATACACAACAGAAATTACATTCCAATTTAAAGACGAAAATTTGTTCTAAATAACATATGTGTGTTATATACAACAGAAATTACATTCCAATATAAAGACGAAAATTGTAGCCCTAACTGAATGAATAAGCAGAAATTACATACCGATATGAAAATTGAATATCTGGCTTTTTGGAAGTTAGGGCAAGCTTCTTCCTCTTAGAAAGACTGCAACGAACTGATTTCCCAACATTGAACCGCAAAAGTCAAGAAAAGTTCAAACCAGTTGAAGATGAAATTGATTTCTTTAGAAGAGAAAAAAACTCAATTTAAAGGCAGAATACGGAGGAGTTCATCGAAAGATGTGATATTCAATTTTGGAATCATAGATGTTGGTGGTTATGGAAACATGGGGCGATTTTCAAGCGAAGATATACGTGGAGATATGGTGATCCAAATGTGGCATAAAAACTGTACAGATGGCTTAGAAGAATAGGCGGAAAAAAGTTTACATGGGTCAGCAATGACGTGGATTTAAAATTAGAAATCAATTCAAAATGCTTTGATTTAAAATGTAGATAGATTGACGCAATTCCCCCTACCTTTACGCATCTAAAGTGTCTTTAAACAGATAACAACACAACCACTCCACATTTGCACATCTCCAGCTCTCTCTCTCCAAAAACAAAAGCATACTATTATTCGCATCCTCCTATTCTCACTTATCATTCAAGCACAATCCCACCACTTTTCACAAGAATTATCACCAAAATCACTTGGTTTAGAGAAAGAGAAACTAACACACCTTCACTTCTACTTTCACGACGTAGCAATCCTCCTACCGTCGTGAAGGCCGCCGCCTCCAAAACCGGTTTTGGAACTACGGTGATTTTCATTTTTGGGGTGATTCAAAATAAGTGACATACTTTGAAAAATTATCTTATTTGGCAAAAAATAATGGGATCCACAACCCATTAACTATCTATTTTAACAAAATGAAATGACTCATTTACCCTTACTTTTTACTTTTAAACATCATTAACCCCACTTTATTCAAAAGTTGTGGGACCATTATCCACTAATCATCCAATTAATCTAATTTAATCATCATTATAATCTTTTGCCTCAGAAACCGTAAAACCCAAAGTGTGTCACTTATTTTGAATCGTAAGAAGTATTTATTTATCTTACTAAGGAGCCGTTTAATAGTTGTTAAGTGAGTTAGTACTGATTTAGTTAGTTGCTGACTGAGTTAGTTATTAACTGAATCAGAACTTCAAATTGAAAATTATTTTTGACTGCATATGTTGAATGATGAAAATCACTATATTACCCTTATGTAATATTAATTGAACCACCAAATTAGGTCGAGTTTGACATCCAATTTTGAAGTCAAAAGGGACCTCACCTGTGATAATCCTCAAACAACATACATACAATTGAAATTGCTGTCAGGTGTGTAAATCGACTCGTTTCTGGAATGCCTGCCATGTGTTTGTTAATTTGTTTCAATGAATTTAGCATTCTTCCTATAAGCGGATATGATTTTGGATGTTAATATAGCATTTTTCTTAAAATGAAAACTATTAAATATGGGGCTAAAAAAGACAAACATTTAAAGTCCATTAAAAGGTTAGTAGAAAAAAAGCTTTTGCAATAAGCTTTAAAAAAAGCTCACTATCCCAATGGTAAAAAGTCATCCAAAGACTTAGTGTAATAAAAAACTACCATTGGAGATGCTCTTACATTAGGTGACAACAAAGTTGACTTGATTTTAGTTTTAAATTATGATTTTAAGATGGGAATTTTCTATTTTGAAGTTGTCTAATAAATATTTTGGGAACTGAGGTAGAATGAACAAGGAAACCGTTGGCTTTTGCTTCGGTAATCGATTTCAAAGGAGAGGTAATCATACGTCTACTATATATATAGCACTACTTTCATATAGAGGTGCAACTCATATGACCTGGCCCAGCTTTCTCCTTGTTCGTTTAGATTAATTCTTGTGTTGGGTGGAACACGTGTCATTAAATAATGAAACCGGGATTGATCCACCGGGTATTAAAAAGAGTTTGGGTTTTGATGCCATCTAAGAGATTTTTTTTAAGCCCTATTTCAAAACAAAGTTTATTATTTCAACTTTATTACTTGTGATGTAATTTTATGCTAGATTTAATTGTCTCTGTTCTATGGCAAGTCAAGATACACTAAGACCATTAATGAAGTCTTTGATTCAAGATAGTCTTCTAAAACATTCGATACAAAAGTTGCAGTTGCATTAGTGACATATATCTTCTCATTCCAAGTGCTATTGTATACACAAGATGTTTTTCATTTGAGCAATTACATCCATCCGATCTTAAATCAAACTAGCCTTGACTACTTTGAAAGGTGTTAATCTTGAATGTGATGGACTGATTGTGAATACGTTTTATAGAACCACTGAGGTGTGGTATGCTATTAAATCACTACATGTATCTTAAATTTAATTCCACTTTTTTATCAATATGGTTATTTCAGGGACTATCATCCATCATATATTCATCAATGGAAAATATTGTGGTTTTGATTTTGGAAGAAAGAGAAGATACTTCAGTTGAAATTCTGAAACGACTATAGGCTACTGCTAAAAAGATATCATTTTATTCATCTAATTTCACTTCTTTATATACGTTTAGTTGATTCTCAATTTCATGCAGATGATGTTTTGGGTGTAATCTTGGTTTCAATTTTTATCTTTAGGTTATAATTTTGGCTCATGTTATGAGGATTTAGAATTTGGGCTCAATATCAGAATCTATGTAAGGTTATTGATTGGCTGAAAGAAGTTGATTTGCAACGGTTTTACACAGTTTCAGTTCGTTGTCAACTCCCAAGTTTTTTTGTTTTTTGGTGGCTTCCAGTTGTTGCCTAGATCTTGTTGGATAACATTGTTAAGATATGAAAAATCCACCCAATTGTACTTTGAACTTCTTCCGATTATCATATGCTCGATTTTTGCTATATACCGAAAGACGTTACTAGTTACCCTTATGTAATATTAATTGAACCACCAAATTAGGTCGAGTTTGACATCCAATTTTGAAGTCAAAAGGGACCTCACCTGTGATAATCCTCAAACAACATACATACAATTGAAATCGTTAAAACTCAAGTAGGTAGCTTGAGTGCTTGACATCCAAAATCGAAATTTACACATACTTCTTTTTCTTAAACAAATTATCAACTGCATAGTATTGGTCAAAAGCAGGAACCCAAATTCAAAGAAGTCAGAACCCAAAATTCAAAGTATTTTCAGTTACGTACATATGCATAATCTGAGAAACAAGAATCGTAGGAAAAACAAACAGAACCCAGAAATCAAACAAGTGTTTTCAATTTTTTCATGTTCTGTTTACACCAAATTCATCAACCAAAACTTCAAAATTGAAACTCAAAATAAAACAAAGTAAACCCTAAAACAAAAAACAAAAAAACTTAAAATCTCTACCCATTCGTACGTGATAAACAAGAGAACAGTTGGATGATACAGACCGAGTCCAATCATTTCTTCAATTGGACCGAATCCATAAAATTGAGTGAACTGGGTCTCTAAGAGCTGTGCCAACGGCACGTCGGTGGACGCGTCGGGGGCGTCGAGCCACGACAGCGTTGGCACCGAGCCGTCGTGGCCGGCGTCGTGGTGGGTTCGTCGACCAGAGGACGGACGGGGAAGGCGTCGAGGGGAAGAAGAGAAGAAAGGGGGGAGAGAGAGGAAAGGGGAAGAGAGAGGGGGTGCTTCTAGGACTTGTACATTGTGCTGAAAAATTTGTACATATTATGTTTTTTTTATAAAAAATAGTTTTTTTCTGTTTTTTTTTAATTTAATTTTTTTTATATATATTTGTTTTAATAATTATTTATTTTATAATTATTTAATTTAAATTAAAAATGATGATATGGAAAGGATGGGTTTAGTGATGGGTTAGTGATGGGTAGGGTTGGCACGACCGTGTCGGTAGCGTGTCAGTAAGGATGTGATGACGTGGCGCTAGTGATGGGCTTAGTGATGGGTAAGGTTGGGAGAGGCCTAATACAGACCGAGTTAGATGAAAGGTGAGATTATCAAACGTCCAGATTCTGACCAGGTCTGAAATTGGACCGTATCAGAACATGAAACTAGCAAATCAAACAGGCCCAGTGTTAATTAAGTATAACTGTGATGTGACACTGATATTTAACTTAATGAGGAATTTACACTTGTAAATAAATGTAAAATAAAAACAATTTACGTACATATAAAAACTGCTATCAAAACACTCACGGGAATATCGGTTAGATTACAAATTAGAGTAAATGACTTAATTTTCCCTGGGTAACTTGAACATAGCTTCCTCTCCATTTACCCGTTTATATATACTTTGATATATGTTAATATAAGTTAGAATGAAAAAAAAAAATTATTGTTAGTTAAATTTGTTAATTAATACAATTTGTAAGTTTATCATGCATCATAAAACATCTTGAAGCATTATGGAAAAAGCTGGTGATTTTACTACCATATAAATCACCTCAAACATCATAACTATTGTTTTACTATTTTGTACTCCCTCCGTCCCTAAATAAAGTTCCCATTTTACCTTCAAATTTTGTCCCTAAATAAAGTTTCCATTTCTCAAATATAAGGGACCTACTTAATATAATAATATTATTACCAATACTTTCACCACTAACTATCTCTTAAAACACTTTCTCTCTCCAATCAAACCTTATATTTTAATCAAAAGTAATACCAAATACCCCACCACTAACTATCTCCTAAAATGTTGTGCCCAAAACAAATGGGAACTTTATTAAGGGACGGAGGGAGTACAATTTATTATAACATATGTAAATTACGGTATTTAAAGTTATTTACGTATTGTTAATCACCTCCCAAAAAATATATGAAAGTCTAAGACTGTAATTGTCTACCATGACACAATCAACACTTTCAGTTTTGTCAAATTATCATCACGTCGGTTGAAACTCCAACCGATATATATATTCATGTCAACAATACTCTTTCTTTTCAGTTTTTTAAGTGCCACTATTATAAAATATACATACACAATTTCATATTAAAATATTTGAGCCCCACCAAACTACCCATCCTCTCGTCTTTACTTATTGGTTAGAATGAGTCATAAACCAACGGATTGTAAAGGAAGAGTTGTGCCATTAATTAGTTGGAAGCAAGCGACATTCTTCAGTTCTTACACCGACCGACCATTGGCCGAACATTTTACCAGATTTGACATTCTGAGTCGTTGTCACTTTCAATAAGTTATGACGTTTTAAATATATTAATTTATGGGGAAAAAATAAAGCAAGTAGAGTAAATTTAATGAAAGTTGCAAGAAAAAAGGAAAAAAGAAAGCCAAATAGGCAATAAGTTATAAGCCAAAGAGAGTCAATGACCCATTGTACCAGTTAAATGGCAAGTTTGTTTAAAAAAATTCAAAATAATACGTTACCAGACATAAGACAACATGGCACGTTATAATATAATAATTAAACAAACAAATTAATACAACTTAGATACGAAGTATAAACAATATGATACTAGCTAGTAGCTACCTAGTACTACCATATTTCAAGGGGCGCATGAACCATTCCACATACGTTACACAAATTTTATGGTTTTATTTTCAAAATAAATTAGCACATATAATATATATATTTACGTGTGTAAGGCCACTTGAATTAATGTAAGCAAACAAAATATTGAAAAATGATAGATTAAATTACCTGAAAAAATATACTAAAACAATATCTTGGTTTAGGGCGATACTTTTAATTTAACGGAAAAGTTTTACATATTTTTGAAAAAACAAATTACTAAAATTTACTTTAAAGAGACCATTTTTAGTCAAAAAATTGGTTTGATAGTGCCTGCCATTTTTCCATCTTTATAAGAGGAAACACCGCACCACTATACATGGACCACATATCAAATTCTCAATTTTAGTTTCCAAAATGTCTCATATTCTCCAAACACACAAACACACAATTGTTACCATTCTCCTATTCTCACTTGTCCTTCAAACACAATCCCATAACTTTTCAAGAAAATATTCACCAAAATCTCTTGGATTAAAGAAAGAAAAACTTACTCACCTTCACTTCTACTTCCAAGACATAGTCGGCGGCAGCCACCCCACTGCCATCCGGGTGGCCGAAGCCCCAATGACCAACACCTCCAAAACCTTTTTTGGAGGTGTAATCATGATTGACGATCCGTTGACCGTGGGCCCCGAGCGAACCTCCAAGATTGTGGGAAGAGCACAAGGATTATATGCATTTGCTGATTTACACGAAGTTGGATTACTTATGGTCTTAAATTACGTTTTTGTTGAAGGAAAGTATAATGGTAGCACTTTGAGTATATTAGGGAGAAATGCAGTGATGTTACCGGTGAGAGAGATGCCGATCGTCGGCGGGACCGGGATTTTCCGGTTTGCACGTGGTTATGCTATTGCAAAACCTATTTTCTTTAATAAGAGCAATGGTGATGCCACCATTGAGTATAATGTTTATGCTCTTCATTATTGATCAAAGGTTTTTGAAACTCGTATTTGGCGTTTGTTTGTTGGAGTGGGATACATTCATATGGATTATTCTTTTTGAAGCTATGTTGTGTTCTTTTTTCCATCGTTTTCTTTTAAAAATAAAAATATGTGTTCTAAAATTGAATTTCTTTATACTAGCAGATACTCGAATAAAGCAGCTGACACTACAAAAAAATTGTTATTCAATGACACTTAGAAAGAAGTGTTACTAAAAAAGAAACTAAATGCCAAAAAGTGTCATTAAAAGTAAAAAAAAAAAAAAACAGTTACAAACTACTTAGTGCTAACCTACACAAGAAAAGTGTGAGTAAAGAAGTCGTCGGTATGAAACAAAAAGCGCGCAGCAATAGAATTATTTTACCTTTACAATATTTATAATAGCGTGTCACTATACATACTACACTTTCTAAAAGCTTTCACTAAAACATAGATATGACGACACTTTTTATGCTGTCACTAAAAGATATGTTTTTTTGTAGTATTTAGATAAGGGCATGAGAGGCAAACACCATACCGATAGGCCAAAGGCCCTTTGGCCTATAGAATTGACTAAATTTACCATTCGTATTTACAAATACATTTATTACATGTAAAAAATAGAATTGACTAATACTTTCTCCGATTTAAAATAAGTGATACATTGTTGATTTCACGGGGTTTGAGGCAAAATATGATAATGATAATGATAATTAAATTAGATTAATTAGATAGTTAGTGTGAAATGGATCCTACAAATTTTGAATAAAGTGAGGTTAATGATTTTTAAAAGTAAAAGTAAGGGTAAAGATGTCATTTCACTTTATTAAAGTAGATAGTTAGTGAGTGTTGTCCCACTACTTTTTACCAAATAAGATAAGTTTTCAAAGTGTATTACTTATTTTGATACACCCAAATATGGAAAGTGTATTACTTATTTTAAATCGGAAGAAGTATGAAATAAGGAAATTGTTAGTCCCAAGACTAAGTAAATAAGATTTGATGCTCGACAGCCAAGAAGAATAAACAACAGCTGAAGTATGTATCTCAGCTGAAACAAGTATATACAATAAACCTTCAGCTGAGTACGTACCTAGCTTTAGGATACAAGTCAAATCAGCAGCTATTAACGAGAGTTCATTCGAAGTCTATGGCCAAAGGACAAAGACAAGAAGAAGACTATTCAGCTGATTGTGGAATCAGCTGATAGTACCTGCTGCAGATGAAGACTTAAAGGAAATGTTCATTGACACCTTGAACATTTCCCTTTTGCCGCTCAAAGAAGAAGAAAACGATGAAGATCTTCTATTTTGGAATAGAAGATAATGTCAGTACAACTTCATAGTTTGTCCCTCAAGCATGTAAAGAGAAAGTCAACAACTTCTGTACTTGTGTAGTACACCTTTCACTGTGCGTCAGAAAAGGAACCAGAAGAAGTGGACATAAAGTACACTCGGGACGATAACTTGTGCAATCGCATATAATGATCCATGGCAAGTCTACATCGACGAATAATATGTTTACACGTCGTCAAACTTGTGGACTAAGGAACATGGACCCGTGGCTATAAATGCGGATCTTGCATTTACAACAACACCTTTAGCCTTTAGAGCATCATAGAAATCATTAGCACAAGAACATTCTCTGAGAGTTAGTTATTGTCTAAGTATTAACTCCTCCATAGTTACTACTAAGGCATTAATATCAGCTGTTAGTATCAGCTGATATAACTCACATTGTTTATCTCTTCTAGTTTGAGCGGTCTAAAGTGTCAACTCAAGTATAGAGTTTTAGGTAGTGTGTACTATCTATTTCCGCAAACTCTGTATTGTATTAAGCTGTTTTTAATAAAACTCTTAATCATTGAAACCTTGTTGTTATTTACTTATCATATCTTTGTCACTCGGCCATAACGCAACACGGTTGTGTTGTTGGGATCCAACAACTGGTATCAGAGCGGGTGTCAAAATTGTTTTCCATCAATTTTGATCATCTGTTATGGCTGAACCTACATCATCAGATCTTCCATCATCTGGAAAACCTCCCAAACTCACTCAAACCAACTATCCCATGTGGAAAACCCGTATGTTGTCCCACATGGTTACCTATCACCCAAAACTTCAAGATAATATCACGATAGGAAAATATGTTCCCAAAACCCTCATTCCTGGTTCTTCTGAAACACCAGAACACTATGTTTTGAAGTCTGAGGCTCAGTGGACAGACGCTGAAAAACGTCTTGTTCATCTTGAGAACAAGGGTAGAGATATGCTTTTTCAAGCAGTTGGTGATGAACTGTATCACAATATTCAGTTTTGTGACTCAGTTAAAGAGATGTGGGAAAGGCTGGCTGAAGTTTATGAAGGCACATATGTTGTGCGTGAACATAACAAAAACATGCTCATACATGATTATGAACTGTTTAAAGCCAAGCCAAGTGAGACTATAGCCCAAACTTTCAATCGTTATAACATTCTGTTAAACGAGCTGAAGTCTCATGGGGTTGATAAGGACGATATGTCCAAAATGTGTAAGTTTATGGCAGCCTTACCTTCTAAATGGGCTACTATCATAACTTGTATGAGTACATCTCCTACTCTGAAAGATTATACTCTTTCATCTCTCTATGGTATGTTCTTAACCAATGAGAGAACCGTACTCAATAAATTTCAACCTCCAAAGGACTCTAAAGTGAGTTCTGCTGGATCTTCGACTGCTCTTGTCTCATTAAACAAGCCTAGCAGAATCGAATATCCACCATCAGATGATGAGGCTGACAACACTTCAGCTGTTGGTTTGTTCAACATGCCGGAAGTCAGCATTGAAGAAGTCGATGAAGATGAAGACAACGATGCCCTTATATCTGAGTTGGCCTTACTTGTTAAAAATAGAAAATTCTTCAAAAACAAGTCTGGCTCCTCAGCTAGAGGCTCAAGTAGCAGATCTATCTCGTCACCTGCTTCTTCCAGACCCTCTGGAAGTACACCTGACATCTCTGAGATAACTTGCTACAACTGCAACAAGAAGGGACACTATGCTAACGACTGCAAGCAGAAGAAAGCTAGTTCATCATCTTCAACTGGTGAGTCCATTGAAGAAAAATACAAAAAGCTACAAGCCTTCACTAAAAAGGTTCTAGAAGAAAAGAAGGCACTTGAAAGCAAGTCTGCTGACAAGGGTCTAGTAGCTGAGACTCATGATTGGGCTGACTCTGGTGATAGCTCATCTGACGACGATGAACAAATGGCCACAATGTGTTTGATGGCTCGTGCTGATGACGATGAATGCATTACAGCTGATGATGCTAGTACCTATAAATGGGTCAACATTGTTCACAAAAAGGTAACCTCTCTAATCTCCGCTGAGGCTACTAAAGCTACAGAAATTGTTGACTCTATTATTTGTGACTTGCACTTCATTGATCAGCTGAAAGGTGAATGTTTGGATAAACATAATGCTATTCTACGTGAAAATGCATTCTTAAAAGAACGTTTAATTGACCACAAAACTTTAAAAGAAGAACTTTCTGAAACGAAATTTATTAACTCAGTTCTTCAACATGATCTAAGTGAAAAAGTTAAAGAACTTGAAGCGATTAAAAAGATTTGTGAATCATGGTCTCGTTCATCCAAATGTGTGAGTGAATGTGTTAACTCACAAATCCCTAGTCAAGTACAAGCTGTACTAGGAGGAGATTTCCTTGCTGCAGCCGCTGTACCTGACAGCAGTATAGATGATCTGTACTACTCGTCAGCTGATGCTTCTGTGCCAGCTGAAGAGTTGGTTTTTGGTTCCTTTGTTAGGTCTACCAAAACCTATGCTACTGAGATGTCCTCAGAAGATCATTCTGTGGCTACCGGTGAAGAGTCATCTACTGACTCCTCTGCCATGGTAGTTAGGACACCTACTGTAGTTATTGTTGAACCTAGAAAATCTGTCTCGGGTTTAACACCTGCTGCATCTTCTGCTAAATCTCAGCAGAAGACTAGAAGAACAACAGGAAAGAAAACTGTTCTTACACCCTCCAAGGGTGAGTCAGTTGGAGTTCGTACTCTAGCTGCAAAGAACAAAGGTAAGAGTGTGTCTAAAAACACTCCAAGTCCTTCTTCAGTCGTGTCTGTCAGACGGCTGAAAGGAAAGGTCAGCAACCTGACATCACTCGTTCAAACTCTGACTATCTCTGATAATCAGAAAATGAAAGGTATTTTGGGTCCAGTTCCCAATCCTACTGCCTCGCCCTCTACTCCACTGCAAAGAAACAGAAATGCTATAAGTGTGGAGATCGTGGGCACATGGCAAGCGAGTGTGACAGCACATGCTTGAGACCTTCCCCGACTTCAGTATGTGAGCCTACTGAAAAGCCAACGTCTGTGAGTCCCAGCGGGAAGTAACAAGGACCCACCGAAGTGTGGGTTCCCAAAAAGAACTAACTTCTTTATCTTATGTGCAGGGTGATGAAAGCAAACATGTCTGGTACTTAGACAGTGGTTGCTCAAGACACATGACTGGTTATAAATCCCTGCTGAAAGAATTTGAAGTTTGTGATGGCCCCCAGTGGTCTTTGGTGATAATGGTAGAGGCTCAACTGAAGGATATGAAACCATTTCTAATGGGTCCATAAAAATCACAAGAGTTGGTTATGTAAATGGGCTGAAACACAATCTTATCAGCATAAGTCAACTTTGTGATGCAAAGTTCTCAGTGAACTTTAATGAATATAGAGGAACGGTGACAGATAAGAATGAAAAGGTAGTATTAGTTGCTCCCAGAACCAAGAATGTCTATACACTTGACATTAATCCTCAAAATCAAGAAGTCTGTCTATTCTCTCAATCTACTGAAGAGCTGAATTGGCTGTGGCACAAAAGGCTATCTCACCTGAACTTCAAAAATATATCGAAGCTGGCGTGAGGTCAGCTGGTGAATGGTCTGCCACAAATCAAATATGAAAAGGATAAGCTTTGTTCTGCATGTGAACAAGGTAAACATCACAAAAGCTCCTTCAAATCAAAGCAATGTTTTTCGATTGACAGCTGCCTTCACATGCTCCATATGGATCTTTTTGGTTCCATGAGCACTAAAAGTCTAGGTGGAAAGAAGTATACACTTGTTATCGTTGACGAATACTCACGATATACTTGGGTTATATTTTTACGCCACAAGAGTGATGCAGCTGATGAAATTATCAAGTTCATCAAAAGGATGGAACTTCTAAATGGGTCTAGAGTCAAGATGCTGAGATCAGACAACGGTACTGAATTCAGAAATAAGACTTTGGAAGACTTCTGTTCAGATGTTGGGATCTCCCAAAACTTCTCATCTGCTAGAACACCTCAACAGAATGGTGTTGCTGAAAGAAGGAACAGAACCCTTATAGAAGCTGCAAGAACAATGCTTGCTGAGTCAAACATGCCTAAGCAATTTTGGGCAGAGGCTGTTAACACAGCTTGTTTTACTCAGAATAGGTCTCTCTATGTGAAGAGACACAAAAAGACTTCTTATGAGATTTTTCGTCAAAGGAAACCTTTCATCGGTTTCTTTCACGTGTTTGGCTGTGTGTGTTTTGTGTTAAACACAAGAGATCAGCTAAGTAAATTTGACTCTAAAGCTGATGAAGCCATTTTCTTGGGATACTCCACTCTATCCAAAGCATATAGAGTTTTCAACAAAAGAAGACAAACATTGGAAGAGTCCATAAATGTTACTTTTGAAGAACACTCAAAAGCTTTAAACCCCTCCTCTACTGACTCGTCTGATGCCTTTCAGAGATCAGCTGAATCATCTCCTGATGGTACAACTGAAGCATTCTCCGATGCTTTAAATCTCTTTGATGTTCCCGTAAATGAATCAGATGAGACATTTCATGATGCTCCTACATATCTTGTGGACACTGCAGCTGTTCGACAAGAGATTCCAAGAGTTAGAGCATCATCCAAGGCTACTTCTAAGCCACCTCTTCATACTTCAAGAAGATCAGTTCAAAATGAAGTAATTCATCCTGCTGAGCAGTCAGCCGCTCAACAAAGATCTAATTCTGCTGAATCTTCCTCTTCTACTGCTTCTCCTCAATCTAAGTGGACTTCAGAACATCCAATTGAGTTAATCATTAGAGATCCACAGCAGGGAGTAGTCACTAGAAGTAAAGCATCATGCAATCTTTGCTTATGGTCTTGCTTTCTAGCAACTGAAGAACCGAAAAATATTAAAGCTGCTTTAGAAGACTCAAGCTGGATTCAGGCGATGCAGGAAGAACTTAACCAATTCGAGGTCAACAAAGTATGGCAGCTGGTGCCTCCACCAGCTGGAAAGACCATAATTGGTACTAAATGGGTTTTTAGGAATAAAATGGATGAAGAAGGTGTGGTTATTCGCAATAAGGCTAGACTTGTTGCACAAGGATACAGACAAGAGGAAGGAATCGATTTCGATGAAACATTTGCTCCAGTGGCTAGGCTTGAGGCTATTAGAATATTTCTAGCCTATGCTGCTTACAAAGACTTCACAGTTTTTCATATGGACGTGAAGAGTGCCTTCTTAAACGGAAAGTTGCAAGAGGAAGTGTATGTTAAACAACCACCAGGGTTTGAAAATCCTAAGTATTTAGACTATGTGTTTAAACTGGATAAAGCGCTGTATGGATTGAAACAAGCTCCTCGTGCATGGTATGATACACTCTCCACGTTCCACCTAGCAAATGATTTCACCAGGGGAAAGATTGATAAAACCTTATTCATTCGCAAAATCAAAGGTGATATCATTCTTGTTCAAATTTATGTAGACGACATAATCTTTGGTGCTACTGATGAAAAACTTTGTAGACGTTTTTCTAAACTTATGTCTACAAAGTATGAGATGAGCATGATGGGTGAATTAACATATTTTCTTGGCTTACAAGTTAAGCAATCTAAAAATGGAATTTTTATAAATCAAGAAAAATATATCAAAGATCTATTAACGAAATTTGATATGAATTCATCATCATCCATGAAAACACCAATGGCTCCTCCAAACAATTTAGATGCTGACATAACTGGTAAGTCAGTTGATGTCACATTCTATAGAGGAATCATTGGATCATTACTCTATCTCACCGCCAGCAGACCAGACATTATGTTTGCTACTTGCATGTGTGCTAGGTATCAAGCTGATCCTAGAGAATCTCACTTAACAGCCGCAAAAAGAATCTTGAGGTACCTTAAGGGTACTCGAAACCTAGGTCTTTGGTATGCCAAAGACTCCGGGTTTGATCTAATTGGCTATTCAGATTCAGACTTTGCAGGTTGCAAAATGGATAGAAAGAGCACCACTGGAGGATGTCAGCTGCTTGGTGGAAAGCTAGTCAGCTGGACAAGCAAGAAACAAAGCACTGTTTCTACCTCCACAGCTGAAGCAGAATATGTTGCTGCTGGAAGCTGCTGTGCTCAAGTCCTTTGGATGAAGAATCAGCCTGTTGATTTCGATACGAACTTCTGCAAAGTTCCCATCTATTGTGATAACACGAGTGCTATTGCAATCAGCAACAATCCAGTTCTTCATTCCAGAACCAAACATATCGACATAAGGTATCATTTCATTAGAGATCACATTGAACAAGGTGACGTGTAACTCCACTTCATTTCAACTGACCTTCAGCTGGCTGATCTATTCACTAAGCCTTTAGATGAAAAACAATTCAACTTTTTGATCAGCGAGCTAGGTATATTGAATGCTTGAATCAACTGCTGAAGTACTATCAACAGCTGATAAGATTCACCTTGTCACTTAGTACATTCAGCTGACTAAAATCTTTTGAATCTATCAGTCAGTTGAATAAAATCTCTTAAATGATAACTTATCAAGTTTTATAAGTTAAAACGTTTGGTTCTCCCAAAAAGGCATATTCCTACCCTGTCCACACGTTCTCTGTGGTAAATATTTCCACTCGAGTGGAAATATTTGGCATTTATGAGGGACAAGACCTCTGACACAGAAACGGCTCCACTACCCTGACAGAAACGGCTCCACTTTCTCACACTGTCACATCCAACCACCTTTGCACGATAACCAACGCGTGTATAGTTGGTTTGTAACTATCCAATTATGACCCGGTTTAAACTCGAACTTTACCCAAACCGACCCATAAAACCCCTATAAATACCCACCTCTCTTCCTCACTTTTCCTTCATCCTCCCACAATTCTTTCTCCAAAAATCCTCCATTTCTAAACCTTTATCTTTCTTCCCTCTCTCCTAAAAATGCCAAAGAAAGCCCCAAAGGTTTCTCTCACTAGGGATGCTATTGAGTTCTATCAGAACTCAAACCTAGTAGGCAACTTTTCTCCACCGGATGATCTTGACGATATCTATCGACCGGTTGTGACGTTTGTGCGTCACTGCCCCATCCGTGGTGCCTTTACAAGAGTCACCAAGAGTATCACTGAACTCTTGCGTGATTTCTGGATGTCCGCCTCCACTTCTGGAGACGACATCACTGCGCAAGTCGGAACTCATCAAATCACCATTTCTCTGGATGATTTTCGAGTTGCTTGCGGATTCGATTATCTGCAACCTGGTGAAGAATATCAGCAGACTAAATCTGCTGATGATGCTAAAGCGAGTCTAATCCGTATCACTGGATACAGATTAGAACACGAAGAAGACAGGGTGCCGATCTTCAAGAAGTCTCAGCTGACGAGACCCTGGGCCTATTTCTTTACCCACATCATTCAGGGTATAGGAGGCAATTCCGGGTCTCTCAACCAGTGCAACTCCGGCATGCAAGTCTTTGCTGAAGCCCTAGTCACTGGTCAGCGGATCAACTTTGGGAAGCTGGCGTACGAGGAGGTCAAGACGAAGCTGAAAAGCAAGGGAAATAACATTCCATATCTTCGCTTTTTCACATTGTGCATTGCACATGCGATGGTTGAAAAACTGGAGATCAGTTATGAAGACCTTCCAGGGGAATCGGTGATGGTCCGTTCCATTTCCAGCCTCATCTTCCAGAAGAAGGATGATGAGAAGGCATTTCCCCTCACCTCGTACATGCTGAAGATCGTAGATGATCGAGTCAGATCCAAAAGGGATCGAAAGAAGGGCAAAACATCGAAGAAATCAGCCCTCCAAGAAGGTACGTCCTTTTCTCATCTGAAGAGATTTCCATCAACTGATCGCACACAAACTGTTGATGGAAATACCACCACTTCTACTGGGATCTCTTTGCCCATTAGCGTGGAAATTGTGGAAACGGGTGATATTCCACGTGGTGGGAAGAAGCGTGTGAAGTGATCTGCTCACCGCACTGAGTCTTCCTCTTCATTCTCTTTATCATCTTCTTCCACTACCAGCGCCCCTTTTTCTCCTCAGCTGAGGGGAAGAGGGTCTGCTACATGTGGAGATGATGATGTTGATGATGATGTTGAGTTGGCGATCGCAGCATCATCATGATTCAGCTGGAATCCATTGGGCTCTCACTCGAGATCCCAATTGGAAGGATTACAGTCAGCGGCAGTATCAGCCTCTGAATGCAGTCCTTCTTATTTTCACTCTTACAGTGTTTTTCCAGGAACTCTACCAATACTTGGAGTTCCTGTCCAGACACTTTCGGCTATCTCTTTTTCTTCCTTGCCTTTCATCCACTCTGCTGATTTCTCAACAAATCAGCAGACTTCAAAACGACAATTTCGTTCTTTAGGAATTAGTGCCGGCTCCAACCTTCTGCGTAGCTCCTCGACCGATTCATTATCTGTCGTTGTAACAAGGGAACAAACTCCACAAGCAACCTCAGTCTCTCAACAGACTGCTGGTGAAGTTTTCGGCTCAACCCAAGCCACCCGAGTGTCAGCTGCACACACACCACCCCCAACTTCTTCATCACTTACTGAGTCATCAGCTGATGATAGATTGACTGGAAACCAAGTCAATCTTGAAGCTGTTCTTTCTGTTTCCCACAACGTTACCAGCGTAAACCAGCTGGTGATCGAGGAAGCCACCACCGCCAATGAAGAGACAACTCTAGACCGAGTTGTTACTGAGGCAACCACCCAAGCTGCCAGTGATCGCGAACGTATTCGCCAACTGAGTTGTGAGGCAGCTAATCCACCACCTAGAGGAACTCTTCCTCTAGTCTCCATAACGGTTTCGCCGATCGTTGAGACTGAAGCACCACATTCTCAAACAGCATTTCATATGTTGTTTGATTCTGTTGATATCCCCATTCAGCAGTACATCTTTTCAGATGATGAAGAGATGCAAGAATCTGGGCTTCAACCAGTTTTGAAAACTGAAGTAGGCACTTCTGTTTTAACCCCAGAAGTTTCAGTTGGACCCAACCCACCCCCCATAGTTTCTGAGGATCCCTTCGGAACTCTTCTTCCTACCTCGGGAACACCTTCTTACACAGCTGAGGTTACCCCTCAAGCTGGAGACATGCCGGACCCCCTCCCCAAAAGCGTCCAAGTGTCCCATGCTGAATCCAGCAAAGCTGGAGGAAGCATTCCCATCAGAGCCGCTGCTGCTCTGATGTCTAGTGTTGTTACATCCCAGATTCGACCTGGGATGGCCAAGCTGAGTAAGCAGATGGACACCCTTCGCAGGGATGTTCCAAAGAAGATTGCTGCTACTGCTGAGAAACTCTCTTCCAGCATAACTTCTCTGCACACTGAGGTTCACACTCAGATTCCTCAGCTGGCTCTTCTTACTGAGCAGATTCATAGCACCTCCAAAGGGTTCTCCTCCCTCAAAGAATATCTTCAGCAAGAGGTGAACTCCATTCGTCAATCTGCGAGTGTCGAAAAAGACAAGCTTCTCTCCGAAGCTCGAGCCACAGAAGCTAAATTTGATCGACAGATGGATACCTTGACTTCCAAGGTGTCTCCTCTTCTTACAGCTGTCGATCAACTGACCACTTCTCATAGTCACCTCTCTATGGCTATTGAGGGGACTGCTTCTGCTGTGTCCACAAGGATGGACAAGTTGGAGACTGAAGTCAGCTCGTTGACTTCTCAAGTCGCTGGTCTCCAAGACACCCTCGACCTCATTCTTGCCAAGCTTAATGAGGGTGTCGCTGTTGATCGTCCTGCTTCAGCACCAGAGAGTACCCCTCTTCTTCGGGCACTCTCTGAGGGGGAGAAAGAGGCCACTTCAGCAGGTGAACAACATGGTGAACAAGAAAGTTCACAACTTATAATCACCTCTGCTGTTGGAGCCAATACTGAAGACGTTCCAGTAGGTGAAAGCTCAAGAAATCCACCTATCACCTCTGCTGGAACAGTAGAAGAGGAAGCTGAAACCTCAACTGGTTATACTAAAATCGTCGATTCTTTTGAATCAGTTGAGGTCCCAAAAGTCCAAGCCCCGCAAATCCAAAACCCTCAGCCTATTTCACAGGAGATTCCTCATCCTGCTGAGGGGGAGCCTACATATGCTTTAGTTGAAAACCTCATTTTAAATGAAGTTAGAAACGCTGCTGATCTTGATACAGCAATAGCCCTTCAAAGGATAGCCCATGAAGAGCTGTATCAACAAGCTGAAGCACAAAGAGCTGAGAACATTAGGTTGTTCAAAAAGGTTCTTGATCAGTGTAGGCAGGAAGCAAAGATCACCAGCGTGAGAGCTCCCAAATTCGATCCCAGCTGCCCTAATGAAATTGTTATAACAAGGGATGGGAATGCGGTGCTCCATGAAAAGTTTGCTCTGAACAAGATCAGCCTCATTCTCAACTACGATGAATGGAAAGAGGCTGAAGCAGCTGCCAGAACTGCGAGACCATCGCGGAATATAACAGAACTGGTAGAAAGGATTCAAGTCGCAATCCACTCCTTCAAGATTCTATGCGATACAATCAGGAGACAAGCTCCTGAGTTGGGATATCATATACCTCCTGAATTGTGTGAATCTCAAGTTGTTATTGTCAGAGAAACTGCTGGTGAAAGCTCCTCAGCGAGAGGGGAAAAACGTAAGTCCGTTCTCCTTGAGCCTCTTGCTGACTCCAGATCACTGGATATTGGGCCGTCCATCATATTTGCAAAACGACCAAAACCCAATATCACAAAAGCCATCCCCGAGGGAGTTAACTTTGTCCCTGGGCTGATCGTAAAAGAACCAATTTATGGCTTTTGCTATCTGGAGAAAAAGAAGCTGCCTTGCTTCCAGCGGGTAGATGAGTTGAACTTATCTGATGTGGATCAACTGATGCTCTATCACAAGGTGTTGAGTTCCTCTACTGAATAGGGAAGAGAAATGAAGAAACTAATAAGCTCAGCCTTCAACTCACTATGTCACAATGTCCTAGGATCGGCTATATCCAAGACATAGTTTTTTTTTATTTTCCTTGTACTTTAAATTTCCTTATCAATAGAAAATCAAAATTTTGTAATATACTTGTAAAAATTGTAAAAAGATAAACATATACAAAAGAACCCTAAGGGTCTAAGTACATAAGTATTCAGCTGACTCCTTTCAGCTGAATCATTACAGGGTTACACTTATACGGCTATTCGATTGCATCAAATAGGGGAGATTGTTAGTCCCAAGACTAAGTAAATAAGATTTGATGCTCGACAGCCAAGAAGAATAAACAACAGCTGAAGTATGTATCTCAGCTGAAACAAGTATATACAATAAACCTTCAGCTGAGTACGTACTTAGCTTTAGGATACAAGTCAAATCAGCAGCTATTAACGAGAGTTCATTCGAAGTCTATGGCCAAAGGACAAAGACAAGAAGAAGACTATTCAGCTGATTGTGGAATCAGCTGATAGTACATGCTGCAGATGAAGACTTAAAGGAAATGTTCATTGACACCTTGAACATTTCCCTTTTCCCGCTCAAAGAAGAAGAAAACGATGAAGATCTTCTATTTTGGAATAGAAGATAATGTCAGTACAACTTCATAGTTTGTCCCTCAAGCATGTAAAGAGAAAGTCAACAACTTTGGTACTTGTGTAGTACACCTTTCACTGTGCGTCAGAAAAGGTACCAGAAGAAGTGGACATAAAGTACACTCGGGACGATAACTTGTGCAATCGCATTTAATGATCCATGGCAAGTCTACATCGACGAATAATATGTTTACACGTCGTCAAACTTGTGGACTAAGGAACATGGATCCGTGGCTATAAATGCGGATGTAAATGCTTGCATTTACAACAACACCTTTAGCCTTTAGAGCATCATAGAAATCATAAGCACAAGAAAATTCTCTGAGAGTTAGTTATTGTCTAAGTATTAACTCCTCCATAGATATTACTAAGGCATTAATATCAGCTGTTAGTATCAGCTGATATAACTCTCAGTGTTTATCTCTTCTAGTTTGAGCGGTCTAAAGTGTCAACTCAAGTATAGAGTTTTAGGTAGTGTGTACTATCTATTTCCGCAAACTCTGTATTGTATTAAGCTACTTTAATAAAACTCTTAATCATTGAAACCTTGTTGTTATTTACTTATCATATCTTTGTCACTCGGCCATAACGCAACACGGTTGTGTTGTTGGGATCTAACAGAAATTTTGAATCCAATTAACACTTCTTATCTTATACCCTAAGGGAATGAGTTAACCAAACCCGATAGATAATTATTGACTCATTTTAATTATAAACGGTTGAAATTGATTTTGTAAATGCTCACTCGTTCATGTAACATATTTCTTAGGTTTATTTAGTTTGTATTATATGCACTTTTACAATATTTAAAATGTTGTTTTAATTATACATGTTATTCTTGGAAAATTAAAAGGTTATTATTAGTAAAATGTGTAATTTGTAATTAATGATCAATATATTAGAAAATTTGTTAAAAGAAACTCAATTTCATTTATATATTCGCCTACTTTAAGTATAAATTGTTTAATTAAATCCGTACTGACACCAGGTTACCCAAAAAGTGTACGATCACACATATATTAATCGGCTCGCAAAGCAAGTCTGAACTCATATTACCAAGAATAAAAAATTGTATGCCTCACACTTTCAATTTGCCGATTATGTTCTTACTTTGGGAGATGATCCATGGCAAATGCAAGAAATCTTTCTCGAACCCTTAATTGTTTCCACGTCACATAAAAAATAAAAGTAAGATTTTTAAAAATAAGCATGTTGGGATTAGAGTACTAGGTGTGGTGCCAAGTTCAACCTATGTTAATAATAAATCTTTTACGTCTTTAAAAATGATTTTAACATTCATCTTAAAATTATCATCCATGTTTAACATCTTATCACATTTATTGGGGTATAAAAATATAGCTCAAATCAATCACAATTTAGAAAATAAAAACAAAAAATCCTTAACCCAACATTAAACTGATAGCGAAGGCTGGTTTGACGCCAAGCACGGTGAGAGTTGGCGGAATTTGACGGTGCCAAAGGAGATTTAGGCTTTAGCGTGCCAACACCCACCTCTCTTTGAATTGCTCAATTGGAAATTGCTAATCTTGCCTCGCTATTAAAAAACATGTAAAAGGAGATGGATCCTTATTCAGAAGGATCTGTAATTGCTATACCGAGACCATTTCGGGTGTTTTATATAAGGGTAGTGATTTTGGAACCACATAAATTACTTTATCTACCATAATGTGCAACATTTAAAGCATATTGTACAAGCACTGTAAAACAATATTTGTAGTGTTTGAAGTAAGTTATGTAATCCCAAAATCACTACCCTTTATATAAACATAAAGAAAAAGTAAGTAAAGTTGTCGTTGGTACGACTTATACATAGTGACACAAAAAAAAGTGTTGAATTACATTGTTGCCATTATTTTGACGCATTTTTCTATTGGAAGTGTATAAAACTCAAAACTATAAATTTTTTACCCATGATTTATTAGAACGCTCACAAAAAAGAGTAAGAACATGTATAATGGGTGATCACTGTTTCAGTGGTTACTCCTCACACATCAGCATTACATCAATTTTTAACTTACGACTAAACACATGAAAAATCCCGACCAAACCAACGTAACCGGTGACCAAACCTCTTCCTTTTAAAAACACTCCCCCCCCCCCCCCCGAAAAATCGCGATCCACAACGGTCGTCTGGCCGACCCTTGACCATGTGGGACGCGTCGTTCGATGGATGGGTAATGGTTTCGAACGCGTCGCAGTGGTTGAGGTGGAGCGACCAAAGGCTGGCGACCTTCGGCGTTACTCCTAGTCTAATGATATTTCTTTCTACCATTTATTCCTACCATATTCCTACTTATGTCTAAATCAAAGAATAATATGACGAGATGTTTAATGGATTACATATGTCAAATTTTGAAGTAAGTACATAGACTTATGCATATAAAGATAAAAAAATAAAAAGGAATATCATTTCTCCAAAATAAAATTCTAATAAAGATTTACAACTAGCACAACATGTATACATAACGTGTTGCTTGGTCAAACCGTTTGTGATGATATCATCATCCCCTTCCATGATATCATTAACTAGAGATGCAAACGGGTACGGGTAGTAGCGGATACTGCAAAACCCGTACCCGTACCCGACCCGCTATTCATATACCCGTACCCGTCCCGTACCCGGTCAAATACCCGTCGGGTTCGGGTAGAAAAATCCCCGCCGGGTACGGGTAACCCGACGAGTACCCGTTCAATTAAAAAATTAAACAAAATAGCTAAAACATTTAATACTCTTAGTTCGTTTAGGCTTATTTCGTTCAATACGTAATGGACTAACGGGAGACGAGCCATATTTTAACCATTATTAAATTGGGCTAATGAGAGATTAAGAATTGAGCTAAGTTTGAGTAGTGACTAGTGGGCTAAACCTATATTAAAAAAAATTACACATTAATATATATATTCGGGTCAGGTATAAACGGTGCGAGTATTATAAAACCCGTACCCGACCCGTACCCGCTCTCGGGTATGAAATTTAAACTCATCCCCGACCCGTTACCCGTTTAGACGGGTAATACCCGCCCCGTAACACTCGGGTACCCACGGGTACCCAAACCCGCGGGTTAAATTTGCATCCCTATCATTAACCCTTCGTCATGTACACCCCCTGCTCCTTACTCTACAAATTGAAAAGTTGTGCTTTTTATATTCATAGCTTAGCGGTTTATTGAATGTAGTTCATTAATTTTATCTAGTTTCAAGAAACAATTATTAGTTCTTGGATTAAGAAAAAATTAATGGTCAAGATCAAGATTCAAACCACCACCACTATAAACACATGTGCTTCAATACATCAATACCTCACCCACCTCCGGCAGCGATGGGCGGCGAACGGCGGCGGACAGCGGCCTGAGGTGGCCGCCGCCAATGGTGACCGGTGGTGGTGGTCGTGACTGGAAGCACACGCGTTTGAAACACATGTGTTTCACCTTTTGAAACACATGTGTTTTTAAAATAAAGGAGTGTATATGTACAGCCAAACACATGTGTTTCATGACTTGAAACACATGTGTTTCGTTACTAGAAGCACATGTGTTTCACTAATAACAGTTGTTTTGAAAATAAAGGAGTGTATATGTACATGCAAGCGCATGTGTTTCAAGTAATGAAGCACATGTGTATGTAAGCTAGAAGCACATGTGCTTCACTAATAACATGTCTTTTGAAAATAAAGGAGTGTATATATACAGCCAAGCACATGTGTTTCAAGTAATGAAGCACATGTGTTTGTAAACTAGAAGCACATGTGCTTCACTAATAATAGGTCTTTTGAAAATAAAGAAGTGTATATGTACAGCCAAACATATGTGTTTCAAGTAATGAAGCACATGTGCTTCATATGCTCCCTGTGTGTTTAGAAACTCATGTGTTTTAGTGACTTGAGACACATTGTCTCGTGACCTGAAGCACATGTGTTTCGAAGTAATATGTTGTGTTTTAGTGAAGCACATGTGTTTCAATACATCAATACCACCATCACCCCCATTACCACCAGCACCTTCACTGTCAGCCACCACCACCGCCGCCGGCGGCGGATGGCGGCGATCGGCGGCGGTGGCTGTAGGTGGCTGTAGTGGGGGATTTGATCTTGACTATCTTAATCCAATGGCTAGAATTTATTCTTTGGGACTATGCAAAACCTTTAAACTTTCTAGAATACAACTCTCATAGTTTATTCAATTTTTTCGGATCTCGCCCTCGTATTCTGGTAACTAATGATGCGAATGTCAACTATCTAGCGAGTCATATTTTAAAACAAAAAGTACAAATTAGTCTAAATATTTCATAAAAACATATTAGATTAAAACATACAACTTACACCCTAATAATGTCATAACGTATAATACGCTTCTACTAACTTAAAATAATTAAAAAAAATCAAGTTGATTAATAAGTCTTGTAAATTCAGGGTAGCATTTTGCACATTTAATAGTCCAAGATAATAGGTTATTCAACCAACAAAGTTCATTTTACTAAAATGTATTTTTACATACAATATTTGATATTGCATAGTGCATACAATTACTCAACAATTTTTCATAATTAATAATTAAGCTTTTTAAATGAAGTTCAGTCGGGATAAACTAAAATCAACACTAGGGGTGTTCAAAAATATCCGAAAAATCGGGTATTCAAAAAATTACCCGATATCTGAAATCCGGGTATCCGAATTCCGGGTACCAAATACGAGTAGTGTTTTTCAAGATTTTCGGATACCCGGTACCCGAAAATAAAAAATATGCGAAATCTATACAAAAAATACCCAAAATATCCAAATATACCCAAAATATTTGAAAAGTATCCGAAATATCTGAAAAATATCCGAAGTATCCGAAAAAAATACTCGAATTATTCGAAAAATATTTGAATATTTTGTTTTTTTCGGATACAGGATACCCTGGTTTCAGGTACCTGAAATCCGGGTACCAAATGCGGGTAGTAAACATCACTATCCGAAAATCCGGGTACCCGAATATCGGGTATCTGAAAATCCGGGTACACGGTTTTGAACACCCCCTATAGACTCTGTTGATTCAATACTATAGACTCTGTTTTATGTATGAATATAAGTTAGATATAAAAAAAAAAATTATTGTTAGTTAAGTATGTTAACTAGTACAATTTGTAAGATTATGATCATAAAACATCTTGAAGTATTATGCAAAAATATATTTTATGCACTTTTATGATGAGATTATTATTGTTGTTCGCCTAAAGCTGGTGGATTTTTGATTTAAGAAGAATATACTACATCTATCCAAAAGATGCTTGTTAATTGAAAAGTTCCTAAATCTTTTGTTATTATGATCTGTTAGGTTAAAACTTAAAAGTAATTATCGCTTGGAATTCTAGTTATTTGGTTTGGTTTGGTTTGGTCATCTATTTTAGTATGTAGAGTTGGTTCTCGTATTCATCTATCATAAACATTGAGTTTGATTACAAGCTATAATTTGTGGTTAATGTGATATTTCGGTCATGTTCCTATTTACTAGAAGTATATATGTTTGTGATTAACTGATTAGAGTTGTGTTTAAGGAAGTGCATCATTTTTAATTTTTTTATAAATTTACGAGGAACAAATCTCAACTATTGATCAATAATATCTAATGGTCATGATTAATCACATGTTTTATACATTGAGGGGGTATTTTAGTCATTTAAAAAAATATAAATTGTTTTATTTTTTATTTTCTTTATTATTTTTTATTTTTTTATTATTTTTCATTAATAACACATAATGTGATTGCATACTGAATCACATGTGTTTGTGTACTTAATCACATGTGATTGTGTACTGAATTACATTTGATTTAACTAAAATATCAAATATGATTAAGTATACAATCACATGTGATTTTACACTAAAATCACATGTGATTAAGTACCACACGTAATTATCAAATAAATATTATTTTTTAACGAAAAAAATAATAAAAATAAAATAAAAAATTTAAGTGCCAAATGAACAAAATACCCCTTCATGTATAAAATATGTGATTGATCTTAACCATTAGATTTTATTAATCAATGGTTGAGATTTGTTGCTCGAGACTACGTAAAAATAATGGATTTTCTTTAACGTTTCTCTAACTGATTATAATATCTTCCGAGGTTACATTCTTTTTACCATAAAAAATAATGACATTTTCTGAGATTTGACATTATAAGTAATGTCACTTTTAAACATCTATCTAAAAAAACATTTTCCGTAAAAAGATGACGTGGTCTTTTAGTCTATGCGTAAGGGGTCGTCCCCCCTTGCTATTCGCCGCGGGTCGCCCCTGACCGACATGTCCCATCCTTTACGCCAGAGGCCAATTTGGTCGTTGCGGCAATAGTTGGAGGTCGTCTAACGTCGAAAGAAGTGGTAGATTTAAATGGGAAGAGTTTGGTTGTCTGCTATGTGGGTTTGGTCGGATTTGTCGCGTGTTTGGTCGGAAAAGAAAAAAATTAATGTGACATTGATGTGACAACTGTAACACCTCAAATTTTTAAAATAATATTTAAACATTTTTCATCCAAAACACATAACACATCATCATTTTAAAATACCAATATTACAAAATCGATAGGTTTCTTGTTTGAGATAATCAGAGTTTACAAAAATGGTGTTACAAAATATATCTAAGTCATAGGATAAGGGCTCTAACTATGAACACCAAGTTAATCTCAACAAGGCTTCCTCTCTAAACGGGCCTCCTATATCTTCGATCCCGAACATGAGTACATAGCAAAAACACAACATAGTACGTGAGACAAAATTACCTCGTGAGATACATGGGTTTTAGACCCAATAAACAACTAGTCACATAATATCATTTATACTTCAAATAATATTACTAAATTCGTTTGGGTCACTTCATTACTTTCATCATTGGCCAATGTCAAGATAATCGGAATGCCTCCAATCTATGAAGACCGTCATATCCACGGTAATCGGAATGTCTCCAATCTACCGGGACTCATAGGTATTGGGTAATCGGAATGTCTCCAATCTACCACTAACCTTAATGTAACATCCCAAAACCCGGCCTAGTAGTTTATTGACCTTAAGGTATCTTATGAAATGATTTCCTGATTAAATGCTTAGTTAATTTAATTAACCTGCTGCCTTTTGCGGTATTTTAACCAAGGGGTTAAAATACCCGACTTGTGATATATTTGGAATGAAAACGTGATTTTTATGTCTTTGGATTCCTTGTTAAATATCGTTTCCGGAAATGCTTTCATTTTTAAAATTTGAGTCCGTTTGCTATTTTAAGTAAATTAATTACGAAGGGGACTTTTCAGACATATACTGTTTTATTAAAAGAAAGACCAAGAGGGGTCCCACCCCCTCTTGTTTTACCGGCCACGAGATAGAGAGAGGGAAACCCCCTCTCTTTTCTTTTCCCTTTCATTTGAACATTATCCATAAGCTTTACTATTTCATTGCTCAAACTTTCGCTCCACCTTTTTGTGCTTGCTTGAGCTTGTTCTTGGTAAATCCTTGTGCTAGAATCTGAAATCTACCTTAGTGTTGGTAGAGAAGAAGCTTAGAAGTAAGTTGCACCTTCTCCTTGTCTCATTTTTGGTGTTCTTGAGTTATGTCTTGAAGTAGGGTTTGTGTAGCTTGATGATTTGTTGGTGAATCTTGTTATGGATGTTGTTTTATGTGTTTGTGCAAGCTTTTACATCATTTGTATGGTTGATTGTTGAAGGAAGACAAGATTTGGTGAAAATCACCTTCAACCTCCATTAATGGTGGAAGTTGAAGGTGGGTTTTGACTAATCTTGGATTTCTTGAGTTTTGGTTGGATAGAATTGTTTATTAGGTTGTGAAATCATGTTTGGTAAGTTATGGATGGTGAAAACCTAGTATAGTTGATTGTGTGAATTGATCTAGTTGGTGTTTGGGTCAAATTAATTAACTAGTGATCTTGGAAGTACCATACTTGGAATTGTGATGATTATGACCTTGATGGAATTGTTAAATGATTGTGAATTGCTAGTCTATGATGAATTCTTAGTCTATGGAATGTGTGCTAGTTTTATGGCCTTAGAAGTGTTAGGGTCATGTTCGGATTTTTGGCCCGTTTGGGTCAACTAGTTGTGAATACTTGATAAAGGGACAAAATGGTCAATTGTATTGATGAAGGATTTGGACAAAATGTGCATTCTATGAGTCTTGTGTGGTTAGATGTTGAAATTGTTGATTTTGACGATTCGGTGGATTATCACTAACTCGGTATATTGTTGACAGGAACCGGGAAGGATACTCAGTGATACTAGCTCACTGAGTTAAGGAATCGGAAGTTGAAAGGTGAGTGGATTCGACCTACAACTTGGGTTTCGGTTTATTCGTTTGGTATTGGCATGTTTGTAAAAATCGCAGGAAATTACCAGACAAGGGAAGTTCACGGCGTGAACTTCTCTTCGCGATCGTGAAGTCGGTCCAGCTAAGTTGTTGATTCGTCGCGAAGTAGTTCACGATCGGAGTTCCCGACGCGAACTATAGTTCGCGATCGTGAACTGTAGTTCGCGATTGGGAACTCTGTTGTGACGTTTTTCGCGGTGTTTTTCGTAGCTAGTCTACTTGTTATGTATGCCTAGTGTTAGGGAATACCATACATGACTATGTGCACATTCGGGATGAGGTCAGTGTCGGAAGGAGAACGGCTGGGCACAGGGTACCGACTAATAGGGTATCCGACCTTACATGTATTTGTTGCATGGTTGTGGGGAGGGAGTTGCCCAGGTGTTGGATACGAAACGCTGTCGGTTACCATGGTTTTGGCCGTCCATGGTTTAAGGCCCGCAAAGCCGCCGATCCTCTAAGTGATTGCCCAACCGGAGATGTTTTTATAACTTTCGTGTTTAAGTGATTAGTGTAGTTGCTAGTGTTAGGAATTCATTCACTTAGCTTTTGTGCTAATCCCTCCTTTATCGACACATTTCAGGTTGGAGGGCTTGAACGGGTCGGGCTTGGACGGGAAGTTTGACCATGCTTTAAATTGTTATTTTGTTAAATGAGCCGTGTTTATTAATACCGTCTTTTAACTAACTTTTGGTTGTAATATTTGTGGGACCATGGTTTGTAAACTTAACATAACTAGGAACCTAACCGTATGCTTCCGTAACCTTAGATTAATAGTTAATTGGTTATTTAAAAAAAAATGCGGTGTTACACTTAAGGTACCGTCATAACCGAAATGCCTCCAATCTATCACGGCCCTAGGGACATCATAATCATCATCATCATTACTTGTCAAATTATCATTATAAGCCTTTAGCTCAATCATTCCTCAATCAATCGATCATATAAGCAATTCATCACATAAATAACTAAAACATTTTCTAGCTATGTACCCAGATTTGAAAGTTCACATGTACTCACTTTAGCCAAGCTATCCCCAAATTGTGCTAATCAACACAAATGCTTACTTCCGAATCAAGGAAGCAACTCCAATCACAAGGTCTTCTTGACCTAGCATCATTACCATCATAACAACCAATTATCAACCATAACTAATCACTAATTAATCCATATTAGCTTTCCTAATCACCAAGTTCATCAACTTAGTGGAATCTTAAACCCTAGTTCAAGATTTCCCAACATCAAACCCAAATCTAACTTGTACACATTGATTACAAGTCTACAATGAGTGTTTTACACCTATAATTGTTCATCTTCCCCAAAGATGATATGGTTGGTTCCCCAAACCACCATTTTTACCCATACCAAGCTCACAATCAAGGTAACTAAGTAAGATAAGCAAGATTTCTTACCCTTGATGCTTGAATCCTTCAAGATGATGAAGATTTGAGCTCTTAAGCTCCAAAAACCGACCAAAATGCTCCCAATTCGGCTGCTATAGATCTAGGGTTGTAGGTGGAATGAAACTCTAGCCTACACTCATCTTTATATAGCTCAGACACACCTCGCGCCACGCTCGCGCCGCGAAGAGACGCGGGTCTGCCCGCTAGTTGCCGCATTTTACCAGTCTTCGCGCCAGGCTCGCCCCTGGCTCGCGCCGCGACCTCAACGCGAAGTCAACGTGAAGTCAACGTGAGGCCTTCGCGTTTGGTCGTTGGATTTGCTATTTTCTCTGTTCCCTTACTCGAGCCGCGAGTGCTGATCCAGGCAGATTCTTGGTCTTTAAACTTGTTTCCAACCAAGTCTTGACCCATTTTCGATTATCACAAGCCGCGAATGATCATTTACCTATAATAACTCATCCAAGACTCGATAAATTATTTTACCACATTTATTCCTTCATATTTCCATTTAATTCATTAACCGAAATTTCCGATCGTTACAACAACGATGACTAATTAATTGGGTTTAGTCACCCTTACACATTATTCAGGCAGGTTAACTAATTAATTACATTGTAAGTGTTTATTTCCATAAAAATAGACACATTTACAAAAGATTATTTTATTTGTCAAGACGTTTTAAATTTATTGATTTAATGAAAAAAAATATTAAGTGGGTAAATTTTTACCCAACTTCTTTTTAGCGGCTAAGAGCATCTCCAATCATACTTTATTTATCCCTCTGTCTCCATATTTGAAGTTTTATATTTTCCAACTCACCTCTATCCACACTCTAAATATAAAGTGAGAGTAAAGTTCCTTCTATATTTGAAGTGAGAAGGTATCCCCTCTATCCATACCTCTATCCATGGACCCCACACATCATTCACTAATTTTCTTTTGTAATGTAACATAAATTAATTAAAAATATGATTTCTATGGGTCCCACTAGTTTTAGAGGGATTGATAGAGTTTATGATTGGAGTTGAGGTTATGTTTAGAGTGAATTGACCCACCAATTATAGAGATAGAGTGAGTTTTATAGAGTTTATGGTTGGAGATGCTCTAAGACAGGTACCCCTAATTCAACACTTTTTTTTTTTCATGCCGGAATTTGAACATATAAGCATGTGAGAATCCTAATTCTAAACCTCTCAATTTACTAACTTAGAATATGTTTTTTTTTAACGATACCTAATCTAATTCTTTTTTGTTCACCACGTGACTTGAACCCATACCTATAGGTCATGAGTAAAACCTTACATCAATCTCCAATACCACTAGGGTACAAGGTCTTGGGTAACCAATTGGTCTAGATCAATTGGCCACCATAGATATACTTGGGGTTTTTGCTTCAAGAGGTGTCGGGTTCAAGCCTTGTTGGAGGTAAAAATTAGAGATAAAAAGATGGTGGAGTTTATTCCATATAAGTTGAGGGTTCGAGGGAAGACATACTATCACTTGTGATGTTACTGCTTATCCTCGAACTACTAACTTACTACTTGCCGTTCAAAAAGAATAGAAAAAAAACAAGGCCTTGGGTAACTTAGAATATGTTATTCAATGTTTAGTTTTTATACAGAGAAATTATATTAATGTCTATTATTTGTATCTATTTCATGTTGTTTCTCAGTAAAAAAAAAATGTGTATAATTCACTAATTTTTTTCTTCATAATATTTATTGATTTTGATACTTATATTGATCAATTGAATATGCAAATAAGAAATACATAAATAATAACATCAATATCATTTTTCTTTTATATAAGATAAAATTTATATCTCACACATCTAAGTTGTCGGCGATTTTCTTTTATATATCGTTGCAATTAAATTGAAATATAGTTTAAAAGTAAAGGAAAAACACACATATAACTTTCCGAAAATTAATTTATCGACATTAAGACCAGTATTAGTTAAGAAAAAAGAAGGCCACTATACATATATTAATTCCATTGCAAAACAAAATTAAATGTTATACTAAAATAATCAAATATGTATGCATGCATGTGTATACATTATGGGGTACATGTTAAAAAAATAATTTTAATTGTTATTAATTTTTCTATTTTATATCGTTACTATAAAATGATTAACATATAAAATTCATTAATTATCTTTTCTAATATCATATTTTAATTTCGATATTTATATTGATCAAATGAGTAACAAGATAAGTTGAAAATTTTAGTAAGAATTAATGTAATCTCCCATACGTTATTGATGTAAGAGCATCTCCAATGCAAGTTTTTTATAAAGTTTTTAAATTTTTGTGTTGGTCATTTAAAGGTGTGTAACCTTCAAAAGCTTTTTAATTTATAAGTTTTTTTCAAGATATAAAAAAAGTTTAATTTAAATTTATATGCATGGGAACAAATTTTTTTATAAAAAATTATTTAACAACATTGAGTATAAAGTATGAGTTGCGTTCAAGGAGTTCCATTATTTTTATGAAGTCCTGAAGAACAAATCTCAACCACTGATCAATAAGATCTAATGGTTAAGATTAATCACATATTTTATACATTGAGGGGTATTTTGGTCATTTTTTTAAATAAAAATATATTTTTATTTTTTATCTTACAATTTTTATTATTTTTATTATGAAGGGGTATTTTGGTCATTTGGTAGTTAAAAAAATTCATTTTTTTTATTTCAATTTTTTATTAATTTTTTCATTAAAAAACAATATATATTTGATAATTACGTATATATCATAATCACATGTGATTTTAGTGTAAAATCACATGTGATTGTATATTTAATCACATTTGATGTTAGTTCAATTACATGTGATTCGGTATGCAATCACACGTGTTCATTATGCAATCACATTATTTGTTATTAATGAAAAGTTATAATAAAAATAAAAAAAATCTAAAATAAAAAATAAATATTTTTTTTGAAAAATGACCAAAATACCCCTCAATTAAAAAATAAAAATAATAAAAACATTAATAAGTGTCAAATGACCAAAATAACTCTTTATGTATAGAATATATGATTAATCTTAACCATTAGATATTATTAAATAGTTGACATTTATTACTCTGAATTTTATAAAAATAATGACCTATTTAACGTTTTCTCTGTAAAGTATATGCATCGATTTTAATACATTATTACAAAGACTTATGCAGATGCTTCAAGTATCTAGGCACATGCTACTTTTTCTGTCTATATAAGAGCAAACACCAAAACCTCCAATCATCAAGCCATCCTCTCTCCATCATGGCCCAAACTTCCCTAAAACACACTTATACAATCGTTACCCTTTTCCTATTCACATTCCTCCTCCAAACACAATCCCAACAATTTTCAACAAAATTGTCATCAAAGTCACTTGGTCTCAAGAAAGAGAAACTAACCCACCTCCACTTCTACTTCCATGACATAGTTGCCGGTGACCATCCCACCGCCATCCGGGTGGTTCAAGCCAACATCACCAGTACCTCTCCTATTGAATTTGGTGATATTTTCATGATGGACGACCCACTGACAGTGGGCCCAGAACGGACATCTAAGATTGTGGGAAGAGCTCAAGGGATATATGCAGCTGCTGATTTGAGCAATAACCGTTTACTAATGACTCTAAATTACGTGTTTGTTGAAGGGAAGTATAATGGTAGCACTTTGAGTATATTGGGGACAAATTATGTGTTTGCGCCGGTGAGAGAGATGCCAATCGTCGGTGGAAGTGGGTTTTTCCGATATGCACGTGGTTATGCTCTTGCGAAGACATATTCTTTTAATCTTAGTAATGGTGATGCAGTCGTTGAGTACAATGTTTATGTCCTACATTATTGAGTATGGTGACGGAGGTATTTTAGGGAGTAGTATTATGACTTCGAGGTAGATATATGAATGTCTACATCTTACCTCCCTCCCGCATCGCCTAATTTGATGGGATTCAATACCGCATTTGAATGTTTAATTTGTTAAAACTGTCTTATTTGTTTTTAATTACTTTCTTGTTTTTAATAAAAAGTTGTGAAGGAAATAATAAAATGGTAGAATTTCGTTTTTCTTGAACGGCAAAAATGACTTGGCAGAGTTTCAAAACTGCAACCATCAGGTTAACAATAACGCCCAAACAACCCAATCTGGCCACCAGCTACGGATGAATTTTGTTAATATATGATTTAACTATAACTTTCGTATCTTTTTTTTTAATACAAGTCGTTATGAATTCCGGTAAAGATTAAAACGAACTCAAGATCTGTTTTTGGTACATATTGAATTACGCACACCTAAAAAAGGTGTGAGAATTTATCTTAACCTTTTTTTAAAGAAAGGACGAAAAAAACTCAATAATATACATCGTAGCTGGTATAATTTTAAAAATCGGAATTAATGTGCTATATGATAAATTCTAAAGTTTTTAAAAAACGTAAATTGCAGCATTCCGGCACCATCAATATATATGTGAATGGACCGAACATGTAACCAAGGATGTTTTGACGAGGTGCGGCCGCAGTCTAGGGCTGTAAATGAGCCGAGCCGAGCTCGAGCTCGATTAGGTTCGAGCTCGGCTCGTTTAATTTTACCGAGCTCGAACTCGAGCTCGGCTCGTTTCGAGCTTTATGTGTAAAGCTCGAGCTCGGCTCATTTAGGTTTTTCCAGGCTCGAGCTCGGCTCGATTAAGCTCATTTAAGCTTCCATATATATGAAATATATAATTCTTTTAATTAATCATAATATTTAATATATGATGTAAATCTTTTATATATATATATATATATATATATATATATATATATATATATATATATATATATATATATATATTATTTTATATATGTATATGTATAATATATATACAGATAATTAGATAAATACGTAATATGTATTTATATTTTTTTTATAATAATTAACTATTTTAGCTCGTTTAGGCTCGCGAGCCTAAATGAGCTCTTAGTATGAAGCTCGAGTTCGGGCTCGTTTATTAAACGAGCTCTAAGTTAAGCTCGAGCTCGGCTCGAACTCGTTTAACTCGAGTTTTTATCGATCTTTTAACGAGCCGAGCTCGAGTAGCTCACGAACAGCTCGGCTCACTTACACCCCTAGGCCGCACAAGGCCCATATTTTAAAGGAGCCCAATTTCTATACTAGTATATATATATATATATATATATATATATATATATATATATATATATATATATATATATATATATATCTTATATATATAATAATTCGTATTAAAATTTAAGCCAGCTTAATAATTTAATACAAAAAAAATTAGAAAGTCCAAATTATTATGAAAAACTTGTATTTAGGGGGCTCATTTTCGTATTTTCGCACAGGGCCTTCAAAATTTTGGAGACGCCCCTGCATGTAACCTAACAATATTTGATGAAATAATGATAAAGAAAGTCTTGTTCTTTAATGATGCAATAAAACCGAAAGAAATGTTGTCTTATATAATCATGGGAGGGTCTAGTATGGTGCATGCACGAGGTTGTCTGTCCAACTCCTAAAAATTTTTGTGACATGTATTAAAATAGTGTAAAATTTTTTAATTTTCCTAGGTCTGGTCACTGTATATAACCATTTATTATCAGCATTCGCATTTTTGTAGCAGAATGCATCAGCAGATGAAACAGCTTAATTAAGTTCAATGCTACTACATTTACTCATCAATTCTAATGATGCATCAAAATATATAAAGTACAAAATAAAAATTCTAAAGATGCAAATCCAAACTAACTTGACCATGAAAGCGTCGGTTTGGTTCATTCATGTATAGCCTCCAAGAACTCGATCCGCTGTCGGAGTAATTCACTAAACTGCCACGGTTAACTGTGGTTGAGTTATAGCCCGCCATGGGAAACCTCCATCGGGCCAATGGCCTGCCTTCAATTGGCGTTGTATGGGTGGTATACGAATTTTCCCCTCCATAAAACCTAATATCATTGCTATAATTAATAATGCTACTAGTAGTTGGGTGGTGGTGGTGGTGATAGGGCGGTGATGTGGTGGTTGTAAGGTGGTGATGGTTGTGGTTTATGAAACCATGCATTTGTGGCTTGGATGAGCTACGGTGGATGTGAGTGCGTTTGGCGTGTAAGCGTTCCCTTCTATGCGCGTTTTGATGGCCGCCGAGGGCTTGAGATGTTGTGAACCTTTTGGCACAATAAAGGCACTCAAATGTCCGATGATTTTGACCATTTTCTATGGTATCATCGTGGATGGTGGCGGTGGTGGTGGCGGCAACTGAGCTCCGGTGTTTGGTGATAATGGTGGTTGGATCACTACCGCCAAATTCTTTCCCGAAGATCCTAATGGAGTTTTGTTTCGGTCGGGTGAATGGAAGTTGAGAAGAAGATGTTAACTTCACGAAATCATGAGTTTGTGTAGGGTCAGAATAAGGAAATTTTCGCAGCGAATTCATAATTAAAATAAATTAATAATATTGAAGAAATGAAAGAGTGGACAATGATTTCGCATATGGAATGGAGGCACTATAAATATAAGAAATTGAGTCGTTGAGGAGGCGAGGCTATACATATGTTTTCACTCTTAATAATTATAAAGTTGTACTAAAGTGACTTCGGACAAACGGTAAGGTATTTGCTTCCAATTCTTTTGGTCAGAGTTTAAGTCACATAATAGACATATGTTATTTCGAAATTAGATTAGTAATTGTCATTCAAAAAATGATAATTACATAGTTGTGTGTATTAGTGTATATATGTGTATGTCAAAGATAAAATATAATAGTGAAAGAACCTTTTTGTATTTTTTTTATATTTACCAGTTACGTAAAATAATACTCCGTATATTTTTCATAGATCCGCATTTAGTTAGTTTATAAGGAAAGTCTGTCACTAGGTCGATTTAGACCATGAACGAATAGGAAACGGCTCCCCTAATGTCCACTACTGACCAAAATATGGTCACTGATTGCTCATGACCAAAAAGTGGTGACAAAGTATGTTAAGCCCAATCTTTTAACTATGCAGATTCAAAAGGAGGCCGATTCAAAGGAGCTGATTTGTACAGAATAATTTTTATCCATGTAGAGTAATTTAATATCAAATGATAATCATGTCCTTAATTAGAGGGGTGAAATGGAAAATATGATAAACGAAAGTAATGACATAATTGTCTCTTGGTACGGAATCGCTCTATATAGATAAAAATTAGTCTGTACGAAGCAGCTCCCAGATCCAAAGTGTTTGATAAACTTTTTTAATTAGCATTTGAATCAAAAATTGATTTTTTTCCTATTAATTATCCGGATGCTACCAATACTACAACTTAATGTCGATCACAATGTTTTGCCAAGATGACAAGAATGTAGGTTTGTGTTTCTTCTAAAATTACGAAAAATGGTACTTGCGTTCCAATAAGTGAGCTTTTCACTGCATTTGTCCATGATTTAGGATTCATAAATACATGAAAGAAAGGAATATACATATATGTAATGCATACGAGAATATATATGACAATTTATCCAATTGGGTATGAGACACATGTTTTCTGCTGAGTTTAGAACAACTCTATATAATCGTCGATCTTTAGGCTCAAGAATAGTTAGTTCTTGATCTGGAATAAGCATATACAAATCATAAACAATGCGGAATTAAACGAACAGATTTGTATTGCTAAACAAGGTTTCATCATCATCTTTATATACAATGATTACTAAAAGCCTCAATTCTACATATAAATATGTAGAACGGTTTTGGTTAAAAGGATCAAACGACCTTGAGGCTTAGAGTACACACACATACACGTTAAAACGTGGGTTTCAAGAACATCTAATTCTATGTCATTAGGTTTCTTTATATACTAGAAAACCTAAGAATTACAAGGAAAAGATAATACTAAATCTTTTAAATTCAAACAAGATATACTATATCTTTTACAATTATCATTATCTCATAAATCTTATTCAAATCTTGAACTTCATATCACCGACTTAGGTCCTTGTAGTTTAATAGTTTTGACATATCAAATCTTTAATGAATATTAATAAAAATATTCCTAACATTATCTTTAACACTTGAAATGACATATCTAGCGTTATTTAAAACGCAACTACCAATACGATCAAGCTTTATCATGTAAGGTTTGAAATGACATGTAATAGTGGTGATGAGATAGTGATAAGCGCTTCTAAATGTTTTTTAAATGTCACGGGTTTGATTCTTACTTAGGAAAACATTTATCAAATGGTCAACCAGAAGGTTCGAGAACAGTCACGGCAATGGATAGAGCGTGCACGGTGCATATCACAAACAAAGTTCGGTCACCCCAAATAGCCCTTATAACAAGAATACATTTTAAAAAAAAGTTTGAAATGACATGTCATATGTAGGTTCTATTTCATTAATAACAACCACGTTGAAGACTTGAGTGGTATGTACGACCCTAAATTATTTAAGTGTACATGCGCAAATGCAGCAACGGTTATCCCGCAATTATATTTTACGGTACGACAATGATGGTGGTGGAGGACTAGTGGATGATTGTGCATATTGATGGTAGGTGGTTGTGCATGATAATGGTGAGCGGTGACAGATGCTGGTGGTGAGTAGTGATGATAGTGGTGGTGGATTTGGCCCTTTGAATCACCTTAGACGTGAGATTTAGTGTCGGTAAGAGTTAAACAATCATATGCTTACAGATATACACACATGAATACGTACAAACACACATGTGTGCATACTTTGTGTGTTATAGTGCTTATACATTATTGATAGTTTCTTCTCTATATACTTACATAAGTACATGTTACTAACAATTAGTATATAAAATTTATACTTGACGTGAAATATCATATGTTTGGTCATTGAAAGTGTCACTCATTTTATATGGATTTAATGCAGACAAACTGATAAGCGGTATAAGACAATTTGAATTAAAATTTCAAATTGTAGAAGTAGCTGAGGTTGCTAATTGACTAAAAACACTGGTGATAAGTATTTCAGTATTTCATCAATCAACTTATGTCTTCGTCTTGTTATTGTTCCATTACTTTATTAAAATTTAAATTAGGGTATTCATCCCTACCAAACAATATCACTCGTACAATACAATGCTTGTGACTAATACTATACCCTAAAATCCAGACATTTGCCAAAGTTTGTTTAAATATTTTAGATTTTAACTTGAGAGTGTAAAACCTACTTGGGGTGAGTTGACATTGGATTCATGTTTTGGACTCGTCTTTTTAGGAAGTGCTTCACACACGAGCCCAACAAGATAGAAGTTTCAAGACCATAAACACTTTTAAGGTGAACCGTTTCTGACCCTTGACAATCAATATATGCCATTGTGGTCCCTGACATAGCAAAGTACTTACAATTCTACATAAACTTTGTCCTGTTTCTTTTATCTTGTCCACATATAATTCATGACTTTGCTATTTCGAATAGTAGCAAAGAAATAAGTAGGGTATAGTACTTGTCCGAGGCATTAAATCGTTATAATATATGACGCTTACAAGTTACAAGTGAACGGAGAGGATCTTTGTTCAGAATATCCAGGAAAAGTCGAGTGTTTGACTCTAATGTATGTGGTCTAACCAGTATTTATGTGATTGTTTCCATAATTTTTTCCTTCCTAAGTTAATTATTTGTTTCTTAGCATCTTGTTTTTAATTGTCTCACTTTCCTCCATTATAGTACGCTGATGAAATTGTCTATATTCGTGAAAAAATGAACATGATCCTCACGGAGAACTCTTGGGCATAACACGATAACTTAATATAATACCGAAATTGACCTTGGATGTATGGTATACCCTAAAGATTTGTCATTATCCATATATACAAAGGAACACCCTAAAAGACAATATGATTCAAATCAAAGATAAAATAAAATAAAATAAAATAAAATAAAATGTACAAAGTACAAAGATTGATAATGACATATGAGAAATGCTCATAGGACCATTTTACTAGTCACATGTTGATCGTTAAATGATTGACTTAAAAATGTGATAGGATCAATAATCAAGATGATATTTGATGCGGGTCGAAGAGCCAAATTCGAGTCATTCATATGAGATACAAATTGTGTGGCTCCATGTTAAAAGGGACGTGTGGATGAGATTTAACTCATAACCTTGATCTTATGCTGGATGTTACCAATCACCGTGTCATTGTCACGAACTATGTTGCGAAAACAATTGTCTTAAGTTGTGTTCCCGAGTTTTTAATTCACAGAGGAAAAGAAAGTTGAAAAGATGATAATTGAAGTTTTTTTTCTAGGGGATTTTTAAATGAAAATAAAAGACGATAAAAAATATTCTTATCAAAATTATTTCATAAATTTCCTCATATAAAATGGGAAGTTTTGGAGAGACACATTGGAGTGGATTAAGTGTCGTTTAAAAGAATATTTAGAAAGAAAAAAACTCAATTACCTAATTGGCCTTAATCTAGCATAATTAATTTTGCATATTAAGGGTAAAATTGTAGATGTTAGTAGTTTTATCTTTTCTCTCTGATTCAGAGCACAAAATATTATTATTTTATTTTCCTTTTCAACTCGGAAAGACGAAAAATAAAGTATTTCCTTCTAAATATTATTTTTTAAATGTCTCTTGAGTCGCACCCAAAAAAAAGAGCACAGAAAAAAGTTGGTTTGAGTCAACTTTGTGTTACCATCAGCTGCATGACTCACATAGTCACATTGTATCAACTTAACTATCCAAAGTTCTAAAAGGAAGTAGAAGTAATGATATTTGAAAGGCCCGTTATATTGTGCTTCAACTCCTGTATAAAAGATTAAAAGCCCAATATAAAGTCTAATTTAAACAATTTGTGTTTCATCTGTTTATTTTACAGTTATCATCCAAATTCACTTATAAATATCATGTTGAATAATGGATCCAATTTCAAAATGGCAATCCGGTTTTCGAAATGGTTTTCCCCATTCCGGTTTTCAAGGATACTTGAACCTATCTCAATCTAGTAAATTTGAATCTAAGCTGATCAGATAGACTTCAATCCTAATTCTGATCATGATCAATTTTTTTGCGCACCTCGAGATATAATATAAAATTAAACAACTGGTGTTTTTGTGTTACTTTTAATATAACAGTATATTACATTATACATATTCATGCTAGAACTAAGTAAGTTACTTGGAATATAATTTTTATATTTTTGGTAATAAAAAGCGTTATTGGTTGAGTATGGAAAAATAAATGAATTACTGAATAATTTTAATCATTTGATTAATCATCTGATAATAATAGAATGGTACGTATAATGTATGTATGTCTATGTTTACAAGACGACACATTAGCTATCTTTAAAATTGTCCTTTTTAAATTCACAAACTTATTAATATGGTTAATAAATTACTCCTTCCATCTATAATTACAATTTTGATATACTTCCTCCGTATAAAAATAAATGAAACAAATTGGCTTACACGTTTTTTGACGTAAAAGATTAAAGTAGAGGTTAAAATAGATTAAAGTACATAGTTAGTGGAGAATGAGTCCCACTTTTCTTGAATAAAGTGATATTAATGAGTTTTAAAAGTAAAAGTAAGGGTATAAGGGTAATTTCACTTTATTAAAGTGGATAGTTAGTGGGTATGAGTCCCACTATTTTTACCAAATAAAGAAAGTTTTTTAAAGTATGTCACTTATTTTGATACATCCTAAAATGGAAAGTGTGTCACTTATTTTGATACGGAGAAAGTATGATATATAGTTAATGAAGTAATTGTTTTAAAACGGTGTTGACACTTCATAGTTTTTCCGGTCATGGTTTTGAATTTCTAACTATAAAATGGCATGTTTAACTGGTTTTAAGAATAGAATAACTCTAATAACAAAAGAACATATTTTAAAATGTAAGTTTCACTCTGTTAATAATAGTTATATAAAAGTCTAATGTTTTTGTACGATTTACTTATTCATTTTGCCACGTGAAAGCTAAAAGGAATCATTTGTATATATAAAGACTAGTGATGTTAAAAGGGCCGTGATAAGCACGGCCCACGTATAAGGTAAAAGTCGAGCGTACAATGACAGACCAGTTGAGTGTTGAGCTGTACAGCTGTAATTAGGCACTCTTGAAATGATCTTAGACCCTTTTTGTAGCTACAACAAATCCTGTGAATATGATAGAAGTATAGAACAAGTAAGTCAGATTGATATGTTAATGAGGTTTTGATTACATATGATACGTTTACTGATTAGTAGTTGTTAATAAAATGTAGGATAACTTCTTGTGTGTTCATCAAGATTCATATTAAACGGAGAGTGTTTGAAGTTAAATGTTAAGAGAAGAACCAGGTAATCTTTCGGGTCAAATAAAGAAGGTACCTAATATATTGACTTCATGGAGGTAAGCTTACCAAGCTGTCTAAGCATTTTAAGATTCTGAAAGCTGCAACAAGTTCATAAATCTATAGATTATGATAATCATTTGTACCTTCAGAATTTGATGAGTTGTTTTTCCTTTTCTATCGAATGTAAACAAAATTAATGCAAATTGTAAGCCATCGTAACGTAATCAGTAAATTATATATTGAATTCTGAAAAAGTAATCAGAAAATTAATAAATGATTAGATAAATTAAAAATATAATGAAACCAAAATGTAGTGTTTCTGTTCATTAAACATCAGAGCATTAACACACATATACATACATACATTTGATACATAGTACAGTAATACATTTAAATCTGGAAAATTAACAAACAAACAAATTGTTAATATAAGCCGCCCCTACTGCTAACCTAAGAACAATAGCAACATCTCTTACAATAACTCATTGACCTCCAATTTACAATCAGACTTTGAATGGTGGTGGTGATCATGTATCAAATTACTCAATTTCCTTTTGAATCTCTTCATCAAAATTCGCTTATTCGTCTCTGATTCTTGCTCGTCTATTGATGGAATCCTCAATGGGGTCATTCACTTTGACTTTGCTGATACATCTATCTTATATATCTAACTTCTGACTGATCTTATCTTGATTAGATCTTGTTTATTAGAGTACCATCAAAAGTTAGTCAAAAAATTCTCCAACAAAATTCTAAGTTTTGAGATAAAATTTTACAATCATACTAATAAGTTGTATATCAAAAGCTTTTTCTAGTCGCTAATGATTACCCGTATTATTACTATCATATATGTGCTGGTAAGTTGGCTTGTATGCTACAAATATGTAATCCTATTATTGAATGAGATTGTGGAAATTTAATCAGTCAATATGCTATTATGTAATCCTATTATTAATTTCTCGGTATCTCAGTCACACAGAACAAATCTGGTACGTTATTGGGTCAATTTGAGTTATGTTTCATCTCAAATGGGTTAAATAAAAATATAGCTACTAAGCAAACAAGTCAAGTGGATTGATTGTTACAAACGCATATGTTTGATGCATGTCTTCAATTGCTGTTTTTCAAAAACCTAAATTCTTATTGTAATACTGCGGGGGTGTTTGGGAGAGCCAACCCACCCATTTGAATCCATACTTGTTATTTAGCCCATTTTATAATTAAAGAAATTAAGAAATAAGTAACCGTGGGTCAACCCAACCCACCCATTTGACCACCTATAAGAATATGAAAAATCGAAAAATGATTAGGTTATGTTATACATACTTCAGCAGCAAAAGTGTAACCATTCTGATCGTTATCAAACACCTTGAAAGCTTCTTTTAGTTCCTCAGTGTCCTTGAAAGAAAAAGAAGCACAACATTCAGTCATAATTTCATATCTGCAACTATATTTCACAATTTATAGAACAAATATAAGGAACAGTCACCTTCATTTTTCTAGCCATGAGATTCAAAAACTCAAGGAAATCGATTGTCCCGATTTGATCAGCATCAACTTGATTGACCATATCTTGTAGTTCATCTTCAGTAGGATTCTGGCCCAATGATCTCATAATTGTACCCAACTCTCTTTGGTAGTGATACAACCTACAAAATCAAACATTTATACAGCCCTTGGATATAAATGTGTAGGCTGAAATTTTAAAATACAAAAAACAGCCTAGCAATCACATTCAAGTTACTTACATATGCCAACACAAATAAGAGTGAAAAAACAGTGTATACAAGAGGACAACATAAATGAATAGCCTAATAATAATTAGGACTTCAAAACAAAATGCTATCATGTAACACAATTTCAAGAACAATCCATGATTAATATACAAATTAGAGCTTGTACTAAGTTAATCACCACCTTATAAACAAGGCATCAGAATAAAAAAAACTTTATTCAATTACACAACTTCGAGTATAATTCATTATTAATATACAATTTATAGTAATGAGAGTTTGATATGCCTTACCTGTAGAGATGAACTGAATGAACAAGCTGTTGACATCTTAAGGCAACAAAGGAAGCAACTGCGAGGATACATGAATGATTATTCCCTTCAACTGTTGATGCCAAATCCCTAATTATTATTAGGTTATTTTATATTGAAGTAAACAGATTTTATGAAATTCCAAAAACCCACCACCTAACTTTAAACTTGTTATATAAGCTTGAAAGGAAAAGAAAAAGATTAAAGAGATGTAAATCTTCCACCAATTATCAGAACCCCGATTTGGGAAATAAGGCCTAATTTTAGAACGGAAAAGAAGGCTACGTTACCTGGTAGGTATTTCCAATTAGCAAGAAGTAGGTAGAGTAAACCACAAATTGGCAGCAACAATTGTTAAACGAAGAAGGTGAGTCCTTCCAGTTTGCGGTGCGTGAACCCAAAAGAAGAAGCAAGACGTTAATTAAAGCTCTATTTTGAAGACGAAAAAAGAAGGAAAACCTGCATAAATTGATAACGTACCTGATTTGAAAAAGAAAAAGAACCAAGATTTACATGAAATTGAGGCAGTGGAATTGAAATTGAAATTGGAGGAGGTGGGGAGAGGACTGAAGCTTGTATACAATGATGATGATGAAATTGGAAGTAGCAGGAGGTGTATTATGTTGCAAACGTCATTTGTGATTGGGCGGTGGGTTGTGGGTGATTTCTAATTGGTCGGGAGAAGACGGTGGGCTTGGGCTGCAAGCTATCTTCTGATTGGATAAAATAAGCAGGTCATCGACGTGGGCTTAAATGTTCACTTCGTGCTTATAGATAAATGATATACTTTTTATATAGGACAAAATTACTAAACAAAACCATAAAAAGTCCACCACTTTGGAAAAAAATAATGAGTCTACCCACTTATTTGGTGGACAGCCTTTGCCACGCATTCTGGGCCTCTCTGGTAATCATCCCTCTTCTCGCCTTATTCATATTCCAACTAATTTTTGTACATGTTTCTAATGAAAATCTTTTATTTCTTGAAAATAAAATTACCAAATGACTCATAGCACGACAATATCCGGTCTTATGTGTTCTATAAAATTATAGATTCAACTTCTGTTGTGAATTATCTGGGACAGTCGACCATTTATCTCTGATATGATGTACGCGGTCTAACCAGTAGTTTCGTGGCCATTCGAGTGTCACATTCGAGTGTCACATTCGAGTTAGAGCGAATTACATCTAAGGTCCATGTGGTTTACCACTTATTGCAGTCACAGTCCTTAAACTTCATTAAGTACACTGGGAGTCCCTGGTGTTGCCACTTTGTTGCACTCATAGTCCCTGAAGCAGGCGGCCGTTTATTAGGGCTGTTAAATCCCACATGTGCAAAGCACATGATGGGTAGTATGGTAATTGTACACCCCCTCATCATATTTAAACTCGAGTAAATTACATGGAAGGTCCCTGTGGTATACTACTTATTACAGCCTTAGTCCCGGAACTTCATTTACTACACTGGAAGTCCCTGGTGTATGCATTTTGTTACACACATGTAGGCATGTAAACGAACCGAACGTTCAACGAACTGTTCAGCGGGAGTTCGTTTATGTTCGTTCAGCTAAACAAACAAACACAAACAAGATTTTGTGTTCGTTTAGTTAAACAAAAGAACAAGAACAAAGACCTGTTCGTTCGTTTACGTTCGTGAACATCCGTTCGTGTTCGTTTGTATACGTTCGTTTGTTAGTGTTCGTTTGAGTTTGTTTATATTCGTTTATGTTTGTTTGTGTTTGTTTCGTGTTTGTTTATGTTTGTTTGTGTTCGTTTATGTTTGTTTCGTGTACGTTTGTGTTTCTTTATGTTCGTTTGTGTTCGTTTATGTTTGTTCCCTCGTTCACGAACCGTTCGTGAACACTAAGTTTTCTTAACAAACATAAACGAACATAAAGAAACACACAAACGAACATAAACAAACACAGAACGAACACAAACAAACACAAACGAACATAAACAAAGTCATACGAACACTAACAAACGAACACGAACGTAAACGAACGAACGAGCCTTTGTTCGTGTTCGTTTGTTTAACCAAACAAACACAAAATCTGTTTGTGTTCATTTGTTTAGCTAAACGAACGAACATAAACGAACTCCCACTGAACGGTTCGTTGAACGTTCGGTTCGTTTACATGCCTACATGTGTGTCACAAAGTGTATATGTAACACAACGATTTTTCAACCAAATTAAAACTTTTGAAAATATAAAATATATGTCTTTACAAACCGAGTATCTAAAAATATGGTTTAACTAAAATATTTGGAATAATTAGAAAGTACCAAAACCGGTGTTACAAATATATCAAAACTATAGTCTAGGGAACTAAATAAGTACACCGAGCTAATCCTTCCAAATGCAAACTACGGGCCGCCTAATCTTTAGCTCCCGAACCTGAGTACATAGTCAGAGTAAACGTAGTACGTGAGACAAGATTGTCTCGTGAGAAACATGGTGTTACAAATATATCAAAACTATAGTCTAGGGAACTAAATAAGTACACCGAGCTAATCCTTCCAAATGCAAACTACGGGCCGCCTAATCTTTAGCTCCCGGACCTGAGTACATAGTCAGAGTAAACGTAGTACGTGAGACAAGATTTTCTTGTGAGAAACATGGGTTTTAAACCCGGTTAGAAATAATTTGCAATAAAATAATAATTAAGTAATTATCAAATTGCACATAGTCAATCAAACTCTAAGACTTGCCATAAGCCAATCACATACGTAACGGGCCTCCCCGAAACAACTCCCCTGATATGGGTTAACTAGGTAAACTCCCCCGTTTCCGGGTTATCTATTTGCTCCCCCGATTTACGGGTTATCTATTTCTCGACACACTACCCTTGCGCAGCGTGGTACCGCCCCCAAGTAGGTGTCACTAACTCCCCCAACTTGTGTGGGTTATCTAGGATCCAATTGGTTAGCTACCACATAACAAATAATCAACTTGGGTCAAAGCCCCATATCACGACTCAATCATACTAGTGGTAACTAAGCAAGTCAATTTACAATTCAATTCAATTCAATTCAATTCAACGAAATTCATACTCTACCAATGTGGGTCAAAGCCCCATATGTGGGTATGGAGTTTATGAATAAGTTACCTGAGACGACATCATGAGTCTCCTTGGCTTCTTCACGCGTGAGTTGGAAGGCATGCCCTTTGACTTTCAATGGCTCCGGTTTCTTGTGAGCGGTTGACACCAACGTTTCGGTTCCTTTCTTTGGGCAAACATTGCTATAGTGCCCCTTCTCATGACATGAGTAACATTCAACCTCATCAAGGCTTTTAACCTTGCAATCTTTAGCTTTGTGGCCAAAACGACCACACTTAAAGCAACCATTGGAATCCGCATTGCATTCTCCCTTGTGGTCCCTACCACACTTTCTACATCCACTGACACTTCCTTGCTTTGACCCGCTCGGGGCAAACTTGCTTTTCTTGGATGGTCCCGAAAAACTTTCAAACTTTCTCTTCTCGTTACCAACCGACCTCTCTTGCATTCTTCTCTTGCTAACTTTTTCAACACTTCGGGCGACATTGATCGCCTCATCAAGAGTAGTCACCCTCTTCACCTCTAGCTCATACTCCCATGGCAACCCATTAGCAAACCGAACCACACGACTACGTTCGGTGGGGTAGGTACTTGACACAAACGGGAGGTATCCCGTGAACTTCTTGGTATACTCATCCAAGGTCAAATTGCCTTTCTTGAAGTGCAATAATTCTTCCAACAACTCCTCCAACTCCCTTTCGGGACAATACTTCTCCGTGAGCCTTCTAGTGAACTCATCCCACGACATCTTGTAAATGACTTTCTTTCCCAAAGTTTCATACACGGTGTCCCACCATGTAAGAGCATCATCTTTAAACAATCGTGAGGCATAAGTCACCATGTCTTCTTCTTTGCACTTGCTACTCTCAAGCATACGTTCCGTTTCTCGAATCCATCGAACCGTCACTTTCGGTTCCGTATTTCCAAGATAGAAGTCGGGTCGACATGCAAGGAATGTTTTGTAAGAACATCCTTCACGCTCAATTTTTCTCTCTTCACCACTTTCCCCATTGGAGGACTTCTCGGTCGGGTTGGTGTTTCTCGTTGACTTTGTCTTAGTGAGTTGAGGGGAATCTTCACTATCCTCCCTCTCCTCCTCAAAAAGACGTTCCTATTCCTCCCTCTCATCATCATCACCTCCCAAATTCAACCGATCATTTATGATCCGGTTCACATCTTGTTGCATCACATTTCTCATATTAGTGAGCATGGATTGAATGGCCTCCATTGTTACCGGAGTATGGTTATTCCCGATACCCGAATTGGCCAATCCATTCCCATCTTGATTCAAATTCGAAGCTTGTTCCCTATCCAACAATCGACCACTTCTCGTTCTAGCCATCTTACTATAATAAGATGTCAACTCAATTAGAATCCAATAAGTTGACTAAAATGTCAAAATTAAACATAAGAATAGCTCGATTTAAAACAATTCCCTCAATGGTCAACCCTAATCCTTAAAGGTCAACCTAACTTCCTATAGAACACAATGTCCCAAAAGCAAAGTCTAAGTCTAGGGTGGGTAACCAACCTAATTCACTTAGACTAATGCTCTGATACCAAGTTGTAACACACCGATTTTTCAACCAAATTAAAACTTTTAAAAATAAAAAATATATGTCTTTACAAACCGAGTATCTAAAAATATGGTTTAACTAAAACATTTGGAATAATTAGAAAGTACTAAAACCGGTGTTACAAATATATCAAAACTATAGTCTAGGGAACTAAATAAGTACACCGAGCTAATCCTTCCAAATGCAAACTACGGGCCGCCTAATCTTTAGCTCCCGAACCTGAGTACATAGTCAGAGTAAACATAGTACGTGAGACAAGATTGTCTCGTGAGAAACATGGGTTTTAGACCCGGTTAGAAATAATTTGCAATAAAATAATAATTAAGTAATTATCAAATCACACATAGTCAATCAAACTCTAAGGCTTGCCATAAGCCAATCACATGCGTAACGGGCCTCCCGAAATAACTCCCCCGATATGGGTTAACTAGGTAAATTCCCCCGTTTCCGGGTTATCTATTTGCTCCCCGGATTTCCGGGTTATCTATTTCTTGACACACTACCCTTGCGCAGGGTGGTACCGCCCCAAGTAGGTGTCACTAACTCCCCCAACTTGTGTAAGTTATCTAGGATCCAATTGGTTAGCTACCACATAACAAATCATCAACTTGGGTCAAAGCCCCATATCACGACTCAGTCATACTAGTGGTAACTAAGCAAGTCAATTTACAATTCAATTCAATTCAATTCAACGAAATTCATACTCTACCAATTCAATCTTTTCTTTATTAAAAATATTTATCTAATAAAGACTCTAAAATCCTTTCAATTCATAAAACATGGTTTACTATGTACTCATAAAGATCACATGTACTCACCTTAGCAAAGCTATCCAACACTTGTGTTTAACAACACAATCCTTACTTCCAAATTGAGGAAGTACTTCCAATCTAAAGGTCTTCTTGACCTAACATCAATATCATTACAAAAATCTAGTTATAATACATACTAGCTACTAATTAATCCATCTAAACCTTCCCAACCACCAAGTTCATACAACTTGGTGGAAATCTCAAACCCTAGTTCAAGATTTTCCATCATCAATTCCAAATCTAACTTGTACACATTGATTACAAGTCTACAAGGAGTGTTTTACACTCATGAAAGTTCATCTTCCCTAAAGATGACATGGTGGGTTCCCAAAACCACCATTGTTACCCATACTAAGCTCAAAATTAAGGAAACTAAGTGAAATAAGCAAGAATTCTTACCCTTGATGCTTAAATCCTTCAAGATGATGAAGATTTAATCCAAAAACCGTCCAAATGCTCTCAAAAACGGCTACACTAGGTCTAGGGTTCGTAGGTGTTATGAGCCCTAGCTTCTACACAACTTTATATACTCCAGACAGTCCTCGCTCCCCGCACGCGTTTGCCTCGCGCCACGAGGTGACGCGGGATGTCTTCTTGGTCGCCGCAGGAACGCCTACCTCGCGCCCGCTCGCGCCTGGCTCGCGCCGCGAGCTCGACGCGAAGCTCAACTCGAGCTCGGCGCGAGTCTCTCGCGTCTGAGTTCTTAACCCATTGTTTGATCTCGCGTCTGGCTCGCGCCTGCCTCGCACCGCGAGGGCTGTTCCAGCCAGATTCTTGGCCTTTAAACTTGTTTCCATCCAAGTTTTGACCCATACTTGGTTATACCAAGCCCCAAACATTCAAACATTCGATAAAACACAAACCGAAACATAATCTAATATAAATACTAAAATTCGAATAAATCCCGAATAAATTACACGAAAAACAAACGTAAAATTACGGTCGTTACAACTATTTACCCCTTAAGAGGATTCCGTCCTCGGAATCGTCTCATAATCTACAAAATCCGGGTAGCGTTTCTTCATCTCATCTTTGACTTCCCAAGTCAAATTTGGCCCAAGGGAATGCTTCCACTTGACTAACACTAGCTCAATTTCCTTGTTCCTCAATTTATTCGTTTGGGCCTCCAGTATGGCCTCGGGTTCTTCTATCAACCCGTTGGGTGCATCGACCCGCAAATCTTGAAGTGGGATAATATTTTCCACTTCACCCAAAAATTTCTTCAAATTACTAACATGGAAGGTGTCATGGACACCTTGCAACTCGGGTGGAAGTTCTAACTTAAATGCTTGTAAGCCGACCCGTTTCAAGATCCTAAACGGGCCTACATACCTTGCGCTCAATTTGCCCTTCTTTCCAAATCTCATCACGCCTTTCCAAGGCGACACTTTCAACATCACCATATCACCGACATCTAAATCATAGGGTCGCTTTTTCAAACCCGAATAGCTCTTTTGGCGATCTTGAGCAACCTTCATATTCTTTTGAATTATCCCGATTTTCTCATTTGTTATTTTCACGATTTCGGGACCCGTGAGTTTCGTCTCACCCGCCTCTAACCAACAAGAAGGCGTCCGACATTTTCTCCCATACAATGCCTCAAACGGTGGCATTTTAATTGTCGAGTGATAACTATTGTTATATGAAAACTCAACTAACGGTAAATGCTCATCCCAGTTACCACCAAAATCCAATACACACGATCTCAACATATCTTCGACCGTTTGGATCGTTCTTTCACTTTGACCATCGGTTTGTGGATGGTAGGCCGTGCTCAATCTTAACTTAGTTCCCAATTCTTCTTGGAGTGATCTCCAAAATCTCGAGGTAAACCTCGCATCCCGATCGGACACGATCGACAATGGTACCCCGTGCAAACGAACAACCTCATCAACATACAATTTTGCCAACTTCTCGAGTGGCATGGTTTCCCGAATAGCTAGGAATAACGCACTTTTCGTTAACCTATCAACAATCACCCAAATGGCGTCATGATTCCTACTCGTCTTTGGGAGACCAACAATGAAATCCATTGTGATGTCATTTCATTTCCCGGACGACACTTGCAACGATTGTGCAACACCATAAGGGACTTGGTGCTTGGCTTTCACTTGTGCACACGTGCCACATTTTGATATGTACTTTGCTACCCTCGACTTCATCCCGGGCCACCAATAAATTTTCTTCAAGTCTTGATAAGTCTTTGTACTTCCGGGATGAATCGAATACTTAGACTTGTGAGCATCATTCAACAACACTTTTCGGTTTCCACCGAATTTCAGAACCCAAATCCGGCCATTCACGGTTTTTAACCCTTGATCATTTTCTTCAAATACTTGGTTCTTTCCCAATCTCTCTTGTCTATACTCGTCTTTTCCCATCACTTCCTTTTGTGCGGTTTTTATACTTTCAATAAAACTAGATACTACATCAATCCGCATCAACTTAGCCTTAACCGGTTTTTCATAAACTTTTCTACTCAAGGCGTCGGCTACCACATTAGCCTTTCCCTCGTGATAAACGATTTCACAATCATAGTCACTAATCAACTCAATCCACCTTCTTTGTCCCATATTCAAGTCTTTTTGTGTAAACACATACTTGAAACTTTTGTGATCCGTGTACAAAATACATCTTGTACCATACAAGTAATGCCTCCAAATCTTCAAGGCGAAAATGATCGCCGCCAATTCTAAATCATGTGTTGTATACCTTTCTTCCGCATTCTTTAATTATCTTGAGGCATAAGCTATCACCTTTCCCCTTTGCATCAAAACACAACCGAGACCTTTATTCGAGGCGTCACTATACACCACGAAATCTTCCATACCATAGGGTAGAGTGAGAATCGGTGCATTGCACAACTTTTCCTTCAACAAGGCAAAAGCATTCTCTTGCTTTTTCCCCCAATCAAACTTCACATCTTTTCTCGTTAACCTCGTGAGTGGGACCGCCACTCGGGAAAAATCTTCAATAAATCTTCGGTAATAACCGAGAAAACTTCTAACTTCGGTTGGGGTATTTGGTGCTTCCCAATTCTTCACCGCTTTGATCTTAGACTGGTCAACTTTTATCCCACTTCGAGATACTACTTGACCAAGAAAATGAACTTCCCGCAACCAAAATTCACATTTCGAGAATTTAGCATACAATTTTTCTCGTTTCAAGACTTCCAAAGTTTGCCTCAAATGTTCTTCATGCTCTTCTTCGGTTTTGGAGAAAATAAGAATATCATCGATGAACACGATGAGAAATTTGTCGAGGAATGGTTTACAAACCCTATTCATGAGATCCATAAAAATCGCCGGGGCATTCGTTAGACCGAATGGCATCACCAAAAATTCATAATGCCCATAACGGGTTCTAAAGGCCGTCTTCTCGGTATCACCTTCTTTAACCCGAACTTGATGGTAACCCGATCTCAAATCGATCTTGGAGAAATAATCGGCTCCTTGAAGTTGATCAAATAAATCATCTATCTTTGGCAAAGGATATCGGTTCTTAATCGTCATCTTGTTAAGCTCGGTAATCAATACACATCCTCATCGAACCATATTTCTTCTTCACAAATAAAACCGGTGCACCCCATGGTGACGAACTAGGACGGATAAAACCTTTATCAAGTAAATCTTGAAGTTGAGCCATCAGCTCTCTCATTTCGAATAGAGCTAAACGATACGGGGCTCGGGCAATCGGCGTCGCCCCCGGAACTAAATCAATTCGAAACTCGACTTGTCTCTCCGGTGGCAAACCGGGTAAGTCATCGGGAAAAACTTCGGGGAAATCCCGAATAATCTTCACATTCTCAACCGTCTTCTTCTCTTTTCTTCCGTCTAAGACATAAGTTATAAATGATGCACAACCTTTCGCTAAACACTTTCTTGCCTTACTGGCGGTTAACAAGTTTGGCATATGACGCCTCTTTTCCCCATAGATGTACACTTTCTCATTTTCGGGTGACTTAATCGACACCAACTTCTTTCCACACAAAATCTTGGCTTGGTGGATTCCCAACCAATCCATCCCGATAATTACATCAAAAGCCTTAATCCCCATTGGCATCAAATCAACCTTAATCTTCTTACTATCGATTTCTAATTCACAATCTCTATAGATGTGTTGAACCATAGAGGTTTTTCCATCGGCTACTTCTATTTCATACAACTCATCAAGTAACTCTAGTGGAACCTTAAACATAGCACCAAATTCATGAGACACGAAAGAATAAGTAGAACCCGAATCAATCAATACATATGTGGGTATGGAGTTTATGAATAAGGTACCTGAGACGACATCATGAGTCTCCTTGGCTTCTTCACACGTGAGTTGGAAGGCACGCCCTTTGACTTTCAACGGCTCCGGTTTCTTGTGAGCGGTTGACACCAACGTTTCGGTTACTTTCTTTGGGCAAACATTGCTATAGTGCCCCTTCTCATGACATGAGTAACATTCAACCTCATCAAGGCTTTTAACCTTGCAATCTTTAGCTTTGTGGCCAAAACGACCACACTTGAAGCAACCATTGGAATCCGCATTGCATTCTCCCTTGTGGTCCCTACCACACTTTCTACATCCACCGACACTTCCTTGCTTTGACCCGCTGGGGCAAACTTGCTTTTCTTGGATGGTCCCGAAAAACTCTCAAACTTTCTCTTCTCGTTACCAACCGACCTCTCTTGCATTCTTCTCTCGCTAACTTTTTCAACACTTCGGGCGACATTGATCGCCTCATCAAGAGTAGTCGCCCTCTTCACCTCTAGCTCATACTCCCATGGCAACCCATTAGCAAACCGAACCACACGACTACGTTCGGTGGGGTAGGTACTTGACACAAACGGGAGGTATCCCTTGAACTTCTTGGTATACTCATCCAAGGTCAAATTGCCTTTCTTGAAGTGCAATAATTCTTCCAACAACTCTTCCAACTCCCTTTCAGGACAATACTTCTCTTTGAGCCTTCTAGTGAACTCATCCCACAACATCTTGTAAATGGTTTTCTTTCCCAAAGTTTCATACACGGTGTCCCACCATGTAAGAGCATCATCTTTAAACAATCGTGAGACATAAGTCACCATGTCTTCCTCTTTGCACTTGCTACTCTCAAGCACACTTTCCGTTTCTCGAATCCATCGAACCGTCACTTTCGGTTCCGTACTTCCAAGATAGAAATCGGGTCGACATGCAAGGAATGCTTTGTAAGAACATCCTTCACACTCAATCTTTCTCTCTTCACCACTTTCCCCATTGGAGGACTTCTCGGTCGGGTTGGTGTTTCTCGTTGACTTTGTCTTAGTGAGTTGAGGGGAATCTTCACTTTCCTCCCTCTCCTCCTCAAAAAGACGTTCCTCTTCCTCCCTCTCATCATCATCACCTCCCAAATTCAACCGATCATTTATGATCCGGTTCACATCTTGTTGCATCACATTTCTCATATTAGTGAGCATGGATTGAATGGCCTCCATTGTTACCGGAGTATGGTTATTCCCGATACCCGAATTGGCCAATCCATTCCCATCTTGATTCAAAATCGAAGCTTGTTCCCCATCCAACAATCGACCACTTCTCGTTCTAGCCATCTTACTATAATAAGATGTCAACTCAATTAGAATCCAATAAGTTGACTAAAAAGTCAAAATTAAACATAAGAATAGCTCGATTTAAAACAATTCCCTCAATGGTCAACCCTAATCCTTAAAGGTCAACATAACTTCCTATAGAACATAATGTCCCAAAAGCAAAGACTAAGTCTAGGGTGGGTAACCAACCTAATTCACTTAGACTAATGCTCTGATACCAAGTTGTAACACACCGATTTTTCAACCAAATTAAAACTTTTAAAAATAAAAAATATATGACTTTACAAACTGAGTATCTAAAAATATGGTTTAACTAAAACATTTGGAATAATAAGAAAGTACCAAAACCGGTGTTACAAATATACCAAAACTATAGTCTAGGGAACTAAATAAGTACACCGAGCTAATCCTTCCAAATGCAAACTACGGGCCGCCTAATCTTTAGCTCCCGAACTTGAGTACATAGTCAGAGTAAACGTAGTACGTGAGACAAGATTGTCTCGTGAGAAACATGGGTTTTAGACCCGGTTAGAAATAATTTGCAATAAAATAATAATTAAGTAATTATCAAATGGCACATAGTCAATCAAACTCTAAGGCTTGCCATGAGCCAATCACATACGTAACGGGCCTCCCCGAAACAACTCCCCCGATATGGGTTAACTAGGTAAACTCCCCCGTTTCCGGGTAATCTATTTGCTCCCCCGATTTCCGGGTTATCTATTTCTCGACACACTACCCTTGCGCAGGGTGGTACCGCCCCAAGTAGGTGTCACTAACTCCCCCAACTTGTGTGGGTTATCTAGGATCCAATTGGTTAGCTACCACATAACAAATCATCAACTTGGATCAAATCCCCATATCACAACTTAATCATACTAGTGGTAATTAAGCAAGTCAATTTACAATTCAATTCAATTCAATTAAACGAAATTCATACTCTACCAATTTAATCTTTTCTTTATTAAAAATATTTATCTAATAAAGACTCTAAAATCATTTCAATTCATAAAACATGGTTTACTATGTACTCAGAAAGATCACATGTACTCACCTTAGCAAAGCTATCCAACACTTGTGTTTAACAACACAATCCTTACTTCCAAATTGAGGAAGTACTTCCAATCTCAAGGTCTTCTTGACCTAAAATCAATATCATTACAAAAGTCTAGTTATAATCCATACTAGCTACTAATTAATCCATCTAAACCTTCCCAACCACTAAGTTCATACAACTTGGTGGAAATCTCAAACCCTAGTTCAAGATTTTCCATCATCAATTCCAAATCTAACTTGTACACATTGATTACAAGTCTACAAGGAGTGTTTTACACTCATGAAAGTTCATCTTCCCCAAAGATGACATGGTGGGTTCCCAAAACCACCATTGTTACCCATACTAAGCTCAAAATGAAGGTAATTAAGTGAAATAAGCAAGAATTCTTACCTTTGATGCTTAAATCCTTCAAGATGATGAAGATTTGAGCTTCCAAGCTCCAAAAACCGTCCAAATGCTCTCAAAAACGGTTGCACTAGGTCTAGGGTTCGTAGGTTTTATGAGCCCTAGCTTCTACACAACTTTATATACTCCAGATAGTCCTCGCGCCCCGCTCGCGTTTGCCTCGCGCCGTGAGGTGACGCGGGATGTCTTCTTGGTCGCCGCAGGAACGCCTACCTCGCGCCCCGAGCTCGACACGAAGCTCAACTCGAGCTCGGCGCGAGTCTCTCGCGTCTGAGTTCTGAACCCACTGTTTGATCTCGCGTCTGGCTCGCGCCTGCCTCGCGCTGTTCCAGCCATATTTTTGGCCTTTAAACTTGTTTCCATCCAAGTTTTGACTCATACTTCGTTATACCAAGTCCCAGACATTCAAACATTCGATAAAACACAAACTGAAACATAATCTAATATAAATACTAAAATTCGAATAAATCCCAAATAAATTACACGAAAAACAAACGTAAAATTACGGTCGTTACAGTATACACCAGGGACTTCCGCTGTAATAACTGAAGTTCAGGGACTAAGGCTGTAATAAGTAGTATACCACAGGGACCTTCCATGTAATTTACTCGGGTTTAAATATGAGGAAGGGGTGTACAATTACCATACTACCCATCATGTGTTTTGCACATGTGAGATTTAACAGCCCTAATAAACGACCGTCTGCTTCAGGGACTACGGGTGCAACAAAGTGGCAACACTAGGGACTCCCGATGTACTTAATGAAGTTTAGGGACTATGACTGCAATAAGTGGTAAACCACAGAAACCTTAGATGTAATTCGCTCGTCGAGTTATTAGTCATTAAGTGTCAGAAGATCATTTTGGTTTTTATGCCGCAATACGTTATGTAAGGAGTTCTTGAAGACAGAAATTGATAAAAAAAACCGAGTGATGATGATGTAAGCCTTACAAATACAATGACATTAAATTTCTAAACCTCTATGACAAAACGGTTAGTTTTAAGTTGAAAGGTGTATGTATGATATAGAATAGGAAGGGGACAATACACACTTTCCTTATTGGTAAGCACTTAACCACAATGGTACCACTAATATCCGCATGCATCCAAATGGCATGCCCAAAATGCTAGCAATGGTTTACTAGCATTAGACCATTCCCCTTTTAGTCATGGGATCCCCATCATCATACCCTATATATGAGGCCTAAATTTGAAGAGGGTTTGACACCATGTCAATTCCAAGCATTCCTATTCGTCCATAATGCCACTTGGAATTCCCTGATTGGTCCACGTCATTTGCACTAATACAAACGAATCTGGTACGGCTTACGGTCTACATTCATATTCATATGCTCCATATACGGCAAACGAATCTGGTACGGCTTACGGTCTACATTCATATGCTCCATATACGGCAAACGAATCTGGTACGGCTTACGGTCTACATTCATATGCTCCATATACGGCTTCCTACATACAAGGAAACAAATAACTATTTAAAAGATCGTACTTACAAATAACTATTTAAAAGATCCTACATACAAGGAAACAAATAAATATTTAAAAGATCAATCAGCGAAGGAAACAAATAACTATATGTAACATTTATATGTAACATTTCTTCATTTACCTTTTTTTGTACAAAATCATCATCACATCTATCGATTATTATGTCATTTAGAAGTATATAAAGTTTTTGGATATTTTTCTACATACTAAAATTTACAGCATACCCACTCATCGGGCGGGTTTTGTAGCTAGTTGGTCTATATATGTACACACTTTGACATTAATGTTTTATTCCCACTTTTCAATTTTCACATATATTTTCCCCACAAAAATCTCACTATAAGCAATATGTTTTATCTTCTAGTAAATATCTATACCTTAATTTGACGTACAAATCTTTTTAATGAATTGAGTATTGTTGCCGTTAATCATTAAATCATCACATATTTTGACTAATGAAGGTGGGACCATAATTTTCGTTCATTGTGTTAGTGATTTATACTTCCTCCGTATCAAAATAAGTGACACACTTTCTATTTTGGGGTGTATCAAAATAAGTGACACACTTTAAAAATTTTCTTTATTTGGTAAAAATAGTGGGACTCATACCCACTAACTATGCACTTTAATAAAGTGAAATTACCCTTATACCCTTACTTTTACTTTTAAAACTCATTAATACCACTTTATTCAAGAAAAGTGAGACTCATTATCCACTAACTATGTACTTTAATCTATTTTAACATCTACTTTAATCTTTTACCTTAAAAAACGTGTAAGCAAATTTGTGTCATTTATTTTGATACGGAGGAAGTATTATTTTGATAAAAGAATTATATTGTCAAAAACTCATTAATTTAGTAGTGTATCTAAGGGTGTTCAGTATTCGGATATAACCGGATTATCTAATTGGACATTTTGGATCGGACTATTTGGATTGGTTATTTGGTTTTTTGGATCAGTTTGGACTTGAACCAAATTAATAGTTTGGATTTCGGATTGGATTTGGTTTCCATTGTGAAAACCGGATTGTCCAAAAAAACCAAATAGTAATATATAGTAAATTATTTATATACTAACACTTGTTGGTTTCCATTGTAAGTAATTATGGTATTCCTTTTCTTTACATTTCTTATAGTAAATTGATTTATATACTAACACTTGTTCCATTTTATATTGTATCAGTTGTCGATGTACCAATATTTTTAGAGTTTTTGATAAAATTGATGTCAAGGTTTTTGCATATATGATTGTAAATGTCACAAGCTATGAATTAGACTTGTTTTTATGTACAAAGTAGTTTATCATTTTGGAATTTTACGTATCGAACTTAATATTATTTATGTTATATACTTTTGTAGTATTTTGAAAATTTTAAGGAAAAACCAAACGGATAAAACCAAACCAACCAAATTGTTATTTGGTTCGGATCGGTTTGGTTTTCGAATTAGTTTGGACGGTTCGGTTTGAACTTTTGAAAACCGGACTTTATTTGGTTTCACCTATTTGGTTCGGATAAAACCAAACCGTCCAAACGATCACCCCTAGTGTATCGATAAACATGAAAATACAAAAAACAATAATGAGAACGGGATCGAAACAATGGTTTTGGTATCGGTTAGATATTTTAGAACTGGTTCGAATTGAACTAAATCACACATACAACTAGTTAGACTTTGAAATTATATAATACACAACAAAACTAGATCGGAGCCGGAAAAACAAAAACCATAAAAGAAAAGAAGATCCAAGAATGAAACTGTAAAGGTCCAACCATAAGTTCCAATTCGAATTTGATTTTCGGTAAAAAATAGTTAATAAACTAATTATTGCAAACCCTTCAAAGGATTTTTATTTTAACTTTTGTGGGGGTTGGGGGTGTTTTGGGGGGGGGGGGGGGGGGGGGGAGGCAAACCTTTTCCCCTTTTTAACTTTCTGCGGTTTTATTTCCTGCCATTCATGGAAGCTCATCTCTTCCAAAACAATAAATTCTTCAATCAACAACTCTCAACTCATCACATTCACAATCACCTTCTTCAGATCTAATCAATTTCTAAATGTGATTCACCAATAGCGTTACAGGATTAGGGATTTACGGTTATATTTATGTGATTATTGATTCGATTGTTATAGTTTGAAGCTCAATTCAACAATGGAGTCGACACAAGGTGGATTGCAACCACGGAAATCGACTTCGAAATATGCGAATTCTCCTTCTTCATCAACTACTTCATCTTCCAAACAGTTTCCAGAAGCCTCTGTTGATAATCTCAGCTCACCGACTTCATCTGCTAGAAGTAAACCGCAGTACTTGTACTCACAGAACTTGCCGGTGAATTCTGAGAGATCGAAGGAGAATGTTACTGTTGCTGTTCGGTTTCGGCCTCTCAGGTGATCAAATCGATGCAAAAATCCGGTTTATTATATGTTATATAGTTAAGTTATAGTTATATATAACTGTTTGTTTATATATTGCGGTTAATTTGGATGTGAAATAATTATATTTATCCATAGTCCGAGGGAAATACGACGAGGAGAGGAGATTGCGTGGTATGCGGATGGAGAAACTATTTTACGGAATGAGGAGACTCCATCAATAGCTTATGCATATGGTATGAATAGATTTTAGTTATGTTAGTTATCGATATTTAGGATCAATTTTGTTGATTATGATCATGTATCATGATTAAAATTGGAAATTATTAAAAATAGGTGAAATTACATTAACAACCAGCTTAACTTCTTAACAGTAGTTGTATAGGGGACTGGACTCTGGAGATTACTAGTTAAACAATTGACTGATAAATTTTGGGGTAAATTCAATAAAACAATATAAAAAATTAGAACTATGCTGGAATTGACTTACTAAATGGCAACTAACAGAAATAGTTTGTTCTTCATGCAAAACAGCAAAACTGAATTGGGCATTTTCTCGTTTTCTATATTTTATTTTTCTCTCTTATCATAATTCGTATCATGTTCGGGTGTTTGGGCCTCTAAGTTCAATATTTGGCATCTTTCTAATTTGGAGTTCTTATTTTTTGTTTATTGTTTTTCTTCTTGTCGTTATTTTTATCTAGATCGAGTGTTTGGGCCTACAACCACAACACGACATGTGTACGACATTGCAGCCCAACACGTTGTTAGTGGTGCAATGGAAGGCGTTAATGGTATTATTTCTTTTCCTTGTATGCAGCTTTCTCATTTGCTGATTTTTTTTTTTAATTATTTTTCAAATTGTAAAACTGGGACATGCATCAATAACATTTTTGTGGAACATATTAGTTTCTGTAGCTCTTTTTTATTTTATTACTGTTAAATCTTTCTTGCTCTATTTCTACTCTTTCCCTAAGTGTGTGTGTGGTGCATGATCCGTTTCAATTACAGGAACTATTTTTGCCTATGGAGTGACAAGTAGTGGAAAGACTCACACCATGCATGTAAGTTTATCACCTTTCAGTTTCATATTAGCCACAATAAAATTATTTATTAAAAGATAAAATAAATATATCTATTTATCCCTTCTTTACATGTAATTTCAGACTTTTATTCCCATTTCACAAGAAAAAAACTCCCTTTTTCTTACATTTCAATGTATTCATTCTGGTATTTTCATCATACACACATTACAGGGTGATCAAAGGTCCCCAGGAATTATTCCTTTGGCTGTAAAGGATGCTTTTTGTATCATTCAAGAGGTATGCACTGTTGAAACTTCTGGTACTATTTATTTCAAGATGAAAATAAAAAGTTAATCTTTATCTATTTTCAGACCCCAAACCGTGAATTTCTTCTCCGTGTATCGTATTTGGAAATTTACAATGAGGTTAGATATCTCTTTAATGATATAATTTCCTGTGTTTATTCTGTATGTATTCTGGTTTTTCATATTATGTGTTTCTTCAGGTTGTCAATGATTTGTTAAATCCAGCAGGACAAAACTTAAGAATACGAGAGAATAGTCAGGTAATTTTACTTGTATAAAATGTCCTAAAAACTGTAAAATTAACTAATTTGTGGAATTATTGTTGCTTCTAGGGAGCATTTGTGGAAGGAATAAAGGAGGAAGTTGTGTTATCTCCTGCACATGCTCTTTCTCTTATTGCAGCTGGAGAAGGTACTTTCTTTCTTTATTTTCTTTTCTTTTTTCATTTTTCAGGCCTTAGTTTTGTACCAAACTCGGTCAAACCAAAACTTGCCCAACATGGTCAAACTCGGTCAAGTTCTCCAAAATGCTTACTTTCCCACCACCCCACTCTCCAAAATACATATTAAATTATTAGTCTTATTATTACTGTTATTTATATAAAATATTAGTGTGATGCACTTTTTGGAATTTAATTGATTTTTTTTTATTTGTCTTTATTATTCCAGAGCACAGACATGTTGGTTCTACGAATTTTAATTTCCTCAGCAGCAGGAGCCACACAATATTTACTCTGGTAACTGTTTTCGCCAATTGCCATTGCATAATTGTTTCACTTTCTGGTGACTTCCTAAAGATCTTATCACCAATTTTTTTATTTAAGTTTTAATATTTCCATTTTTTTTTTTTACCTTTTGACAGACAATAGAGAGTAGCCCTTGTGGTGAAAATGGTGAATGCGATGCTGTTAGCTTTTCACAGCTGGTATGTATCTGAACCTCATTTTACATTCTTTTCTTCATGCAAATTTTATTCAAAATTGTAGCTTTTTACGACATTTTCTATGCATTTATTGATGTATGTATATTTGCATACGTATTTTTTTTAATTGGTTAAATAATTTTTAGTTCACTTTGCATTGCAGAATCTAATAGATCTGGCAGGATCTGAAAGCTCGAAAGCTGAAACTACTGGGGTCCGCCAAAAAGAAGGATCATATATCAATAAAAGCCTGTTAACTCTTGGAACTGTGAGGCCTCAATCATTGCCATTATTTTAATCAGTGTAATAATATTACTCTACAAATATTGAATTGTAGTTGGTCTATTGTTTATTATAAAAAAATAAAAATAAAAATAAATAAAAAATATTTGTTTGATGGAAAAGAAGTATAGGTGTCACGAAGACTAGCTCATACCTTTTTATATATTAAATACTTTTACCATAGGGCTTGATCACTGCATTTGAAATTCTGTTGCAAGAAATGACTAGAAATATGTACAATTGATCCCGTCTTATATGCCTATTTCATACCATTTATTAGAGGTGGTACTATTGACCCATTTATAGAAACGGGCCAAATAGGTAAATTTAAATAATTTAGCTAATATGGAAATTGGTCAAAAGGCATCCAAATTGTATGTAAATAGATAAAACCCCCTAAATCTCTTTTGTAAACTTTAGATAAGTATTGTAATAACATTTTCTATATAATTAACACATTAGTTATTATAATACCCACCCATTTTAAAACCTCTACCACTTGTTGGAGATTTATTATATTAGTTTTATTTGCTCTATTTATGTTGCTTGTATTTTATTAATTTTTATAACTAACTTGTAACTATGACAGGTCATATCAAAATTAACAGATGGAAAAGCTTGTCACGTGCCTTACAGGGACTCAAAATTAACTAGACTTCTTCAATCTTCATTAAGCGGTCATGGAAGAGTATCAGTAAGCCATAAATAAACCTAAGTTTTCATTTATTAAATTAAAATGTCACATATTTTGGTTTAAATTAATCGCATATTTAACCATAATACTACGTACTTACGGATGCCTATTTAATATTTAATTCATTTTCCTTTTCAGCTCATTTGCACTGTTACTCCCTCATCAAGCAATTCAGAAGAAACACATAATACATTAAAATTTGCCCACCGTGCAAAACACATTGAAATTCAGGCTGCTCAAAATAAGGTATGAACATTTAAAAACGGGTTTTTTTATTTCTAGAAAACTACTGAAAACTTTGGAAACCTGTTCAGATGTTTCCATTTTTACCAATTTAGAAAGCAAGAGGAGTTTTCTATCTCTAGAATTCTAGAAAGGAATATAGTTAAAAGAATATATATAAAAGTCGGTTTTCAGAAATTTCGTTATGAATGTGAAACGTAGGGTTTTTCTTTTATATAACTTTTTTTCCCCATAAAGGTCCAGTTCGAACACCTTTTCTGTTTTCTTTGATAACTTTTCTAAAAAAGCGCCACTTCTTTCTTCAACTAATTAAACAACCCTTAATTTTTATTAATCCAATCTTCCTTGACAGTTACTGTAAATAAGTAATTAACACTTTAACTTTGCAGATTGCTGACGAGAAATCTCTTATCAAGAAATACCAAAACGAAATTCGATCTTTAAAAGAAGAATTGGAACAACTAAAATCAGGCATTATAAAAGTTCCTCAATTGAAGCATACACATGGAGATGATAATGATATTGTTATCCTTAAACAAAAGGTACCCTCATAAGTCATAAGTCTAATCTTGATGATGAATTATTTATTTATTTATTTATTTATTTTATTTTATTTTGTATTTATGTAATTTATAAAGTTAGAAGATGGTCAAGTTGAGCTGCAATCAAGTCTGGATTTAGAAGAAGAGGAAGCTAAAGAAGCTTTGTTAAACAGAATACAAAAATTGACTAAATTAATTTTAGTCTCCAACAAATCGTCACATGCATCAAGATTTTCTCATCGCCTTGGTTTAAGGAGAGGAAATTCCTTTGGGGAAGAAGAGGTCATATTGCATTAATTATAATCTTTTTACATTTTTTTATTAATTTATTTTTTATTTATAGGTGTCAAACTGGGCCAGGTCAGGTTAACCTTGAAACACTTGGGTCCAAAAATCTTAAAAAAATTTTAATAAATAATTAGTGTGTCAAATATGATTATAAAGATAATACTATTTATTTTTTTAATACAATTATTTAGAAGTTTACGCTTTAATCGTTTAGGGATAAAATAACACCAGAGTCCAGAAATGATTATAATTGTGAGTTTTTGAACAATGAACATTGTATTTAGTTGAAAATGATTTTTTTTTAAATATAATTCTTTATACTTTGTTGCAATAATTGACTGGAAATAATCTCTTTAAATGTGCAGCTTGCATATCTCCCACACAGAAGGCGTGATTTAAGTTTGGATGATGAAAACATTGAGTTATATGTTTCTCTTGATGGAAGTACAGAAACTAACAACTATGTAATAAAGGAAGAGAAAAAAATCAAGAAGCCTGGATTGCTTAAATGGCTAAAATTACGGGTTAGTTTATTAATATAATACTGTTGTTTTTGCAGTTATAAATATATGGTACTTTAAAAGGATGGTCCCCGAGGTTTACCCCAATTTTCATCTATGGTCATTTACTTTCAAAATTACACTGATAGTCCTTTTTTTTGGAAACCTTAAGCGTTAACCCATTTAGTCACTAATTACACAGGTAGTCACTAATTTTGGAACTTGTAACATCAATGGTACCTAATTTTGAAACTTGTATCATCATTGGTCCCTAAAAACCTGACGGCCTAAATATACTTTAGTGAAGATCGGTGTTACAAGTTTCAAAATAGGGACTACATGTGTAATGAATCAAGTCAAGGGACGAAATCCATAATTTTTTACAAATCACAAGAACAGTTTGTGTAATTTACTCTTTAAACTTTGAAGGCCAATATGTCAGAATTATATCATTATATAATCCTTGTTTTAGGTTTCAACTTGCTAAATTGTTTATTTGTTTGACTAGAAACGAGATAATCTTTCTGGGGGTTTGACTTTGACTAGTACAAGTGATAAGTCAAGTGGAGCTAAATCTATTAGTCCACTTTCAACTCCTTCAGTGGGTAATCATAATCATAATCCACCAATTGAATCCATACATTCACACTCTGCTGAGTTCTTATCAGATGCCAAACAAGATCAACAAATTCATGACCATCATTTTTCACCCCAAGAATCTCCTCTGGTTAGTATGCCCTTTTATGTACACACACACTCTATCTCTCTCTCACACACACACTCACACACACACACACACACACACACACACACACACACACACACACACATATATATATATATATATATATATATATATATATATATATATATATAGAGAGAGAGAGAGAGAGAGGGAACCATGTAGTAGGAAGGAAGTAACTTAAAATTAATTGAATAATATATAAATATTAAAATATGTGTGTGTGTGTGAGTGTGTGCGTGAGTGAGTGACAGAATGTCATATAATTAGAATTTTTGTGGCCTGTTTTGGTAATTACAAGCTTTTAGAGGGGCCATTTTGGTAATTGAAGTTTTTTTTTGCAATCCTATATGGTAACTAAAAGAAGTTTTTTTTGGCCGATGTGGTTATTACTTTTTACAGTTTTAAACACTATAATTACCAGATAGATGGGCTAAAAACATATAATTACCAAAATGGACATTAGAAGTTATACGTAATTAGCAAAACAGACCATCCACTAAAGTATGATGCTATTTTTAAGGCATTTTTCCAGACAGAAAACGTGTTCAAATTATACCTTTTTAATGAAAAAATTGCTAGAAAAGGGAAAACCCACTTTACAGTTTTACAAATAATTTTCTGAAAACTAACTTTTATAGTTTTCAACTGATTTCCTTTCTAGAGATAGAAATCTCTTCTTGTTATCTAAACTGGCAAATGAAAGCCGAAAGCCTATGAACACGTTTTCATAAGTTTTCTAGAGATAAAGAACACGTCCCATTTTCTAGAAAAATGAAGATGAAAATCTAGAGAAAACTTCTATAACTAAATGCACCCATAAAATTCCATTTTTTTATGTGATGAACAGACTAGCATCAAGACGATTGACCAAATTGACCTCTTGAGGGAGCAACAAAAGGTTTTATCTGATGAGGTTGCAGTCCATTCAACTACTTTAAAACAGTTGTCAGATGAGGCTGCACAAGACACTAAAAAGGAATTCCTTAATGTAATAATTTGAATTTTTTATTAACTAGTCACTTTCTATCGGTATATTGATTAAAATAACCTTTTTATAATGTTTAATATGCAGGTTGAGATTACCAGATTAAACGATGAAATTAACCGCAAGAATGAACAAATCTCCCTCCTAGAAGCCCAAATTGCTGATTCAGTTGCATCATCTGATCACAAAATGGATCAAGTTGAACAATCACGAGTGAGTTCTACCACCTTTTATATGAGTAAATTACAAAAAAGGTCCCTGTAGTTTGGTCAAGATTACAGATGTCGTCCCTTGAGCAAATTATTTATAAGGATTTCGTCTCTACTTTTGGTCCACCCAAGTGAATGACCAAAATTACCCTTCAAATTTTATTTTAAGAAATAAAGGGTATTTTGGTCATTTCACTTGGGTGAAGGGACCACAAGTGAAATCAAATAGAAAAAGTAGGGAGGAGATCCATAAATTGTTTGCTGGAATCTCGAAAGGACGAAATTCATAATGTTGACCAAACCACAAGGACCATTTATGTAACTTAATGTTCTGTATTGCTTGCAGTCTGTTATGGAGCTAGAAGCACAATTAAACGAGAAGTCCTTTGAACTTGAGGTATTTCAACTTGCAATAAACTGACTTTTTTTTAATTATTTAATTAATTTTATTTTTCTTAACTCGATATCTTTGACAGGTGAAAACTGCAGATAATCGGATAATTCAAGAACAACTCAACCAGAAGGTACAAGACGAGTGCAATTTTATTATTATTATTATATTATTATTATTATTATTATTATTTTCCAATATTTTAATATGTACCAGATCAACGAATGTGAAAGACTAGGAGAAACAATTGCTTCCTTGAAACAACTTCTTTCAGATGCACACGACACAGAAAAAGAATCTGCAAAAGTGGAAGATACAAAACAAGATTTACTTCGGCAAGCTCAGGTTCACTTTTTCTTACATATCATGTCTTTTTTTCTGAAGTTGAGAAATGCTGAGGTGGCAAAATGCAACTTCTTTAAATTGATGATCTTTCCCTGATACCATTAGGCCTTTGAGATTGAACAACTAAAACAAAAAGTACTGGAGTTGACCGAGTCAAACGAGCAGTTACAAGCCCGAAACAGAAAACTAGCGGATGACAGCTCATACGCCAAAGGATTAGCTTCTGCTGCTGCAGTCGAGCTCACAGCTCTTTCAGAAGAAGTAGCAAAATTAATGAACCAAAACGAGAAACTAACAACCGAATTATCATCACAAAAACACTCACCCACAACACGTAAAACAACAACGGGTCCCACTAAAACCAGCCAAAGAAACAACAACACTCACACAACAACAAGACCAAAAGAACAAAATCCAACTCAACTAGAGTTGCAAAGAGCACTCGCATCGAGTAGGCAAAGAGAAAAGTCTTGTGAAGCATTACTTTCTCAAAAAGATAAAAAAGAAACTGAATTACAACAAAGATTAGAGGAATCGAAACAACGAGAATTGTATCTCGAAAACGAGCTTGCGAATATGTGGGTGATGGTTGCAAATTTGAAGAAATCGGAAGGAGACGAGACCGTAACTAGTGGGACCCACGTACCGTAAATTAATTCGGCTAACATATGTAAAGCATATCAATGTGAAATATCATACTTTTAAAATGTTACCTTTGAAACGGTGTATCTTATGTGTATGTAAAACATTTATCTGTGTCCAAATTACTTCTCATTTTTTATCCCTCAAATTACACGTAACAAAGAGTTAACTTCATAAATAAGTCCCTTAACTAATAACATATTGTAATTTACGTTTTTCTTTTCAAAGTACGAAACTCGGTCATTTATGTACCATTTTAATGCATGGACATACTTTTTAAACACCTTTCGCGCAATAAAACGTTTAACTAACCATATATATCATTTAAAATAACTGCAATAAAATGGTAATTGAGTTTGGAACTTTAAATAAAAAGAAGAAACAAAGTTGCACCGTGTAGTTGATAATAATCATTTATAAAATTAATTCAGCAAGAAATGACAAAAATAAAATATATTATCTATAAAATAAAAGGCATTAAACTTATTAAAAAAATAGGTTGCTATATATTTAGTGTTTATATGCAAAAAAGTTGTATGCAAAAAAGCAGTGGAATAAAAGTATTTGAATGCACGTGAATTAGTGGTCTTATTTGACATGTTAAATTGTTCAACCAAAAGTCATCAATCAATAAATTATTTCAGATGGGTATCCATCACCTATAAAGACCATGACTTTGGCTTATCCCCTATAATCAAATTAATTATTTACTAGTTATTAATTTACATCCCAATATAATATCCCGAATAGACAAATAACTTATGAAAAACTATATTATTTTTTATTATAGTAAGTTATGATTTTTCGTTCAAAAAAAATATTATTTTCTGTTAAATCTTATATTTTATCATTTTATCAATAAAATAATAAATATGTAAAGTTAACTAATTATTTTTTTTTAATTTTTATCATTTAATTTTAACATTTTTATTGATCAAATAAATAGAAAATATATATAAAAAACTAGTAACAATTAATATAATTTTTAATAACTTATGTAAGTATGTAAATTGTCAAAACGAAGTTATTACTTGCAGTTATGTCGTCATATATTTTCAGAAAAATATATTATGTCGTCATAATGTCAAATCCATTTATTAATAGTTTCTACATGCAATAAACCTATTTTTTTATACTATTATAAAAAACTATCAATAACTCTTCGAGTCAATTTTTAACCTTTTAAGTTATCATAAAGTATTTAATTTCTACTTTTGACAAATAAGAATGCACGAAGGACATTAATATTTATGCAACAATGAGTTATTTTAATAATAAAGTAGATACATTAAATAAATTTCTTTAATCAACATCTTTATGTTATATTAATTATAATTATTAATAATAATAATCATTTACAATTGTTAGGAAGACGCCAAACCACCACCTACCCAATTGAGGCCCAAAAAACTTCTTTAACTAACCCAAGAGAAGGTAATATTCATAACATAACCCTAAAATTATAATTATTCGTAATTTATTCCGCTTTATAGAAAACACTCCGATATCTTAATTTCAATGCCCAAACTTAATTGTTGGAAGAGACATTCATCATACATGGATCACGTCTACCATCTGGAAAAGAGTTAGTTGTTCGATTCATATGGTACATACATTTAACATAAACATTAGTACTAGGGTTTTAAAAAGAATGATGACTAAAATAACAAAATGTTGATTACTTTTAAAATTTAAATACATGTTTTGATGTGTTCGGTTTATAGTACAGACATTTAATATCATAAGAATATCTAACATGAAAAAGAATATCACAATTTGAATAAAAAAGCAACCACAAAAATGCCCGTCGCTTACTTCTAAAACCAGATGCACATTTTCTGTACATATCAAATTCATTGCAATTAAGAAACAAAATTTTCCAAAATAATAAAAATATAAGTTTAATTACTAGAATATTGTCTTTAATATGTTAAAAGTAAATATTAGTAAAAAATGAAACATTGCGAATGGTAATGTAACAGTATCTCCTTCTTTTAACCGGGACAAATGGTGAAGCCTCAATCTCTCAACACACAACAATATAAATACACACACACAACCAAATCTCATCGAAAACCCTTACGTTCTTCGTCTCTATCGCTCTCTAAATTCTCAGAGATCCTTCAATAAATCAATTCATCAGGTATACGCAATTCGCAATTTTAGATTGAATATAAAATTATATCAACTCAACACAATCATCGGTAATGATCTAAATCGAATTTTTGTTTTGTTTTGTTTCCTTTTGTCGCTTATTTTGGATCAGATTGTCGGTAGTGTACGAATTTGGTTGTGATATACTGTTCTTAATCGGAAACTGGATTCGATAAATGGAAAAGTCGATGAATAAATGTATGAGAAATTGAGAAAAAGGATGCCGGAATTAGCGCATGATTGTCAATTTAGTGGCGGCGATACCACGACGTCGTATGGATCAGTTTCCTCAACTGCGTTTTGGTCTAAGCATCGAGATGATATTAGCTATAATCAGCTTCAGAAGGTACTTAATTAGATGCACTTTTTTTTGTTTTAATTGTTCCTTTTATCATTTTTGCGTTACAGATTGAGGTTGTTCATAGATCTTAATGATGTTATGATTTTGAGTAATTTCCTCATGATTGATTAGACTTTGTATTGGTTCAATGTTGACTGTTAAGTGAAACATTGCTGCAATATGAGTGCAGCACATATTTTAAGCAAATTTAATGTAATGTCAGAAGCAAAGCAGTTCTGCTTAGCTTGTTCCTTTAGGTTGTCAGTGCAATATTAAAAGCATTGAGTTCTTATTTTTGTGATGAATGTATTTAAAATATATGTGTTAATTATTCGGTTATTATATGTATTGTAGTTTTGGAGTGAGCTATCACTGCAAGCTAGACAGGAGCTTTTAAGGATCGACAAACAAACTCTTTTTGAACAAGCTCGTAAGAACATGTACTGCTCAAGATGCAACGGATTACTTCTAGAAGGTTTTATGCAGATTGTTATGTATGGGAAATCATTACAACAAGAAGGAACATGTGGTCAGAATTCTTTCAATAAATTTGTATCCTCAAAATCTCAAACTGCTGAAGATGTTTGTTTAACAATCGGATGCAATGATGATGTTCAAGATCCATCTGTTCATCCTTGGGGAGGTTTAACCACTACTAGAGATGGAACACTCACTCTCATGGACTGCTATATTTATTCAAAATATTTAAAAGGACTCCAAAATGTACGATTATTCTTTTATGTTCGATTTTTTAATCTTGAAATGTTGAATTTGTTATCTCACATTATGGTTAAAAAAAATAGGTTTTTGATAGTGCAAGAGCAAGAGAACGAGAACGTGAATTACTTTATCCTGATGCGTGTGGGGGTGGGGGGCGGGGGTGGATTAGTCAAGGGATGGTGGGGTATGGAAGAGGTCATGGGACCCGCGAAACATGTGCTTTGCACACTGCAAGACTTTCTGTTGACACTTTGGTTGACTTTTGGTCAGCATTAGGAGAAGAAACACGGTATTCTCTTTTAAGGATGAAAGAAGAAGATTTTATGGAACGGTTAATGTACAGGTAAGTATCCATTAGTACATAATTGTGCAGTTCTCACGGTTCATAACTTTTTAGTGATTCTTATTTGTACCTCCGCCTATATCTATATATATAGACATACACACACACACATACATACACCTACTGGTTTCAAGTCTTTGCTGCAGGAGATTATACTGATTTTATATTAACATTTATAATTTATTATTTAACAGGTTTGACAGCAAGAGGTTTTGTAGAGATTGCAGAAAGAATGTTATTCGTGAATTTAAAGAATTAAAAGAACTTAAACGCATGAGAAGAGAAGCCCGTTGCACAAGCTCGTTTTGTGTTGCTGACACGAGCTTTCAATATGAGGTTTGTCACAACCTAAGTTGCACAGAAACGGCAGGGAAGAAGACGTACCCGTATCTGAAACGGCGCAGAAACGGAAACGCAGGGGATACGTGAAGAAACGTTTCTGATTGGACCGATACGTTTCTTGTGGAGTATCTGGGCCGTTTCTTTGGAGTTTCCATTTATTTTAATTCAAAATGGGCTAAAATCTAAAGTCTAATGGGCTAAACTCTAATTTCTAAACCACTTAATTCTTACGTATCTTGTTCCTCCACTATTATTTTCTTATTCTGAAATCTTAATTCTTATTATTATGAACTAAAAGAGTAAATTCAGTATTCACGTTATACTATTATACTATTAATATTAATTACCTTTTGTAGATTTAGTTTTTTTTAGTTTACACCTAACATTAATATATATCTATTTTAGAATTTCTTTAACATATATATATTTTAATATTTCATATTTGCCGTATCTATGCCGTATCCATATCTTGAATTTTTGAATTTTGCCGTTTCCCGTATCCGTTACGTATCCGTATCCGGGTGCCGTATCCGTATCCGTGCAACTTAGGTCACAACAACTTCTTCATGTTTCTTGCTGTCTTTTAATTTTATCAAATAATTGAGTGTCAATATCAGAGGTGTAAAATTTGACCCGTTTTTGTAGGTAACTCTTGACAGAATTGAAGCTGATTGGCACCAAAACTATGTGGACCCCACAGGAATGTACACACACTACGAATGGGCAGTTGGAACTGGTGAAGGAAAATCTGATATTTTAGATTTTGAAAATGTTGGGTCAAATTCTAGGGTTCAAGTGAGCGGTTTAGATCTTGCTGGTTTGAATTCATGTTTTATTACTTTACGGGCCTGGAGAACAGATGGAAGATGTAATGAAGTGTCGGTCAAAGCTCATGCTTTGAAAGGTCAACATTGTGTTCATGGTAGACTTGTTGTTGGTGATGGTTTTGTTACAATTACAAGAGGTGAAAGTATTAGGAGTTTTTTTGAGCATGCTGAAGAGGCTGAGGAAGAAGAGGTGCTTAATTTTTACAAATAACTAAAAATTCATTTAATAAATTTATGATTTTGAATTATGTAAATATTGATATTCAGGATGATGATTCGGTGGACAAAGATGGGAATGAGATAGATGGAGAATGCTCCCGTCCCCAAAAACATGCTAAAAGTCCTGAACTTGCAAGAGAGTTCCTTTTAGATGCTGCAACTGTTATTTTTAAAGAACAGGTGATAAATAATATTCATTTTATATTAAAAAAAATATTATATTTTCTTAAAACAATAATAAAAAGAAAGAAAAAATCGCACTTTTTTTGGAGTAATACGACATTAGTTCAATACCGTACAACATATTTCCCTTGTTATTAGGACATTAATCATGGATAATTAGGCAACTAATCTTTTTCTAATTATTATTATTATTATTGGTAGGTTGAAAAGGCATTCAGAGAAGGAACTGCACGTCAAAATGCACATAGCATGTTTGTATCTCTTGCATTAAAATTGTTGGAAGAACGTGTCATGGTTGCTTGCAAGGACATTATTACTTTGGAAAAACAGGTAATCATCTAATATATAATTTAATTTATTAAATGTTTAAGGTATTAGCCAAGATTACAAAATCTTCATTTTTAAAATAACAATCTAGGTTTTTGAGTAAAATTACATAAATTTTCCATGGGGTATTTCAGATCATGCTTTTTTTCGGGGCTTTTTGTCCATAGCGTCCTCATTTTTCATTTATTCGTTCTTTTCCACCTAAATTGACCAAAATGCCCTTATATTTTTCATTTATTGTTTTTTATCTGTATTTTTGGTTAGTTTAAACTCCTTGAAGAAGAAGAGAAGGAAAAACGCGATGAAGAAGAACGGAAAGAGCGAAGAAGAGCAAAAGAGAAGGAAAAAAAGCTTCGTAAGAAAGAACGACTCAAAATTAAAGATAAAGAAAAAGAAAATGAAGAAAAATGTCCTCATATTCCTACTCAAATTCCAGATACCAATATTGAGGAATTAACAATAATTAATGAAAAAATTTATTGTGAAGAACAAGAACTTGAACCCGTAGAAGAAGAAGAAGATAATATTCAAGAGGAACAAATACTGGAATATGACAAAAATTTCGATTTCGATTTCAGTTACAAAGACGAAAATCATACGTTTGCAAATGATCAATCAAAAGAACACAACCCGCGTAGGAGGCTGAAATCATGGGATCAACCCTCAAAATGGTCAGATAGACGCCGGTTTGACCCCGGGTCAATGGTCAACAAACCCGGGTCAAGGTTTCACAATGACGGTTTTGAAACTTCATCAAGAAATGGCAACTTTAATGGAGTAAATAAGCCCGTAAGACGGTCAAACGGGTCACGGTACAACAACGAGAGATTACTCTGTTCTCATAATAGAACAAGCTGCAATTGCTACCAGCACAATGATTACCGACCTAAAGTGGGTCAAAAACCGGGTCGGGTTGAGTACAATAATCAAACCGAGTATAATGTTAGGGAAAGACCTAAAAATGGGCCGGGTCGAGATTCACCCTATACAAAGAAAGTGTGGGAACCCAGAAGTAATCTAGATACAGATGATGTCACCAATCGGCCTGCTGATGTCAGCAAACCCATTAAGCTTGATATGGCCCGTTTGACCCCTTTGACTCCCGCCAATCACGAAGATAACAATTTGAAGGAATCAAAAGCTAGTATTGAGCCCGAACCCGAAAGTGGGACCACCGATGTTTCTACTACTATCAGCAGTACCTCGAATTCTGACAGCTGTTCATCATGTCTTAGTGAAGGAGACGGGAATACCTCGTTTTCTTCAAACACACAGAATCCCGAGTCTTTGTCCACGTCAGATTCTGAGTCAGCAAGCCATAATTCCGAAACGGTCAAAGAAACATCACTTTGTCTCGAGAAAATTGAAAATTTAGAAGAATTATCATCGGAAAAAACGGCTGAAAATTGTGAAAGCGTGAAGAGAAATGGGAATGTGATTCCACCACAACCATTGCAACCTCAAAGTCTACACTTTCCTGTTTTTCAACCTCCTTCAATGGGTTACTACCGACCGGGTCCGGTTCCATGGACCACCGACCCAACAAACGGGCTCATGACAATACCACACCCGAACCACTATTTGTTCGCCAGCCCGTTTGGGTACGGTTTAAACGCGAATTCCCACTATATTCCATATAGTGTTGGTGGTCTACAACCGTTAGCTCCGCCACTACTTAACCATGGTCAACTCCCCGTGTACCAAGCGGTCCCACCGGTCAACGGGATTAAAGACCACCCGAAAGTTGCACATGTAAAAGGCGAGAATAAGGGGTTCTCAACTGAAAAACAGCCAAAGGGTAATACGGGGTTTTCACTTTTCCATTTCGGTGGGCCCGTTGATGTTTCAAATGGGTTTGAACCCGACCCGGTGGCACCTCCTTTGAAAGACGAGAGTGATGTAAATGTTTGTTCGGGAGATAGTTGTGGTTATCCTGTTGAGGAATACAACTTATTTGCAGCAAGTAATGGGATTAAATTTTCCTTCTTCTAAATCACAATTTTGACAAGATTTTAATACTTTTATTTGGCATGCAATAAACTTTGTGAAACAAATTCTTGCTTTTTAAGTTTTGATTGTTTATTTTTGTTTCTTGTTTTGGTATAGAGAGAATGTGTGTTGAGGGGGGTTTTGTATTATTGAGGCATTTCCTTTTTTCTATAGAAAATGATTATCCAATTTTCTACAAAACCCACATACTCGATTATATATCATTTTGTTTTAATAGTCTAGCAGTAAATGCGTCTAAAATGATCTTATAAAGGATCATACATTCTATCATTTCTCTAAGTAAACTTTTGCTATATCATGGGTCCAATCAAAAGCCGTTATAAACATGAACACCCTTTTAAAAATATATCGTTTTGTTTATGGATAACAATTTAAAATTTACAAAACACTCGGAACTTTTAAGGCCTTGATAAAATCACTTCAATTGCAAAAGAAAACAGAAACCATTTGTAAAACCTAGTTTATATAAACCTTGATTTTTTATCCATTGAAGCGAGTATTTAATCTAATATAATCTTCTCATAATTCACATAGTATATGATCCAAAATCTCCTATTAATCCAAAATCTCCTATTAATCCAAAAACTTTGCTTCAGAAAGTCAAACGAGGACAGGTGTGAAAGTCAAAATTAGAAGCTAAAACTTACATATAGCCAGCCATAATCTCAACTAGTTTATAATTTATATGCTAATACAGCAAGATAAAAACCCGGTTCATCAACAAAGTCAACCATGGTAAACGATTCAACACTCTCTAATGCCGATTTATCGGGCAAATCCGATATTATAACATCTGGGTTCTCTGCTTTTTGCTTCTCCAGCATTTCTCTTCCTTTTGGATGACTAATCACAATTCTTGCACCTAAATTTGAATATGGCGTTTGAATAAAATAAAAAAGAAAGAAAAGAAAACTGGTTTGACCCGAGTATTGATAATCGACTTTTTGCTATAATTGGTACCCAATAGCGTACTATATAGTATCAGTAAAAACTTTCAAAAATGGTTTGAACCCGAATAGTACATTATTGAAATTTGACTTTTTGCTATAATACCATACCATATATTACTCAAATTCATGAAGAAAAATAATAAAATTCATAGAAAAAGAAAAAACCCGCAGATTTGTAATATGAAATGTACCTGGCAAGCAAACCTTCGATAATGCTTCAAAGATTTGACCAAGGTCAAAGGGTAAACCCGGAAGAAAGTAGAGAAACACAACATCAAAAGGCGCCCATTTTTCAGGAACAAAAATCAATTCTCCTTGCCAACATTTAACCTTATCATATTTTTCTTTGATGCACGCTAAAAAAAATAACGAATCATGAACGACAAGTAACTGTTTGCAATAACATGTTTCAACCACGCGATCAACAAACCCTTCAGATCCCGTTGAAATTAGAATATTTGAATTTTCTCCAATTTTTGCGGAAGATATGATACGGTCAGTATTTTGTTTGTAAATATTGTCGGAATTTATATCGAATGCATCAAGAAATGACCAATCTTTTTCCACAAAATCTTCAAAGTTGATGACGGAAACCGTTCCTTCACTTGGTGTTGATGCACAAATGGTGGATTTAGGTGAAAATGAAGTTGATTTGACTGAAAGTGAAGAAAACCGATGATTAGTGAAAGAAAAATGTGGAAATTGTAAACATGGTGTTCGATTAGTGTAAACTGATGGTAGGCATGAGATGGAAGATGTTGAAAAGATTGAATTCATTAATGTTGATTCGTCGGAAAATAATCCTGGGAATATTATGTCAAAAAGATAATAAATGTTAATATATATAAAAAAAAGGCGGAATGTTAGTCTTTACTAGTATAAAATTTAACATTGCCTGAAAACATCGCAATCAAATCCGAGAACCACAGTTTTATTAACGGAAAAAATCAACTATCTAAATATATATTAATGACATTTTATCTCGAAATGTATAAATAATTTACGCACTTGCTCGGACTCTAGGTTAACATATAGAATATGCAGGATTCCACTAAGTATTCAAGTTATTATGTGTAAACAAACACCTAAACTTGAGCTTAATTAAGATCACTTCATATTAAATTCTAAATCTTAAAGGCATGTTTGGTCACTGGTTCATGAAATTAAAATTTTTGGGGAAAAAGCTGGTTTTAACAGCAACTCAAATTGGAGCACATTTAATTCACATGTTCAACTTCTAGACAGTAATCAAAATACTATCATTTATAATAACTAACATGAAAAATCTTCATGAAAAGCCCTAGCGTTAGAACGCATAACATCCAAACGTATTAAACAGCACAAATATAACTAATCAATCAGAATTAAGACTTCAAATTGAACTCAGAACTCAACACTAGGTTTAGTTTATGTGGAGGATAGAGAAGAACCTAGTGATCTGAGGAAGCTTTTTCACCGCCGACGAAAGCAGTCGCAGTCGCCGTCGTCTGAGTAGCGAGTAGGAATATTATCTTCTAATCCGTTAACAATAATGTCAAGAAAACGCAAAATAAACAGCCATAAATACACTTAGAAAGTTACAGTCTGACTCCCTCAAGTTTTCAACATACACATTTTTACCCTTTTTTTTCTTTCCAAAACTCGAAAATCGTGGGTTCATATAATTATATATTTCATTATATATAATTAATGGTTGGTATGTTCAAAATGTAGTTGTGGTGAATGAGATATCGACTCTCAAAGTGGGGTGTATGAAACAAAGAAATCAAATAAATGAACTAGTGGAAACTCGAACCTATCCACACTCGTCTCTAGGGTTTCATGGGGGTTCATTTTTTGCCACTCGATTTAATTGAATGTATTCAAATAATATTATTTATAATATTATTTACAATTTTAATGTTTGTCATTGAAATATACATTTGAATTGGTGGTTTTGATTTTTGTAATGAATTGGCTTAATGACAATAATGTATGTCATTAATCCACTTGACCATCTTCCATCCATTTTCCATTATAAATAGTGGGTTTAGTCATTTAGAAGAATACACACAAATTCATATACTTTCATACTCACTTACAAGTTATCACAATTTTCTCTCAATTGTAAGTGATCCTTAATCACAATAAATTTCGATAAGTGTTCTGACTTGGATCATATTCGGTAGTGTAAAACTACTCGGGTGTTTTATCCTGAGAAATAGACAACGAATCTATTTTAAGGGGAGCGTGACTTTCACGAGACTCAACCAAAACTTGTTTTCATCTTTGTTTCTACACATTCTTGTTTCAATCTTGTATTTATTTTAGTCATTTCCCAATTGTATAGTATTTTAATTAATAAAATTGGTATTAGCTCCTACAATGATATCAAACTCTTTTAAATATTTACTAGCAGGATTGATACATGCGTAACGTAGCGGTAAGTATCCTATATGTTGTGGCGGTAGTGATAGTGGTGGTGGCAATGGTGATGATGGTGGGTGGTGATATGTAGTAACGGTGAGTGATGGCGGTAGTGGTTGTGGTGGTGAGTGATGGTGGTTATGGGTAATGGTAGTTGGTGGATGATGGTGGTGGGTAATGATGGTGGTGAGTGATGATGGTGGCGGTCAATCCAATCCAAAAAGATAATCCAGCCAGCTGAACTTTCCAAAAAAATCTTAATAATCGAACTAAACTACTAAATTATAATATTACTGTATAATTCAAATGCATTGAGGCCAAAAAAAAAGCTGTATGCATAGTTTGAGATGGAAGGTGCAACTTTTTTTTATTGCTGAAGCTTTTAAATTTAAAGACGTTTCTTGAGAAGTAGCTAGAAGTTGGAGCAAAAAAAATATAAAATGACATGAATGACAAACAAATAAATGATTTCTTATAGGTCATAAGTGATAGTGGCATGATAATGGCGTAACAATAAGTACTTTTAAAATGATGAGAGAAATTCAAGAACGGTCGTAACAACGATTAGGCCATATATATTATGAACAAAATAGAGCCACTACAGGAAGTCTGTTACAAACAGAAACATAATGTATATATTTTTTTCAAAGTGAAATTTAACAGAATGTAATTTTTAAGAGTAATATTGTAACTTTTTATTTAAACTCGGTAAAAATGTTAAATATAACCAAATGTTAACACATCATAATAATTCTCAATCTCTGCGAAAAATGATAAATATACTGATTCATATTTCATCAGTACATTTATTTCGGGAAAATAAAAATTAGTCCCAAGCACTAGGTGCACCAGCACCACCGCCTCCATAACCACCACCACCATAACCACCACCACCACCACCATAACCACCACTACCACCGCCATAACTGCCGCCGCCACCACCACCATAACCACCACTAAAGTTACTGTCTTTTCTAAAATCCCGACCACCAAACCGGCCACCGGACCGCCTATTTTTGCCGCCACCATAAGACGGCCTACTAGCATAACGGGTAAGCCATTGGGGTACTTCTTGATTAGCTTCTTGGATTAAATCAGCTAATCCTTTTGCTAATGACATGTTGTTCTCATTAAAGAAAGCTGTAGCCAACCCCGATTTGCCAGCTCGCCCTGTTCTCCCTATCCTGTGCACATAATCGTCAATGTCATTAGGAAGGTCAAAGTTGACCACGTGAGAAACATGTGGGATATCAAGACCACGTGCTGCCACATCAGTTGCAACTAATATTGGTGTGTTCCCACTTTTGAATGATCTCAATGCTTGCTCTCTTTCCTGCAATTCATTTTACCAACAAAAATAATATAATTATAATAAAGGTTAATTATGTTTTAATAATCAAAAGATTGTATTTTTCTTACCGGTTGTGATCGGTCACCATGAATTGTTGTTGCAGGAAATCCATTGTTATAAAGCCAATATTCAAGTGAATCGGCTCCTTTTTTAGTCTCAACGAATACTAATGTAAGTGGTTGCTGCTAATATTTAATAAAAATATATAAGTTTAAAATAATAGATTAAAATTGTGTTTAATTAGTGGTTAATATATAATAGAATTACCTTGCCATTAGTACCGGTATCTTTTTGAGCATGCAGAAGGTCCATAAGGTGACTTCTTTTGTCACTTTCTTGAACAAATTCCACCCGTTGGATGATTAGATCCGTACTTGAACCAACTCGTCCAACCGTTAAAAATATGTAATTTGAAAGAAAATCGGATGCTAATCTCTGAAATTAAAACCAAAAAATTATAAGAAAATAATCCAATTTAATGATTTCACCCTTTACATAGATACATACAGACATTATATATGTAACATAAATTAAAATTAATAACAAACAACAAACCTGGATTTCTCTAGGAAATGTGGCACTAAACAACATTGTTTGTCTTAATCCTGGAGGAGGCATGTCTGTTTGTTCCACAATTTTTCTAATTTGTGGTTCAAATCCCATATCAAGCATTCGATCTGCTTCATCAAGTGCTAAATATCTTATCATTTGTAATGACACTTTTGCCCTTTCAAGTAAATCAACTAATCTCCCTGGTGTTGCTACAAGAATATCAACTCCTCTTTCCAGCTCTCTTAACTGATATACACTCATTCAAAACACCATCAGGAAAAAAAAAATTAAAAAAACAGCAAAAAAAAGTACCCATTTTGACCCGTTAGCCAACCCACCCGTAGTAAATGCAAAACAAAAATAAATAAATAAATAAAAAAGGTAGCAACTGAATGCACATAAGCCTTCAATTTCAGTTACCTGTTGATTAATTGGTGCTCCACCATAAACCACTACCACTTTGACACCTGTCTGATAAGCAAACTTCCGAGCTTCCACATGTATCTGTATGTAACACAATATATAGATACATCAACACCATGCCAACATTATAATTTAGAAGTGAAAAATTGGCAGGTGGGTCAAAACGGGTCAAACTGGGTTTGGTCAGGTTGACCCGAAACTCTTGCCCAAAAACGGGTCAAACTGGGTTCGGTCAGGTTGACCCGAAACTCTTGCCCAAAACGGGTCAAACATTAGTATGTATATTACAAGTACTAATATAAAGACTTTAAAAGCTTGTATGCAGACTTTCGACCCGTTTGACCAATTAACCCGTTTCCTTTAAAAGCTTCTTTTCGTTTGCATGTTTGGCCTAATGGAGATATAAATAATATAATACAGCCAGAATCAAACAATTCAGAAGTAAAGGTATGAAATTGCCATTTTTATTATGATATACATATAAAAAAATTATTATAATTATTTATAAATCAAACCTGACAGGAGAGCTCTCTTGTAGGAGAGAGAATAAGAGCAAGAGGAAACACAGTCCTAGTACCACGTGGTTTTTGCACGGGCTGCCCTCTCATAATCCCACTAATTATAGGAAAACAAAAAGCTGCGGTTTTTCCCGAGCCCGTTTGAGCACACGCCATTAAATCTCGGCCCGCTAAAGAAATAGGAATCGTATACCGTTGCACAGGTGTCGGTTTCACATACTTACACCTTCTAATATTCAGATTCAAAGCATCTCCTAAATCAATATCTGCAAATGTGTTAACTGGTGGTGGCACATTTTCACCAGTTGTTTCAACAGGGATATCTTCATAAGCATCAAAATTGATCCCATTATTTTCTTGTTCGGTTTTTGTTTCTTCAACAGCTTCTATTTCCTCATTACCAAATGGATTAGCTTCAAATTCTCTACCACCTCTATTTCCCCAACCACCACCACCACCACTGTACCCTGACCTAGGTGGACCCCACCGTGAGCCACTTGGTTGACCACTCTGACCTAACCTATCATTCATGACAGGCTGGCTAGTATGGCCCACAACCGGGCCAGCTGCTGACTCAGGTCCAGGTGGCCTGTTTCGAAGATGAGGTGGCACATAAGCAGGCTTGACAGGAGCTCCAGAAGCATTATTCCCATAATTATCAGCTGCATTATCAACAACGTCTGCCCAAGAAGTTCTCATGATGTGTAATATAATCTCAACTTACCACAGTTATAGTCTAATTTCTTAACCAAAACAGATAAATGCCAAAAATTGTTGCTTGCGGATTGTTCTGAACAGAAAATGGATCTGAAGATCAATCCCTGATTACATAAGAAAGAAACCACAACTCAAAAATCAGAACTATAAAAGTGCATAGTTTAATATCACACATTTACCAGGAAATCTAACATCTCGTACAAATTTACATAAGCATTAGACAATTTGCATACGTCACGATACAAATAAAGTTACTATAAATCAGTAAATGCAATCAGATTGGATAAATTACATGAATTGCTAATAATTAATCGGATTATGAACAGATTTGGAGTTCAATTACATAAAAGAGTATACCGATTTCATAAACAGGTAACTCTATAAGGTTCTTATATCGATCGATTCAATGCAGAATGATTAGCTCGAAAGCAGAGTTGCAGAATCAACTACACAGTTGCAAAATGAATCAACTACGCAGAAGGAAAATAAAAAGCAAATTAACACACGGAAATCACCTGAAATGATGAAGAGGAAGCACGTAACAAATGGCGACTGCGGGAATTTAGGTGGAATTAGAAACCCTAATAAAAAGGGGGAGAGAAAATTTGGGAAAAATATCGGATTAGTTGATGTGCGATTGGATACTCGCTTACGTTTTAGACATTCAACCACGTGTTTTAATTTATTATACGACTTCTTTTTCATTCGACTTTCAACCACGTGTTTTTTTTATCTATACTTTTTCGTTGCATCGTCACATAAATATTACTCCGTATGAGCTTAAAGCAATGGTTAAGGTTAAGAATGATTAAAATACTTAATATATAATTAAGAAAGTATAATTATTTAAATTATTTAATAAAATTTAAGAGGTAATTTTTATTAGTTAATTTATAAATATTTTTAGCAAAAAAATTAATCATTATCTTTATGACAATGTTTAGCATTTTCCTAATGTTATTAAGTGTTTAACTTTGTTTATAATTATTGTTACATTAATATTATTAAGTATTTAACTTTGTTTGAGATAATAGTAATATTATAAAAATCGAGTTATGTTATAATTATAGTAATAAATCCTTGTACAATAAATAATAATTCACCAAAAATGTGAATATAAATAATAATTATAAATTCCATTATAATTATAATTATAATGTATAATAAATAATTTTAAGAAAATAAGAAGATTATTGGGAATAAGGCTTTTTTTCGGAAGCTGCTGAAGCGTCTCGTAAGCTCTGAAATGGAAACCTACTCCACCTATTAGCTACTTCGCTTGTACTCGTCCGTATCGTATAGTTCATCATCATTAGGGATTTGAAGCCAGAGGAAGCACATTACCTAGCCACAGGGGCGGACCCCCTTGGAGCCCCAAGGGTCCTGGACTACCCCTTAAATTTGGCCCAGAAATGTAATTAATTTAGGCTTCATCCCAAAAATAGCAGCCCAAATGCAAAGCCCATAGGCCACACCCCATCAATATATTATGTTGTCAGTATATCGATGGCCTAATAACATAGAAGGATTCGTCACTGGTCAAAGTCTTATGATTTTCAGTCAATTAAGGTAATAAAAATCCAAAGTTTAGTAGAATAGCTTTTAATCTTGGGGTTTATGGTAGCATTAACATTCAACGTCAAAATCTGATAAATCGAAAAAATTCTATTGATTTGTGATTTTTAGTTAGTTGTGAAATTATTGTTTAGTTTGTTTATTGTTACCTACATCATTGATTATATGAGGTTTATAATGCATAATCGTTGATTTTGGGGATTGAACTTATGTCGGGGTGGTTGTTATTATAGCTAGATTATGATTAGGGTTTGTGCATTGAAGTTTGAATTTGGTTTTAGGGAATTTTGTGAGCGCACCCTTAGAAATCTATTGGTTTTAGTGATTCATTCGGTAGACCAAATTCAATATTGGAACATGTTAAAGATATTGGGAAAAAAATTGTGCTACCCCTGAACTTTAGTCCTGGGTCCGCCACTGCCTTGCCAGTTAAAAACATTTTTGTATGAAACTTCTGCTTTCTTATTGGCCTCGTCCCTTTATTTATATTAAAAGTTTTGACATAAAAAAAAATGGCAACTTAATTCTAATTGAATTACCAATGCATTTTCAGAATAAAAAGCAAATGCAAAATGATTTATATTAAACACAATTATTTTAAAAGTAAGAAAATCACTAAGATATATTAAAAGTTTTGACATAAATTATTGTTATAAGCATGCCAAGTTAATTATAACTGAATCAATTTATTTTCAAAAAAAAACAAAAAAACAAACAAATGCAAAATGATTTATACTAAACACAATATTTTAAATATTCAACAATATCACTAATTAATTAAGTTCAATTATTTGAAAATTATATACAACTGAACTCAAAAATACAGAAAACATGTAGCTTCAAACCAATGAACATCTGCATTGAATATGCAGTAATATATTAAAAATGAAGCGATATCATTATCGGTTATTTTACATAAGTACCCATCTAGTTGATACAAAATTATCAAGTATACATAGTTTCCTTACAAACCTATCTACCAAAAAAAGGTTACATAATTTTTATACATATAAAACATCTCAAAACCTCATAAAATATGATTATATCACAAATTAAGTTTAAAAAACAAAGAAGGAACAAGATCAACCACAGCCCAAGCAAGACCAGCATATTGCAACAACCGAATTCCCGTATCAACATCAAACGAATCCTGCCTGCTAAAAAACATCTTTTGAAAATACCCGACAGACGGTTTGACTTCGTTTGACTTTTTGACCGTTGAAGAACCGGTCAACCCTGCAACATAACCCGAGGATCTTACTGGGATCCCTAATGCGTTTGCTGTAATTGGTAGAATCCATTTTGCAAGAACTTTGCTGCAAAATTTAGCAAGTAGGATTGTCGGGATGCCGATTAGGGTTCTAACTGCAAATGTTGAGATTGTGAGTTCGGGTGTGAATATTCGTGCAACGGTTTCGTGGTGGAATTGATGGTAAGTTTGTTGGACACCTGTCACCTGAAGGTAAATTTTTAATTTTTCAAAAAATAAAAATTGTTGAAATTTTCACAAAAAAAAAGAAAGTTATATTCTTACAATTCCTAAAGCCACACCGGTGAAAGCCGTATGAAACTCGAAGCTTGGAGTTGGTTGCTCGGGTGTCGGGTAAGCAAATAGCAACAAGAAACTAAATGCAATCCAAAATGATGTAACTGCAACAAAAGTAATAATTAGGAGTATATTGTTAGTGATTAGTTGTTATTTATTATTAATAAGTAAAAAAGGCGTACCGTTTTGTCCTAAAGTTACAAAATTGTCGATGTAGTTATGAACATGTAGCCAAAATGCAAGAATTGTTAGTCCAAGAACAAGACCACCAAAGATGTCGATCACACTATGCATACCAAGATATATCCGTCCTGTAAATAAAATGAAGGAATCAAGTGGTTGTAATATTTATGGAAAATATGGAAAAATGAAATTTTGTAAAAGAAAAATAAATAAATAAAGCTTACCGAGACCAATAAGGCCTACGAACAAGCAAACAAATGTGAATCCCGCTATTTGATATGATGAATCTATATTTTCATGGCATGAAAATATGTAGTGCAATAGGTACCTGAAAATTCCAAAGTTATTAAAATAAACTCATTTATAAGTAAATGGGTCGAAAAACAGTTACATACCCAAATAAACAAACGGTATTTAGAGTATGTGAAGATGGAAAACCATATTCCAATGCATTTTCTTTTTCGTCTTTAGTGGCGGTTAGTATCCTCACCGGTGGTGATTTGGGTCTAGGAGCAGACACCATATCCTATACAAAATATACACAATTTACCAAATACTAACAAAATTACACCAAAAATGAAATAATAATAAACGAAGAACAAAAATGGTATAATAATACCTTTATACAATTCCCTGAATAATCACAAAATGCCATCAAAAGTGTCATCTGCCTTGCTAATTTCCCATGTCCACTCTACAACATAAAGACTAACAACATTCAATAGATAAAATAAGCTTAAAATGTCTACGATTTAAAGAAAATTTTGATTTTTAAGCAACAAAATTGCAATAAAATTTGGAAAAACTCGAATCGGTATTACACATTGTGTTCTTTTTTGCATTTTCACAACTTGGCATGTGCAAATTGGACCAAGAACCGGCCGGAACTGTCGAACTGAACTGAACCGAGCTATACTGATCTGGTTATCGGTTTTAGTTTTCATGTTAAATCAGTTCTCAGTTCGGTTCGGTTATTGGGACCGTGCACATGCCTATTTAATTTTTTTCACAGATAAAAATAAAAAATTACCCAAAATAGCAAGGGAAGAAAGCCAGTATAAAAAGGCACAGAGACAACACAAGATAGCCCAGAAAAGAAAGCATCCCAAAAACCATGCTGGTATTTCTGCAAAAAAAATAATAATAAAATTCCAGAAAAAATTAAGTAATAACAATAATTTAACACCAATAAACACGCAAATTAATGAGCTTCGCGACAGCCACCAAAAATAAAACAAAAATTCATGTACAAATTAAGTAAAAGGAACAATTCAACACCAAAAACAAGTAAATTGATAATTTTAGTGACAACCCACAAAAATACTAAGCAAATTGACATGATCGATTACATCAATCTGTCTAAAGTAGTTACCTTTATTCAATTGGTTTTTCTAACATGTGCCTCTAGACACATGTTTAGTTGCATTAATTCATTCAAATTTTCCATTAAAACTAAAAAATGCATTTAATACATATTTTGAAGTTCATTAACGCGGACTAGGGGATGTTTTGAAAAGCTTATTTAAAAGGCTTATGTTTATTAGTTTATAAGCTTATGACCTTGCTTAAGTTAATAAATTTTTGTTAAATAAAGTGCTTATAATGGCTTATATAGGTTTATTATAAAATGACTAAAAATGACATTATTTATAAGCTAATAAGCAAGTGTTAAACTTATTGTGAAATGAAAGGGTAATGATGTAAAATATCCATAAATAAGCTTATAATATCCCTCAAAACAACTTATTTAAAACTCCCTAATAAGCACAAGTTTATAAGCTCTTCCAAACACTTAGAAATGCTTATTAAGCTTAAATAAAGTTAAAAACACATAAGCCCTATAATTAAACTCTCTCAAACACCCCTAATAAGACTTTATTAGGAAAGTTAGAATGAATTATTCAAGACTCGCCAATTATTAACATGTTAAAAGAACTCTTATTCAAGACCCATCAATTATTCAAATAATGCTGGAATTCTACACATACCCACCGAAAAATTCAATAAAATTCAACACAATTATAAATAAAAATCACAACTTTATGAGATTAATAACATGGGTTTACCCAAAAATCAAACATTCAATTCTGAAAAAGTTAAAAAATATATATTACCTGGATCTGTATAATAGTAGGAATACCGGAGATTACACAATGATTTACCCACGGTTGAATTGAAAACCTAATTTTTTGTGTGAAATTAAACATCGAAGATATAACGATCCATGTGAAAACCCCACACAAAAACGACACTTGCCATGTGGGAGCTAACATTATGCTCTCCATTGTATTGCTTCCTGTTCTTTGTTCCCTTTAATTTTGAGGAATTAATTAAAGGGATCAACGAGGGTGAATCACTGAATCATGATAATTTTTGGGATATCTGAATTGGATTTTGATAAAAAAACAATGATTATAACTTGGGAATGACCGGACTTGTGACTTTGTTTTGGATTTTGTTTGAGAGAAGAATTTGTAGCCAGTCGGCAAGCAAATCAAGAAAAGTCCAAGAAAATTTGTTTTTGAATGCAAAAATCAATTATAAATTAGAGTTTTTATTCATCTGTTTATGCAACTTGTAATTTTTGGATAAAATATTTAATTATTTTCCATTTTCTTCTCGTCTAACAGACCGTATACTCGAATAAAATTTTAAATAAATGGTATTCTAGTTTTACATAATAAAAATCTTGTATATGAGATAATAATTTTTTTAACGAATGTAAAATGAAATTAGCTAATAACAGGTAAACTAAATTAATATTTGCCTTTGAAAATATAATAATTATTATTGTTACCTAAAGCATTATTTATGATGAATTATATACCATTTCATATTGTTTTTAAAAGTACTAGTCGTTAGACATTGACTAATAGTTATGTTAATACTAATCCTATTATTATTATTATTATTATTATTATTATTATTATTATTATTATTATTATTATTATTATTATTATTATTATTATTATATTGTGGTGATGATGTGCGTGAGTGGGTTGTTTTCATGCTACTTTCATGTATGTTTCATGTTCACTATAATGTGATTCATAAGTTATATGTTTTAGATCAATTAAACGTCTAATTTCTGTGTATCTTATATATCTTTTTGGGTAAGCTTATTTGAAAAAGCTTAAGCTTTATAAAAAAGCTCAGCCAAAGATAATTCGTATTAACATTTTAGTTCTTTTACAAACTTTAGAAAAATTAATAGCTTTTACAAAACACAATAAGCTATCTAGGCTTTTTAAATAAGCTAACCCAAAGATCGCTTAAAAAGTAATATTTTAAAATTCGGATTGACCCGGTCGACCTAGAAATCATTTGATGACCCGTTTTTTGGTCAAACTCTATAGTTTTACACTTTTACTTCCATTATGATCTGAATTTAAATTGAATCAATTGACAGAAAGTTACCTTCCATGTGCCCAAATGGAATACTCGCTCTACCCCTGCAATATGGTTAATCTTTTGTAGTGTCTCTAATCACTAACAATAGTGAAAAAAATTTGGGCTGGAATGAAATTGAAAAGAAGAACACCGGCGAAACTATAATTTTTATATGTTTTTAGTTGACCCGGTTTAACCTGCTACATGCTGGTTAAACTGTGATTTGACCACCGGTACCTGGGTTTTTAAACATTGCTAAAAGTGAGGAAGTTTTATAGACTTACGGTATATCATCATTGATACTTTGTATTAGAGGTGGTAATCTAACTCATTTACTTATGAATGTGTCAATTAATTTGTTTTATGACGTATTCCTGACAAAATAGACGCGCTAAATCAAAAAAGTTATTTAAAAGAGATACAAGTAATTTATAGTCATCGTAAGTCTATTATAACTAGGGGTGAGCTAGAAAAAGCGAGTAACCGGAATTGGAACCGGAACTACTTTGGAACTGCCGGTTCCTATGGAACCGCCCTAAGAGGTTCCGGTTCTCAAAATATAGGAACCGGTAACAGGTGGAAAACCGGAACCGGCGTTTATTCGGTCTATTTTTTGTTATAATAATATATATTTGAGAAATTTAATGTCCAAATTCAATAATATGATAAATTTTATGTAATTTTGAATGAGTTTAGTCATTAATTAGTCCAAATATAGCGTTTTAACAATATAATAATTAGACAATCATATATTTAAGTGTTTGGAATTTATGACTATTCAAATATTAGTAGATAAAATGATAAAAAAGGGTTAATATTTAAGCTTTTCAACTTATTTTAATTTTACGAAATTAGAGACAAGGTAACCGGAATCGGCACCGGAACCGGAGGTTCCGGTTCCGGTTCCGAAATTTAAGGAACCGTTATAAGAGGTTCCGGTTCCGATCGGAACCGGCGGTACCCTACTATGCTCACCCCTAATTATAACGGTACTTGTAAAACCTCACAAATCACTTTATATTTAGGATTCATATTATTATTGTAATAACATAGTTTCTAACTTTTTATAATCATATTTAGACATGTTTGGGAAAGTTTATTAACGGAGCTTATTAAGCTCCAAATAAGCTTGAGTTTAGAGCTTATAATAAACTAATAAGCTCATAAGTCCCGTTAATAAGCTTTTCCAAACATGCCCTTAACACATTAACTATTTATAAATGGAGAAAACAGAGAGAGTATGCGGGTCAACCTTATCCGAAGGTTTAATAACCGTCCTCCCTTTCCCAACCCTCATGAAGTCATGATCAGCCTATTTGGCAAAAGCTACTCGAAGGGAATGTTGTAGTTTTCATGGGATGCCCTAGAATGAAATTAGGGGGAATTTTCATGAAAACGAATGGAGTATAATCTAACCAAATATAGTAAAAAGGTATGATTGGTATGGGTGGGAACCCATTTTTTGTGGCCTTGAGTATAAAGGAATAATACCCAAGATTCTTGACTTGAGAGTAGGACCTAATGGCTTCACATAAAAATTAAATTCCAAGGGTGCTTTTGGTACAGAGAATAGAATTACAGAGAAATGATTGCAGAGAATGGAATTGCAGAGAAAGAGAATTAGTCTGGAGAATGAGAATTGACTCTTCTGTTTGGTAGCACAGAGATTTCAACAGAGAAATGTAACAGGAAATCATTTCTCTTGTTTGGTACAACAAGAAATTCAATAGAAAATTGTATCAACTTTATCATTAACACACATTTTTTCTTCTTCACAACAATCATTATTAAAACACGAAACATACAAAAATATGGATAAATTAATCATAAGAATGTATTAATGATAACATCCAAAAATATAATTTTCAATCAAACCATGGTCACATTCAAAAACATCACTTCAATCAACTATTTGCATGAATCAGCCTCTTGAACGGCCCCATCAACAAGAACTGAGACAACAAGAGAAGCGGCTTTAGGGGTTCTTTCCCTATCTGGATTGCCAAAACCGATTACATACCCATTTATATCAAATCTGTAAAGCACGAATATAAGAAAAATCAGTTAGTTGTATCAATCAACATACATAAAACTTAGCAAATCATATCATTTGATTATTAAATGGAGTTCTTATATAGCATTTGAAAAGGCATTAAGTTTATCCAACAATCAAATGAACTCCTATGCATTTTCAAAACAAAACTAATAGTCTGATTCATCATAATTATAAAGCCAAAAATACAAACAGAAGCAAATACATGATGGCTTCACAAAATAACTCGGAAACAGAACAGCCTTTTATTGGAAAAAACGTTTCTGGATTTAAGTGGTGTTGAAGAATTAGACACAAGTCCTTCCATGAATGTATTTACCTCTCATACTTATCCTTCCATGACATAGTTACAGTTGGTTCATATCATTAAGGTCAAAGGTATTTAGGGATAAGAGTAGAAACCAATTCAGTATTGTGATTGCCACCACCATTCATCTTTAATTCACACCACTCAGTTAAGATCTAAATTATCATTATGGAATACAATTTTTCTGACAATTAAAACTTTAATTCTCCAGTCTTTTCAATCCAATATGCTCAAAGCTACTAAAGCCCTAATCTCCAACTCACAAGATCTTAACCAAATTCAAATTAATCTCTACAATTGAAGTGATCCAAGTATTGTGCAGGTTACCTGCTTCGATCACATGTTGAATCAGAAATTTAAATGCAGCTCATAATCTTCGATTGAACTAAAGCTCAAAGTAATCTGAAAAATGTACGTTTTGTTATTCGATTAAAAACACAAAATTAAATCTAATTAGATTAGGAAGCAGATAGTGGAGCGTAAGAAACCTTGTTTGGATAAATTGTAAATCAAATAGGGTTCCACCTGGTATTAACATTCTAATAAAATCCATATCGTTGCAGATTCTGATTTCCCGTCCATTACCAGCGATGTCAAAATTGGTTCTTGTAATGCTTTTCATGCCGACGGTGGTGGAGAACGAATGGAGAAGAAAGTTGTGGAGAACAATGGAGGGGAACCAACGGCGATCGAGAAACGAACGAGAGATTTGTGAGGGTTGGGAAGTCTCCGTGTTTTTTTTAGGAATTCTCGATTTTCAATTCCCATCCTTTCTCTGTCATATGAAGAGAATTAAATTTAGAGATTTGGAAATAGCATTTCTCCGTTTTTTATTTTCTCAGTGCAACCAAACAAGGGATTTGGTTGTTAATTCCATTTCTCCCTCTTCAATTCTCTGTACCAAACATACCCCAAGATTCTATTCCTAAAGAATCAATCTCTTTCTATTCTTTCTTTTTCCTTGGAATAACATTCCATTCCATTTAGTCATTTCTATTCGTTTTCTCTTCCATCGGGTGCCATGCACGTGTGGGTTTGAGTAATAAATAAGATTCTAACATGTTTCTTTTAAGTTAATAGCTTGATAAAGTCCAAGCGGAATATGATTCTTAAAACTATGATACATTGATATATGCTCCTTTATGTGAGTGTCACCTTGTTTTCAAAAGACAAGTTAAAGAATATTAGAATAAGATCCTTAAAAAAGGAAACACAAGTAAAAAAAAGACCAAGTACCCATGTTCTAGATTCTGAAGCTTAATGAATATATACATAGGAATAAAGAAAGGAGAAGATAAGCAATCTTTCTACTCTCGAGTAAAGTTATAAGTCTGCATCTCATATTTTCATACTCTGTATTTAACGGGATTAAGTATCGATGTAAAATGTTACTATACATGCATACACATATTTTTCTGGGTGTGACAAAAAATATTGCATATGATATAACAATGATTATATCATGTCATTATGCAAACGATGGAGACATTAATTACATTATGATCTACATCAATTTGATTGGCTTGTTGTATCATGTCAGCATGATGATGTAATTTTACATGTACTATTACTGGAAAAATTATCTTTTGATCCTCCAAAGCATGACATGAAGTGAAAGTTGTGGCAGAAAATAAGAAATGTTGTTGGTTTATAAATGTGTTATGAATCTACTATTAGAGCATCTTCAATGATACGGAGTAGTTTTTTTAAAAGTTTTTTCCTATTTAAATAAGTTTTTGAAAGATTTTTTATCATTGGAATAAGTAGTTTTTTTAAAAACTTTTTGCAATGACTTTTTTCTACTAAGCTTTTAATGAACTATTTATGTTTGTCTTTTTAGTCCCTTAATGTTTAATATCTTTTCATATTAAACCTTAGATATATTATTATATATAAATTCTTTACTTTTTTTAATATTTGCAATGTAATGTTTCTATCTATTTAAATATTATTGTCAATTATTATAATATTTTTGTATGAAATATTTTTAAAAATATCAAGTTTTATAAGATGTCAAAAAAATTGTCAATTTATATATAGGAGGCATTTATGAAACATTTAAGAAAGATAAAGGTATATTAGAAATATTATTAAAGAAAAAGTTTTTGAAAAGGTTAACCATTGAAGATGTTATTTAGTAATAGCTTTTTAATTAGTGAAAGATTGATGTGACAAAAGTAATAAGCTTTTGTGGGATTAACCATTGGGGATGCTCTTATATAACTTTGCACACAATGACACAAACGGACAAATTAAATGACATTAAGTTAGAAAGCTTAAAGAATATGATAGCATCATGTTCTCGTCTATCATCCCTGATTTGTGTAATACTAATCCAAAGTATCTAAAGCACTCTTTCGGGTTTAGGATCTTGTATGTAAGATATTGACAGAAAATCCATTTATGTTATAGCTTTTTTGGAGTTTGAAAGCTCCGATTTACATGAGGTGCATATGTCAGAATTTCATGCAACATTAAAATGGTAGATTTTTTTTTTAAACGGCAAAAAAAAAAATGGTAGAATTAATATCGGTAAGTTAAGCAAATAAAAAATCTATAATAATCATTAAAGATACCATCTTTATGTTGATACAATAACACGAGTAAAACTTACAATATTCAAAAAAATCTTAACACAACCTTATCTAACATTGTGTTCCTGAAATATTCATTAAAAGAAAAGAAAGGAAAAGAAATGAAAAGAAGAGAAAAGAAGAAAAATAGAGAAGAAATTTTTTAATTTTTTTGTGTTCCTGGGTTAGGAAGAAAAGAAAAGAAATTAAGAAAGAAAAATTAACAATTTACAAATTTACCCCTAATATGTAATTAAATAATGATATTGTATAATTAAACAAATAACCTGATACGTAAATTCATTATTTGCATATAGAGATAAAAAAAAAATCATTTGAAAAAACGTATCAACTTAAGAACTGTTGAGGCTTGGCAACAAGAAGCACCAAGCAACCATAACCAGACGCAATTAATGGTGTGACGTCGGAACAAAGACACCAACAAATGATGTTACTTTTGAAGATATAATAATACTATTTGCAAATAAAGATAATAAATTTATTGTGAAACAAAGAAAAAAAGCAACATATAAATTCATTGTGAAACAATGTTATAAATTCATTATAATGTTATAATTACAAAGTAATTTGACAAGAAAAATAGCTGCGTTGAAGTTGCTGTTAAAGTTCTTGGCTGCTGCGTAAACTTAGAAAGAAATTTAGGTTTAAGGGTAGTTTGGTACATGATATATTTAATCTTGTTCAAGATAAATTTTCCATCCAAATCTTCCCAATATTGGGAGGAAGATTAGGAAGGAAATTATTTAAAAAACTTCTTCTCTAATCTCTTCTTTTCTCTCCTAAAAAATTCTCTGGAACACATATTTCTTTTGATTTCTTTCTAAATCCTTTCTCTTCTCTCCGATTTTAAACTAGGGAACACATCGTAAATTTAAAACGAGAAACTTAAAAAATGTTCATTATAGGCCAAATTGTATAAAATAGTAACGAATTATTAGGTGATTCCTAATTCTAGCAGCAAACTATAAATTTTTTTAAAAATAGTAATGAACTTTTAAATTTTTGCAATTTGAGAAACGTTTTACCAAAAACGTGAGTAATCAGTATTTTCTAGTGACATAAGTTATTATAAATATATTAATATTTACTATGTGGACCAACAAGCGGAAAAAGAGAAAAAATAAGTAACCGACCACGTCACTAGAAAATATCGACTACCATTATTTAAGGTGAAATATTACCCAAATTGCAGAAATTTAAAAGTTTGTTGCTATTTTTAAAAATTTTGATAGTTGGTGTAACGACCCGAAATTGTAAATAAATAAAATATGTAAAAATATGATAATTATGGATAAATCATATAAAACACGTGGAAATTGGTTTCGTGTCGTTTGGACACCGTACGAGAAAGTTATGGGCGAAACCGGGTCGAGACAAAGTTGGAAAAGTGCAGCCATGCTGCCTAAGGGAGTTCGCGACGCGAACTCGAGATAACGATCGCGAACGGATCCCAGGGAGTTTGGCATTTGGTCGCGAAGTAGTTCGCGTTGGGTTAACGATCGCTAAGTTTGCTTGCGATATGCAGAGTTAGCGACGCGAACTTAGTTCGCGCCGTGAACTCTGGACGACCAGCATTAAAGACGGGTTGAGCTCATTTAATGCCATATCAAAACCCTAGTTTTCTCTCTTGGCGATTTTGGAACATAGCATCTGGTTTGGGTTGATTTCCTCACAAATCTTTGGTAGATTTCACTCCTAGTGGAAGATTAAAGGTATATCTTCACTCTTTCATCTTTGTAGCTCAAGATCTATGGATCTTGAAGCTAGGGTTTGAAACCCTAGTTCTTGGGTTGGTGATTTATGGTAAAATAAATGGTGTATACACTTAATAGATGGTATATTAACAAGGAAAACAAGTGTATGATTATGATTTGTAAGAATCTTCGGGTTGGTTAAACCTAGGGTTTGGTAAATCAATATATTTGGGGAAAATGGATTGATGAGTGTTATCTAGAGGTAGATGAACACATTGGTAGTAGTTTGTGTTGATAATCTTATTGTGATAATTGTTTTAGACATTCGGTGAAATATTGAAGTGGACGAATTGTGAACAAGGAACCGGCGGAAAGAATACGGTTAAAGCATCTTTATTGCCAAGGTGAGTACGTGTGGACTTTACTGAGTACATAGCCTATGAAATACATTTTATTACTTGTGTTATGGTCTATTTACTTAATTGTGTAGACTAGTAGCTAGTAGTTAGTTATACCGATAGTTGTATTGAACTAACTTGTTTGATGATAGACGTGATAGCCGAGAGCTAGATTGACATAACCAGTGAGTTATGATATGGAGAGATGATGTGATGATTCGGGGGATCCCCGGTCATGAGGTATGGAATGGGGAGCATTTGGGCGGATCCCCATCGGCCCATTCCATGATAGTAGTCTTGCTAACTGGAAGTAGTCCGGCGAGTAAGGCAGGTATTGGTAGATTGGGCGATTCCCTCTTGCCTTTACCTTGAAGCTTGTTAATGCGGGGGATCCCCGGTTAATAAGTTAATGTGGTTCTAGTTGGTTGGGGACGTCCCGACAACTAGATATGATTGCTTGGAAAGCAAGGTTTAGAGTCACAATAGGGTGACTAGATAGATGGATGAATGCTTACGTGCTTGTTTGTTTGTCATTCGGTTATTATTATTAACTTTGGGTCTAAACCCATGTAGCTCACGAGACGTTTTGTCTCACGTACTCCTTGTTTTGTTTTGCTATGTACTCAGGTTGAGGATCGAAGGCTTAGGTACGCATGGATAGAGATGCGGGGCCTAGATTAGAAGAACACTAGATTGGATTTAGTCTTAGCTTGGTTATGATCTATTTTGTAACACCTACTTTTATACTCTGATTTCATACCAAGGTTTTTGTAAATCCAAATTTGGGGATGTTCTTCTATTTATAAAATGTTTTATTTTGGCCAATATTTGGTATTAAAATTTGAGGTGTTACAGTTGGTTGCTAGAATTAGGAATGTTGCTATTTTTTTAAATTTGATAGTTTGTTGTTAGAATTAGGAAATAGTATATTATTATGAAAAATGCTAATGAAAGCCCTTAGGGCTGTCATTAAGAAGGCAAAATACACAAAAGATAACACCCCTGAATTTTAGGAATATTACTTTTTTAATCAATGTACAATCTTTTTATGCATGTTAGTTTAGGGTTGTTATTAGCAAAACTCTATTATTATTTTATGCAATTTACCCTTCATTAGTTTCAAAAAAAGGGTCCCACTTGACCTTTCGATCTTTTCACAGGGTCCCACTTTATATCAAAATCTTCAAGGCCGGCCGTATACTAACCAAAGAATGTAAACATTTCGGTTGCAGGGCCACTTTGATATCTATAAATGAAAATCAAAAAATTATATTATTACGTATTAATTCATAGCTATCCACATGTGAACCGTTAATGTAATCTTTACTTATAAACAAAAACTACGACAAACCAAATAAAGTATACATTAAATCGTTTGTATTTGATTTTGTATACATGCATGTGAACGGTAGGTATCAATTTTGTGAATTTAAGATGATTTCACCCATTTGTACCATTTTGTATTTTAATATGTTGTGGACCGAAGTATCATACACACAGCTGAATAAGTACCAAACTTAGTGAAGGGGACAATAAAGAATGTATTAATCTTATTCCATTCTTGGCCTCCAAACACAAGCATCTATACAATTGTTCCACCTTTTAATCTCTTGTATGTATCTATTCCAAGTTGTTATAATTAGTCAACATATATAAATCTTCTTTTAAATTCTCCAAATATAATTCTAGATTTCCTTTATGTCATTTTCTATATCCTCGATACAGAAAGATGAACAATTGAACGATAATCGTCATTAGTAGCTCGTTTCGTACCAATCTTTAATTAAGATGTAATTTTGGTCAGAAAAACATTGGAATATGGTTCCTTTTCACTTTACCACATTCGTGGATCTATTCTTGTACCTATTGTAAGGTGTTAATACTTCTGTTGTGCAAACGAATTATATTTTTTTCGGTCTGATGGAGAAGATCATTTTATTGGTGTCTTAGGGTACGTTTGGTATAGAGAATGAAATTGCAGAGAAATGAGTGCAGAGAATGGAATTGCAGAGAACGAGCGTTCGTCTGGAGAATGAGAATTGACTCTTCTGTTTGGTAGCACAGAGACTTCAGTAGAGAAATGTAACAGAGAATCATTTACCAACTTCTGTACATATTTTTTTCCACAATAATCATTATTTAAACACAAAACATACAAAAATATAGATAAATTAATAATAAAAATTCATTAATAAAATCAATGAACATCTATAAATACTCAAGTAAAGCAACTAAAAATCAAAATCTTATAGGAACTCAGATGATTAAACTCAAATTTATGAAAACCCAGATGTTTACTTTCAATAACTTTGTAACAATTCAACAAGTTTACTTCTATATTAAACAACAAAAATGACTAGAATTAACAAGACAAAATCCTTTTTTTAATTCTCATTATATGATTCTTCCCTTTTCCCCTTGTTTAGTAGAGAATTAAAATTAGAGAAAAAGAAAAGTTTTTTTTTCTCCATCTTCTTTTCCCAATGTAACCAAATAAGAGACTTTACCTTCATTTCCCTTTCTCTGCCTCCAACTCCAAATCTCTGTACCAAATACACCCTTATTGTAGTTCTTTCATTAAATCTGTCTTAATTAGATTCTATGATTCATTTGGAAAGCACCCTATACCTGCACCTACCCCCCCCCCCCCCCCCACCCCAATTCACCATCTGCTTTATAAGTCGAGTTTGAGCAGACAATGATTATGTGAGAGTTGGTCGGATCGGATAAGATATAGTATCAGTACGTATATTTGAGAATTACAGAAGATCAAGACTCGAGAGACAATAAAATATGCAGGTACATAATTTTCTATTACATATTAATAATTTGTAACCCAATAGTCTCTCTATCTACCGTGTGCATTTTATCTCTCATATATCCCTCATTTAAAAGGATTGGATTTCGTTGTTATTGTAACATAAAATGTTATATTGTTATATAGATGTATCATCATCATCAAGGAAAAAATATGAATTATTCATCATCAAGAATGTCGGAAAGACATTTGTTTTTACAAGGTGGGAATGATTCGGGACTTGTTCTTTCAACCGATGCTAAACCTAGACTTAAATGGACACCAGATCTTCATCAACGGTTTATTGAAGCGGTTAACCAGCTTGGTGGACCTCATAGTAAGTGCATTTTTTTAAATAAATATTAACAAGTGAGTTAAAAAAGCTTACTCGTTTTTGTTGTATTTTTGTTACGTACAGAAGCTACTCCAAAATCAGTCTTGAAGCTAATGGGAATTCAAGGGCTTACTTTATACCACTTAAAGAGTCATCTTCAGGTAAATTGAATGTAAATAATAACAAATTTTGGTCTTATTTTGAAAAGAAAAGTACAATGTTAAATCACCGTGTTCATAAGTACAATGACCTTAATAAACAAATAAAAGTACAATGACCAAACTTAACTTTTTCAGAAAATACGATCATTGGCTGCATTAGCCCATACAAAAAATCAAAATTTTAATAATTTTGATTTAAGGCTACCAAGTTTCAAAGTTATCGGTTAATATCGTTCAAGATGATGGCCTGACAACTGACTTTTTCCTTAACTTTTTAACAAAATTGGCCACAAGCTAGAAAATACAGGCCAAAATTAGAGATCATACAAAAGTTTGTTACTTTTTTTAATGCAATTTACATTTCCTCTTAATGACAGAAATAGGCAGACAATTAGACAAACTAATTTGCTTTTTGTTTGGCAGAAGTACATGCTTAGTAAGAATCTATATCGGCAAACTAACAGTGGTGGATCAAATAAAATTGGTAAGATATCTAATTATCCATATTATAATGTTTTGCAACAATTTATTACAGTAATATTTAAAAAGGGATAATTCATGACAATAAATATTTAAATGGTAGATATGGTTGCACCAGTAGCAGACCCCATTGGTGAAAGTGAAACGAATGAAACTCCAATGAACAATTTACATGTTTGCCCTCAAACAAACAAGTAAGAATAAGATATTTTTTATTTGTTCATTTGTTAATCAATAAATGTTAATTTTAATGATACAAATGTCTATTCAGAAACTTGCAGATAAGTGAAGCTATACATATGCAAATTGAAGTTCAAAGAAGACTACATGAACAACTTGAGGTACAATAGAGCAAAAAGAAAATCTCTTTTTTCCGAAGTATGCAAAATAGGTACAAAGACATTTACAACTTCGAATTGAATCACAAGGAAAATACTTACAATCAGTTCTAGAAAAAGCACAAGAAACACTTGGAAGACAAAATTTAGGTACAGTTGGATTAGAAGCTACAAAAGTTCAATTATCGGAATTAGTCTCATCAACTCAATGTTTAAATTCTGCATTTTCGGGAATTAAAGATATTTCAACAAACACAAAACAATCAACAGATTGTTCAATCGACAGTTGTTTGACTTATAATGAAGGTCAACAAACTGAACAAGAGATGACTGGGTTGACTCTTTTAAAGTCAACCAAGGTTGAAAATGAGAAAAGAAGTAAAAATATTGTCTCTGCCAGTGATTTTTCGATGAGTATTGGGGGATTTATAAACAGTGAATGGGAAAGATTTACGAATAGGGGCGAAAAAGTCATTTTACATGATCAAATTAATCAAAGTAGAACAGATTTAGTGAAGCTAGAGAATGTTGAAATGCAACATGAGTTTCAACGACCTTATTTCGGACATAAATTGGACCTAAATGCCCATGATGGAAATGATGCAGCTTCAAGTCACAAACAGTTTGATTTAAATGGAATTAGTTGGTAATATTAAATAATTAATCAAGTTTTTTCATTAATGCTGTTGAATTAGTAATCAAAGATCGGGCATTGCATTTTCAAATTCTTGTAGTATAATTAGTTGGAGAAAAGAAACATGAGATATTCCAATTAACTGTAATAATCCGTATAATGTATTGTGTAACAGAAAAAATCAAGTTAATCAAAACGAGTTTTCAGTTGTAGGTTTTTGATTTTATGCCATAACTGATCCAACCCGCAATAGTCATCCGGAAGACTGGAACATAAACATGATAAAAAGTGGATAATATAGTAGACCAATATGAAAAGGAAGTTGATTTGTGCATAATATTTTTTATTCATACAAAACAAATTTATTATCATAGGAAAATTATATCATTCATTTCCTTTTACCAAAATTTGCACTTCATTCCTTTCACTAAAAATATAATTGTCTTTTGATATAAAATTATTTTGTACCAATAAAAATTGATTTGTAGTCAAAAATATTTTATTGTTAAATCCCCCAAAATTGAAAGTTAGTCGTTATGTGAAGCATCAAATATGAACTATCAAGTCGACAACACTAGAAAAATGTGAAAAAGGAGGACCACTTTTGAAGTTATTTTTTTTTTTTTAATATTCTATACTTTTAAGTTTTAACTTTTACACATACTCTTACTGGTGCATACTCCAACATGTCCCCTGCTCGCTGCTCTATCCCACCCCTCAACCCCACATGATTTCCAGATTTTCAGTCGACAAAATCACGTTGTTTTAAACAAATTGTTATTTATACAATATCATGCGATATTTATAAAAATGTGAACAATAAAATTGTAAAAGAGGGAATATAATTTTTTGTTTAAATGGGAATATTTATTGGACAATTGATGTGAAGACATGGAAAGTCCAAATTGGTCACCTGGTGATATCATTTAAGTATCTAATCTCAAAAATAGCCGTTGCAAATCCACTTATTTAAATGTTGTTAGCACTTAAATATCATATATATATTTCTATAGAGTTGTTGTTTAAGAAAAAAGAGTGTGTTTAATTGAGATAAATTCATTTATATAAATAAAACAAACAAAATCAGATATTGTGTTTTATTACTTTAAAAGTTTGTCACCAAAACAAATTATGTTAGCAATCGTCAAAGGTTTTGTGATAATCAATAATCTACTTGGATGATCTTTTGAATTTTGTTCGAATCACTCCTTTGACCCTATAATTGATTGCGTTACACAAAATATGTAGTGAGATAATTCAAATTTTAAAGTTACACTCGTATTTTAGGCAAGAATCTAAGCAAAACACATAAATGGTTCAAAGGTTGTTTCTCCAAGATTAAAAAAAATGTCTATTTATAGGATATATTTTTTATTTCACATAAACTAAATCATATACCATATTATATAGCATTTAAAGCAAATTATAAACACGGTAGAAAATGATTATGGTGTGTAAAATAGTTTTTGTGGTATAAAATTCATCTTCCATTTTTATAGACGAAGATGATTATATGAAGGAAACAAGATGATTGTCGAGGGTAAGCTACTTCATTGTGTTGGGTTAAATAAGTTGTTGTAAAATTGTTGTCATACAATCAATATGGATATCATTTTAGGTTTAGCTATCCGGCTAGTGGGACTGTCGTAATCGGTAAGACCCCTAAACCCTAACCATATGTCGCGTCTAAAATCATATTAGGTCATATGTGTTGCAAAAATGTTGATAGCTTCAATCGAAGCCAACCTCCAAGGATGCTCATGATAAAAAAAAAGGGGGAGGGGGGTTCATATGGCTGTCAATAAGGTTGAATATTCTATTTATGATTCCATGTTTTTCTCGGTAACAAGTTAGATTATTAATTAATAGCCCTAAATATAAGGGAAAGGGTAAATGTCAGAAATCGTCCTTGTGGTCTTGGGTTTTATGGCTTTTTGTCCATAAACTTTTTTTTTCAAAATTTTTGTCCATGTACTCTTTAAAATTCTGGTTTATTGTCCTTCCGTCCAAATTTGGTTGTTAAGTAACGGAATATGCCAAAAAAATGGGGGTATTTTCGTCCTTTTCTTTATTCCCATTTCTTTTTTCTCTATTTTTTCATCTTCTCCATAGAAAACCCTAAGAATTGCTCAAAACCTAGAACCACCTGCCTTCAAAAATCCGTCTTTCAAATCTCCGGCTAGAACTGTCACCACCATCTTCCGCCGCCCGCCACCGTCGCACCTTCCATCACCATCGTCAAAATATCAAAGAGTAAACGACCTGCTCGAAATCATCTCCAAATTTTACTCGAAATCATCTCCAGATTGACTTGAAATCATCTCCAGATTTACTCAAAATCATCATCTGTTCAATGAAGAAAGGGGAAGATTACAACTTGAATATTTACTCAAAATCATCATCTCCAGATTTCCCCCAACTTCGTGGCCACGTTCTGATTGTTAAACCCTAAAATTTACTATGAAGATCTGATTTCATTCAATTTCATTTGCCAGTGTTTGATAACTGGTTGATGATGGAGGCATTGACTGAGCTATGCGATGATGATGAAATTGGTAAACGATGGAGGCATTGACGGAGCTATGCGACGATGGATGCATTGGTAAACGAAGCTGTGATTTGTCTTGAGATGGAAGAACACCCAAGTAAGGTTTTTATTAGGTTAGGTAATTGATGATGAAATTGGTGATGAAAAGATCTTAAATTGTTGATGAAAAATGATTTGCAGGTATCGATGATGGTAGAAAGTAATAGGTTGGGTTGATGATGGGTGTTCTTGGTAATGAGTGTTCTTGGTAATGGGTGTTCTTGATGGAGAAGAAGGTAGATATGAATGTACAATATTTAAAGCATATGGTACATATAATTTAAAGTCTGAAGTACCCTCATACAGGGTTAGTTAACAGCCAAATTTGGACGGAAGGACGATAAACCAGAATTTTAAAGAGTACAAGGACAAAAAATTTGAAAAAAAAAAGTTTAGGGATAAAAAGTCAGAAAATCCAAGACCACAGGGATAATTTCTGACATTTACTCTAAGGGAAATTAACTGAATAAAGGAGACAAATATGAATAATATAAGGAATCTAATGTTATTATTAAGACCTTAAAAAAATATGATAAGTTGTCTCTTGATGTTAACATGTCATAGCAAAAATTTGATGCATATCAATAGATAATGTTAGAATACTGTTGGGTTAAGTGTTTTTAAGCCCATATAATCATCCTTATGCGAATATTGAACCGAAGAAACCGATATAACAGAAATTGAAAATGATGGATTCAAAATTGAAACCGATCTGATTACATATTATCGGTTTTGGTTCAGTTCGGTTCGGTTTCCGTTGCTTTTCGATTCAATTTTTTTGGCCTAAATGCCTTAGACACGTTCAATTAGAGCAATGCCAACGGGCACATCAGTAGCCCATCACCACCCAAATAGTGCACGTCGTTGCACGATGCCGTTGGCACCGCGCCGTCGATAGCCGCGTCAGTAGAAACCCGTCGCCATGAGGACGTGAGGGAGGGGGGCGTCAGTAGCTTTTGTGTGTGGTGAGGGGTTAAATGTAATATTTTAAGGGTTAGTGATGGGTTATTGATGAGTTCATCATGAGTTATGGTTGGTACGACCGTGTCAGTAGCGTGTCGGTAAGAATGAGATGATGTGGCCCTATTAATGGGTTTAATGACACGTCACGGTTAGGATAAACCTTATCGGGTCTATCCATCCCACCACCCACTATCGTTACAATAAATTATACTTATAAGGTAACCATCCCTGCATTTGCGTTGGAACCTTAATACTTCCCCCGTATCAAAATAAGTGACACACTTTGAAAACTTTCCTTATTTGGTAAAAATAGTGGGACTCATACCCACTAACTATCTACTTTAATAAAATGAAATTACCCTTATTTGGTAAAAATAGTGGGATCCATAATCACTAACTATCTACTTTAATAAAGTGAAATTACCCTTATACCCTTACTTTTATTTTTAAAACTCATTAATATCACCTTATTCAAGAAAAGTGGGACACATTCTCCACTAACTATGTACTTTAATCTATTTTAACATTTATTTTAACTTTTTACTTAAAAAATCGTGTAAGCCAATTTGTGTCACTTATTTTGATACGGAGGAAGTATCAAATGTGCCGACGTGAAGGGGAAAACGGATTAAATTTAAAACACAAAACAACCCTCTTAATTACTTTAATTAAATCAATTAAATTTTTTGTGCATAATAAAACAAAATCCACTAACGTTCTTTTCATAAATTTCAAATTCTCTACCCTTTTAAACGGTCACTTGTTCTTCCTCATCACACACACACCGACTTTCTCGCAAGACTGGCCGACTTTTACACTTTCGATGCATACACACATCTCCACGATCTCACTTTTTATTCTCCAAGTAACCTTCCCCCAGAAAATCGCCGATTTTCGACCCATCTTTCCTCAACCGCCATTTTTAAACCTTGAATCTTCACACACAAGCTCTGCAACCTCCGTTTTTCGGCTACATCTCTTTAATTAAACAAAACCCATAATATTTTTCCTGAAAAAAATACAACCCACAAGATCTGATTCGTATTCAATCGCGACTCGGAAGAAAACAATGTCATGGGTGAAAAGTGCCGTTTGGGTATTCTTGATGGGCCTGTTTTGTAATTATTTGAAAGTGGAAGGACTCGGTGTGAACTGGGGGACGATGGCGACACATAAGATGGATCCGAAAACGGTGGTGCAGATGATGAAAGATAACGGAATTAATAAAGTCAAGCTTTTTGACGCCGAACAATCGACGATGAGTGCACTCGCCGGCTCCGGCATCGAAGTTATGATTGCGATTCCGAACGATCAGCTCGCCGCCATGAACGATTACGGTCGAGCTAAAAAGTTTGTGCAGCGTAATGTTACGAGATATAATTTTAATGGAGGTGTTAATATCAAGTAAGTTTTGATTTTAATTCAATTTATTTGGTATGAATTTAGTTAATTATTTAAATTTGTGCTTTGGATTGTTGTACTGTTTGCTTTAGTTTCTGTACTGTTTGGGAGCTGGAAATTTGGGGTTTTGGGTGTTTTTGGTTCAAGAAATAGTACCTTGTAGCTTTTTTTAACTAAATCAATTAAACTCAGGGCAGATGCTATGATAGGTTGTATTTTATGCATATAAAATTGTACATTTTATTGGATTTTGTTAGATAGTGGAAAAGTAGGTGACTTTAACACCAGATATAAATTCGTATAACAAATATACAATGTTTGGGTGAAGTGATTTATGTAATGTACAAAACGTGTGTATTTCTGGCAGATAGTTTATTATTAATTGTACGATATGCATATTGTATGCGTTAGAGTTGTACATTGAAGTGACATACATTGAACTTCCAAAATATATGGATCTCAGCAAAATATATTGTTACTTTTTATTTTTAATTATGATTTTCTGCATATTAATACTCTAATTATATGACACTTTGTTTAGTAATATTAAAAATGCTTAATACTCTATTTTCAAGCTTGTGGAACGTTAAGGGTAAACAAAGGGGTCATTGATGCATCTAAGAAAATTAGATGATTAAAACTGTAATTTTTTTTTTTTTTTACTAATAGCTTTGGTATTTTTGTAACAGATACGTTGCGGTTGGTAACGAACCATTTCTAAAATCGTACAACGGCTCGTTCCAAAAAACGACATTTCCCGCATTACAAAACATCCAAAACGCACTAAATGAAGCCGGTTACGGTGACACCATCAAAGCAACCGTACCCTCAAACGCCGACGTTTACGGGTCGCCAACCGACAACCCGGTTCCATCCGCGGGTCGGTTCCGACCCGACATCAATGACCAAATGGTCCAACTGGTTCAATTCCTAGCCCAAAACAAAGCCCCCTTCACAGTCAACATTTACCCGTTTCTAACTCTTTACGGGAACGACAATTTCCCGATCGATTTCGCCTTCTTTGACGGCGCACCACAAGCCCGTTTTAGACAACGGGATTCAATACACAAATGTGTTTGATGCTAATTACGACACTTTAGTGTCGGCATTAAAGGCGGCGGGTTTTGGCGACATGCCGATTATAGTCGGTGAAGTCGGGTGGCCCACTGACGGTGATAAAAACGCGAATGTTAACATGGCGTACCGGTTCTACAACGGGCTCATGCCTAGGCTCGGGTCAAACAAAGGGACCCCACTGAGGCCTGGCCCGATTGAAGTTTATCTATTCGGGCTAATCGACGAGGATGCTAAAAGTATCGCACCCGGAAACTTCGAACGACATTGGGGGATTTTCCGGTACGACGGGCAGCCGAAATTCGGGATGGATATTTCGGGCAGGGGTCAAAATGCAATGTTGGTGCCCGCAAAAGATGTCCGTTACCAAGAAAAGAAATGGTGTCAATTTAACCCGGATGCTAAAGATTTAAGCAAACTTGGTGAGAATATTAATTACGCGTGTACGTTTGCTGACTGTACGGCTCTCGGGTACGGGTCTTCGTGTAACGGGTTGGATGCAAATGCAAACGCTTCATATGCATTTAATGCATATTTTCAGCTGCAAAATCAAGATGAAATGGCGTGTAATTTTCAAGGTTTGGCTATGGTCACAACACTTAATATATCGACCGAAACTTGCAATTTTAAAATCCAGATTGTCGGGACGTATTCATCGGCTTCTCGTGTAACGGTTTTCCTTTCGGTATACTTGATTATTCTTGCGGTTTTGTTGTTATAGGTTTCATTTTTCATGTAGATACATATATTTATTGTCATTTTGAGAATTTTGATTGGTGATTTATGAATCGACGAAATGTTTGTTTATCGTGTTTTTTCTTCTTGAATGTTACGGTTTGACATACTTAGTCACAATTGTTGTTTTCATCTCACTTAAGCAGATGCTCCGCGGCAGTAGGGGTTTCGTGTGATGAATCAAGACCGAAAACGAGTTCGATGGTTGATTCAACCTAACACCGTGGGAATTGAATGATTGAAGAATCAACTCCGACGATGAGAGATTACAAAATAACAATTGAGAGAAAGTAACAGAGAATAGAGAGAGTAATTATCATAAAAGTTCATAATGATTTCAAAAAGAGAGAATGTCTGATATAGGCTTACAATGGAGACGATCGCATACAATTACGTCTGTCCCAACTGAACATGTGGGTTGTTACTAAAGTTACACTTGACCTCCTTACACTATTAAAATTGTTTACTAAATATTCTCTTATTTAATAAAAGTGCTTATATAACCTTCTCTTCTAACTGCTACATAACAGTCACATAACATTTTGGTTCTTACGAAAGTAAATGAGAATTTTCGTTTGGCTGGATTGCTTTTATCTTAACCAAGAAACCAATCCAAGAATTTTCGGAAGTAAATGAGTATTGGTAAACAGAAGTAAATGAGGATACTATGTTTGTGTACATATTTGACATATATGCTAACTACATATATGAAAAGTAAATTAACAGTACTATTCGGTTCTTACGTAAAAAAATCGAAAACCAATCCAAAAACCAAAATAAGAATCATGCTCTTTTCCAAACCAATCCAGAAAACCAAAATTTCGAACCAAATTGTCCAATCTGAATGATCTAATTGGACAATTCAATTATGACCAAATAATGACCACCTAGCTGGCGGCATGGGCGATCTTAATAATTTTTTTTGACCAATTTGATAACATACGTATCTATTACTGCATCCAGAAGAATATTAGAATGGATCAACAAAACAAACTCATAGCACCACTATTCGTCATGAATACCAAAAGAAATTGAACAAATCAACGGATCCAATGCCAGATTCTGACCTAACCCCTAAACTCTACCACATATCCTTTTGCCTAATAACCATAAGGGGATCAAATGCCTAATGACGAACTATTGACGACAACTAGTTTGGTTGGTGTTACATATTAGATGATAGAAGATTATGTTAGTTTGGCCTAAGGCTGCTTGTGAGGTTGGGGGTCCATCAAAGTTTATAATGTGACATTTGTAATCAATAAAAAGTTTTACTAATATGTGTTTAATGACTTTTGATAAGAAATGTTAAATCTCTATTTTGCCTTTGTATTACATTCTAAATCTCCTTATTTTTTCAATTTTAGCAATGGCATATAAAATTGACACTTCATTAATGCCAAATGACAATAACTAAAGAAAAACTAGTTTATTATATACATATTAATCTACGTTTCTAACATATATAGTAGAAAAACTCATATGTAAGTAGTAGATTAATATACCTTATGAAGTTTTATTTTACAATATGATGACAGTGATTGGTGGTCGATCTTAGGATACCATGACGTATTTCCTGCAAAATGATTTAATTCAAGTGTAAATGAGTTGGATTTGAAAACTTTGTCATAAACAAAATTAGAAATTACGACTATAAATTTAAAACACAGCCTAAGATAGAAAAATGCTAAAAGAATAATTCATTTGAGTTTACAATTTAAACGAAATTCACCCTACTAAACGACGACGTGTTATTTGTTTCCCCTAATTTTCATTTTTTGCCTCCTTCCCCGTGAAATATTTCTCCTAATTTCAAACTCTGTAAACCCTAGCCAAAAAATTACGCGCGCTCAGATCTAACGATCATGGCGATCGCTAGAACCGGAGTTTTCGTCGATGATTACTTGGAGTGTATGATTTCTTTCATATGATGTATTTGATTAAATTAAAACTTGTATATATTTGTTCTGATTTCATTGTTTTTTTGTGCTGAATTTTGTAATAGATGCAAACACATTGCCAGCTGAATTGCAGAGGCTACTCAACACCATTAGAGAGCTCGATGAACGTTCCCAATGTATGTGTTTCTGTTATTTCATAGTGATTCACACAGACACACTGTTTTAATTATGCATCTATTTCTGAATGTTTGTATCTGCATTTTATTTAGATTTATGTGCAGAATTACTAGTAATTGTCATGTTCTGAAACAAAAAATGTTGGCTTCATAGACAATATATTGAAACATAAGAGCTTTGTGTGCAAAACCGAACCGAAACCCAAAATAACTGGAAACAAACCAAAGTATCATATCAAATATTTCATCTCTTTCATTTAGCTAAAGTATATTTGTAATGTTATTATTTTGTTAGACATTTTATCTTAATATATTTATGTTAGATTTTGAATTTTTTAGGCAGTGTTTTAGCAAAATTTCCTGTTTTGGGTCTGGTTTTGTATAAAAACGAGGCTGACCCATTTAGAACCAAAAACCAATTGTAAACCGAAAAGCCAATCCCATAAACTGAAAAAGATGAAATATTGGTTTTTGGCTGAAAACCAAACTTCAATGGTGTGAGATTTTCAAAACCCGAAATATCGGTTTGGGTTTCGGTTTAGCCAAAAACCGCCCCAAACTGACCAGTTCACACCTCTACCACCTTTAATTCTATAAACAATCTAATATGGAGGTGTTTTGGATTGCATATTATGGAAGTGCTTAATCCCAAACAGTCAAACATCCCCTAAGTGTTAAAAAAATCGATTAACAATTCTTAAATGAGTTGACAAATTGTATCGTTTTTTTGTTATAAAGCGATGATAAATCAAACAAGGCAACAAACAAAGAATTGTTTGGATATGGCTTCGAATAAAGGCTATCATGAAGATGCTGACATGGCTTTTGAAAAAATGAAGAAAGAAATTGAAGGAAATCAAGATAATTCTTTAAGTTTATGTACCGAAAAGGTTCTTTTGGCACGACAAGCTTATGATCTTGTAAGTTTTTTTTATTTTTTATTGCATTGTAATATTATAGCGCTTTGTGTGCTAACATGTTATGTTTCTAATATCCTTTGTGAACTTTTCTGTTTTTATTTTAATAATATTTGAGTTTATTCCAACTTTCTTTCAGATAGACAGCCATTTAAAACGTCTTGATGAAGATCTACACAACTTTGCTGAAGATTTGAAACAAGGTTTCATCATATTTACTTTAATAAATTTTTTAACTATTAATCAAATGTCTAAAATACCCTTTGAGAAGCACCAAACCATATAATATAAACTTGTGAATCAAGATCCAAATTACTAATCTTAAGTAATGATTACTAGCCACCCAAAAACTTAAAATCAAGATTCAAAACTAGCCAAAATAGAAAAATCACATCTTTTTTTTTAGTTTTTTGTGTTGCTATAATTAAAACAAAATATGTTCAATTATTTTGCAGAGGGAAAATTAGCAGCAGATGAACCAGCAATTCTTCCACCATTACCATTAGTTCCTAAAATTGAGAAACGAAAATTACCTTTTATAACAACTCAATCTAAAAAAGTGGATTATCAGTGGGACCACCGAGATAGAGATTTTGAGCTCATGCCTCCGCCAGGTGGCTTTAAACGGGATTATCCAATCCCATTAGAGATTGATCAACCCATTGATCCAAATGAACCAACATATTGTGTTTGTCATCAGGTTCTCAATTTTTATTTTTATTTTAAAGAAACTAAAATTATCTAGTAAAATGTTATATTTTTTTTATTTTAATGTTTGCAGGTTTCTTTTGGTGATATGATTGCATGTGACAATGAGAATGTAAGTTTATATCATCTTTCAAATGTGTAAAATTAAAAATTCTCACATTGTATTCAAAATGCATAAAACCCTTCTAAAATTTTCAATTAAAAAAGTTAAATTATATTTTAAGGGTGTAAGGATAGAAGGGTGGTTAATAAAATTTACGGGGGTTGTTTTTATTAGTTAATTTACAACTTCTTTAAGCCTAAAATATTTTCTTAACCATTGCCCTTAGTGCAATGTTTAGCATTTTCGTTATTTTAATAATATAGTTTTTAAAATCATTTTTAACACATTATATATAAATAAGAAAAAAGCCAAAAGGTGCTCGCTTAATTCTGCTGTTTTTTAACTGAAAATCATTTCTAACACATTATATATCCTTATGAACTGAAAATTGACATCCTCTATTAATTCTGCTGTTTTTTAATAAATAATATAATTTTTTTTAAATCTTTTTTTGTGTGGTTTTAACAGTGTCAAGGGGGAGAGTGGTTTCATTACTCGTGTGTGGGTCTGACACCCGAAACAAGGTTCAAAGGAAAGTGGTATTGTCCAACATGCAGACAACTTCCTTTGTAATAACATGTGAGTAAGTTATTCATTTGTATATCTATTGTTGTATAACTGTGTATTATGCACCGTTTTTTCCCACTTTTATGTACGAGTTTGAATCCTCGAATGCTGTAATTTGCAAGATATTTGGACTAATAAGTGGTGTGTATGATGATTTGGAATGAAATCCAGGTTTTAAAGTGCGTATTTGGCTTCAAAAAAGCAAATAAGTATGTAATTTAACTGATAATACGAAAGTTAGTATGTATACTAGTAAAAACAAGATAATACAGTATAATGTTACTAAACAAAAATGATCATTAGTAATTTAATACAGTATAGTATAATGATTATGGGATGATTCATAATAAATAATGTCAACACTAACTATGGGTATAATGGAATCAATGTGAATGGATTTCAGAAACCACTTCATTCCCACATCCATACGACCATACCGATCGAACAAACACCACCTAAAAAGTGTACGATCTATTTTTAAATAAAATAAAAATATTTTGTATTTTAAGTAGTATTATATTATTATTTTTCTTGGTGTATTGCATGTTCGGATCTCTAAAAGATTGAATTTTTAAAAACAGGAGGCGGGAATCCCCAATGGACCAAAAATCAAATAAAGTGGCCGATTACTTATAGTATTAACATTATTTACAGGAGATGTAACGTATTTTAAATGTAGAGTTATCGATATAATAGTTTATAAGTTTGATGTATATCTTCACTAAATGGGCATATGCTCTCATTAATAACAATTTTGTATACAACTAAAAGTATTTTAGATTTGATGTCGATTCAGAGTTATATGTAACAAGATCAAAATCATGAATATTTTTGTCATAATGAAGGTGCTAACTATTTTAACGTGCTAGATGTTAAGAACACTTCAAACTGTGAAGCTAAAATGTAATTATTTAGTCGATGCACATATTTTGTTAAACCATTTGTAGAAACTAGAAATTATGGCCATCAATATAAGTATGTTAAAAACCATATATCTTACTACTATATAAAGCATTTAGGCCTACCCCATTAGGCAAGTTTAAGGAGCTCCTTAAACTTGATTTTAAGGACCTTTCCACTTTTGTTAGTTAGTTCTCTACCTTAAAAAAAATAAATCACGGCTAATAAGATTCGAACCCAAGACCTCTCCTAACTTATCACTATGTGTTAACCACTTGCTATACATTACACTTTGGTAACACCACCCATACTTAATAACAAAAGTCTGTTACTCGAAAACCATTTTACCCAATAACATTAAATATACGACGCTGTAAATCATCAACTCTTACCAAAATCCACATTTTCGTTTAATTATTTAAACCTAGCAACAATTATTACCATGTAAACGAACAACATTTGCTCACCACGAAATATGGTTTCTGGGTACCCGCCGCCGCATTGCGCGGGTACCCTGCTAGTCTCTCTAAAGAATGCTATAAACTTTTACATAAATGCTTAATATTTTTTCAAAGGGTATTATCGTTTATAACATGCTCTTCTGATGCGGTCGAATTTTATTCGTAATGTACCACGATTTAACTGTTATCATGATTATTTCTGAATTTTTCCACTAGAAATGGATTAAAACCGTAGCCGAACCTCTAATAGATTATTTCTATTACAACTATGTTTATGAAATAAAGAACAGTAAAACAATAAAGAAAAAATCATTTCCTTTATTACTGGGGGCAGAGTTGTCAAAGAAAAAACACGGAGAACTAAAAAAAGAATTTCTTATGAATACGATGGAAACCCTAAAAAATATTTATGAAATAAAAGGGGGAAAATACCCAAATTCAAATTAAAAACACACCTCAGTTACTACACTCAAACGAAAAACTCGCTGGTCCAAAATCCATTCCAAATCCCACTGTTGATTCTTGTTTTTATAAGAAGATTTGTATAATTTCTGGATCGATTTCATGACGGATTAAGACGAAAGCAGCTGCTAATTGATTTGTTCGTTAATCAGGTACTCGCTTCTTTCTCAATAAAGTTAAATCTTGGTGCTGAATTTGACCATTTTTATATATTTCTACCGAATTTGCTCTTTTGTGTTTGAATCGTGATGTTTATGAGCAACTTTCGAATTCGATTTGAAGCTTTTAGATGATAATATTTAGTTTACTTTGTGATTCAAAATCTTTGATTAATGATTATTGACACTTAAATTCACCTAAAACTTGTGAAAGAACCCATATTGAGTTCAATTTATGGTCGGTTTTTTTTATATATATTAGTTTTATATCTATGTAATGTTTGACAAATTACTAGTTCAATTTTTAATATTTTTGCAGTTTTTTTTATAAAATGGGGAGAAATTTAAGCCCAGCTTTAAGACGCGAGTTGGAAAATCTTGATAAAGACGCAGATAGTAGAAAATCAGCCATGAAAGCATTAAGATCATACGTGAAAGATTTGGATTCAAAAGCAATTCCAATGTTTCTTGCTCAAGTTTCTGAAACAAAAGAAACCGGATTAACATCCGGTGAATACACGATCTCACTTTATGAAGTTTTAGCTCGTGTTCACGGCACTAAAATCGTACCACAAATCGACAATATCATGTTGACCATAATCAAGACTTTGACTTCTAGTGCGGGCTCGTTTGCTCTACATCAAGCGTGCTCGAAAGTGGTCCCCGCAATTGCAAGATACGGGATGGACCCCGCAACACCGGTTGTCAAAAAACGGGAAATTATTCGTTTGCTTTGTAAACCGCTTTCGGATTCACTTTTATCAAGTCACGAAAATCTATCATCGGGTAGCGCACTTTGTTTGAAAGCACTTGTTGATTCGGATAATTGGCGGTTTGCTTCGAGTCAAATGGTCAACGAGGTTTGTCAACGGGTTTGTATTGCTTTAGAGAAGCCTATGAATACTAATTCTCATATGGGTTTAGTTATGTCTCTAGCTAAACATAACGGTTCGGTTGTTGAAGATTATGCAAGATTGTTGGTTCGATCGGGTGTCGGGATTTTAAACACGGGTGTAACCGAAGGGAATTCACAAAAACGGCTGTCGGCTATCCAAATGGTGAATTTTCTCATGAGAAGTTTGGATTACAAATGTATAATTTCGGAATTAAGTTTTGTAATCGAAGAGTTTGAAAAGTGTCAAAACGATCAAATGGCGTATGTTAAAGGGGCGGCTTTTGAAGCAATACAAACGGCTAAACGTATCTTGAACAAGAAAGGGTCGAATCAATCGGAATCATTAGATTCTTTTCGCGACGATGATGATGATGGTTTTACGGCGTATTCACCGTTTTCGGTTAGTTTTGCTTCTTGTGATGGTGATTCTGAATCGAGAAGTATGAACCGAAAACTATGGAGCAATGTTGATGTTTCTTTGAAAGATGGATTGTTTTCGGGTGAAATGGGTACTCCTAGAAGTGTTATTGAAAGCTCTGAAACCCAAGGGGGTTATGAGGATGAGTTTTCGGGCTTCTTGCTTAGAAGCCCGAAAAACAGTTACTCGAGGAGTGCTACTTCTAGTCCTCAAAGGAGCCCGATTAGTGGCTATTCAAGGAGTGCTACTCCTAGTCCTCAGGTAAATTATATACCAATTTTATCATTCAAATTTTAGCTAAGTTTTTTAAAATATTTAAATCTAATCCATAAACCCTAAACGCTAAATGATTTAATTCTGAAGTAAATGGATTGAAACTGACGTTAACTTTTGTTTCAGAGATCAAGATCGTATCTTAATATCGACAACAAAAACCTTTTCACAACTCCTAGAAAACTCGTGAAATCACTTCAAGTTTCAACTGACAACTACTCAGAAAACGAAAGCATATTCAATTGGAGCCCTAATTCAGATCACAATCAAAACGATCTCAACAACAGTTTCACTAATGAAGATGAACACTTTAATAACACCTCAGAATCTGTCTCTTCAACTGCTGACATCCCATTCAACGGGAACAACAACAATAATTCTCAACTGTCATCACAACAACTTGCTAAAACGACAGTTAAACTACAAGCACCGCCAGCTGTCACTCATACTGTCAGCATTGCTTCTGCACTATTTGTTCTGATGATTGCAGTCTTTTGTTTCTTGTGGGTACGTGGTTTTAGTGAATGCAACAACCTCGTACCTACTTGATTTTATTCGTTAGGAAAAGAAAAAAAAAATGATTTTATTCCATGTTTGTGTTCTGAGAACTCATTGTTTGTGTTACAACTACGAAATTTTATATGTTATAAAATTTCATTTTTATTTTATTTTGGGACTTGTACTTCTCTAAGGATTTTTGCAGCATCTTCTGGGAAAACAGGGTTTATGTAACATCCTGAACCCATTTCAAATCCGCCAAATGTGGATAACTGTGGTACGATTTGTATGTACCAATGAGTGTAATGTGTTTGATCAGGAGTTAGTTGGAAAGGGGATGTATGAATCATAAGATTATATGGCGCGTCATTTAGTTGTATAGATAGCTTTTGAAGTGTAAGTTTTAATAGTCCTCCAAGATCCATAGCCTGCAAAAACATGGCATAAAGATTCTTCAATTTGTATTCATCAGAGTGTGATATTCATACCCAAACTGTCCATTTTGACATCTCTAACAATTATAAATGAAATTTAACAAAAATTATTTACCTTATCTTCACCAAGTTCATCGAAGTGAGAGGAATGATAACGAGGAATGATCCATGTCTCAAAAGCGAAAGATGAGGCAAATGGAGAGATTGAAATGAAATCGGTTGATTCATCGATTAATAATTTGGCTGTGTGAATATTGCAAAGACTGCATTTTCCTGTTTGATTATGGTATTCTTTCATGCTGTTGAGACGAGTAGAAACGGTAGTAGGAATAACTGGTAGAGCTAGAATTTGACTGTGTGAATGACTCATTGATGCACCAGCTGAAGCACCATGGTTTTTGAACACCTTTATAGCATAAAATAGATAACAGTTAGAAACAAACTTGTAAATGAATCAAAGTTAAAAATGTCAATATGGATTTACAAGTTTATTTCTTATGAAAATCAGGTTGCAATAAGCCTGACAACTTTTTCTAATAAGCAATCGAATATAGCCAATTAATGTTCCAGTTCTTAATCCTAAAGCCTTGGAATGGTAATGATCCGTCAGGCAATTAAGATGTGCAATTTAAGTCTATTTAACTTGTAAAAACAAAGCATAATGACATACAAAGTAACAAAAAACTTCTAAGAATTTTGAAATCAATAGCTAGTGAACATGCAACACGAACTCTGTAACAGAAGGGAATCGAACAATACCTGAACATAACTGATCGAATCAATAGCGCAAAGCTGTTCAATCCTCTTCTTATAAGCAAGCAAAACGACTGCAACTCCCGCCGGCGACAAATCCTGCAAGTGAACAGAGTGAACCGGTGACTCAATTATGACGTCATGGAATCCGAATCCACCCAAAGTCACCTCACCGGCGGTGCCATTGGCCAGACAGTATTCCTCGTTGCATGATTTCACTTCAGAGTCTCTACTGAGAGCCGGATATAAGTTTTCGATCACTCGTACATTCCAATTGGAAGTAGAATCTTCAGGTACACGGAAGATTTCCGGTGCGCATTGGTGCTCGTTTCCCGCACAAAATGGACACTGTGGTTTGGCGTTGGAGCTCGAATTTGAGTCGGATTTGGATTGTGATTTCGATTTAAAGTCCGACGGCCGGCGAGATCGAGCCGGTGATAAAATCACGAACCGGTTGTTGACTGTGTCTTTCCTGATTTCTCGATTCCGATTCTCCGTCGCCATTTTCGATCGTTACCGGCGTGTTGGTTCCCGTGCTCGTAACGCTGTCTTTTAAGTCGGCAGTCCACCACAAAATTCAGGATATTTTAGGGGTGGAAATTACAAAAATCTTCCCTGATGATATGGTCAAAATACACTTTTTTTAGTCCCTCGGAAAAGAAAAAAAAAACATGGTTAGGTAATTTATTTGTGCATTAGGCATCTCCCAATCCTTACCCATCACAAAACCCATCAATAGCGTCACGTCATCACATCCTTACTGACACGCTACTGACACGGTCGTGTCAACCCTACCCATCACTAACCCATCACTAAAATATATTTTTTATAATATTATTTACAAAACAAATAAAGAAAAAAAAAGAAAAACGAATTGTACAAGTTTTGATGCTATTGGTACAAGCAAAAACCCAAACCACCCCCTTTTTCCCCTTCCCTTCTCTGCCACACACCCCCACGACGTAGCCAGGTTTCCCGTCATCTCCACGACGTCCAACTTGCGACGTGAAGCACGATGGCTTCGTGCCAAAGGCGTCACCCCCCGACGGGTGTTTGACGTGCTCACGACGGGAGCGTTGGCACTCATCTTAGGCTGTCTGTATCGCAACACCCCGCCACACCCCGCCACCGGTCACGACCTCCACGTAATCAACTCCCGACGCGTCGCCACCGTTACGTCCCCTCCCGCCCGACGCGTCGCCGAGGCCCAACGGTCGACTCCACGACCGGTCAATTTCGACCATTCAACGTAAACATCACACCCCCAACGGCTCTTTTCAATTAAACCAAAAACCTTTCAAATTTAATTTTTATCCTTTTTTTTACCATATAAATACCCAATTCTTTTACCAAATAATTTACAACTCTCTTATCTTTCTAATATACTCAATCACACACTCTATTCTCTCAATCACCCTCTCAAAAATGTCTTCCAAGAACAAAGGCAAAGCTTCAAAATCTCGACGCCAACCAAACAATCTCACACCCTCTCAACCACCCTCTATCAACTTTCAACCACCAACTTTCATACACCAAACTAATCCTCAACCACAAGGTTATCAAAATAATCCATTTTGGTATGGAAATTTTTGATCCTTTCGCAGGGCTCGACCAATTCGACTACCAACCACGAACTCAAAGTGGCACCGCCTATCCCGCCACTCCCGCCGCTCCCCTCGACGTTGAGTCTTCCAACTCCCCCATTGTAGCGCCGACAAAGAAGGTACCAAAAAGGCGTCAACCACCGACAAAGGGGGTGACCGGCGGAAGCGCGACATGGACGAGGCCCGAAGAGCTGGCCTTATGAAAGGCTTGGATCAACACGTCCGAAAATGTCGTTAAAGCGAACTACAAGGTGCGTTGTGGATTTTGGCAGGATGTGTTAACTTACTCTGAGAAAGAAATGGGTGAGACGAACCGCACATACGACTCCCTAAACTGCAAGTGGAAAAATAGGCTCCGACCTAAAATTGCAAACTTTTGTTATATTTATGACAACCTCGTACGAAGAAACCCAAGTGGGGCGAACGACCAAATGTTGTACGAGCGGGCTTGTAGTGAATTTAAGACCGAACATGCAGGGGACTTCACAGAGGTGGAGTGCTGGAGATTGTTGAAGCACATGAAATTCTACAATGAACCACATGACCGGCAAAAAGCTTGAGTGGGTCTTGAAAAAGAAAACGAAAATCAAAGCCAAATATAATTTGGATTTTAGTTTGTTTTTTTAGCAGTTTTAATTTATTTATATAATGTTTTTTTTATTATTATTAATGTAATGTTTTTTATTATTATTAATGTATTATTTTTAATTTAAATTAAAATAAAAAAAAGTTATCGGTCACCCATTACGGGCGTTGGGTCACTGTCTGGTCATGTGTTTGATTAGGAGAGAGAAAATTGATGTGGCGCAGAGGTGGCAAGGCTGACCTATATGGTATCGGACTATCGGTCACCCATTACACATAATCTTAAACTTATGCCAAATTTTTTTTTATATAGTTTCAATATCATCTCAAAATTAAACATCCTTATAACTTCAATGATTTACAGAAATATCTCAAATAAATAAAAATTTAGGAAAAAAATAATACTTATAGTTAACCTTTACTGTTAAAATAATAATAATAATGAAAAAAAATCTTATTAAAATAATAATAATAATGAAAAAAATACTTATAGTTATTCTTTGAATTTGAGTTATAAACCTTTTATTTTTTAGGCATATGCAAGTGCTAATAAAAAAATGTAACATAATTTTTTTAGATTTTTTCTAAGTTATATTGTTAATACATAATTTAAAATCATATTTAATAATTCAAATCAATCTTAAAGAAACTCAACTATTAGCTAATAATTCAAATCTAAATTCCAACCTAGAATCTAAAGCAAATAAAGAACTAAAGTGTGTGTATTGCATTTTTTTTTAACTTTTAGGTTTATATTAAATTAATTCTTAAAAACTTGTTGGTGTGCACATAATCAAATAAAATGTTTATGCTATATAATCCCTAATGTTAAATTCATTTTTGTTTACTGACACTGCTCCGAGGCCCATTAGGGTGTTCCCCTAGACCTCGCTATGGGTGCTATACCTAGGACCCCGTACGAGGGCGTAGCCCCTTAAACCCGACCCCTCTTTAAATAGCACAAAGGGTACTGCTACTGTTGAGATTTTATAGTCCCGTCTATGACCTATAGTGCTCTGTAGAATTTCACAACGAATGCATGTACATATAAGTATATAACACATCTGTGTTGGATGAATTAAAACACACCTTATTTTAAAACGAAAACATCATTCTTCTTTTGTGTACGACGAATTTGAGCTTATAAATGAATGTTTATAAAGTTCCTATTTACGTAAATAAGACGTCATTGGATTCTTTACACCATTATTTACACCACGTAACTTTATTTAATTGTATTTACAAATGCTAATTGATATAAACACCACATGATATATTTGCAAACTCCGCCACTGAGTATCTTAATTAGATGTCCACATATCAATTTATTAACCCTAGCGGGCATGCATATATAAGATAATAATGATTGCAAACTATCGTATCTAACCCTAAAAATAACACCACAAGCTCTATATCAAGTGATATATTTATTAACCCTGAACAATATTACAAGTAGCTCTATATCAAGTGGCTATGGTGTATCCTAATTAAGAACTATTGGCATATAATTAATAATCAATTTTTACTACAAATATTTGAAATAAAAATAAAGATAGCATATAAATATTTTTTACAATTCTATTTTGAACATTATTTAATTTAGACCCTTTACATTATAATCATGTCTTCCATTCATTTAAATTATTATTTAATAAATGAATATATAAATAACGTTAAACCGATATATTGTATAAAAAGTTTATATCAAAAAAGAAGACTTGCAACAAACCAATGAAGTAGTAACAATTTTCTTTAAAATAGCAAAAGATTTTATTTACTCAAAAGATAATTTTGAAAGAAAGAAGGGGCAAAAATGATAATTTGAGCATTTACATGGCCACATGTGTTGCATGCTTCATGTTCCATACTTTTCAGTAGCAGTTTATTAAGGGGGTGTTTGTGAAAGCTCATTTAAGGGGAATAATCCTTTTGAAAAGGGATTATTAAGACTTATATAAGTTTATAAGCCATAAACTCCCTTAAATAAGTTTTCCCAAACATCCCCTAAATCAAAAATAAAAATAAAATTTATTTTTCTAGAGAGAGAAAGAAACAGGGTGTGTGTAGATATATATACAATAAAATGTACGTATATGTTAGAGAGAGAAACACACCGATAGCCGCAAGAATCAGAAAAATACATAGCAATTTTTACGTGCTCTCATCTCGAATCTCTCATATACCTAAATTTATCATCAGTTTCTCTTCCTTTGATTTCTAAGAATCCCTAAATCAATCAATCTATCATTTCTGATTTTTGTCGCAGAAGGTTTTGATTTTTTGAGATCTGTTCAGATAAGGTGAACGTAGACGAAGAAGAAAGTTAACTGAAAGGATCTGAGAGCCGATCGACTCTTAAAATTAGGTTTTTGTGTGTTGAATGTGCGGATTGATCAAGCATTTCTCGCCGATCATCGTGATTTCACAGTTCCCGAGGTACGATCTATCTGCGTTATTCTTTGTTTCTGATTTTCGTTGCTGGAAATGATTGTGATTTATTTGTTTAAAAGGTATCGGGTGTAGATGTTGTTTGATGATCGGATGAACTCGCTTTCTATATTTGACCGTCTGATTTCATTATCTGGTTTTCACACAGAAATCCATATTTATGTTTATATGATTTTGAATGTTTTGAATGATTAATTATTCGATTTAACTGTGTTGGTTTGGCAATTGCTTTGCGTTCTCAGAGCTAAATTAATTTTATGTTTTGTGTACTTCTACACCTGACAAAGAGACTTATGTAAGCTGTTATCTGGTTGATTTGGAAGTGATGGATGTGTATGTTGTAGTTGTATGCTGTTAATTACAATCGCTTTAGAGTAGATTTGCAGTCTCCAAAAGAATCAAAACCTTAAAGCATGAAGTCTAGAATCTATACAAATATCTACTAGGTGGTTTTTACTAAAAATAGGATCTTTTCTTAACAAGTTTTGCTTTCTAATTAAGAAACTTTTCACTCCATCTTACTAATTTCCATTTCTTCCAGATGGAGTAAGACCTATATTATCAAAGTAGTCACCAAAACCTTCTTTTTTCACGCGTTTGAATTTGTTTCTTCTTGTGCATTTGTTCTTAAAGCTAATCAGAAACTTGAAACAGGTGCTTAGGGGGAAATGAGCTGGATATAATTTGCATGGGTGACGATGCCACAACTTCGAAGTGGAGCACGTAGATCAAAACGGCTTGGAGATCTTCAACAGCCAGCTGGTCAACCAGTTGACTTAACTGAAAATATAGTTGCAACTGCTCAAAACAAAACCAGAAGAAAAACTGGTGTTGGTAGAGGAAGGGGTAATGCTGTAAATAAAGGGAGAGCAACTGGTGGTGGTAGAGGCAGAGGTGTTAATTTGATTGATTTAGATCCCGTACCACCGTGTGAAATTAATCCAAATATAGCTGCAGTTGGTGGTTTAGAACCGGTTATTAATACAGTTGCAGATAATAAAGATATTGCTATGGAAGGTGGTAGTGCTGATAAAATAATGGGAGTTGAAGAAGAAGGAAATGCAACTCCTGTACCTGATAGGGTATGTTTTTATCTGTAATTACTTAGCGTTCTTTATTAAGTTATTATTTGCCTAGAAAGCTCGTTAATTTTTTTTTCTTTTTTATTTTTGATTTGATGTAGGTACAAGTGGGAAATTCTCCTATATATAAGACGGAAAGGAAGTTGGGAAAAGGTGGTTTTGGGCAGGTGTATGTTGGTAGGAGGGTGACAGGTGGCAGTGGTAGAACGGGCCCTGATGCAGTTGAGGTATGCATATGTTAACATAATGTTTACATTCATGTTTCAAGATAATTTATCATTTCTCACTTTTTTGTTAATATATAGGTAGCATTGAAATTAGAGCACCGTAATAGTAAAGGTTGCAATTATGGTCCTCCTTATGAGTGGCAAGTATACAAGTATGATTCATAGTTTCAACCCTCATTATTTTTAAAAAGTATTAATTATTTAATAATCTAATATGTGGATTTCTTTTATTAATGTAAAAGCACGTTGAATGGATGTTATGGAATTCCAGGGGTTCACTACAAGGGCCGACAAGGTGATTTTTACATTCTGGTAAGTTTTTTTGAATACCTCCACTTTTTTAAGTCAACATTTCACTTGTTCATTTTATAACATAACAAATTTATCATTTTATTTATTTTTTATAATTTTCAGGTCATGGATATGCTGGGACCCAGTCTTTGGGACGTTTGGAATTCTTTAGGCCAATCGTAAGACGACGAGAAATTTGATATTATTTTAATGCATAAAATTTTTCTTTTTTTCTTTTTTACAGGTTACTAATTAATTTGTTTATTCTACAGGATGTCACCAAATATGGTGGCTTGCATTGCGGTTGAGGCAATATCCATTCTTGAAAAACTTCACTCAAAAGGGTAAAACCGTAAAACACGCATGTTAAAACATAATATATATTTTGTTTAATGTTATTAAATAAGTAATTATTTTGTTTAACATGTTAAGGTTTGTGCATGGAGACGTAAAACCAGAAAACTTTTTACTTGGTCAACCTGGATCAGTTGATGAGAAGAAGCTATATCTTATCGATCTTGGTTTGGGTATGCTCTCCATAAATTTTATAAATTTAGTTCATTAAATGCTTATAATTACTATAATATAATAAATGTAATATCTTGTTGCTCAGCATCAAAATGGAAAGAATCGTCATCTAATCAGCATGTTGAATATGATCAACGGCCAGATATATTCAGGTTTGTGGATTCAGTATCTATTGAATATTTATATAATAATATATATCTTTTAAATAATAACAAGAATTAATTTAAATTTATGAAATTATTGAACAGGGGTACAATAAGATATGCAAGTGTACATGCACATTTAGGTCGAACCGGTAGTAGAAGAGATGACCTGGAATCATTGGCATACACATTAATATTTCTAATAAAAGGAAGATTACCATGGCAGGGTTATCAGGTCAGTTTCGTCTTTTCACTAATCATTTATTTATTATTAACTTAATTTTTAGGGGCAATTTATCATATACATCCTTGTAAAATTCATAATTTCTTGTATGTCTTAAATTTTTTTGAAATTTTTATATATCATATTTTTCCAATGTAAATTCGATATAAATATCAAAAGACAATTACGATATTATGAAGTTTAGAAGGATATATAGGAAATATTGAATTTTTATACTGAAATTTATGAAGTTGTTAATTTTACAAGGATGTATATGTAATTTTGAACTTTTACAGCTACGTATATAAAATTTTGCGTAATTTATATATATTTTATTTTTAAATTTTGCAGGGAGACAACAAGAGTTTCCTTGTTTGTAAAAAGAAAATGGCGACATCACCTGAACTAATGTGTTGCTTTTGTCCTGCACCATTTAAACATTTTCTTGAAGCGGTTACAAATATGAAATTTGATGAGGAACCGAATTATGCTAAACTTATTTCTTTCTTTGATACCTTAATTGAACCGGTTACATCATTGAGACCAATCAGGATTGATGGCGCCCTCAAGGTTTTTTTTTATTTTTTTTATTGATATTACTTTTTCTATTTTTATTAGAAAAATCAGATGTTTATTTTTATTTATAATCTTATTTTATCCAGGTTGGACAAAAACGAGGTCGATTGCTTATAAATTTGGAAGAAGATGAACAACCGAAAAAGAAAATAAGAGTAGGTAGTCCTGCTTCACAATGGGTATCAGTTTACAATGCAAGACGCCCCATGAAACAAAGGTAAGCTGGTAATTAATAATTATACATACTTTTTTATTAGTTTAATAGATTATTTAGATGTATTCGTATCATGAAGAAAAGCTATTTTGGTATATTTATATCTTTTTTTTTTTAAAATTATGCATTCCAGTGATATATAATTTTATTAATATAAAGGATACATACTTAGTTTATCTATAAATTTAATGGATATATATTTAAATATTAAATAAAAATTTTATTTTAAATATTCCAAGAAATTGACATGTGGATTCTGATGAAGTGGAACCATAGGGGCTCGACAAGTGGCACCTCAATATCCTGTTTTAGTATATATATAGATTTAGATTGAATTTTGTTCCCTGTGTCTAATAATGTGTAATAACTAACAAGTAGAAAAAATTATTACTTTATTTGCTATTTATTTGTCGGTTTGTCAGTTTACCTGGCTTTTATATTTTTGAACGTAAAAGTATCAGTTATATTCAAACAGTATGCTACATTTTGGGTATTAAATTATTATAATAGTCATTTTATTAATAATTATTAAGAAATTGACTTTATTTGCACAGATATCACTACAATGTTGCAGACACAAGACTTAGTCAACATGTAGAAAAGGGCAATGAAGATGGTTTATACATCAGTTGTGTGGCATCAGCTTCAAATTTGTGGGCTCTAATTATGGATGCAGGAACCGGTTTTTGTGCTCAAGTTTATGAATTATCATCTGTTTTCCTTCACAAGGTTTTAATTTTTTTTTAAATTCTGTTTAACTGATTTATATCATGTTTAAATCTGTTAAATTAATTAGTGTTTTTATGCTCCTTAGGATTGGATTATGGAACAATGGGAAAAGAATTTTTACATTAGCTCAATTGCTGGTGCTGCCAATGGAAGCTCTTTGGTTGTTATGTCTAAAGGTTAGAATTTTTTAAAATCTGTTTTATATTTTATATAATTTCTTACATATTTTTCTATATCAAACTAAAAATCATGACCAAACATAAACTATTATAATTTAAATTTTTAGCTAAAATAGGAACGTGTCAAATGGGTTGAGAGCTGTCCTTATTCTATTTCTAAATCTTTTTATTTAAAGGTAAATTTTATTATTGTAAGAGTAATTAACAAACTGATTATTAATTTAATGGAAAAAATTAGGTTAAATCTTGGCATTTGTCTTGATTACAAAATGTTAATACGTTATCTGCATTTACAACTACAGTTTTATGTCCATTACTGAAAAGATAAATAAATATTTTATTTTTTGTATATTATTTCAGGAACACCTTACACTCAACAATCATATAAAGTAAGTGAATCATTTCCATTCAAATGGATAAGCAAAAAATGGAAAGAAGGTTTTCACGTGACTTCAATGACGACAGCTGGCAGTCGTTGGGGTGTTGTCATGTCCCGAAACTCTGGATACTCCGAACAGGTATATCTTTAATTTTAAAAAATAAAATAATTAATAAATAAATATAAAAATAATATTGTTTGTGATTGATGAATTGTAGGTTGTGGAACTTGATTTTTTATACCCAAGTGAAGGAATACACCGTAGATGGGAAAGTGGGTACAGGATAACATCTATGGCTGCTACAGCTGATCAATCTGCTTTTATTTTGAGTATTCCAAGACGTAAAATGATGGATGAAACACAAGAAACTTTGAGAACATCTGCATTTCCAAGCACTCATGTTAAGGTACGGATTTTCAATCCCTTAAAATTATATATTTTATATTTTTCAAACCAATTTTGTCTTAATTTTTTGTAAATTTTACAGGAAAAATGGTCAAAGAATCTTTACATTGCATCGATATGTTATGGTCGAACGGTATGCTGAGGAAGTTACTTTGGGGAAGGAGGTTGTTTTTGTTATATGAGCACACGCACTATTATGTAAATCTCCTACTTATTGCTGCTGTAACTGTAAAAGATTTCATAAATTGAAAAATGAAAAATGTGATAATCGTGCGTTTTAATTTAAGATGCATATTAATCTAAACATGTTCTACTTTCAAGAGTCATGCAATTGCGAAATCAAAATTGGCGTTGAAATTTTACTAGTTTAACTTGTGGTTTCCTTGACTAATAATCTATGCACTCAATCTCAAGCAATTTAGACAATAGATGGTCGGAATGGTGTAGTTGTCCAATGTCTTGTTTTTAATTTTCTTTTCCTTTTGTATTTGTATTTTCTAGCTCCTTGCTAGTTTTTAATGAAGCCGTTCAAAAAAAAAAAAAAAAAAAACATAGATAGCTACATAGGAAATAATATAATCATTCTAACTAGTATTATTCATCGACTTTGCATCGTTGCAATAACTATGTAATGTTAAAGATTATACATTTACTGAAATCTAATATTTATTTAACCATATTTACATGTGTTTTTTCTATTCGCTTTAATGAATAATATTCTTTCGTTTCTAAAATTATAAGGTTCATTACTTATTACAACCTAATATCATTAAGTATGTTTACACTAGATATCTTTAATATATGTAATTTGTTACACTATTAAATTAGGCTGCTAATTCTTTTTTGATGGCCAAACAACCTCTTTGGCATTGTGTAGTAAATGAAAATATAAGACCGTGCATATAATTAGTGGTAAACCAAATATTTTAGTAAGTGAAAAATGGATTATATTCAAACCTTTTTTTTTTTTTGAAAAAAAGGGAATAACCATCGATAAAGAGCTTCGGCATTGCCATCACCCCAATCAAGAAAACCCAATAAAAATAAATCAACAATCAACAAATTACAGAGATACGTTCATCAAAAACAGATACAACCAATCAAAACTACCAAACAACATACAACTACAATACCATCTAAGAACCAACAAAAAATCAAAAATTCTTAAACTGCAGCTTAATATCCCATTCTTTTGCCACTGCCTTACTTGAATTAAATCTTTAACATTCAAACTCATAAGTTTCAATTTGATATTGTCTTTAATTCGGTTTAAAACACTATCTGCATTATTCATGCTCTTTTGAAACAGCCGATCATTAATTAAATTTACTTTATTAATTATTATTTTTCTCTTTCTATTTCTTTTAATGGTTTTTCTATTATGTGCCCCTAGGGCACATGATAAAGCCATTAAATGATGTTAAACAATTCCAAGAATGAAGTGATAAACATTAATGATGCCCAAATTTTCTATTTTATTAACCCTTCTTTCAAATCCATGTTACTATATAATTCATGCGATTCAAAATAAGTGACACACTTGAGGTTTTATTGTTTTTTAAGTAAATGATTATAATGATGATTAAATTAGATTAATTGGATGGTTAGTGGGGAATGAGTCCCACATATTTTAAATAAAGTTGGGTTAATGATGTTAAAAAGTAAAAAGTAAGGGTAAAGGAGTCATTTAACTTGTTAAAGTAGATAGTTAGTGAGTGTGTGTCCCACTATTTTTTGCCAAATAAGGTAATTTTTCAAAGTGTGTCACTTATTTTGAATCACCCCAAAAAGGAAAGTGTGTCACTTATTTGGAATCGGAGGAAGTATTTGTTTTCAAAGCTCAATCAAACCCATAATTATTACCACCACATTCCTTAAAAGTCGATCATCCTCAATCCCTACATTCGGTCATCTTCTCCGGTTGTTATGCAGTCAGTGACATTTTGTCGGCTACTCCTTCCACCAAACACACATTTTCAAATTGGTTTTCAAAAGCAAATGAAGATCCGCAAGTGTGTGCCTGGAGGCGGTGATCGGAGGTGATTGCTGGGAACGAGTGACCAGGGGTGATGCACTATTAAGAGAAATTATATTTCTTCTTACATTTTGTTCATACTTATATTCATACCCACTATTAAACTTGACATGTACCATTTTTTAATTCTTTTTTTCTTTATATAATCTTTTGATTTTGGCACTTATCAAAGGAAAATAAGTAAAAAACAATTAGTATAACCAATACCACTTCTCCTCTATTAAATACCTAATTTATTAATCTAGCAATACAGCATAATTTGTTACGAACCATCTGTCAAAAGTCCAACCACAATTATATACACCTAATATTATATTATTAACATTGTTATCTCCGAAAGCGATGCTCATACTAACACCAGCCGTCGTTAAAGTTCCTCTATATCTATTGATTTTGTGGATAAAACCCACTTGTCGATTTGATCCTTAAAAATGTTCGGAACATTGTCAGAAGAAGTGGAAGTTAAGGTTGCAGCAAGTAAAGCGTGGCAACTTTACAGCTCACTCGAGCTCGGGAAACTCGTGGCTAAACATTTTCTCGATAAACTCGAACTTGTTGAAGGCGATGGTGGTGTTGGTACCGTACTTGAGCTCACCTATAAACCAGGTATGTTTTGTTACAATTATATGTCGGGAAGCATAAAATTTACCAAGTGTAAATTTATAAAGTAAAACGAAAGTTATTATATATATGATTTAATATATAATCGAAAGAAAAAAACCTTATAACCTGTCTATTCGATTATTTGATTAATAAAACTTAGAAAGTAAACCAATTCTTTTTTGGAAACGGCAAATGAAATAATGGAAGCCTACTCACAATTTTTCAGCGAGCACCCCGAGTTCGAGCTCCGCATAAGCGGGCAAACCATTCACTTTAGCATATCGTGTAAGGTGTATTGTAGGGGTGGAAATCTATGTTGAGTTTGTATTAGCGGGTTTAAGGTGTCAAGTTTCCCGGGTTAGAATTAGTCCTCTTGAACTCTGAATCTGGCCTCAAGAATTTCGGGTCAAAATTGTCAACTATAGCTGAACACAATTTAAATAAAACTAACCAAGATATGACTCGACAAAGAATGGACTTGAATACAAGGCAAAATTTAAGAGATGTAATCACAAGGGTAGTGATATAGTGGTTGAATTTGGTGTCCATAACTTAGAAAGTCTCTGGTTTAGTCATTGTTAGGAGCAAAAAAAATTACTCCTAGTGGCTACGGAGGTTTACCTGTGCCTACTATGGGCTACCGCAAAGTGGGTGTTCGCTATGGGATTAGTCGGACTGCAAAGCGAAACTCATGTTAAAAAAAAACTTAATTAAGAGACATGAGGAGTGAGGAACTGAAATGTCAAGTTATTATTAAACATAAATGTTTTAGGAGGGGTTTAAGGGATTTTCTAATATTTAAATATACTTTTTTAAATTGAAAAAAATTAAATAGATTGACGGGTCGACCCATTTATTCATAAGTCAACCTGATCACAACCTGATTTTTAAACCGGTTGGATGGGGAAACTTGTTTTTTACCCGAACTTATTTAGTCTCAAACCCTAACCCGTTATTTACGTATTGGGTTCGTGTCGTATCTATAGTCATGTTGTAAATTGTCAACCCTAGTGTTTCGTGTTTAGATATAGGTTGTGAAAATGATCACATAAATAGGTATTAGTTGTAGTAATTGGGTTGTAGCTACTTAACTTTTTTAACTGTGATCGAGCTTTACTCGTTATGTATGTCACCTAATTGGTGCCGTGAACATTCCCAAACATTCATGTAACCATTGGTAAATGTTTACCTAAAGAAGAGATTAAATATGTGACCTCTAAGAGATCATTTCGGTCGTCGTTACCCCTAGGCCATTCCCATATGTTATAATGATTGAATGTAACTCAGAATAATAACAGAACCATTCGGCAACACTTTTTTTAAGTAATTCTTAAAATTAATAGAAATAACTCACGTGGATCAAACTTTACATGAATATCGATTGATTATATGGTATTACACGTGTAGAGTATGGGATTACATCTTACAAAGAAAAGTTTATGAAGATCGATAACGAGAAAATGGTGAAAGAAGTAGAGATCGTGGAGGGAAGGTTTCTTGATATCGGATTCACACTTTATAGAGTGCGGTTTGGGATAAAACCGAACCCTAATGACGAAACAGTTTCATCGTGTTTTGTGAGATCGACAATTGAATACGAGGTTAAGGAAGAGTTTGCTTCAAATGTCTCTCTAGTCACCATAGAACCGTTAAAGGTCGTTATGAAGGTTGCCAACGAATATCTTGAAAATTCTTGCTGATCAAGATTTCATGAATTCCTATGTGTTATCTTACATATTAGTTCTTGCGATTTGTGTTAAGTCAAGGAGCAAGTTTTGCTTGATTTGAATGATGTTTAATAAAACTGAATGGATATATATCGAATAAGGGACTAAAATTTATCTAAATAGAATAAAATATGAAAATACTTGGTTTCTATAAATCATTACAGTTCGAGTTTTTTTGGCGGTTTTTAAACATAAAATTGAACCAAATCGTAAATTTAATTATAAAAACCAAAACCATAGAAATTGTCAAATTGGTTCGGGTTTTGTGCTTCGTTTTGTTATATTTTTTTATTTTTTGGTTCGATTTTAGTTATTTATAGCTCACCCGTAGTTATATCTATTATGTTAACGAATAAAAGGACAAAAGAACATCATTCATTTCGAATATTACATAAATGCAAAACAGTTATAATTGAGTGGTTTCTTTTGTCAAAATACAAATCCTATCATGAACTTGACTTATTGGATATATCTTTTTTCTTTAAATATTAAAGGTGCAAAATGATACCTCATAAACTTAACAAAATGGTCAATTTATTACCTTGAGTCATCAATTTGCCCGGTTTTTCTTACTTGACTTATCTTATCTTAGTTAAGTTTCTCACGAATTTAAAAAAAATATAAGTCTATCTAATGAAGTAGAAGATCAAACAAGTGGGGTACTACATCGAATATTTTGCCAAGTTTAGGATATTATATTATATTGGCCTAACAGTTCATTGTAGTATATAATCTCGTAAGCCAAGTTTAAAGTAATTAAATGCATTTTAGCCTTCTTTTTTTCAAAATTAATCCCTTTAGAAATTGAATTAAATAATTTTATAAAAAAAAATGATATTGATGTTTATTCATGTATTTACTCATTTGATTAAATTAAATGGCAAAATCTAATGATGAAATCGTATAATGAAAGAAAATAAATATACTTCCTCCGTTTCAAAATAAGTGATACACTTTCCATTTTGGGATGTTTTAAAATAAGTGATACACTTTGAAAACTTACCATATTTGGTAAAAGGTAGTTGGGACCACACCCAATAGAGTGAAAAGACACATATATATTTACTTTTACTTCTAAACATCATTAAATTCATTCTAATCAATATATGTGGTACTCATCCTCTACTAATTAACAAATTTAATTTAATTAACTTTAATTATTATATTTTACCTCAAAAACTCTGTACTCTAATTTGTATCACTTATTTTGAGAACGGAGGGAGTATTTGACATGCAATATGTCTCAGTAACATATGTCTCTTTAATAAAATTTAGACGGTTAGGCCAAGGTGAGAGTGCTTAAGACTCTACGGTACGGGCCAACGCAGCACCCGGCGTGGGGGTGTGACTCGGCGGCCACGCCGTTGCTTGGAATGGGAACACCGCCCCCCCCCCCCCCAACGCCGTTGGGGTGCGGCGTGGCGAGAAAGGGCGACGGACGACGGGGTGCAACGGGCGTGGAAGGCTTAAATTTGATCGGATTTGACCGTTGGCAACGGCTATATAGCCGTTGGTGATTTAAAAAAAAAAATTAATTAATTAATTTAATTTATTTATTTCTTATATAAACACACTCAAAACACTACCAAAACACTACCAAAACACACCACAACTCTACCAAAATACCCCAACTCACAAATAATGGATTATCTTGGTTCATCATCTGACGACGATGACTTGTTTATGCTAACAATATACTCAGAACTCCTCGATGATATATCCTCCGATGAAAGTGAAGCAGTGTTTGACACTAGAACCGCGAAGCTAAATTGAAATCGAGAAGCTGGACACGACATGCTATACCGAGATTATTTTACGGATGATCCTGTTTATGACGACAACAATTTCCAACGAAGGTTTTGTCTGTCCAGACATTTATTTATGCGCATATGTACCGCATTAGAAAACAGGTATCCTTTTTTTCAATTGAGATACGATGCTAGAGGTAGGCGGGGATTCACTGCTTTGCAAAAATGTACTGCAGCAATTCGATCTATGGCTTACGGGTCATCCCCTGATTCTCTTGACGAGTACCTACGCATGTCTGAAAGAACTGCTAGGGAAAGTATGTATAGATTTTCACAAGGGGTTTTGGAAATATTCGGACCTATTTATATGCGAAAACCAACAGTGACCGATGTGCAAAAATTATATGAGGCACACGAAGAGAGACATGGTTTTCCTGGAATGCTTGGTAGCATTGATTGTATGCACTGGGATTGGAGGAACTGTCCACAATCGTGGAGAGGTGAGTACACCGGTGGACATCATGGAGTACCGTCGTTGATATTAGAAGCTGTTGCTTCCCAAGATTTATGGATTTGGCATGCTTGGGGTTGCGGGTTCTAATAATGATATTAACGTGCTTGATCAATCACCAATATTCAACGACTTGTTATCAGGAAAGGCACCCGATGCGCCTTTCACGGTGAATGACAATCCATATAGATTCGGTTACTACCTTACCGATGGTATATATCCTCGTCATGCGACGTTTGTCAAAGCCTACCGACATCCAGTTGATCCAAAAGAGGTCTTGTTTACCAAAAAACAAGAATCCGCACGTAAGGATGTGGAACGGGCTTTTGGAGTTTTAAAGGCGAAGTGGCACATTGTCAAAAACGAGGCCCGTTCATATGACCTTGAAAGATTAAGATATATTTTGTATGCATGTGTTATAATGCATAATATGGTTGTCGAAGATACTGGACGGATGATTTCTCCATATGTGCCGGACGGTCCCCGACATGCTTTGTATGTACCGGGAAGTGCAGAATATTTGCACAGGGTTGTCGACATTCAAGACGGAACAACACACGAACGACTTCGACAGGACTTGGCGGACCATCTCTACAACAACGCACATGCCGACGATGAAGATGCCGACGATGAAGACGCCGACGATGAAGACGATGAAGAGTAATAATTTATTTTAATTATTGTAATTTTAATTTAAAGTATTGTCATTTTAAATTTCTAGTATTTTCATTTTAATTTTAAGTATTGTCATTTTAATTTTATTTAATGTAATGTAATTTTAAATTATATAAAATATTATTTGTGTGAAAAATAAATGGAAATGAAATGATGAGTTGGAAAATAAAATGTTGTGGTGTGGTGTGGTGGGTATTTCCACCAAATGATGTGGTGTGGTGGTGGTGTGGGGGTGTGATGTGGCGATGATGTGACGGAAAAGGGCACCACCACATGTGGTGCCCATACCCACTAGCCTAATAGCTTGTATTCCGGAATCAGTTCATAGCGGTTTCCTGACGTCAAATCGCTTTCCCAAATTTATCATTCATTTTAGCCCTAATCTCACAATCCACAATTTCCAATCAAACTCACACAAACGACGAAAGTAATTCCGATCAACGATGGTGATGAACAGTCCGCTAGTGATGGCGGTCGCCAATATCTCAGCCGATTTATGCCAGTACATAGCTTGTAATCCCGAACGATTAAGCAGCGAACAAGTTCTTCATCTCATATTCTGCTTTCCGTTTCAACGATTTCGTCGATTCGCACTTTGCTTGTGGACGTTTTTCTGTTTTCCTCCTAATTCTAATTTCTATTCATCTTCTTCATCGTCGTCTTCGTTATCCTCTGATGATGATTCGCACTCCGATTGATCGATGAATCGACTAATTTACTGTGTAATGTGATCTCTACCCTGTGTACAATTTCTTCGATTTCAATTTAGTTTTGCAAAGTTATAATTTGTGGACTTTAATAGTTATTTTGCGATAATAATGTTAAGAGTTGTTTATATTGTTTTACTACTGCTCGTATCCAGAAAATTGTTGCATTTCAAGTTCATCGCTGCTCAAATGCAGAATTGATATCGAATTTGCTTCAAATCCACAGAATTAGCATAAATTTGCAAAATTGGTACAGAATTTGTAAATTTTGGACTTTGATATTGAATTTGCTTCGGATTTAACACCTACTGAGTACTTTCTTCTAGCTGTAGAACTACTTATTATTTGTATTTGTAATTGCAATTAGCAATTTTTAGAGTTGTTTATATTGTTTTACTACTGCTCGTATCCAGAAAATTGTTACATGTCAAGTTCATCGCTGCTCAAATGCAGAATTGATATTGAATTTGCTTCAAATCCACAGAATTTGCATAATTCTGCAAAATTGGTACAGAATTTAAAATTTGGACTTTGATATTGAATTTGTTTCGGATTTTACACCTACTTTCTTCTAGCTGTAGAACAACTTATTACTAGTATTTGTAATTGCAATTAGCAGCTTTTTTGGCAAAAAATGTAGAATCCATAGCAAATCTGATGTCAAATGTAACTTTAATTACATTGCCAAATCAATGGATAGTTCATAATAAGCCATAATTGTAATTGTATAAGAAGGTGTGGATGGATTCATTGTTTATCATCACTTAAATTCGATGCAATTACTCCCCTTATAAATATCTTCTTACTTGAAATATGAATGAAATTGCTGAATCTATATATTTTCTAATTCCCTTATAAATAATACGGAGTATATTACAAGTTGCACGTATCTAACTTTTTACTACAAAATGTGATATTTACATCACAAAAGCAATACCGCATACCACAAATTATGTTTTAGTATTCCCTCCAAATTGATGTGGTATGGTTGTTTTGTCATTTGACGTTATAAAAAAATTTGGTGCAACTGGTGGTACTAAATTGATGTGGTACACTGGTACCATATCCACCGGGTTAAGTGTATTTAAAATGATTTTTTAGAAGTTAAGAGTCCGATTTCTTCTTTAGATAAATATTTATCAGATGATCTACAAAGGTGTTCGTTGTAAACGTAGATTTTTTTTTTTTTTTAATGGCAAATCAATTAAACAAATGATCTCTGCTGTGCAATTTGGACCCAGCGGGCCCAGCCTGAGCCCGTAGTCAAGCATCTTACTTCCTTTAGCTACAATTTAACTCTATCCCTTCAACAACTTGACACCTTAATATTTTAGTAAAATATTTCTTATTAAATTACGGGTTTTTGTTAATGATAGATCTTAACATGCATAAAAAGCTTGCATATTAATTTAAAAAAAAAAATATTCCTAAAATTAAGGAATTATCTTTTGTTATTTTATATATTGATTAAAACTATCATTATCATTTTCCTTACATTAATACCTTTAATTAATTTTGTAGTCGTTTCATTCAACTACTACTTTCTCCTTCTCTTTCCTCCACGATCGCCACCAATCGCCGCTGTCTTCCGCCTCTTTCCTCCATGGCTTCATCCACCAAAACCTCTTCTCAGGTGACTCGTTAATTTTTCAGTTCCTTTCCATAATTTCTTCTTAATCAGTTTAACTAAAATTCGGATTACAAAATCATTCAAATGATCATTTCGCCTAACTTTTTTCTTCTTAATTTGATCATTTGTTGTTTGTATTTAACCTTTCAAATTTACTAGACTGGTGCTACTGATGAAGCCTCTCAGCTGATCAAAGCTCATCAGGTAATTTTATACCATAAATTACTTTCTAGTATGTGTGCGCGCGCTCAATTTTAACAAATTAGGACTATTTGTTTAGTATTTGATTAGGGTTTTTGCTTGTTATTATTATAGGAAAATGCTGCTAGATTGCCTCCTATTGAGGAAATTAAGACTATACTTAATCATAGCATTCGTGGCATGGTTTCTACTTTCTCTCAGGTCTGATTTGGATCAAATCGCTCAAAAACATAGTTTTTGTCATCTTAATTACCTAATTATTTTTGCAACATCATGTACTTTGTAGAAACATGAGGGTTATCCATCAGGATCAATGGTTGATTTTGCTTGTGATAACAATGGATTTCCAATATTATCACTCAGTGATTTGGCAATTCATACAAAGGTTTGAAGTCTCTTTCTTATCACTTTAATTAACTAGTGTAAATATCAAGCTTGAAATTTATATTAGAGGTTTGAAACGGGTCGGGCCAGGATGGATTGACCCGCAAACACTCTTTTATTGATTTTCATAAGGTTTATTTAAATAAATAAGCATGCTAGATAATATTACACAAACTATACTACGTTGTACACTCGTACACAACTATACATCATAAGTAACTTTTGGGCGATCTTTGACCCGTTTGACCCATTGTTATTTTTGCAGGACCTTTTGGCTAACCCAAAATGCTCATTGCTTGTTGCTAAAGATCCAGAGGATAGAACAGATTTAATTATAACTCTACATGGTGATGCTGTTTCTGTAAGCTGTCACTTTCTCCAAATTTTTTTTTTCTATTTTTTTTCATTAGATTTGTTATTTTTTCACGAATTTTCTTTAAGTCTATCACTGATTAATTCTTATTTTTTGATAGGTTCCTGAAACAGAAATAGATGTTGTTCGAACATCATATTTGGCAAGACATCCTGATGCATTTTGGGTAAATTTTACTTTGAATGGCAAATGGTTGGCTTGTGAACACTTTTTTGTCCATCCTTTTATAGATAGTTTATACTTAATACGTTCATTATGATATAAAAAACATTATTACAATAATAACTTTGGTATGATGAAGGTTGACTTTGAAGACTTTAGGTTTTTTCGCATTGAACCAAAAGTTGTACGTTATGTTTATGGTGTTGCTACCGCTTTATTGAGATCCGGAGGTTTCTTTTTTAAATATTGTTTTTTTTTTTTTAATTTATCAACAAATATGATTAATGTTTATAAAAAAAATGTTTTATAGAGTTCACCAACGAAGAGTTTAAAGAAGGAAAGGTGGATCAAATCTATCAGTTTTCTAAGCCTATTGCGGTATTTGTTTTTTTTTTAATTTTATTTTATATATTGTCGATATTTATTAAACAAATTATTATGTGTCACTGCAGTCTCACATGAATAAAGACCATTTAAATGATACAAAACTCATAGTTCAACACTCAACGTCAGTCTTGGTAATATCCAATCTTTAGTTACATATATTATAATATACATTTTCTCATTTTCACTAAAAATGAAACATCTTTTTTATCTTCAACTATGAATTTTACTCAAATTTACAGGTGGACTCTGCATACATGCTAGATGTTGATAGCCTTGGTTTTAATGTAAAGGTGAATGCCATTTTTTCTATATTTTTTACTCCTTAATTTCCATATTTGCTGACATGGCAACCGTATAACTCGCCACGACATCAATTTCTAGGTTACAGGAGGCCAGATACATACAATATCAATACGTTTATGATTTTAACCATTTGTTTTTTTTATGGTAGGCTATTTACCAAGATAACAGCTTTAAGCTTCGAATTCCATTCACTAGACGTGCAGAAGAAAGAAAGTAAGTAATTAAAACACGTTCAATTCCATTTAACATTTTCATCTTTTGGGGTTTGTTATTAATATTTTGTGTTCATTACTTGACATTTTAGGGACGTAAAGACACTCATAATTGAAATGCTTAAAGCTGCTAAATAAATGAAATGAACGGTAACAGATGTCTTGCTCGTTCATGTGTTTTCGGTATATATTTTGTTTCAAGGTTTGTATATGTTTGTTTGTTAAATAATGATTTTCATACCGGATATTATTAATTCATTAAACACGTTTCTTATTTCAATTTACTTGATTTTATGTTTTTTAATTGATGCATATTATTTGCATTCTGGCATAACTTCCTCACACACACACACACATATATTTTCATGTTTTTTGCATTCTCTACTTCCGGGTAGAGATTTGACTGATATCCCTTCTTTAAAAGGATTGAGTATGATTATCGTTGTCATCGTTTATTTCACCTTACGTCCAAACCCCACAATATGTTGTCCCCATTTCATAATAGTTGCTAGTTGCTACCAACAATATTACACGACCTTCTCTTGACCTTTTGAAAGTCAACTACTTATTATAAATCAAAAGACTAATTTTATTAACATGTAACTATTAAAAACATAGAACTATTAAAAAAAATGACAAAATGGAGTATCAACTACTTCTCTTGACTATTGGCTATATGAACCAACTAATGGGCAAATGGTTCAAAATAGCGACTGATGTGAAAACTTTCAGTGCTATATACAATTCTTTAAATGACGGTCGTGGAAGCGGTACGCGAGACGAGTACGTTCTAAAAGCTTATCGTCAACAATTCCATGATAATGTTGGCTGTAATTTTATATACGAGGACTGTTGGGAAGTGCTAAAAGATTACCCAAAGTTCTATTTTTCTGAAGGCGTCATGGATACCGAGCCGACAAGACTGGATGAAGACGACGACCCGGTTAACGTGGATACAAGGAAGACGACACCGGATAACATGCATGCGTTGTTCCAAGATGACCCGTTAAGGCGCCCCCCCGACCGTGGTCTTAGTAAGAAAAGTAAAAAAAGTTCAGGTTCGTCCGATGCCGCAACTTCTTCAAGGTCCATTAAGCTGGACACTTTGGACGTGGTTAGGCGAACCTCCGATAAGCAATCTAACGCTATCGCTAAGGTTACAAAAATGGCTAGGCAAAAATTAATTTTGAAGAGTTGGAAATTCCTAGCCAAAGCCGTACCAAATAATATTAGCGAAAGTCGTAAGAAAATGCTTGAACAAGCTCAAGAATCAATTGCAATGAAATTTTATAAGGATTTGGCGATTTTTAATGAGGATGACGAGGAGGGTGACGGTGAGTGTAACATCATAAAACCCGCCTAGTAGTTTTAGGTATATATTAATATTTGATAAATATCTATTTGACTATATGTGGAATAAATTGATTAAATGTTAAATGAATTGTTTGACCTTTTGTCCTTTTGTGATATTTTAATCAAGGGATTAAAATATCCGGTTTCTGAAATGTTTAAACGATTTTGTGATTTTTATATTTTTAGATTCCTTGTCTGATTTCGTTTCCGGAAATGCTTTCGTTTTTTAAATTGGGGTCCGATTGCTATTTTAAATAAATTAACTACGAAAGGGACTTTTGTATTATTTTGCTTAAAATTTTGAAAAAGTCACAAGTGGGCCCCTCCCCTTATTTTTGACGGATGAAGTGAAAGAGGGCAGCTCCCTCTTTCTCTCTTTTCACTTCTCAACCTTTTTCTCTCTTTATTTTCTTTTAGACTTTTATAAATTAAACTCTTAAAGTGTTCTTGGTGTTCTTGAACCATTTTGGAGATCCCGAACTCGTTTCTTACTCCATCTTAAATCCGAACCCATTTTTGAGTAGCTCTTGAGGTAAGCTTCGACCTATATGTGTTTGTTTTGAAGTTCTTGAGTTTTAGTGAAATTAAGGTTTATGATTCTTAAAGTTTTGTTGGTGTATATTGTGTTAAATGTTATATTAAGTGTTTATACAAGATTTGACATGTATTGTATGTATTAAATTGTTAAGATGATTAATTATGACTTGTTGGATGAAATTGTTAGTTAAAAGATGGTATGGATTTGATGTCTAAGTTACAAGTTAGTAAATGGGTTTTGTGACAAGTTGGTGTGATTATGTCAAAAATAGGTTTTGTGGGTTTTGTTGCTTGGATATGTTAAAATGATAGATTGGATATGTTAGTTATGGATTATGTTAAGATTCGGTGAGATTGATGAAATGCTAACTAGTGTTTGGGTGTTTTTTTGGTTAAAATGATGAACTAGTAAATGTGGAAGTAAAATACATGGATTGTTGGTAGCTATGAACTTGATGAATTATATGATTATGACTTGTTAGTTGTAGTAAATGTGTGCTAGATGGTGGAGTTTTTGTAAGTATATAGTTATGTTCGGGTTTTGACCCGTTTGGGCCATTTGGTAGTAAAGTGACTTAAGAAACTTGGATTGTGCAAGTATAAGTGTTTTGTTAGGTTATGTGTTAGAAATGTTATTGATAACAATTGGTGAATTATAAGTTGATGATATGATTGTAGTTATAGAAGGTATTATTGTTTAATAATCCGGTTTTGACCCGTTCGGGTGATTAAATGGTGGAACGACCCAATTGTTGAATTGTATATGTATAAGTGGGTTTAATATACTTATGTGTTAGAATTAGTACTTATAACACTTGGTGGAACGTTAGTGTTCATTATTGTTAATATTGGTGATTATTGATAAGTACCGGTTATTAACTCGGTGTTCTTTGGTGTACAGGATCCGAGGAGGAAACTCAGTGATATTAGCTCACTGAGTTACGGGAATTGAAGGTTACGGTGAGTGGATTTAACCTCCAACTTGTGTTTGGTTACAATCGGTTAGGTATTGCATGCTTGTGGTGAAAAATGCAGGATTTCAACCTTCGTGGCACGAAACGGGAATTTTGTGGCACGAAGTCGGTCAGAAACTTGTTTTCAGACCGCACGAACTTTCTTCGTGCGGCACGAACTTTCTTCGTGCGGCACGAACTTTCTTCGTGCGGCACGAACTTTCTTCGTGCGGCACGAACTTTCTTCGTGCGGCACGAACTTTCTTCGTGCGGCACGAACTTTCTTCGTGCGGCACGAACTTTCTTCGTGCGGCACGAACTTTCTTCGTGCAACACGAGCATTGGGGATCGCGGTGGAAGTTTCTTCGTGCTATGTTTGTTGCCGCGATTTTTGTATCTAACTTGCTTGTTTGAAACCTATTTGATTGTGTTAAGTTAAATAGATTATGTGCACATATGTGAAGAGACTATTCTTGATTGTTAGCAACACTTGGCTTGATTGGTAGCAACAACTCGGTTTGATTGGTAACTGATGACTCGGTTAGTGGGCAACCGAGGTTTGAGAAGTCAGTACGATGGGCATAGTGTTTCGACTCATATGGTATTCAGACCTTACCTGTATACGTTATACGTAAGGGGGTTTACCGGGGAGTTGGGTACAAGCTTTCGGGTACCATCGTTGGGCCGACGATGGTTTTAGGCTCCTGCAGGACCACCACTGAGCTTCTTGAACAAACAGTGTTATGTGGTTATGTGGCTTTTCGATCGTAGAGATGTTTATGCTAGCTTGTTGTGCTTTACAGAATTTGTAGATTATATTCATTCACTTAGCTTTGTGCTAATCCCTCCCTCGTTGAATCTTTTCAAGTTGATCGGTGCTTTGGACGGGATGATTGACCAAGCTCAATTGAATATGTTTTGTAAAATGAGCCATGTCGTTAAGTGACACCGTTTAAATATTATTGTTTTGGAGTTTATTTTGGGACGTTTGGTTTGTAAACCTAAACCTAAACTTATTATTATCTTTATGCTTCCGCACACATTTAAAAAAAACACTTTCTAAATTTTGTTGTGTTACAGTGAGGGTTCGGGAACACAAGGACCGGTTGACGAAGACGAAGACGAAGAAGACAATGAATCTATTGACTAGTAGTTTTTTTTAATTAATGTCTTTTTTTTAATTAATGTCTTTTTTAGTTATATGTTTTAATTAGTTTTATATTTTTATTAGAAAAAACAAAGTAAATGGTGGGGCCCAAATTTGGTGAAGTGACGGAGTGCTGTTGGCATGACTACGTCAGTTTAGTGTTAGTTAGTTTGTCTGCTGACGTGACGCTGAGTTGGCAGCAACTAACGGCGTCAGTAGCATTTACCATTGGGAGTGGTCTAACAAATACTTCCTCCCATTCAAAATAAGTGCTACATTTTTCTTATATGGGTGATTCAAAATAAGTATTACACTTTTCTTATTTGGTAAGTTTTTGTATATAAAATTACCATTTTATCCTCACTTAACTTTATTAAACATCATTAGTTATTCTTTTCTTTCTCTTTCTTCAATAAAGACAAAGATTATAGTGGGACCCTTCTTCACTAATTATCCTTTTAGTTTATCATAATCTCTATTACAATATTTTGTATCAAAAAACGTGAAAATAAAAATGTAGCACTTATTTTGAATCGGAGGAAGGAAGAAACAATAGTCCTACATCAATTACTCCAGTTTAACGTACACAAAGGACATACATCATAAGTGTTTTGGTAATTACACTAATTTTGAAAAATTATTACATTAATAAGCTAAAAAATATTAGAAAAGCAAGGATAAATCTTCTCCTATATATGAGCCTACATTTGATTTAGGCATGTCAACTCATCACTTTGGAGCTCTATCATTGGTCCATATTGCCACATGTAATTCTCCTATTGGCATATGGGGATCTCCTTTTCTCTATCAACGATTCTGCCCTCTCCCTTCCTCCATCAATGAAATCCGGTCGTTCCCTTCTCCATCAACGGAATCCGGCCGCTCCCTTCCTCCATCGACGATATCCTGCTACGGATTTGAACTCGATTTCAAAAGAAAAAGCATTTGGAGAATCATCGGAAGATAGCGACGGGGATGGTCGTCAACGGCAGCCGGAAAACTCGAACATTAATAAACCTCAACCAGTATTTGGGGAAAACCATAATTGGGAGCGAATTAATGAAATCAATTGATTAAGCTTATCCAGAGATTTTGTAACTCCTGATCAACAATCTAATTTGCTAACATCAATACTACATTCCTACAAGGTTAATTTCTTATTACGATTACAGTATATTATCCTAGATTCTATTGTACGTCAATGGTGTTTCTGTTGGAGTTATTAGGGTTTAATTGATCGAACAATCAATCGTCAAAGTTTAACTGCAGATCGTAGAATTACATAGTTAATTAATCGGTCTCGGAAGAGTATTCATTTTGAATTTTGATGTAATTTGGTATGTAAGTACTACAGATTTTATTTTCTAGCTTATGTGTTGATGATGGTACTTACTGTTAATTTTAATGTAATTATTAATCATTTCTTTGATTATGCAAGATGAATGACACATTTTGAAGCTGAAAGTAACCGATTTACCTAAAATTATACATAGATGTCACACCTAAGTATTATTCTTCAAATGCATAATTAATACAAAATGTGAATTATATACTCTGATTTTCATACCAAAGGTTTTTGTAAATTCGTATTTTGGGATAGTTCTCCTCTTTATTAAATGATTATTTTGGCCAAATGTTTTGTGTTAAAATTTGAGGTGTTACAACTTGGTATCAGAGCTATAGTTTAAGTGAATTAGGTTGGATGACCATCCTAGTCTTAGACTGTAGCATTAGGTATATAAGATTCCTTAAGATCATAGGTTGACCTTGAGACTTTATATTAAGTTTAGGGTTGAACCTAGGGGACCGATGAAATTTTATATGATTATGGATATTGAGTCTTATGCGACTAATGGGTTGTACACAAGGTACTAAATGTTTAATGTCTTTCGTATAGTCTTGATTGAAAGAAATGGTGACCACGCGTAGAAGTGGTAAAGCCCCGGAGGGCCGGGAGGAAGAAATACCTCATGTCGAGAGGGTGGTTGAACAAGAAAGTCAACCGTCGATGCATCGGGTTGATGAGTCGGAGGTTGGAGCCAATAGGACTCCGGTAACTATGGCGGATCTCCAAACTATTATTGACCAAATCAAAGGGACGGTGGCCGAGGAAGTGCACCGAATTATTGGGGACCGTGAGAGATCGGGTGGAGACCGTGAATCCGAGGCTAGATCGGATGAGAGAACCGGGGGAAGTGGTACCGGTGAAGGGAAGTCCTCCACGGGTGGCCAAAGTGATGCTAGGGCAAAGCCCGTCGTGAAAGAAAGTTGTTCGTTTAAATCCTTCATGGCTTGTAAGCCAAATGTGTATACGGGTAGGTCGGACCCGAAAGTAACTATGAGGTGGATCCGAGAAACCGAAAGGGTTATCGGTAGTAGCAAGTGTAAGGAAGCCGATATGGTGACCTATGCGTCACAACTTTTGAAAGAAGATGCCATGATTTGGTGGGATATTGTGTATGAGACCCTAGGAAGGGAGGTGGTGGAGAAAATGTCATGGGACGAATTCACCACGAGGTTGAAAAAGAAATTTTGTCCCGAAAGAGATTTGAAAAAGATGCACGAGAAGTTCGTGACCCTTAAGAAGGGTGATTTGTCAATCGAGGAGTACTCGAGAGAGTTCACGGGATTGCTCCCGTTTGTTGCTAAAACCTACTCGGATGAGAGGTTGAAGGTGGTCCGGTATGCTAGTGGGTTACCGTGGGACTACCAATTGGAGGTTAAGAGGGCGGTCACACTTGATGAGGCCATTAGTGCCGCCCGGGGTGTTGAGGAAGTGAATGAGGCACGTGTTGCCGAGAGGGCTCATGTGGGCGAGAAAAGGAAAGCCGAGAGCGGCTCTAGTTCGTTCAAGAAAGGGAAGTTCACTTCGAGCTTCTCTAAGCAAGGTAGTGTTGGCTCGTGCAAGAAGTGCGGGAAGAATCATGCCGGCGTGTGCCGAGGAGAGTCGAAGACTTGCTTTAGTTGTGGGAAGCCGGGGCATATGGCCCGAGAATGCAAGTCTAAATCTTTGGCCGAGGTTGAATGTTTCTCGTGCCACGAAAAGGGGCACTATAGCAATGTGTGCCCGAAGAATGGAACCGAGTCGATGGTGTCCACGGCTCAAAAGAAAGTGGAGCCGGCGAAGGTGAATGGGCGATCCTTCCAACTCACTCGGGAGGAGGCGAAGGAGGCACGCGATGTGGTGTCAGGTACTTTATTCATTAACTCCTTGCCAACTCATATTTTGTTTGATTCGGGTTCCAATTATTCGTATTTTGGGATAGTTCTCCTATTTATTAAATGATTATTTTTGCCAAATGTTTTGTGTTAAAATTTGAGGTGTTACATTGACCTAATGCGATTTGAAGACTATTTTGCCCTAATCTCACTAGAATCATCGTGTGTAATGCATTTCGCACGTGCTGAAAATCAACTTACAGCCAATGAAAAACAAGCATTAACATATACCAAAATTCACGTTTACTTAACACCCGAATCGTTACTTTTAATATCGGGTGCAGCCCGATACAAATGGAAGCCTGAAATCAATCGAAAACCCGGCTTTCAAATATGGAATAGCCTTGAAATTGATCAAAAAAGAAGAACCTCAATTACGTTAAGAAAACTCTGCAATCGTAGATGCACATCAACATCTAATAATGAGATAGACTACCAGCTTACGACCCAGAAAGGATAGAAAAAAATTTTGTTGCGACAAAGATAACAATTACACTAACTTAACAATAAATGTCGTTTATAAAGAAGTTTTATTTCGTCTTTAAATTTCCTATACCATTTATTCATGTATCAAAATAAGTTTATCATCATTTCAATCATGGATTACTATATTCTTTCAATAGTATTTTGTTTATTATTTTCCTATTTATTTCTCGAAGCACGCCCGCCCAGTCGGGCGGGCTTTGAAGCTAGTTGTTATATACGAGAACATCCTTAAAAAAATCTTTATACCACAAGAGCAATAAAAAATTGTAGTGTGAATAATGATCAAGATATAAAATACAGTAAAACCTCCCTAAATTAATAAGGTTGGGATTAAGATATTTTATTAATTTAGCGAGATATTAATTTATCGATAAATTAATAAATTATTAATTTAAAGAATATTATTATAAAATCAACTTATCTAATACGTATTCACTCGGAAAGAAGCATTGCAAGCGGCAACAACTCTTCACAACTTCTTGTTGCAATACGAGAATACAATGCCTCAACTTTTAAGTGCAATTGAGAGATTTAAAGATGAACTCAATATAGATTTGAAGTTCACAAAAAAACAAGTGACTATAGATTCATTTTTTACTTGATAACTTTAGAATTTTGGAATTTTATTTTATTAATTATTAATTTATAGTTTGGTTGGGACTAATATATTTACATTAGGATTTTAGAAAAATTATTATCTTACTATTTTATCGATTGGGGTCCGATTTTGCACTAGTCCCAAGTTGAGACCGGATAAATAATTAATTTTATCGAGATTATTAATTTATCGAGTATTAATTTGTGGAGGTTTTACTGTACTTTGTATTGTTATTTCTAACACTTCTTTTTGCACCATTAGGCATTAATGATCATATAATTCATGTAAAACGTTATCTTTGCATGTCATGAGATAAATACGGAGTATAAAAGTAATTTTAAAAACAAATTACATTTTCATTAAAACTGAGAAATGAAATAAAAGATTTACAAAGAAAAAAAAATGTGTGTACATTCATCATTCCGAATCACTCTCCATGTTTGCCAAAGCCTTCAATCCTGTTGGTCCCTACACATCACACACCAAGAAAAACAAAAACATTTTTAATTATCATATTAAAAACCGTATAATGTACAACTCATTAATGCACAAATTACACGTAGAGCTTAATAATATACTCCCTCCGTCCCAAAAAAAACTTCTTATTTGAGTTTGACACAAGTTTTAAGATGATAATTAATGGTGGGGTAATTAGTAATATATTTGATTAAAATATAAGATTGGTTTGGAGAGAGAAAGATAGTTAGTGGATTGTTAGTGGTGGCGTCTCTAATAATAATAATATTTTATTATGTGGAGCCCATTAAATGGAGGAAACGAGAAGTTTTTTATGAGAAAAAAATTTAAGGTGAAATAAGAAGTTTTTTGTGGGACAGATGGAGTATTATTTACCTCTCACCCATTTATCAAAACCCATATTTAGGCAAAACACTAAAAAATGGTCTACAAACAAGTCCAAGGGTGCAAGTTTAAAGCACAATGTACATGTAATTAAAGAATGATTCAGTTGTACGTGAGTCACGTGACTCAAACAGAAGAAAGAAAAAGCAATAAACAAAATTTTAAAAAGGTACAACTCTTACAGATCAAGTTACAAGTCACTAATGCATAATCCCTAAACATTTGTGCTAAAAAACTGGAGAAAATAGGGAAAACAAAAAATTTAGGCAAGAATAACTGTACAACTTTGAAAGCATAAGTTACAAGCCATCAAAGGATGGCCAATAAAGACCTGATGTCACAAAAATTAAAAGAAAGACCAAAATTAGCCAGAAGGATTTTTCTAGTAGATGGTGTAAGCAGAAACAGAAGTACAACTTATTAGGCACAAGTTATAAGTCATCAAAGCAGGATTTGGTAAACATACCTTCTTAGTACTCTTTTTCTCTACAACTTCATATCTGTCTCGACATATATCGGTCAACCATCCTCCTGGACTCACCAACTGAGAAAACAAAAAAAAAAAGATGAAAATCTGATCTTGCAAAAAACACACAGTAGAAGTGCTTTTAGTGTGTGGATTATTGGAGATAAATGGAGATGTCTTGACTTACAAGCAAACTTCTTTGAACGATTTTGGGCCTCTTTTTAGGTCTATGTGAAGGCTTAGAGCCTTTCATTGCCATGAAGTCTTCTTCTTTCTCTTTGCTTGATAATGTTAAGTAGAGTTTTGGCCACACATGTTTGACCTTTTGATCTCCACCGCTACCGCCGACGTTGACCGGAGATACAGTCGGTTTCTCAGACACCGAGGTAGCTCCTCGTGCTGTATACACCTCTTTCTCCGGAGACAACTTCCGGTGGTTTTCCGATCTCAGATGAGCTGCCGTCTCCCAATTCCTGTAATCAAAACATCAAAATTCATGTTTCAGATTACAGAAATTTTGAGGAAAATTATCGTTTCTACCGCAAATCGTCATCAAAATGATTAACTTTTAGATTTAGAAACAAATCAGAATCTGATGTCCAATTTTTTTTGTAAAATTAAACTCTACATTAAAATCAATGTTGAGATTAGATTTCCAGTGATTTCAGAGAATTAGGTTTACCTTGTTAGACGTGTAGATGTTGGTGGATGAGAAGATTGTTTATTATTGTTATTATTATTGTTACTGTTATTATCGGAAGGATAGGCAACAAATTGAGAGTTGATTCTCCGGCGAATTCCCCGGCGGCCGGAAACAGCGTAAGGTGGATCGGTGGTTGTATCATCCGGATATCTAACCCTCACGCATCTAAGTCTCTTTTTATTTCCCCATTTTAAAAATAAATCTGTTGTGGTTTCCGGATGTTTACATCTCTTCTCTAATCTATCCATTAGTTTTCAAATTAACTTCTGGATCCTTTATTTTTAACAAATTCTAGCTCTAGATTAACAATTTCATCAGCCAACGACGAAATTTTGTAGATTTTTTTACTAGAAATGTTGAGAAGCAGCAAAATGGAAAGGGAATTTTGTCAATAAGATATTGGCGAACGATAAGAAGAATCTCAGATCTGATTGCGATGATTATGAAGAAGGTGAGCTTACAGAATCGATCGTGCAGCTGAAAATAGCACTAGACGGAGTTTCTTTAGATTTTTGAAGAAAAAATGGTGGTCTTCATCTTCTACCTCTGTTTTCCACCATTTATATAGCTATGATATAACCTTGCAAGGAATTCTAACCCTTAGATTGCTGATCAACGGTGGATAATTATCGAAGGGTAATTTACCATGGGAAATATGACATATTGTATTTATGGGTCCGGATCCGGTGAGAACTCTTTTCCCGTGAGTACTGCAAAAACTCTAAAAAAAAACTTTAAAAATGATCTAAAACAAATTTTTTTCAAAAACTTTATTTTTTAAACATTAAAATCGCAGCATATAAGATCCAAAAAAAATAAAAAAATTTAAAAAATGATCCAAAAAAAATATGGATCATAATAATGATCCACAAAAAAAGGATCATTGTTATGATCCGCAAAAAAAAATGGATCATAATCTTTTTTCCAAATTTTTTTTTGGTCAAATATAGTAATAATTATAGGGAGTTATATATATTTTTTCGGAATTTTTTGGAATGTTTTTTTAGGTGTCATTGCGAGTCCTCACCGTTTTTGGAGTCCTCACATGATCCCGCTTCTTAGATTTATAATATGTGAAAGTGTATTGTTAAATAAGTGTAAGGCTCCGTTTGTTTTGACGTAATCCTCCGTAATCTTCCGTAATTGTAATTCAATTACATTACGGAGGACGTTTTGATGATTTTTTTTTTCATAATTCAATTACGACATAAATTTTGAATTACGATATTCGTTGTAATTGAATTCCGTCCCAACACCCTATGAATTCAATAATGGTCTTTTGGTAAACTAACAAATTTGAATATTTTATATGCAATCTTGAAATCGTTTAAAAAAATTAAGAAAAATTAAAAAAACTAAAAAAAATTAAAAAAAATAGAAAATAAAAAAAATTAATATTTTTATTTAACTAAAATAATAATTAAAAATAATAATAATAATAATAATAATAATAATAATAATAATAATAATAATAAAAATAATAATAAATAATAAAATTTTAAAAAAGAATTTAAAAAGTTTTTAAAAAAATGCATAAGTATTGATTTGAAAGTGTATTGTTAAGTAAGTGTCTTTTTTTCTTACTCACATTCCTATAAATTTCTAAAACTGACATATATAATTAATTAATTCTCTTTTTTTATATCATAACTTGATTTTGACACATATCATGAATAAATGGGTAGACTCATAATTAGACACAAATGATAGGCACCAATACTATTTCTCTTGATGTTATAGCAAGTATTATATTCACTTTTGGTTCTTTAACATGGGTTAAACTTTAATCACACACCTCGAAATTATTCTCCCTAGTTTAACATCTCTATAACATTTATTTGGGATCTACAAAAATACCCTAAATCCATCACAATTTACTAAAAAAACAAAAAAACAAAACCCCAAATAACATTTGGTGATCCATTGTGGCCTTGGCTAGAATCCTATAACATGGTACACGGTGTGAGAAAATCATCATTTAGCGGTGTTATAGGATGTTAAACGGTGATGTAACATCCCCACACCCAATCTTATTATTATTTGAGCGTTAGTTAGAGTGTAAATTGACATAATATTATGTTAATTTGACAAATACTAAAGTGTTTTTTCGGGAGCGGTCTAATTCCGGTTACAATGGGCCTTGTTAAACACATCTTTTGGGCAGTCAATATTATTCCTTTTCTAAAGCCCGGATATTCTTGTTTAAATACATATACTTGATTACTTGAAAGTGATCAAGAGGGTAGATTTCAAAATTTATTCTCATCTATCTTCCATCTTATTAGAAAACTAATACACATTATAATTACTTCTTACAAACCGAATCTTTTCTTGTTTAAGAAAAAAAATGGTATTCCTGTTATAAATGCTCCCACAAATGGCCGAGTTTATACTCGTAATATAATCAGCCTAACTGTTGTCGATTTGCCGTAGCCGTTTTCTATAGTTCCTTACCGATTCTCATGTCTGTTACTCCCTCCGTCCCTAAATAAAGTTCATATTTCTCCTTCAAGTTTTGTCCCTAAATAAAGTTCTCATTTCTCAAACTTAAGGGGCCCACTTAATATAATAATATTATTGTCAATACTTTCACCACTAACTATCTCCTAAAACACTTTCTCTTTCCAATCAAACCTTATATTTTAATCAAAAGTAATACCAAATACCCCACCACTAACCATCTCTTAAAAAGTTGTGCCAAAAAAAAAAAAAATGAGAACTTTATTTAGGGACAGAGGAAGTATCTCACAAGTTCATGATCCATAGTTTGGGCCTTGTTAAAATCTTTTTCTTTTTGCTGGCAGAAAAAGCCCATTCTTTAATTCATAGTTTGGCAATTTGGGCCTATTATTTCCTTTTGCTTTTCTAGAGCCCGTTTATTCTTATTTTTCTATTGTTGGAGGCTTGGAGCTAAGAGTAAGGATTAGTCTTGTTCGAATAGGATTTTCTTCGTCTTGCTAACATGGTATTTACTTTCAGAAGTGGGATCCTGTGAGGACTCTTTTTTTTGGTGATGACTCGCGAAGACACCTCATAAAAATTTCAAAAAATTCCGAAAAAAAAATATATAACCTACTATGATTATTACTACATTTGACAAAATAAAAATTCAAAAAAAAAAATTATGATCAACTTTTTCTAGCGAATCATAACAATGATCCATATTTTTTTTGTGGATCATTATTATGATCCATTTTTTTTTTTTGATCATTTTTGGAAAAAAAAAATTTGGATCTTATACATAGCGATTTTAATGTTTAAAAAAGGAATTTTTTGAAAAAAGTTTGTTTTGGATCATTTTTAGAGTTTTTTTTTTACTCCTCACAGTCCTCACGAGGAAAAGAGTCCTCACCGGATCCGGACCCTTTACTTTCATTTATTATTATGCATATATGTACATAATATAAATTTCTAAAAACTCGAGCCCAGCCATCAAAAGTTTGAGTTTGTCTGGTTAAATTTTTTGAGCTTGTGGCTCGGGCTTGAGCTTCTGTTGAAACTCGATAAAGGTTTGACTCATTCGAGTCGAGTTTGAGCTCAAATTGCTTGTATAGCCCCTACTTCCGTCTATTAGGAACTTTAGTGCTATGACCCAATGTATCAAGAAAATTACACGTGACAGTTATTTTCGTAAAAGTTTGAATTCAAAATAGCTTTCGTCGATACAAACCACACAATTTATTTTTTAGATATTATATTACTTTTTATTTTTTCTCTTACACATTCAAAAGATCAGAAGATAGAACTAATAATTTTTGAAATGAAGTATGGATCAATACTAGTTCTTTTAAAAGAGTAAAAGACACAAATGAAACGCAAATGGGTGGAGCCCACGACAACGGCGATACAACCGTTGGCCACAGCTGTTGGGCAACCCCACATAGCACACCCTGTCAACATACGGGCAGTTCGGTCAGCCAACTGTAGTCCCCCCTTCACACATGGCACACCTATATTAACCCCCTTCATCACCACAATTTTTCACAATCAAAACCATTAAATTCTCTTTCAAACACTTTTCATTTTCAAATTCTAATTCAAATTCAAACTACAGAAATGGAATCAATGAAGATGAAGCTATTTTCTGTTATGTTGATAGTCATCAGTAATGTGGCAGCTCAAGAAGCTCCGGCAGCTGCTCCCGGTCCGGCCTCCGGCGCTGGCGTCATTGTCCCTACCGCCCTTGCGTCTTCAATTGCTATATTGTTCAGTTTCTTATTTTAAATTGATTTATAATTAATAATTCTTTTGGTTTCTGTTGAGTTGAGTTGATGTGTTCGCGGTGATCGTACGTAGCTTACGTATTATATTGTTTATAAATTTTAAATTTATTATGTGAATTCATTCTTTTGTTCCATGTATTATATTAATCATAATTTTACAAGATTTAATTGTGTTTTTGTCGCATTTTTTGCTGAATTTACATGTGTCTATGAACTGTGAATTAGTGATCGCGTCTGATTCTATAAAGTTTATTCATGATGATGAATCCGTGTTCAACAACGCAGGTATCTCCGGCGATACTAATAACACGATTCTAAGTTCCGGTATGAAAATGTTAGAAGTGTTTTTGACGTGACCGATTTCAGTTCGTTTTTCGGAGCAAAACACGCAGCTCGGGTAACGATTCCGGTGAAATTGAGTTATTAATTATGTTTACTTCAAGTGAGCATCGGTGGTTGCAGGCGTGGCGTCACAAGCTTACATGGATTAGTGATGAGAGAACATGGGATTGGTTTTGATTTGAAGAGAGAGAGAAATGGGTAGTAGAAGAAAAGAAAGGGTAGAATTGTCTTTTCATATAAATTTGCTCTAGAAAAAATAAAAACTTAAAAACTGCTCTATAAAAGATTGAGAATTGATATTGCTACCACAACTTAATGGTTATACCACACATTACAGGTTTTACAGCTGCATATACAAATATATTAAGCATTGAATGTGGTACATGCCTTAAAAGTTGTGGTAGAAAAATCACCCCCTTAAAAGATTAGCTCTCAAAAGAAAAACTCAATTGATCGGTTGTCTTGGGGAGTTTGTCTTCAAGAGGTATTGAGTTCAAGACTTGTTGGAGGCATTCTTTAGGAGAAAAAAATATGGTGGGGTTTATTCCAAAAAAAAAAAAGATATATTCGAAGAATGCATACTGCCCACTTGGATGTCACTATATATGTCGAACCACTGACTTACTAACTTCTCGTTAAAAAAAAACACATTTAACAATTTTATCTTTAAAATGTAAACAAATTAGCTAATGTCCAAACCCAGATATGTTTCTCTTCTTTCCAATATGGGTCTCAAGTCATTTCTGAGAGTTGGATAAAATGAAATACAAAAACTATACTAAAATACCAAACAAACAGTCTGCAAACTTGAGAAACCACCAAAGTTACTTATTTGCACATTTGGGTAAAGAAACCTGATATTAACATAGTTATTTAAATTTCTGAGTTCTTACTTCAATCAATTGCTTCACTTTTTATTCATCCGTTGCAGGCTGATGGGCTTCTATATTGGCTTCTATATGGGCTTCAATTGCTTTTTCAGATTCCTTAATTTTAGCATCTGGATTATTGCCTTCGTAAATGCTTTGTCTCTCAACACACTGCAAACGCATTTCCATCAAACGCAATCTTTCTTTCAAAATCAAGTTTTCTTTTTCTAACTGAGCTATATGTGTACCCTGATTATCAATTCTATTCTCCAACAGATAAATTCTATATTCAGCACCATTATAGTTAAGATAGATCAGGTCTTCTGCCATACCTGCATCTGACTCAATCACCTCTTTTAACTGAAAATTCCAACTACCCATTACACAAATTATTCATTCAGATTTAGACAAAAAAATTAATATTAAAAAGAGACAGACCTCTTCGGGCATCAATCCTTGAGAAGAAGCTTCCTTATAAAGCTGCTCTAATACACTTCCCAACACTTTAAGAGTTGCAAATACTTTTTTCCTCTTCGCGGTTTTGTGTGCTAACCTGTTTCCCAAACATAAAAGAGTATCAAAAGCATGCTTGCAAAACTCGATGCTCGGTTTTCGTTCGATTGATGATCCTGGAGCATGTACTCGGGTGGTGAGTACTCGGATTTGGATTTCTATATATAAATTTGTATAAAATATATAGAGTAAGTTGCAGAAATTGTCCATGTGATCTTCTAAATTATACGATTTTCTCACTAGACTTTTTTTTTCCGTTATTTGTCTCTTATGGTTTTCGATTCCCCAAATTGGGATGAAGAAGATAAATGGAAAATGACCCAAATGTCTTCACGTGAAGTGACTTAACGGATGGATTTAGACGGAGTTGGATGGAAGGATAGACATACGGGAAGTCGAAAAGCATAGGGACAAAAATCACGAAAAAAGAGTCTACGGCCTATGGGACAATTTCTGTAATTTACTTATATATATAGTATATATATAATTTCTCTAATTCTTAAAAAAGAAAACATGTTTTAAAACCTATATGGAAAAAGTATCACGCTAATATTGTATATAAATAATAATGATAATAATAATAATAATAAAAGTAAACTTAAAAATGTATTTTGGAGAGTGGGTTGGGGTGGTGGGAAAGTAAGCATTTTTGAGACTTTAACTGTTTTTTAACCGAGTTGGGCGAGTTTTAACAGTGATAAAAAAACAAAAGAATGTGAATAAAGAGATACAAAACCATACTCTTGAAAGTTTCCAGTGAAAGTACCCGATTCCCTCAACTGCATTTCCTCCTCACGTAACTTGTCTAAATCATTCTTCTCTCTGATAGGATCTTATAAACATAAAATTAAACACAGATTTAATCAAAGCAAAATTTCATTGATTCACAGGTTTTTACATTATTGATTCATCATCTACACTTTCTATTTTGATTCTCGAATCTCACATTCGGAATGATTTACATTGATGAAATCTACTTCTATTTATAGTAATCGAACAGGTGCGTATGAACAGTCACGACGGTTAGTTGTGGCGGTTATCGGCAGTTACGGTGGCGGTTACGGTGTTGCCGGAAGTTGCGGGGGTGGCGGCAGTTGGCGGCAGTTACATCCGGCCGGTGGTTTGCCCCTTGACAGCACCTTTTATTTGATTATTCATTTATACTAAGTATAAAATAACTTAGTATAATTATGTAACAAATGGCATGATATTTAAATTCCAACACTCCCCCTTAAATATCAAGTCATTTGTTCACGTCTTTCATGCAACTTCATGTTGGTTCACCCCACCTGTCTTGTTACGCATTTTACTCCATCCGTATGCTTTTGTGGTGTTGGTTCACTCCACCTGTCTTGTTAGGCATTTTACTCCATCTGTATGCCTTTTTTACGACCTCCTTTGATGTTGAGATCTTCTTGTTTTCGGCTCTAGTATCTCCTACTGAACCTGTACTCCTTTAATATTGATTGAGTCACACAATCATTTATTTTCGTCATATCACATGACTTAAATCTATCTCACATAGATTTATGGATAATCTAAATCACTTAGATTTCCTAATATATTGTTGTAGTTGCATCACACATCAATTCTTCATTTATAATCCAATCACGGGATTATTACAAACTTATCACAAGTTTTTTCGTATAATACTTATCACAAGTTTTTGTCATATCACATGAACCATTTGTACATTTCACATGTTGTCTGAGTTTATATGCTTTAATCATATCACATGATCAAAGTATTCTTCTATTTTATTTTAAAACATTGTTTATAAATTTTATAAAGATTCTTTAAATATTAATATATAATATTCCTTTCAGTAAAGTATTTTAAATAAAAGAAAACAAAAGTTCCATATTTTGGAAAAAAATTATTTAAGAAAACGTGTATGGGTAAACAAAAACGTATGGTTTTCTATAAAATTTCGATAAATGCGTTTTCTTTTATTGGGAAAGCAACAACGTGTATTGGGAATACATATTATATTCATTTGGCTGGGAAAAAGAAAAACACACACTAGTGTGTGTTTTTGTTTTCTTTTCTCTCTTTAGCCGTTTCTGTTCTTCGAACACTCTCTGTTAATCGGCGGCGATTGTTTGCCGGTTCTTCCGATCGTTCTTTTTAAATCCATCTATTTGACGATGGATCTGCGGTAGTTGTTTTGGGCGACGCTGGTTGTGCCCTGATTTCGAACTTTCACGGTTCGTCTTCTTCGCCGTTCATCGTCGGATCTCTTTTCCGGCGACGGTTTGTTGCGGCGGTGTTTGCAACGGTGGCGGATCCCTATGGATCTCCTTGGTTGTCGCCTTTTGGGCATCGATTGTGCCCTAATTTCGAACATGCGGCTCTGTCCGCTGCTGTCCGGTGAGTGCTCCGGTCGTCTTCTCCGATTAGGTATGTTATCCTTTATCGGCGGTTCCAGTTTGGTGGTAGATCCTTGTTGATTAGCCACCCTGGGAAGTCCCTTTGATGATTGCATTCTGAACACTCCGCTCTCTTTTGCGGTGGTTCATGATGGTTGCGAATCGCCGGTCGGACGCTCACTGTTTTGTGTAGATGATGAATTCTGGCTTTGATTATCCAGGCTCTGATACCAATTGATAGGATCTTATAAACATAAAATTAAACACAGATTTAATCAAAGCAAAATTTCATTGATTCACAGGTTTTTACATTATTGATTCATCATCTACACTTTCTATTTTGATTCTCGAATCTCACATTCGGAATGATTTACATTGATGAAATCTACTTCTATTTATAGTAATCGAACAGGTGCGTATGAACAGTCACGACGGTTAGTTGTGGCGGTTATCGGCAGTTACGGTGGCGGTTACGGTGTTGCCGGAAGTTGCGGGGGTGGCGGCAGTTGGCGGCAGTTACATCCGGCCGGTGGTTTGCCCCTTGACAGCACCTTTTATTTGATTATTCATTTATACTAAGTATAAAATAACTTAGTATAATTATGTAACAAATGGCATGATATTTAAATTCCAACACTCTCTGTATAACTTATAGAATCCCCGTAACCGAGTTATGTCCTGACTTCGGTCAATCGGTGCATACCCCCCGTGGGCTACTTTTTGCTGTCAAATAACAAAAGCGCAAACATGTCATTGGTTCATGAAGCTAACATATGTTGGTGATTTTAGTGTCACTTATTCAGTTTTAGTATAATGGAAATGATACGTATGTCATGGTTTCATACGTTGGTACAATATGAGTATGGAGGTGCAGATGGCACCCTTGTATAAGTCCAAGATTATTTCATGCGAACGGACAAAAGGCGGGTCTTTGGAACTGTCTTGGTTTCATTTATAAAACAAAAACAAGCGTATGTTGAAAACTAGACGAAAACGCATACACTTTGAATATGAATTCTCTCAAAATCATTTAAACAATCTTCTAGTTTGAATCTTCAGGAAGTTATCCCGATGGTTAAAATTTCGTGAACCCACGCATAGGGTCAATATATTCAATTCGGAAAGTGTAAGTTTGTGTGGTTCCATCTTAAAATCAATTGGTTGTAAGAGCAGTAGCTCAAGACCCTTATAAGCACATTACATATTCATTATTTGTCCAATGTGAGACATAACTCAACAGAAAGAATTAAACACGATTCGTGTTTCATTACGGATAACAGAAACAAAACCTATTAACTTTCCAACAAGATATTGGCACGAAACCATACCGTGATCACGGCCGTCAACCCTGTTTTGAACTGTAGCTCACCTCTACCTTCACTGTTAAGATCTAGATTTTGAGCCAATGTATAAGCATGATCACATACTGCAATAAAGTAACAGAAACACAAACCATAGTTAGCAGCTAATTAAACCTTGAAAAGAAGTAAATGGAAATAAAACACATACAAATTCTAGAAATGATAATATCTTCATCTTCAATTTCATCAGCTGCTCTTAAAATTAAATCAATCTCCCTGCTGTTTGAAAGTGAAGATGGGACATTTCCAGCTGGCCTCCCATAAGCATCAATCCCTATTCGAAGTGCAGCACGAACCAAACGCTCCCACAAACGGTCCGCGTTACCCATTATAACCCTTAAATATATGTAATCACAAGTTACAGCTTCATATCAATTCACTTTAGAACCAAAAACACCCTAAAACAGTATGTAGCGAATTTGCTTTAGGAATTGAATTTTAATCAATTTAAGCACGCTGATATGAGATTTACAAATCTAGATGAAAATAAAGATCGTAGACTAAGAACTCACCGGATTGGAGATCTAAAAGTTTACAAATAATACATCTTGAAAAAGAAATAGTCAGTGTAATTAACAATTAAGTGAAATGTATGGCATTCAAGTCAACTGGAGAGAGAAAAGAGTTGAATATGTAGAGAGTTTTTTTTTTCTTTTTTTTTTCGAGGTTTTGAAACTAAAAACTGGGGCGATAGATTAGGGGAAAAGGTGTGTTTACCTGCTTGCACAGGGTTGACTTTCTGTACAACGTGGCCTGTAAAGACTAATGTGTCGTCTGGGTTTATTGACATTTGATTCACACGTTTTGATAATTACAAGGGCTGTCAATATACACGCATTATAAGTTTGTATATTAATGTATAATCACCTCCTGAATTTTAGGAACCAACTCTTTCCATGATTTAATGTACAACTTTTATGCATTTAGAGACAACTCTAATGACTGTCATTATCAAAACCCCAATCTTAATACCTGTTAAGTTGTTAATTATCCAACTAGGATGGTTATGTTAGACTACCCGTAATGGGTGGCCAAACTAAGTTTGGTCACCCCGGGCACCTCTGCGCCACATCAGCTTTCTCTAACCTGATCAAACACATGACCAGACAGCGACCAATAGCCCGTAATGGGTGACCGATTGAAAACTTTTTTTTTTAAATTTCATTAATAATTAAAAATAATTAAAAACATTACATTGATAAAAAAACATTACGTAAATAAAACCCCTTTACAGAATTCTGCGAGACTATCACGGCTAGTTTTCTCACCAATTTGTAAGTATTCGTCTAGAGCATCCGGTATGGTGTCGTATGCTAACTGAAGAATTGCAGAAGTGCACCTCATTAGCGGAGAAGTACATGGGTTCCCAAGTGCATCATAACGTTGCGCAAATAATGGGACGGTATTAGTGAGATCACAAACAATGTGTGTGAAAAGATCACGGCTCATCCTGAAACGTTTACGAAAATCTTTTTCGTTGTACATCGGATTTTTAGCGAAGTAAGCTGCCACGAGACGGTCATGAGCACCGTTACGGTCCCTATTCACATATCTTCTAGGAGTTCTAGGGATACTAGAACTAGAACTTTCAAGAAACGTTGCCGTCATTTGTAAAAAACCAAGATGTATAATGAGATCCTCCTCCTCGTCGCCAAAAATGAAATTAGCGACATTCATTTCATCGACGGAACTCATTAAGATAGTGTGTGTGATGTGAGTAAGTATGAAGAAAAGAAATGAGAAGTGTAAAAATTTTTAGAAAAATATTGGGTATTTATAAGGTAAAAAAATGGGTAAAAATTAAGTTTGAAAGGAGTGTGTATTTAATAAAGTAGCCGTTATAGGGGGTGGGTGTAAAAATTGAAGCCGTTGGGAGTGAAATGGGAACGGTCGAATAGTCGACCGTCAGACACGGTCGACGCGTCGGGGGACGAGGCTCGTAACGGGGGCGACGCGTCGGGTACTGCTTGGTGGCGGTCGCGACCATGACGGGGTCACCCAATACGCACAGTCTTATGGCTAACACATACATTTTAAATCTACGCAATTTGTCCGTTATATATGATACACAATTTTAAGGTTACGATAAAGACAATCCTTGTGGCTTTAATAATAGTGAATAATGTGTACACATATATAATCCTTAAATACAAAATTTTGTCAGGCTTTTGCTCTTTAATACTAACTTATGTTAGATGATTTCATTAAATATAGACATGTGACTTGTATACAAGGGTGAAATAGTTTTTTTATCACTCTAAACTATTAAATGTACATTATCCTATACTTTAAAAATGATTTTAACATTCAATATAGATTTACCTAACTCGTTTATTCTTATAACTAGCTACAAAACCCGTCCGATGGGCGGGTATGCTGTAAATTTTAGTATGTAGAAAAATGTCCAAAAACTTTATATACTTCTAAATGACATAATAATCGATAGATGTGATGATGATTTTGTACAAAAAACAGTAATGAAGAAATGTTACATATAAATGTTACATATAGTTATTTGTTTCTTCGCTGATTGATCTTTTAAATATTTATTTGTTTCCTTGTATATAGGATCTTTTAAATAGTTATTTGTATGTACGATCTTTTAAATAGTTATTTGTTTCTTTGTATGTAGGAAGCCGTATATGGAGCAATGAATGTAGACCATAAGCCGTACCAGATTCGTTTGCCGTATATGGAGCATATGAATGTAGACCGTAAGCCGTACCAGATTCGTTTGCCGTATATGGAGCATATGAATATGAATGTAGACCGTAAGCCGTACCAGATTCGTTTGCCGTATATGGAGCATATGAATATGAATGTAGACCGTAAGCCGTACCAGATTCGTTTGTATTAGTGCAAATGACGTGGACCAATCAGGGAATTCCAAGTGGCATTATGGACGAATAGGAATGCTTGGAATTGCCATGGTGTCAAACCCTCTTCAAATTTAGGCCTCATATATAGGGTAGGATATTCAATTGAGACCTATAAAAAAAACCATAAACCAATCTCGATTTACAAAAAAAAAAAAAAAAAAAAAAAAAAAAACCATTTAGCGGATGCCATCTCTTTGGTGCAACACCATTTGGCATAACCAAGGGTGTGGTTTAGGGTATGTTTAGATTTGCTTTTCAAAAAGTACTTTTTTGCTTATTGACTTTTTGAAAAAAAGTTTTGAAAAGTGAAAGCGTCTTACTTCTTGAAATCTCATTTTTGAAGCCTTTACGGCTTTACCCACATTGTTGTTGACTTAGAATTCATGTCATTCTTCATTCACTAGTTTGGTATAAATACCATAAACTAAATAAGAGTTACAAAATGAAATAGCAAATACATTAAATTACATAAATGCTAAATATGAAACTGAAAATTTCTATGCTAAAATCTTTGCTAATACAAACATCTTATTAATTTCTTGTAAAGCCAATAAATCAACAAGTTACTTTTAGAAATTTTCCCAAACACCCTAACACACTTTGTCTTTGGCGGACACCACATGCTCTAATAGATAATAAGCATTAGATGGATATAACTCAAGACTTCTAGCCTAGTGATATTGGTGAAAAAGATAAGGTGTAGCCATGACCTCCCGTCGTAGACAAATGGTGGGGTTTATTCCCCATAGGTGGAGGGTTCGAAGGAAGACATACTGTCCCTTCTGGATGTCACCATCTAAACTCGAACCACTAACTTACTAATTGGCCGTTCAAAAAAAAAAAAAAAAATAGATGGATATATTGAATTATGGAAATTTTGTAAATACCTAAAACTTCAAATAGTAAGTTTTGAAAAACCGTTTTCACTTGAGTTTGTACCTTGCATACTTTATAGCAGCACAAGTGCAAATCATATAATCAAAGTTTGTCAAAAGCATTTCCTACAATATGAAAGGAATTTGAAATAACCACACGTATAAACTTAAAATGTACCCAGAACACCATCCCAGATTATGCAATATTTATGAATGGTGAATGGTGATTACTATATACTTCCTCCGATTTAAAATAAGTGATACATTGTTAGTTTCACGGGTTTTGAGGCAAAATATGATAATGATAATTAAATTAGATTAATTAGATAGTTAGTGGGGAATGGGTCCCACAAATTTTGAATAAAGTGAGGTTAATGATGTTTAAAAATAAAAGTAAGGGTAAAGATGTCATTTCACTTTATTAAAGTAGATAGTTAGTGGGTGTGGGTCCCACTACTTTTTACCAAATAAGGTAAGTTTTCAAAGTGTATCACTTATTTTGATACACCCAAATATGAAAAGTGTATGACTTATGTTAAATCGGAGGAAGTATATTTTTTAAAAAAAAATTATAATATCTTGCAAAACAAAATTTAAATCCAGATATGGTTCTCATCTTTCCAATATGGGTCTGAAGTCATTTCTGAGAGTTAGATAAAATGAAATACAAAAACCATTCGAAAATAACACACAGTTGGTAAACTTGAGAAACTACCAAAGTTACTTATTTCACATTTGGGTAAAGAAACCTGATATTAACTTACGAGTTGTTACTTGAATCAATTGCTGATGCACTTTTTATTCATCCTTTTCAAACTCATGGGCTTCTATATGGGCTTCAATTGCCTTTTCAGATTGCTTAATTTCCGCATGTGCATTCTCAAGACACTGCAAACGCATTTCCATCGAACACAATTTTTCTTTCAAAATCAAGTTTTCTTCTTCTAATTGAGCTATACGTGTACCCTGATCATCAACTCTATTCTCCAACAGATAAATTCTATAATCAGCACCATTATAGTTAGGATAGATCAGGTCTTCTGCCATAGCTGCATCTGACTTGATCACCTCTTTTAACTGTAAATTCCAACTACCCATTACACAAATTATTCATTCAGATACAAAATTAGGAGACACACCTCTTCGGGCATCAATCCTTGAGAAGAAGCTTCCTTATAAAGCTGCTCTAATACACTTCCCAACACTTTAAGAGTTGCAAATACTTTTTTTCTCTTCGCGGTTTTGTGTGCTAACCTGTTTCCCAAACATAAAAGAGTATCAAAAGCATGCTTGCAAAACTTGCTACTCGGTTACTTGGTGTGAGTAATGGTATCATACTAATCTCCTCCTATATATGAGGCCTAATTTGGCTTGGGTTTGACAACATGGCAATTCCAAGCTCTATGATTCGTCGGAAATGCCACATGTAATTCGGGTATTGGTCCACGTGATTCACCATCAAATTCAATACATTCCATGATACCACTCCTGCATTTAAGGAAAGTAAAGATATATTAGGCCAACATTAAGGAGAAGATTTAATCCTTTTCTTTTAAATTAAATTAAATTTCCTGACTTACAAATTTGATCATTTTCTTTTAACTATCAAGATACCCGAATTACATGTTTTTTTTTTAAAATTTCATTCAACACCATTATTCTCTGTGATTTACGGAATTCCTTAAATCAAGGGATTTTGTGACTATCTTGACCAAATTTGAATTTTTGTTAACCATCTTATATAATACCTTCTGATAATCACACATTAACAGTCAAACTGTCCACATACTGTTATTATCATTTTTAATTATGTTTTAATCCCTAGATAATACATTGGTTAAAATAATTATATTTTTTATTATCAGAGCAGAAATAAAGTTAAACTGTTAATTATTTGTCAATCTGGTATCCCTACAGTCAATTAAACCATAAATAACCTAGGTTATTTAAAAACTTATCAATTATTTGTTGGTAAAACATTCCAACATTTGTTTCCTTTTTTAATAATTAAAATTTTTTAAAAAGTAAAACTTGACCATTCATGTATCGAATTTCTTCAAGAAGTCTTATTTCGTTTGTAAATTATATGTAACATTTCTTCATGTATCGAATTTTTTATAAAATCATCATTACATCTATCGATTATTATGTCATTTTTAAAATTGTTGAGCTTTGTTGGTATTTTTCTACATAATAAATCTTGAAGCATACCCGCCCATCGGGCGGGTTATGAAGCTAGTATTGTATATAAATAATAAGGGTTTTTCTAACATGGGGCATATGATAACCACATTCAATGAATCAATAATTTTCATTTAAATATAAAATCGTATTTAATGCATTTTCTAAAATGGTAGGAGTTAGAGTTTATTAATGCTATTCAATACATATTAGGAAATTATCGTTTCATTAAATAAATGTTATTTTATGCAACAGGGGCATATGTTAAAAAAAAACTCAAATAATAATAATAAAGCACACACACCGCCGAGTTGACTGACTTTTTATAAAAACAAAAGAATGTGAATAAAGGGATGAGAAAGACATCCAAATCCATACTCTTGAAAGTTTGCACTGAAAGTGCCCAAATCTTCATCTTGAATTTCATCAGCTGCTCTTAAAGTTAGATCAATGTCCCTACTCTTTGAAAGTGAAGATGGCCTCCCATAAGCATAAATCCCTCTTCTCTCCCTTACAAGTGCAGCGCGAACCAACCGTTCCCACAAACGGCCTGCATCACCCATTAATAAATAACCCTGATTATATGTGACGAATTTGCTCTCACGAGTTACAGCTTCACATGAAGCTTCAAATCAATTGGTGACAGAAAAGACTTGAATCTATAGAGAGTTTTTTGAGGTTTTGAAACTGAAAACCGGGGTAATAATATCTAGATTAGGGGGGAAGATGTGTTTACCTATAGCCGGTGTACACGGGGTTGACTTGTTGATAATTGCTTCACATTCTTAAAATATGTGTTGTTAATTTGTTAATTATAAAAGTAGGATGGTTGTGTCTTACCTAATACGGAGTATAAAGGTTTTGGGCACATGTTTTTAGGAGATAGTTGGTGGTGGGGTATTTGGTAATAAATTTAATTAAAATATATGATTAATTTAGAGATTGACATAAAGTTAGTGAGAGAAACTTTAAAAAATGATATAAAGTTAATGGGATAATATTAATTTATTAAGTGGGTCCCTTCAATTCTCAAATGAGGGGTTTTTTGTGAAACAAAATTTTTGAGTGAAATGGGAAGTTTTTTGTGGGACGGAGGGAGTATTATTCTATTCATAATAGGTAATTACCGATTCAATTAATACATGTTGCCGTATGCCGTAATGTACATGGGCATACGTTAGAAAACCCCTATTAATAAATTATGTGTTGTTAATTTCTTAATTATCCAACATTCCAACTAGGGATAGTTATGTCTTACCTATTTTAATAGCAGTTAATTGATGAATACTATCAGATAAACATGTAACTATGTATTTAGATAAGTATAGTTTCTGCATAATGTATTTATTAGTTTATGTGGATGATTTAATTCTCACACGCAATCAAGTGCTTGACTCCAAACCAGTCCCAACATCGTTAACCACACATGAAAGTTTCACTTCCGTGGGATCTTTGCTCATTGATCCAACGGTCTAACGCTTATTAGTAGGTGCCTTGCGGTACTTAACAATCACCAGACCAGATCTCTCTTATGTTGTAAATCAAGCCAGTCAGTATCTGCACAATCCCATTGATGCCCATCTTCAATCGGTTAAACACATCATGCGATATGTCAAAGGAACTATCAGTTTTGTGGGTATTATGAATACAAAGAGATAAATACAAATATACAATAACTATACTTATATAAATACATAGTTACATGTTTATCTAATAAATACATTAACAAGTTTATTTGTTAATTGTCTTTTATGGTAGTGATTAGTGAATTAGGATTGACAGTTGAACCAAGTAAATCGCTATGTCGTTTGTTTTTATAGTTAATCCACTCACTGGTTACGTACTTTCTGAAAAACTTCATTTTAATGATTCTACTATTTTTTTTTAGTTTATTTAAGTCATTATACATATAAAAACTGGTCATTTAAATCATTAGCAACCAGATATATTGTAAATTGATTGGTCGTGAAAGGTGTGGTAGTAAGTTCATAAAAACTATATCTTCGTAATGTTATTTAATACTGTATACTTATAAACTTATATAAACTGAATTAAGCTAATTAAGCTTACAGATTAAGCTTGTATAAACTATTAAACGCCTTAAGTATGCTTCAAAAAATGTCCTAAATCATAAGAGATAAGACCATACAAAAATATCCTTTTATCCTTTATTTCAGTTGAATACATATTAAATCCCTATTATATTAGAGACAACCACAATATACATAAATTTTGACATGCCTAAATGACTAATTAACGATATCTTCAAAACTAGAAACTAGGAGTGTGCATGGTTAAGAAACCAAACCAAATCAAAACCAGACAAAAACTAATAATGATGAATTTTCAAAACCGTAAATCGATTACATGTTTTAGTTATGGTTTGGTTTTTTCAGCCCAAATACCCACCCTTATCCCAAGGACCTAACCGATAGAATCAAAATCAAACCAATTAAATGTTTTGGGTTTTGTTTCGGTTTTTTCGACCCAAATGTTCACCACTACTAGAAACAAAACTTCAAAATGTGAAACATATAGTATTCGATTACCAATAATCAAAAGAACAACAAAAGAACCCAATAACAAATAAAGAAAATCTAACTCAATATCAATCACAAAATACTCGTTTTTATAAAAAAGCTAACAGAAACAAACACCATAACGCTTCCTCAACGATTGGCCTTAGCAACTCTTTCAATCTCATCTTTCTTCTTAATTGCATAACTACATCAAAAAACATAATCACCCATTAAAACACACAACATAAACATTTTTTCAAAAAGTCAACCAAACAGGTCAACCCAAAAGACCCGTTAAGCCATATGGGTGAAAGCAAAGTAGCTTGTGTTTTTACCTGTTTGAAGAACCCTTTGCAGCATTGATTAATTCATCAGCAAGACATTCAGCAATAGTTTTAACATTTCTGAATGCACTTTCACGTGCACCTGTTGTCAGAAGATAGATAGCTTGGTTAACACGTCTTAAAGGTGAAATATCGACAGCCTGTCGTCTGACAACACCAGCAGAACCAATTCTAGTTGCATCTTCTCTCGGTCCACTGCAAAATGGCAACCATATCAAAAAATTAGTGTTCTTTTATTAAAATTAATTCATAGACACAAGTCATTCAGAAAACTAGATAATTAAATACCTGTTAATGACAGCATCAACAATGATTTGAATGGGATTAGCATCAGTCAAGAGATGAATGATCTCCATAGCATGCTTGACAATGCGAACAGCCATCAGTTTCTTACCATTGTTTCTCCCGTGCATCATAAGTGAATTAGTTAATCGTTCAACAATGGGACATTGAGCTTTCCTGAACCTTTTTGCTTGGTACCTTGCTGCTGAATGTGGTGTGTATTTTGGATGCTTTGAAGCAGTAGCAGTGATGTAATCCTCAACAGAAAGATCAGGAACCTGTTAATAAAAACAGAATTCAGGTTAATTAGTTACAAGAAAGGGCCATTTTTAAGTAAAATCAGCTAAAATGCAGCAGGTATCAGAACATATCAAAGTGAATTTCGCTTTCTAAAAACGCAATAAGCAATAAGAAATTGAAGTATGCAATCCCAAACACTCTGCTTCTGTATATATAAGCCACGATTTACTCAATTTGAAGTGTCAAATCAATACAAGTTTATTCAATTTGAACAATGTAAGCAAGGATTTACTCAATTTGAATAATCAAACCAGCACAAACATCCAACGATGAAATTCTAAAGCTATTCTTAACAAACGGATTCAATTACAATATACAACAGCAGGATAACGATGGATATAACATGTTACATACGGAGCTATTCACTCAGAATGATGAATTTGATTTGAATACTTATAGTTTATTCACTGGAAACAACTAAATAAGCATAATCCATTAAGAAAATAACCTGAACATCATCGTAAGTCCAGCGGTTGAAGAGCAAGATTTCGCTGTGAGTCTTTGAGTCATCCACAATCGGTGCGACCTCCATGCTTACAGTTCTGAATCAAAATGTCAAGCAGAGCGATTCAGAATTATGGCATTTTCATGAACATCAAAATGTTACAATTAAATTCGAAAAATCCAGCAAATTTGAGCCCATGTTCCTCGTAAATCGATAGGTTAAACAAGTAGACGAGAAAGATTTAGCAAACCTTTGAATCGGCGATCAAAAACTGCTGATTCCAACCTGAGCTCCGAGTGAGAAGGCGAATGGGATAATGAAACCCTAATTAGGCGTAAATTATAGAGAGCGAGGGGTTTGTGTCGTGGGCTTACTAGGCCCAGTTTAGTAATTAGGGGCTTCAAAGTTTTTGTAGTAACTTGGGTTTTCGACCCACTTCTTAGCAATTTCACAATTGTTAACCAAAAACTGGCAAAAACTATCCACTAGAACACCACAAGGGTTCAAAGTGTAATTAATTAATGACATTGGATTATAGGGTTCATGTGTGTAAATTAGTTGAGGCTTAGTTAAACAACTTGAGCTTGTGTTTGGTTTGATTTCGAGATTTTTTTATCAAGTTTGAGATAAAGTCCACACAACAAACTCTGATATTTTAACAAGTTGAACGCAAGCTTTGGATAGATTTTAGCTATTATCAAGTTTATGTTTATATATATGTCAAGTTTTTTTGAGCCATGCTCGTTTTTTTATTGTTGTATGTAATTGTGTAAATATATACATTTTTCGAGGCGAACTCGAGCTCAGTTAGGTCCCATCGAGCAGATCTCAAGCCTACATCTAGGAAGCTTCTCGAGCTATCAAGCCTAAACCACACCTCTATCATTTATCGGTTTTAAGTTCATCTATACATCTACAAAGAATACCATTATATGTATGATTAAACCTTATAACTAGTACATGTAAGTTTTTTTCACATTTGCATTCAGACATTCAGTTTATAACTAAAATAAAATCATTTTTGGATTGCTTTGTAAATCTAGATGTCATAATAGTATTATGCATAAAAGAAGAAAAAAACTACATTGAAGTAACATTTGATTTATTTATATGTACTATATGATACTTCTATCATTTTTTAATAAAAAAATTGTGTTCATTTTTAACTAGATACTCGATCTAAAAGTGCAAAGAAAAACGTTTGCGACACTTTTAGCAGTTAAACATTTGCGTGCTATTCTTGAATACTTCGAACTTATGTGGTAAAGATAAAAATCCTAAAACAACGTCTGTGCGTACTTTTAGAAATAAAGTAACTTATGTGTCAACACGTCATTTTGTTATTTTTGCGGGTATTCTTAAATAAAATAACTTAATGAAGTTCCGTCTGGAATCCGTCAAGTCACGTGCATAGCACATTCTGCAACAAAAATTGAAACCCTAACCCCGTTGCGATTTCTGCAGTTCGGCTCTCTCTTCGCCGCCGGCCATTGCTGCTCTCCCGCCATTGATTGTAAGTGCCTCCCATCTGCTCGACTATTTTTTTTTCTTCACTAATATTTGAAAGTTCTTGATCTGTTCAGAAGTTCTCTGTGAGTTTCAATAATTTTATGTCGTAACACAGCTGTAAAAATGGTATGCTAATTTTGTCGAGAGGCAAATATAAAAAAGTAGACCGGCCTACATAATTTGTAAGCGAAGAAATCAGTGCTTATTTGCATAGTTTGCAAATGGAAAAATCTGAAATGCAATACGTTGTGTGGTTAATGGTTATAGTGATTTGAGCATGATTTTGTATCTCATTTGTGGTAATTAACAACAAGTAACCATCTTATTTAATCTAATCCTCCGAATTCTATGAACTTTTTCGTTAGCTGACTGGCTAGGTCAAAATTGAACTATGCAAACTTCAATTTTGTATCCAATGTACTAATAAGTTGTAACTTGATATGATTAGTGATTGTGAGATTTATAATTTGATCATGTGGTTATGTGTTTAGTAATTGCTATGTTGAATGTGTAAACAAATTGATCTGTATGCGGTTTATGACAGGAACTACTTATCAATCTACTGTAAATGGCAACAGCTACTTATCCACCACCACCACCATATTACAGGCTGTACAAGGATTATGAACAAAACCCTAACTCTGCTCCACAACCACCCCCTCCTATTGAAGGCACTTACCTCTTATATGGTTCCAATTACACTGTAAGCTTCCTCATAAACACACACACACACACACAATTATAAGCTGCTATTACAAACCGGTATTTGAGCATAAACTGTCAGTTTGACTTGAACAAAAATATCAAGCAAATGTCTATTAATGTTGTAAAGATCATTAACACAGGTTTTTCATAAATGTTCGTATTTCTGTAACCACAATTGTATGATATGCTTCGTGTTGTCATTAATCATTATTCATTAATGATAATTTTGTTTGTAGACTGATGATGTGCTACCGAGTTTAGAAGACCAGGGTGTTCGTCAATTGTACCCAAAAGGCCCAAATCTTGGTATATAATCATTTCATTTCCTCCTTTTCTTTTCTTTTTCATATTTTAAAATTTAATTTTTTAGATTTCAAGAAGGAATTGAGGTCACTAAACAGGGAATTACAACTACATATTTTAGAGCTAGCTGATGTTTTAATAGAACGACCATCACAATACGCAAGAAGAGTAGAAGACATTTCTCTTATATTCAAAAATTTACATCATCTTCTCAATTCGTTACGCCCACATCAGGTCTAAATAATAATAAATTTTTATTTTTAATTTGATATTGTTTTAAGATCAAGTTAAATTAGAATAAAACTTTCTTTTCAGGCAAGAGCAACACTCATTCACATACTCGAATTACAGATACAAAGACGGAAGCAAGCTGTGGAAGACATAAAAAGGTTTGTGCTATTTTTATCTTTATTTTATTATATTATATATTATTTTTCATCTTCAGTTTTCTCGAAAATGGGAGGCGTTATTTATCTTTAGAAAACTACTGAAAATGTGTTCCATTGTTTTAACTTCCCAGTTTTGGTAACAAGAGAAGTTTTTTAATCTTTGGAATGGAAAATAGTTGAAAACTGTAAAAGTCAATTAATATTATTGAGATAATATAATTTTTATGATAACATTTGACACTAATTATCTATAAATATTACTATTAATGAATAATGATTGCTATTTTGTTTTCATTATAATTAATTTTATCGATTTGTTTGTTTATTAGGAGGAGAGAAGAAGCACAAAAACTTCTTAAGGATGCACTTGGGACATTGGAGGGTCAGTAAACCCGTGAAATTATGATAATTATAACTGTAAAACTGTCATATTTTAACTAAAACTTGATTGTAGCTTAATTTGAGAGATTAAATTTTGGTAATAGAAAGATCTGTAACAAAGATTTTGCAATATCTGTAATAAATCTTTCATGGGCGTGATGCGTGTTACAATATTATTCAAGTTATGAATAAGTAAAATGTATGTATATGTAAACCAAGTTTATCTGGAATAAGCAGTATGAATAATACTATAATACTCCGTAGTAATTGTTAGTTTCACAATTTCCCCCAACATCTTTTATTTAAAATGACTTTTTGTGTTAAGTCGTTTTGAAATTAAGTCAATTAAGTCGAAATTAAATATATATTAATATTGATATCATGCGTAACAACTAACGATAATTGTAATAAGAAATAGATAGTTATACAAATTTAATTTGGAATTTTCTAAAACTTTGACATTGGAGTTAATTTCAAACGTATTAAACTATTGTTTGTAACTTATTTACTTAATAAATTTACGTTCTTAAATTATAACATTGCTTAAAATGAATATTGTAAATGAGAGTATCAGACGTTTTGTCCTAAATTTAGTGGTAAAAGCGTCTGAAATAATATTTTAAAGGTCAAAACTTCATTCTATAGGGTAAACATTTATTAGATTATCGGGGTAAGTTTGGAAATGACCATGACAACGATTAGGTCTTGTAGATCACAAGCAAAGCTCTGCCATCTCTGAAACCCGTTATATACTCAAATACGTTTAAAAATGAATAAAAATACAGAGTATGAGACGTTTTGTTAATCCGAATTTATTCAAGTTCGTTCCAAGAAGTGAATTTTACTTTTACTCCAGCATTAACTACTCTTCATATGTAGGAGGAACCTTTTTGACATATGATTAAGAGTATAATACTAATGGTTCAATAAATTTTCTATAAATTTTATAAATATGTTAATATCATAACTTTTATTTCATCTAACATAAAATGTGATTTAATCACATTTTGATATACCAAACTTTCAAACACAATGTGATTTTAAAATCACATTTTGATATACCAAACTTTCAAACACGCTATTGTACATACATGAGTCTAATTCTTGTAAGAGGCACGTGTACGTGTGTGTTCCGTTGCTTGACGCCAACCGAAGCCAAATACCGTCGGTCAAAAGCAAGGATTTATTGCAACAATAAGCTTAGTATTACTATAAATCATACGCTATGTGTGACGTGTTCATCTAACTAAAATGGTTAATCCATTAATAATTGTAATGATTATTGCGTGATAAATTTTATTTACATAATACTATTAAGAGTATGAAAAAAGCATTCCAAATGCTTAAATAAACCTTCAAGTTTATAAACTTATAAGTCGAAAAAACAGACTCGTGAACTTATCGAAATTTTATAACCTAATAAGTTTAAACCCGAAAACAAACACCCTCTAACATTGCTTATGGCTTTATTGGTTTGAAGGAGTTCATACTTCATAGTGCAACCAAACAATATTTCCATTTAAAGTTCTAACAATCCCGAATTTCAATGTTTTTCAAATTATAACGACTTATGCTCGTATTTATTTCACGATTGGACATATTTAACAAACTAATTCTAAACGAAAACGGCCCAACTTTGATTTGGTTTAATTTTAACCTCTAAAACTATCTTCATTGGTTATAACTGGGTGGGTCACAATAATAAAATATTTAAAAAAATGGAGGGGGCACCAAAAGGGTGTGGGCGTGTGGCCTAAGCCGTGGTGTGGGAATCGGTCACAAGCAAATGTCATACTTTTATTTGTTTGTTTGATTTTAATAATATAAAGTTTTTTATCTATAAAAATCTAATGTTATCTGAATAAAAAAAAAATACTAAAATTCATTTTTTTGTCTATTTATTTATAGAGTATAAACTTGACATATTTTGTATTCAGTTTCAACCCATCATTTCTGAACCTTTTTTATTTCTTTGTTATAATGAATCCTTCATATCCAAATTTCGTTTTTACTCTTAACCATTGGGGTACCGAGTTTCCTCAAAACCGGCCTAGTCCCTGTTCCCCGTGCATTTCCCGATAAAAGAAACCCAAAAAACATAAATGTAATCATAATTCAACATTGTATGATAATAATAAGTTAATAACATAAAGTTATTTCGGGTCGGGTTGGGATTATAGGCGTTGACCAGTACAAATGCACCAGTATAAATATGGATGTATGTGTGGAAGATGATCTCATTGAAGGCGTTGACTAACCTCTTACCTAAGTCATTCTTCATCATTTTAGCCTTTATAAAAACTCAAAACTTCTTTCTATTTTACCGATCCCACGCCCTTTTTCCATATGATTATTTTATAATATCATAAACCCAAATTGAAAAATAACTACTTCCCGCCATCTTAGCCGTTGGTGTTCACAAGTGTGATTCAGTGGCAAAAAGGGAGCCTTTACCTTAATTCTCCTAACATTCATCTCCTTTTAAATCCCAACCATCTTTCTTTAACAATTCAACCAAATTCTTATCTTATTTTCCATCGATTTAATCTTTCTTTATTAGTTATTAACTATAAAATCTTGATTTTCTTTGTTTTCCTCTTTTTTTTGGGTAATTTGTTATTTCAACTTTTATTGTAGGAGATGATTAGCTAAAGAAAATAAAGTTCCCAACTTTACAACCAACATCTTCCAAACTAGAAAATTCATCCCTTGTGTGATTTTGGGTTTTGGGGATTTTTCTTGTGGGATTGATTTACATTAATTTCTTGAAAATGATGGGGACTATGTCTCTTGGTTCTTCAAACATAATCTTGAGAAAACGGGCGGTAATTAACAAGAATTATCCATGGTTGTTTAAGAAAAAGATCAATTGTTTGATGTGTTGTCAAAGTCAAGGGAATGTGATTCGGAGTAATGGGTTATCGTCGGGTTCATCAAAAAGGTCGGCTATGGTGAATGCGGACCCCGGAATGGTGGTTTTGGATACCGAAAACTTGGTTTTGGCTCCAAACGGGAATGGGAATGTGAATGGGAATGGGAATGTGAATGGGAATGGGCCGGATTTGGTATCATATAATGGTGCTCAAAATGGTTCTATGATGGGTTTTAATGATAATGGTATTGGGATTGTGAATATACTTAAAGGAAAAGAGTTCTTTGTTACGGGTTCTACTGGATTTTTGGGCAAAGGTACAAATTAAAAAATTTTATCCCTCTTTTTTTACTTTATTTATTATTTTTAGTGCATGGTGTTCTTGATGTTATAACTTAAGTTTGATGCTAACTTTGTGATTAGTTTAAGTATTGTTCAATGTGAAATGAGTCAACCCGACCCGTCCTATATGGCCCGTTACCCAAATTGCCCATTTTGCGACATCTAGGCACAACTCTAGTGTGTGTGTATGCATATAATACTTGATATTTACCCGTAAATTTTGCTCATTTTTGTGTCTAAATGAACAATTATTCTTCGACTTTTTAACTATTTGACATTTTTTAAACAATCGTATCAACTATCTAGTGTTCATCGAGAAGATACTACGAACCGTGCCTGATGTAGGGAAAATATATCTCTTAATTAAGGCAAAGAGCATGGAAGCTGCAATGGAAAGATTGAAAAATGAAGTATGTATCATTTTTATTTTTTATTCTTTTTTGTTCTTGTGGGAGTCAATGGTATCTACATATATATATATATATACCTTAATATCATTAGTTAGTAAAATTAAATTAATTTAATTTAGGATTGCATTACAGATAATTAATACCGAACTTTTCAAGTCTCTTCAACAAGCTTATGGGAAATCATATCAATCTTTCATGTTAAGCAAACTTGTTCCCGTGATTGGTAATGTTTGTGAATCTAACCTCGGGTTAGATGAAGATGCCGCGAATGTGATAGCAAAAAATGTTGACATAATTGTAAATTCTGCAGCGAATACTACTTTTGATGAAAGGTTGGTTAATCTTCTTATTAATAATTAATTTAAAAGTTCGATATAAGTAGTAAATATTTCGTGAAAATTGTTGAACGATAATGCAGATATGATGTAGCCCTTGACGTAAACACGGGAGGTCCTAGTCGCCTTATGAGCTTTGCAAAAAAGTGCAAGAAACTCAACCTTTTCCTACAAATTTCGACAGGTAAAAACCATGTTTTTTCAAACTAATGAACAAATTTTATTTTATTATGATCCTAAAAACGTGTATTATAATAATGATTTTGACCATTTTTGTGTTACTTGTAGCATATGTTAATGGACAAAGACAAGGAAGAATTATGGAAAGGCCGTTTAGTGTAGGCGAGAGTATAGCACGGGAGAGCCTTATGTATGGTAATCATATGCCGAATTTGAATGTAGAAGATGAGATTAAAATGGTTTTGGAATCGAAGAAATCTTTCGGGGAAAATGTGGTGGCTCAAAAGTTAAAGGAGCTTGGATTAGAGAGGTATAATTGATATGTATATAATATACGTACATTTTTCATCCGGTTGCTACAAAGTTAAAATGGCGTACGAAATGACTTTTTTATGTTCGATGTTTTGATTAAAACAGGGCAAAACTATACGGGTGGCAAGACACGTACGTTTTCACTAAAGCGATGGGAGAAATGATGATTGATAAACTTGGAGGAGACATACCCGTTGTCATAATCCGGCCAAGTGTAATTGAAAGCACTTATAAAGAACCATTCCCCGGATGGATGGAAGGAAATAGGTACACTTTTTTTTTTGGTCAATTTGAGTAATCTTTAAATATTGATGTATCAATCAGTAACTTGGGCTCAACATGCTATACTCGCGGGGAAGGAAAAACAAGCGGTTTACGCTTTAGTAGCTACTGTTTCACTGGCTCTAGTATTCACCGCCTTTCAAGGAATGGAATTAAAAAATTATATTATCGTGATAAAAAAACTAAACTTTTCAATACAAATTTTGGAATGTTTTAAGCATTAAAAAACAGAAAGGATGATTTTTGGCCCTTTTGATTCATATGATTTGTTTCCTTTATAGCAAATGGGTCAAAACCGCACAAATTTCTCTTCCTTAATATGTCAACTTGATTCACTACTTGAACCAAATAAAACTCACTATAAATCATTATAAACTTCAAGATTCATACTTTTTCTCTCATTTGAAGGATGATGGATCCAATTGTGCTTTACTACGGAAAGGGACAACTTAGCGGATTTCTTGTTGACCCGAATGGCGTTCTTGATGTCGTAAGTGAATTTTCTTGATAATATCCATATTTCCGTATCTTAAATCTTTAACTTTGTACATAAATACCAAAAAACCCATTATAGGTTCCCGCGGATATGGTGGTGAACGCCACCATGGCAGCCATGGCAAAACACGTGGTGGGAGGGAAAACCGAAGAAAAATACATATATCAAATAGCTTCATCTGTAGTCAACCCGTTGGTCTTTAAGGATTTAGCAAAGCTACTATATGAACACTTCAATTCATCACCATGTTTGGATTTAAAGGGTAGGCCCGTTAATGTACCGATTATGCAACTTTATCGTTCAATGGAGGATTTCTCGGCTCATTTATGGAAAGACGCGGTTAACAGAAGTGGGTTGAATAATTCGGGTTCTACAAACAAAGGGAAGTATTCACTTAAACTTGAGAATATTTGCAAGAAATCAGTGGAGCAAGCGAAGTATTTGGCAAATATATATGAACCATACACATTTTATGGTGGAAGGTAACATCATACTTTAAGTTCAAAATGAATATACACGTTAAGTCCCTATATTTATTTTTCTTTTTAGACTTTTGGCCCAACTAGTTCATAAGGGGTTTTTTTAATCATAGAGATTGAACTCTATACCTTTCGAGTATCTCACCATTTTTAAAGACCAAACCATATCCATTAGTGCAATATTATCGCTGTTATGAAGTTGGTAATATATGCAATATTTGTGTATATTTTTTTAGGTTTGATAATAGCAACACTCAAAAATTAATGGGGATGATGTCAGAAGAAGAAAAGAAGACATTTGGATTTGATGTGGGCAAAATAGATTGGAGAGATTACATTTCAAATGTCCATATTCCAGGGCTAAGGAGGCATGTAATGAAGGGAAGAGGAATGTGCACCTAAAATAATCAACGTTTACACTATTTGCAAATTTCTATAAATAGAAACCTTATTTTAATAAATTATTTTCTTTTGAATCAAACTAATGTAGTTAACTTCATTAAACGTTACACATTAATGTAATCACATGTTGTAAGTGTAACTGCTTTTCAAGATTATAACATTAGTTATAAAAAATGTCAATAAGAACTAATGTATTGCTTCCTATTAAATCTATGTGTTTTATTCTCCTACCAATAAAGATTGACATGTGGAATCATACAATTCTAACGAATACTCAAAGTAATCATGACGCACAAGCAATGTGAATGTACTTAGAGCATTAGGTGTGGTAACATGGGTCGGATGGCCACCCATGCGCCACATCACTATTTCACATTTCACATTCAAAACCTCAAATACTCCCACTACCATCACTAACCAATAATACTCATTTGGGACCCACCAAAATACCCTTCACTCAAAAAATACCCATCACAATTATGTTCTCTCTCATCCGTTGGTTCAATGGCGTATGGCTTCACTCACATAGCGTAGGGTACAGTGGCGAAGCCTATGTGGCACAAAATGGGGTTCCACCTCATCTCACTCGTTACTGTACCGCACTCTCTTAGGCTATACTAAGAGTGATGGGTGTGGTGGCTTAAGCCAAACCGCCACATCTGCGTCACCTCTGCGCCACATCACCATTTCACATTTCACATTCAAAACCCCCAAATACCCCATCTACCATTACTTAAGCCATTTGGGCCCCACATCTTTTTTTTTTCTTTTTCCTTTTTTCAAACAACTTAATATTTCATTAAAACAACAAATACAAACTACAAATTAAAAAAATACAAATACCGAATAACTAAAAAAAACCAAAAAAAAAAAAAAAAATTACCGAATTTTTTTAAAAAAATTCCCGAAAATTACATACGATTTTCTTGATATCGTTGTCAAATATGGTCCATAATATTTCGTTGGAGCGATTCGTGTGTACGTTTATCACGTAATTCCCTTGATCTCAGTCGTTGTATTTCGGCTCTCTCGATCCAAGTACGTTGTAAATTAAGTTGTGGAGTAACATACAACTCGTTCATATCGCTTATGGCAAAGTTTTGATCTTTTACAATCATGTTATGCAATATGATGCATGCGTACATGGTTCTACGTAGCTTGTTGACACTCCACGAACGAGCCGGTTGGCGAATAATCCCCCAACGCCCCTGTAAGACACCAAATGCACTAACTACGTCTTTTCTTGCACTTTCTTGTCTTCGTTTGAAGTAAGCACGTTTTTCGTCTCGTGCAACAGTAAATGATTTGACAAAGCTTGCCCATTGTGGGTAAATACCATCAGCTAGGTAATACCCGTTCGGATAAGTCACTCCATTTACAACAAAAGGGACCGAAGGAGCAATATCGTCAAGAAGGTTATCAAACAAGGGTGAGTTATTTAACACAGTGAGGTCGTTATTGGCACCCGCAACCCCAAAAAATGCGTGCCAAATCCACAAATCTTGCGAGGCGACAGCCTCTAGTGTTATAGTTGGGTATTTTTTATCACCCCTACCATATTGGCCGTGCCAGGCTTTTGGACAGTTGGTCCACTCCCAATGCATACAATCTATACTACAAAGCATTCCAGGAAACCCATGAGCGTTCTCGTGTTTTGTATATAGGTTTTGAACGTCATGGATGTCGGGTTTCCATAAATACTCAGCGGTATATAAGTCGATAATACACTTGGTAAAATGATTTAGACAATCACGTGCACAATGTTCACCAATTTGTAAATATTCATCAAGTGAATCAGGTGTTATGCCATACGCCAATTGGCGAATGACAGACGTGCATTTCATTATAACACTAAAACCCATTAGACCGGTGGCATCCGGTCGTACTTTAAAAAATCCAAAATGGTCGGGAAGAGGTTCAGCAGTATAGTTAGAAATACCTTCGACTATTTCTAAGAATAATCGCCTGCTCATACGAAATCGACGCCGGAAAACCGTCTCAGGGTACTTTGGATTATCACCAAAGTAGTCATCCAATAAACATTGCTCGGCAGCTTCACGATCTCGATAGACTGGCACGCGACTCCGGGTTTGTTGAGCTTGTTGGCGTTGCATGTATTGATGCGCTTGAGTCATAAAAAAAATATCCGTCTCATCGTCGACATCGGACGAATAACTTCCGGGATCCATCAAATTTCGACGCATTTTGATCAAAGATTGTGTAGAAAATATTGTGTGAAAGGGTTTAGTTTGAGAAATGGTGAGAAATGTTGTGTGAAAATATTGTATAAAAGGGGTGGTATTTATAAGGGTTAAATGTTTATTTAAAAAAAAATTTAATTAATTTTTTTCAAAAATAGCCGTTGCCCAACGGCTAGTCCACGTGGCAGCGTGTGGTTGGCTCGTTGGGTTCGTCGATGGTCCGGCGCCGGTCTTCACTGGCGTAGCGCACGGTGTGGTGGCGCGCCCACCACCCTTCGTTACCATACCGCCCCCTCTAAGAAGCAAGTTTCAGTTTCAGTTGTTTGAACATGTATATTATATATTCAATAATGAGTTATTTTAAGATTAAAGTGTATATTTAGTGAACGTCAATACAAATATATTGTTTCACCAACAAAATCAATTATAGTCCATCTATTTTTAATTAAGTAAACAAATCTTTTATACAAAGGATTTAAGAAATTAAGTTTAGTGTCATAGTCTAACAATTTAAGGTATTATGATTAAGGTTTTTCTTTGATTGTATGTTTTACAAAGGTAGCCACAATTCTGGTGCACTTTTTTAAATAAAAGAAAGTTAAACCAAGCATAAAAAATGTTCGTACGTGCCCCCTTAACTAATTAAAAATATCAAATCTTTCCCTTTTATATTAATCCAGCAGTAGCACTTGCTATACACTTGTTGGGCTAAACTGCTAAAGGCCCTTTTATAGACCCATTAACAAAGATGCAAAATGCGTTGGAAAAATTTGATTCTCCTCGAGATACTCTGTTTACGAGAAGAATTTGTTAACAAAAAATAATTGAATCTGTCATGAATCACGGTTGGTGAAAATTTCCGTGAATTAGATCTTCATCGGAGCAAAATTGTGAATTTTATTAGGGATTTCATTTTAAGATCTGCCACCGACAACCACCACCACCACCATGAGAGTGGCAGGCCAATCACCACCACCGTCATCGCCGGGACAACAATCACCACCACCGCAATCTCCATCTACATTAACAGCAAAAGATGCTGAATCTCTCTTCCGTACAAAACCTATATCGGAAATCCGAAATGTCGAATCCGCAACCCGAAAACAGATCCAGGATAAAAGCGAAGAGCTCCGGCAGCTTGTCGGCAATCGTTACCGCGATCTCATCGATTCCGCCGATTCAATTGTCAACATGAAGTCATCCTGTCACTCCATTTCCAGCAATATATCCGCCGTACACGACGGTATTCTTCATTCTCTTTCATCTACCACAATCAATCCTAATTCCGCATCTTCGAATCCAGCTAGGGCTCGAATTTACGGTATTGCGTGTCGTGTTAAGTATATAGTTGATACTCCTGAAAATATATGGGGATGTCTAGATGAATCAATGTTTGTAGATGCAGCTGCACGATACATGCGTGCGAAATTAGTTCATCATGGTTTAACAAGCAATGATGATAACAGAAGTGTGCTACTAAAGTTTCCTTTGTTACAGCATCAATGGCAGATCGTTGAAAGTTTCAAATCACAAATCTCGCAACGTAGCCGTGAGAAATTGTTGCTGGATCAAGCTGTAGGGCTTGAGATCTCTGCTTATGCTGATGCTCTTGCTGCTGTTTCGGTAATCGATGAACTTAATCCAGCTCAAATTCTGAAACTATTACTCGATTCAAGAAAAACTTGTGTTTCTCAGAAATTAGGTAGTTGTAAAGTGGCTAGTGAGGATGTGATAATGGTGTTTTGTGAAGTATTGAAGGTGATTCAAGTTAGTGTAGCTCATGTAGGAGAGTTGTTTTTGCAGGTTTTGAGTGATATGCCTTTGTTTTACAAAACAGTACTAGATTCACCCCATGTATCTCAATTATTTGGTGGAATACCAAATCCAGATGAAGAAGTGAGATTATGGAAATTGTTTAGGGACCAATTGGAGTCAGTAATGCTAATGCTTGATCGTGAATTCATTTCCAAAACATGTTTGGAATTTTTAAAAAGTTGCGGGAAGGAAATTGTTAACAAAATCAATGGTCAATATCTGATCGATGCAATTAATAACGGTCAACAGCTTTCTGCAGCTGAGAAGTTGATTAGGGAAACTATGGAAGGAAAAGATGTTTTGGGAGGAAGTTTAGAGTGGTTAAAAACCGTTTTTGGATCTGAGATTGAAAATCCTTGGAGTAGAACACGTGAGCTTGTTTTAGGAAATGATGATGATCTTTGGGATGAAATATTTGAAGAAGCTTTTGCAAGCAGAATGAAAGCGATAATTAGTTCTGGATTTAATGATATGAATAACATCGTTAATGTGAAGGAATCGATTTTAACAATTAATGAAAATCCTGGTGATCAAATCGATTTCCAAGCTTTCTTGAATCGATCTCCTTTAGGTGGTGGTGTTTGGTTTTTGGAGCCCACTAGTAAAAAGGGTAATTTAGTCACTAGCCCTAAAGTTTCTCACGAAATTAGTGATTATCAAAGGTGTTTAAATGCTTATTTTGGTGATGAAGTTGGTCGAATTCGAATGGCGGTTGATAATCACTGCAAGAATGTGCTTGAAGACCTATTAACCTTTTTAGAATCCCCAAAAGCTTCTTTGAGATTAAAGGAATTAGCACCGTATTTACAAACTAAGTGTTTTGAAAGCATGTCAGCCATACTTTTAGAGCTCAAGAACGAGTTGGAAAACTTGTATTCCTCACTAGAAAATGGCAAAAATGAAGATAATTCTTCACATTCTCGAGCTATAATTGTTGAGAGATCGTTATTTATTGGAAGATTATTGTTTGCATTCCAGAAATACTCAAGAAATATTCCTGTTATTCTTGGTTCTCCTCGAATGTGGTTGAATGAAACTATTTCTTCAGTTTCTGGTAAAGTGGGCCCACTTTTGAGATATTCTAGTGGAATGTTTGATTCTTTTACTTCTGAAAATAATGGGAAAAAAGTGCTTACTTCACCAAGAAGACAATCTTCAGTTCTTGCTTCTGCATTGTTTGGAATTGATGACAATTCAAGCCCACAACTTGGTGATTTTAGAAAAACGACACAAGAACTTTGTATTAAAGCTCATTATTTGTGGATAACTTGGGTTTCAGATGAACTCTCAACTGTTCTTTCAAACCGTCTTAAAAATGATGAAAGTTTATCTGCTACCACTCCCAGGAGAGTAAGTGACCGTTAATTATACTTTTTATTGGATTTTTAATTTCTTTTTTTAAGATTTCTTTTTTATTCATTCTTTTATTGGATTTTTTATAAAAGTTTTGTTTTTTTTTGTATGTTGCAACAGGGTTGGGAGGAAACAATTGTTAAACAAGACGAATCTGCTGAAAATTCATCAGAAATGAAGATTTTACTTCCTTCGATGCCGTCATTATATATAACCTCGTATTTATTTCAAGCATGTGAAGAAATTCACAGAGTTGGTGGTCATGTTCTTGATAAACCAATTTTGCAGAATTTTGCTGCAAGATTACTGGAAAAGGTATTATTATGTATACTTAGATTTTAAAATTAGTGATAATATATTTGAGCCCCCCCAAGTATTCAACTTTTGTCATTAACTCCTGTCAAATATTGTATCTTGTGTCATTTATACCAATTTCAACAAAAAAACAAGTTTAAATGAAAAAAATAATAATACCCTTAAGGGTTCTTAAAGATGATTAAAAGTACTTTTGATAATGCTAGCATAAAAATAACATATAGTATTAAAATTGGTCTTTTAAAAAACTTGAGGGACTTTATTTCATTTGACATTATCTTTTATATATATGTATCTTGAGTCATTTATACCAATTTCGGCAAAAACATGCAAAATGACGAAGACCACCTTAAGATTTTAATTAAAAAAAGTATATCTGATGAAGTGTCAGCATATCTTATGTTAAAGTTAGTGTTCTTCCAAAAACTCGATGGCGTTTTTGTCATTTTTGTAATTCGACACATTTTTTATATATGTATCTTGTGTCATTATACCAATTTCGACAAAAAAAAAAAAAACAAAATGAAAATCAAGTAAGTTTTTCAAAAAGACCAACCTTTGATGAGGCGTCGACACATGCTGTGTTAAATTTGGTATTCTTCCAAAAAACTTAAGGGTATATTTGTCATTTGACACCCCACATACATTATCTCTTCAAATTTCGAGCAAGCCAGATTAGTGATATTTTTCTTGTTTGGTGTAGGTGATTGATATTTATGCGGATTTTCTCGTAACCGATGAGAATAATACTGCAACTCGTGTATCTGAAAAAGGAGTTTTGCAAGTCTTGTTGGATTTGAGATTTGCTGCTGATATTCTTTCGGGGGGAGATATAAGTGGAAATGATGATTCATTAAAAACATCAAAAACAAAATCAACGTATAGAAGAAAGCAAGATGTGCAACGAGTTAAGTCGGTTATGAAAGATCGACTTGATGGGTTGGTGAATCGTTTGTCACAGAGGCTTGACCCGATTGATTGGCTCACGTATGCTTTCATTTTCTTTTTCTTTTTCTTTTTTAAATTGGAAAAAATGCATTTTAGTACCCTGAAATTGGCTGACTAGGTCTTCTACAACCCTGAATTATATTAAAGGTGCAACATGGTACCCTAAACTTGATAAAATGGTCAATTTAGTACCCCGACTCGCTAATTTCGTCTTGTTTTCTCACGTGATTTGCTTCTAATCTCAATATATTGAGATGAATGTATATCTTTTAGTCCATCAAAAGCTCCATCGAAACTATGTCAATTAAGAAAACGCAACAAAATTAGCGAGTAAGGGTACTAAATCGACCATTTTGTCAAGTTCACCTTTAATAATTCAGGGTAGTAAAAGACCTAATTAGGTAATTTCAGGGTACTATAATGCATTTTGACCTTTTTAATTATATTTCTGGGTAAGATTTATTGGTTGTGGCTAGATGTGGCAATTTGAGCCTGTTTTCTTATGAATGGGTCAATTTGTGTGTGTGTTTTAATACTTGACCTGTTACCCTGCTAAACCCGCCTATCTTACCTTCTTGTGGTTTAGTTTTAACTGAATTGATATCAATTAAAATTCATTTTTCAAATATAATTTGGTTATTAGTTTTGAATTTTTATTTATCTATTTGTGTAGATATGAACCGTACCTTATGGAGAACGAAAAACAGTCGTACCTACGACATGCTGTCCTTTTCGGTTTCTTTGTACAACTTCGTCGATTATACACAGACACAATGCAAAAATTACCAACAAATTCTGAATCAAATATAATGCGATGCTCTACAGTTCCTCGTTTCAAATACCTACCCATCAGGTTCACCTTACACTTTTTATATTTATTTTATTTATTTATTATTATTACTGGTTTATTAATATTGAATTTTGTATTTCAGTGCTCCTGTATTATCTGCAAAGGGTTCAAGTAAATCCCCTGTATCAACATCTATGGATGATGTTTCTTCAAGGAGTCCTTGGAGAAATTATACACAAGACGAATTTTCTCGTAATATTGATTTGGATGAAAACACGAGTTTAGGGGTTGCAACGCCTTTTCTTAAATCTTTCATGCAGGTAATATTTCTTTTTTATATACTGAAAATTCTTCAAAAAAAATATATATATATATATATATATATTTCTTGTTAAAATGACAGGTTGGCAGTCGATTTGGTGAGAGCACAATGAAACTAGGATCCATGCTAACAGAAGGTCAAGTAGGTAGATTTGGTGACATTTTACCTGCTCAAGCAGCCGGCCTTCTTTCCCAATTTACAGCTGGACGATCAGATTACTAATTTCATATTTTCCCACCATACTTTCATCCCGAGAAACAAACTATGATTTTCATGCCAAAAAATGGGATTCTGGACCGTGCCCGCGAAGGTGACATCAGCGAGTATTTGGGCCAGAAAACGTGCAATTTTCTTTCGGTGAAATTTGTCAAGAGTGTATCGTTTGTGCATAAAACGAGAACAATAGCAGTGAAGTTATTATATAAGTCGTGTTCACGTGTTTTTATTAAGTTTATTTTTATGAAGTATAGTAAAATCGAGGGTTTGAGGGTGATTGTAGAACGATTTGTTGGTGGTGATTGTAGAACGATTTGTTGGTGGTGATTGTGGAGATGTAGAGAATTGTATACCGGTTTTCTAGTTATATCTTTGTTTTTCATTGTTTTGATACATTCAAAATCTTACTATATTATCTTCACTACATGCCTCAATATGGATGTACAGAGTATAAAATTGTTATGAATTCAAGACTTATTGATGACAACATGTATGCTGTATGCAGTCACCCAAAATTCTGGTTAATCAAAATCCTTAACCAACCAGTTGCGGTTTAATTTCGGTTATAGGTTCGATTAATTTCAGTTGACCATTTTCATTTAGAGCCTGTAGTTTTTTTTGCTTAATTTTCAGCATATTTCAACAATATTTAGATATTTTGCCGACTATCTTTTTGGTTTGTTTTAGAAAACGTATTTATATATGTTAGTAGAACAATAAAAATAATCAATAATAATTTCAAACAACTTAAAATTTTATGACATGCCCAACCAATATAACATGTTTAATTAAACGGGTTAGACAGTTCAACAAGTCAAACAGGTTAAACGGGTAAAACACATTTCGTTATTCCACAAATTCATTACAAAATAAATACCAAAACACCAAAATTATTAAGTAATCTTTTTAGTTTTTATGTAACTATATAAGTTACATTTGAAATTATTAAGTAATCTTTTTAGTTTTTATGTAATTATATAAGTTACATTTGAACTAGTAAACTATAAACTAAGTATAAATATATATTTTTAAATATATTTTAATAATTAAACAGGTTGACAGATCAACTAATTTTTAAATTATCATTATCCTGAATCTAATCCGTTTAAGAAACAGGTTAGCTAACTCAACCTAGGACTGAATCAAAAATTTACTACAATCAAACCTGTTTAATTCCATATCGTTTCGTATTAGTTGAGCCACCCCTTTCTTTACCGTGTAAAGAAATAAGTTAGATGACCAAAACTGAAAGTTATGACATAGTTTAGGGGTAAGTCGTGTTATTTAATCTTAATACCTGGCGTTACATGTAACTTCTCAACTTCATTAGTTAACACCCAACCCCGGTGGCTCTAACCGACGATCTTCTTCCGCAACGGCAACGAAGTCCCGGCGACGATACACGAGAGGTGAATACGGCGGTGAGTTTAAGCTCGTTAAATCATACCTTGTTATTGATTCGCGTATCAAATAGTTTCTACATTGAGTAGGAACCGTACGATTTCATATAAGCATTAGTTCTTAGTGTTAGGGTTTCATCGAATCAAACATTTTACCTTAGTTTTTTGAACAAATTGAAGGTTATACAGATCTTCCTTACGGTTTGATACAGTTACGTATGCGTATCTCACTCATAATTGTTACAAGTCTGACATTCCTTATATGTACTGTAATTTCTCAGCTATTGGTTGTGCATATTGCCAATTCATTGTAATTAGCTTGATATATCGGAGTTTATATACTAAATTAATTATTTCTGGATTTACAAGACTTTGTGTGGTATTGACTTCATATACTGTTGTTATTGTAATCGTAATTTCAGTATTTTTTTTCATTAATATATTTTGTTGTATCGTTAGCTCTGATCAAAAGATTCATATTTTTGTGTATATTCTTTATCAATTACGAGCAATTTGTATTACGTGTCAACTAGCACATGTTACTTGACTACTTGGTGGTTCATTGGTATTTTGGAAGCGTACTTCATAGGTGAAGGCTAATTAATGTATAAAATCCATAGTTTTCAGTAATATTTCTTATCTCAAGTTATTGAAAGATTTCATTTGTTATATATCACTTTTAAGCTGTTTTTTTAATCCTTCATTTTGGTGTTTAGAACACTGAAAAAGGAAGACATACATAAGCTGAAATGGGGGATTCAGATCCTAGTAGCTCTTTGAGATGCCGACACTGTGCAGGTCCTCTCACCAAAGAGATGGTAATTTTTTTTAACTAAAATTAAACTTATTCTTACTATCAAATTAATAATGGTGATTCCTGTCTGTAAACCAAACGCTACCTAATTAAGACCATGGATGTAGACAATTGTTGAAACTGATAAATAAATTCGTTTATTTGTTTCTGATTTAATTGCAGGAAACCAGTGCTTGGACAGTTGGACCGCTTATCAGAGATAGTTTTTCTATGGTGACTGTTTTTCTCTAAGAAAGAAGAAGAATACATTATTTATTCTATTTTTAATATTAAATGTACATTTATCCACATAAAAAAAACCGGATGTTTTGTGACTTCTATTTCGTTTGGATGTTAAATATCGACATTAAAAGTTCTTATTTCATCTGTTTTGCTGATAATTCAGATTGGTTCTGCTGTTGGGGGTGTATCAAGTGCATTCTATGGATTTAATCTAGGTAAAATTTGACAACTTTAACATTTTTTAAAATCATATCTTAATATTATTATTTGTTTTTCGTCTTGTAGTTATGCCAGTTGTTCAAAGGCGAGTAAAAGGACCGATGTGGTTGCATTTCTTGATTGGTGTAAGTTTCTTACTACCCATATTTTTTTTTTATCTTTTTTACTTACAGAGTATCAGCTTATAATATAAATATTCCTTAAATTAGTGGTGGAAAAACTCTATTTTTCCAATTTTGTTTAAATAAATATTGAATAAAATCTCTTACGCAGGCCCCACCTGTAATAGTGTTCTCATCAGCATGTGCAGGACTTGCAGGTTAGTCAAATATAGATTTTTCATAAATCTTTCTTCTCGAAATTAATTGAATTTTATTAATCATAATCTTGAAGGCATTTTTCTCACATAACCCGTTTCTCATTTTATGTTTGTAGGTGGTGCAATTCCAGCACTTGCTCAACTTGCATCTTCATCTTATCATGCAGCTGTTTCATCACCATCATTATCTACACCACCGCCACGAGATGATGACATCAGCAAATCAAGAACTTCCTCCACTCTATAATGATGACATCAGCAAATACTTTTTTTTTAATCGTTATTTACTGCTTTAGGTGTAAATGTTCTGAATTTTTGGGACTTCATGTTAAACTCGATACATACATAGTAGGTATATAACTATATTGTAGTTAGTCTCATGTTTCCTCTATTTTCGCCATGAAGTGTTAAAAGTTTAAACTGAACTTTGAAATTTCGAATGAATGAATGTGTGGTTTGGTTTATGATCGTTTTTTGAATCGTGTAATGCTCTCTGAATCTGTCTTAATTAAAATATTTTGGTGCAAAAAGAAGCAATTTCGGTGAGGGGAAAAACGTGAACCGTGAATCCAAAACGAAGATAAGGTTCATTCAAGAACAGTTGTGATTGGTTTATTTTACACAAGGACGATTTGTGCAAACTTAGCCAACATAAAAATTAGTTATGGTTCAATAGAATAACAAACAATATAACCTGACGTTAAGACTATTTGTAACGGTGAATAAACTCAGGTTTGGTCATTGTGTTATATAATATAAGTGTTAATATAATATAAGTGTTACTTCAGCTTTTTTTTCCAGACCAAACCCCTCATACTGGTGAACAAACACACGACTAAACCTTAAATTGATTTATTAATACATTTATCACTTATCATGCATAATGTACAAGCGACCACTACAATGTATATGCGATCTTCATTAGTTGCATGGATGACCAAATGCAAGGAAAAAAGGAGGGTTTGGTCACGGGTCGCCGTAACGGGAGGTTTGGTTGCAACCGAACGTCATAGTCGCCGCTCGACGCCCCATTACACTCATCATAAGAAGCGTCTGAAATGATCTCTTAAAGGTCACAAGTTTGATCCATACCCTAGGTTAACACATACTTAGTAGACATGAAAGGTTCAGAAACAGTCACGACAACGTTATAAATGGGAATACACTAATTATTAATGTGGTCATATAAATGACACCACATAAATGACTAGTGTATTCCCATTTACTATTAAACCACCACCAAATGGTTATTTTGTTATATATCTTTGATTTTATTTAATAAGTTTTACAAGTTACAATAAGAAGACTAACATACAGGGTGCAAATTGTTATTTCCTCAAGTAGAGGGTTGCAGGTGAAAATCTCGAAGGGGACATTATCAGAAATTAGGGCTTATAAAATGAGGCCAAAACCCTAACGAATGGGCTTAACACTACTTGATCTTATCTGAGCGGTACTAGAAAGGGACTACGGCGGCGTCGGTTATGGTGGCCGTGGAGAATCGAGGCGGTTAAAGCAACCCAGCCACGACATCTTCCGGTGTTGGATGGTTGCAGGAGGCTCCGTTTCGATCTCCCGTTCGCTTTATCGGCAATCTCCGTCGTAATCCCCTCCGGTCATCCGCGATGAAGACTGCCCGCTACCGGAGCCGTACATTCGATTTTAATCGGGCGATGATGGCCGCGCGGGCTTACCAATCATATTAAACAAGTTAAAGCCCTAAATTCAGTAATTAAGCATTTTTATCTCTCATAGAAAAATGTTTTTTTTAATGTTTACTTACTCTCGTTCCTGCAATTTTTTTCAAAACCAATTGATAATTTTTGGTAAATTATGATATTATTTCTTGTTCAATTCTACGTGTTTGATCGACATTCAGTTTTCTAATTTGATAATTGATTGTGTACAGCAAGTTTCTATTTTATTTTCGATCTGTATGTATATTATACATAAAACTAATGGCTTTTACATTCTAATTTCCAATAGATTGATAGTGTATGAGCTTAATTTGTTGTACGATTTAGCTCAACTTTAAAATCCATTCATATAAAGTTATGTTTTTGTAACCATTGATGTTTTATTGAATTGAAGAAAAGAAAAAAGTTGTGGTCTTTTTTGCAGTGAAAGTTGTGTTGCAGGTGTGGCGCTGAATTATGTTGACTTCAATGCAAAGATGCTTGTTATGGTCGATATAGGTTGATGTTTGATGGTGCTGTTTGTTTGCCCACAAAATGCTATTTTATGTAATGTAAAATGTGTATATTCATAGCATTTTTATTAATTTCATTCTTCAGATTTACGTGTCGTTCTTGATAGATCTTTATGTACATTTATGAGGTAGTTGAAACTCAGTTTGTTGAATTGAGCTCCATGCCAAATTTTGCCAATGTGTTGTGGAAACAAAGTTTGAAACATTATATTGCTTCGAAGTAAATCTTTTCTATTTATACTTCACATGAAAAACACCTTACTAAAGGTAAATATAACCGTAATTGTTCATTAAAAGTCAAAATAATGTTTGTCAAAGTAAAACAAACATGAGATGAAAACATGTGTTAAAACGAAAAGATATACGAAGTATTACTTCAACCTATCAAGTGAGTAGGACTATTAGTAGGACCAAATGATAAGACTAAATATCATTTCTCGTCACGAGTAATGGTATTTAGGCATACAATTTAGATTTTCTCATAGGCCTACTCATTAGATGAAGATACGTGTCAAATCAAAGGATAATATTAGAAGAGAGAGTTAGTGGAATACACATGTTATCCTATCAAGTGGGTATACCTATTAGTATGTCTAAATGGTAGGACTAAATATCATTTTCTCGATAAAAAAAGAGTTGGGATTTACTCCCCAAAAAATGAGATAGGTTTGAGGAATGTATACTGCCCGTTTGGATGTCACTGCATATGTTAGACTGGTGCCAACAGGCTCCGGCAGTTTCAATTTCTTTCAACTGGCGGTATCACTCCGTGCCAATGGTTTCGCAAGTTGCTTTGCGCCACTTTGGAGACGGGATTGAGTGAGAGATCAGTGGGTGATGGTGGGCTCAAATGGGTATCTTGTATGTGTGTGTTTTGTAATGATGGGTACTAAAAAATTGAAGAGAAGTGGTATTGTTGGCATATATACGTCAGTTTAGTGTCGGTTGAAAGGTGACCTGACGTGATGTTGATTTGACAATAAATGACGGCGTCAATTTCCACCACTGTTGGAAGTGGTCTTTTTAACTTGTCAACTTACTAACTTGCCGTTTAAAAAAAAAAAACAAATAGTACAAGTACAATTAAAAAAGATTAACCTTCCAACTTGCATGAGTATTAGACTATGGGTAAAGGGCCAACCCCATCGGTCATCATTTTACCAACTTCTATCATGTTGCCAAATAACAAAAATGAATTATCTTACACAAAAATGTATAATCCTTTTTGTAATGATTAAACCAAGTCATGCAAATGGCAAACCCAGCTGGTAATTGCCTAAGAAAGGGCAATTAGCAAATGATCGGGTGAAGGTTCGGAAACGGATAACAGTTAATTCACGTACATAACAAGCAAAACTCAATTACCAAGAGAAACCCATTGAAAATGGGAATCTCCTTGTAGAAAGAAAGAAAAAAAAAAACAACTCACGCAAGTTAAGTGATGGGAGAATGCTAAAAGTTAAACATAAAGCATTAAAAATTCAAATATTTGTATGAATAACAAACAAGATGAGATCACCATAACTACACAATTCTCATGAATAGAAAGTTTAATTTTTGATCAATAATTTGTTACCAAACAAGAGAGATGATTTTGCGGTCTTGTTTTCAAGCCGTTTTCTTCTTCTTTGAAGGTAACGGAAAGAACACTCGGAAAACCCAACCAGCAAATATAGCGCCAATAAATGGACAAATCCAATAAACATAAAACTGCTCCCATGTATTGTGTCGATTGTTAACATACGCCCACCCGAATGCCTGTACAAACAATTAAATAACCACATTTAATTATTAACAGGTCAAAAATGTCAAATTTAGCTTAAAAGAAAACAAGTCAAATGGCCTGAACGAATTGATAGTAGCGAAAAGTGTATATTCATGCATAAAACTAAAACCTTGTAAATAATTTTATGCAAACAATTGAACTATTATTGACCCGTTACCCACCCGTTCGACCCACCCATTTTGCCACCTAACTAAAAAAGAATGACGGGTTTATAAACTTACATTTGCGGGATTCATGGAAGGACCCGTGTAACCGGAACCAGCAACAACCATAGTCACAATCGACATCGAAAGCATCCAATTTTTCATAAGTGGACTTTTAGGACCCTTGACGATAATATAAAGGACCAAAAACGAGATTATAAAAGTCAACACTCCCTCTGCAATAGCCGCCGTATGTAAGTCAACTTTTACAGATGGCCCACCGAGCATGTGTTTGTACTCAATTGGCATCAACTCAACAATTGCCAATGCACCACCAACTGCACCTAGTGCCTGTAAAAAAACTAATTTTTTAGATTTTCATATTGCATTTCAAATTTTGACTTGGAAAGTCAACGCTTGTTTCTTGATTTTCTCAGAAAACTTTGACCTTTATCAATCAAATTTGATACATTTTAAGCCAAATGTGACATGATTTCTGTTGTTTAACATCAATATCAGATTTAAGCAAAAATCGTCAATGGTGATTATGATTATCAAAGGTATTAATAGTTAGACGACTCTTATAGTCTTATTTTCAAATCACGATAATTACTCCAAAATTAATAATCTCAAATTTCACAAGTGATTTAAGGCATATAATATTCACTATAAACATACTCAAAACCCTAAACTAACACCAATTTTGAAATTAGTAACATCACTTACATGATCCCAATTTGAAACCCTAGTTCCGTACAAAAACAATCAGTACCTAATAATCGAACATAAATCCAGATGTCATCCATATTACCTGAATCGGAAAACGAACGGCGGCGGAGATGAGGGTATCACGGCCGAGACCAGCGGCATAGAAAGCAGCAGTACCGGTAGGATTAAAGCTAGCACCACCGAGTAAATCGCCAATAATACCAAAGATGAACAGCAGAACAAATATCAGCGAAGTTGTGATTAGAAGTGACGTCATCCCTTTAACGCCGACGGCCGTGGCGATGACGGAAGTAGCAGCACCAAGGGTGGAAGCACAAAACACCCATAAAAAAGTCAGCACTCCGTCACCGATTGCCGCCTTCACTACCCCCATAATATTCACCGGAAGTTGCAAGATTAATAAATTTCGGCCACCAAAGAGATGAAGTAGGTGGTATCGGAGTATAATAGATGGCTGGGAAAAAGATTTCTGATTTGTAATTCGAAATAGATCGTATCAAAGTAGTAAACCACGTTTTGTTTTTTGCAATGTGATGACGTGTGAAGTCAAAATACGTTCAATCTAACCACCCATTGTTTTTGTATGGCAATCTAATTCTCTCCTAAATCCACATATCTTCAATAGGGGTGAGCAGAAAAAAAGGATAACCGGAATTGGAATCGGAACCACTTTGGAACCGCCGGTTTCGGTTCCGGTTCTAAAAATTATAGAACCGCCCTATGAGGTTCCGGTTCCGGTTCCCAAAATTTAGGAACCGGTAACCGGTGGATAACCGGAACCGGCGATTATTCGGTCTATTTTTGTTAAATTATTATATATATGATAAATTTAATGTCCAAATTTAACAATATGAGAAATTTTATGTAATTTTTAATAAGTTTAGTCATTAATTAGTCTAAATATAGTGTTCTAACGATATAATATATACACAATCATATGTTTAAGTGTTTGGAGTTTAAGATTATTCAAATATTAGTTGATAAAATGACAAAAAATGATTAATATTTAAACTTAACATCTTATTTTTATTTTACGATTTTAGAGACAGGGTAACCGGAATCGGCACCGGAACCGGAGGTTCCGGTTCCGGTTCCGAAAATTGAGGAACCGCTACAAGAGGTTCCGGTTCCGGTTCCGGTCGGAACCGGTGGGTACCCGGCTATGCTCACCCCTAATCTTCACAATAAGACTCGAACCCTCAACCTTAAGGTTGGGGGCACACACCTTTACCGCTAAACCATTAGGCCTTTGGTAACCCCCTTGTTAAACCGCTCCCAAACACCCTAGCATTCCAGTTTTTAAGAAATTAATATCGTATCAGCTGATTACTTAATACTATTATATCAACAATATCTTTTCACTTATAACCTAAAATAAAATATAAATGTGAGAGCCCTTCAAAGCATATGTTATATATGTGCCCTCACAAAATTTTATTAGTGGTTGTAAATTTGTTGCAAATCATATTCAATTAGAGCACTCCAACTATATATCCCAAAACTTGTCAATGTGGAACTCCTACCATTGACACCAACTCATCCATTGGAAGAGAGAGAAGAGAAACTTATCAGGAACACCGAGTTCAGAAACTCGTCACTTTTAGAGGGGGAGGAGGTAGGTAGAGAAAGGGTGAAAGTAAAGAGAGATTGAAAATTGTCAGTACCTTCCAAGTACATTGTAGTTTCGGTTTAATATTAAATCATGTATTCAACTAGTGGTAGGCTCAGGAAATAAAATCAGAGTATCATTAGTTTCACATTTTTTTTTTCTTAAGGATACCATTTATACTAAAAAAAGTTTAAAATTATATTTAACATTTTTTTATCACCATCTGAAATTTTTTGAGGAATTACACGAAGTACACCATGCTACAAAGTAAGTCCTCCCATGTCTTCAACCCTTCACATAAACACAATCGATCACCTCCTCATTTTCCCTTGTTCATATAATTAGGTTTTGGTTAGTACTTTCCTTGTTAGGTGTGTGTGGGTTGTCTAGTGGGGTTTTTATGTGATTTCCGCAACACAAAAATTATTTTACGCATCATAATCATTATTTTACAATAATTGTATAGTTACTTTAAATATTGTATAATGTGATATATGAATTAATTTTTGTGGTGTATAAATCACCTCACATATTCTTTTGTCGTAATATGTAAGTTTTTTAGTTTCTATAAAATTTCCGCCTATTCCAAAAAACAACGCGCTTCATTTTCACTAAGAGAGACAAATGTAACATTTGCATAAAATATGACTATCATATGAGAGTAAACATATTATACATTCAAATTACATAATATATAATAAATAATCGATTTAACATATATATATATCTAACTCGGTAGTCGGTACTCACTTAACGTAACACAAATTTAAATATCAGAGGTGCTTTCTAACGTCACATGCACACATTTGCAACAAAACAAAGCACAAGCCTGAAATTCTAGATCAAATCACGGAATGCCAATGATAGGCATGAATGGAACATAATAGCTAGACGGTGCTAATCCCCATTCTCTTGGAAAAGGTAGATCAATGGTTTTTGATGATCCGATGTTCCTCCCAATTGCGTTGTTTTGGGTCCCACACTTCCCGTCACGGCTTTGTGTCAAAGGACATGATGTGTAGAAGCTTAATGGTTGAGATGTGGTGTATGAATCAGTTTCTTGGACCTTGATGATGCTAGTGATCATAGTCTTTCTTGAAATGTAGAGTTGCTTGGGTCCACCCAAGATCTTTGCTTGGCAATTGCTTGAGGGTAGTTGTGCCTCAAAGGCACCATGCTCATTGGTTGTAGCCATGGCTAAGTTTTTCACTTGGTTGCACTTGACTTGTATGTTTATGCCTGTGGGTATAAAGTAATTAAGTCGTGAGAATTGTGTTCTAGTGACTTGTACATTCTGCATACAAAGTCGTACTTAAAACGACAAATTTAAACGAAAACCCTTAAAACTATTTTTATGAACGTTGTATACTTAAAAAGGACATTTGGAGTAATAGTGTTGATTCCTAACATTTGTTCTTACTTATCTTCTTACTCATTAGATCAAAACATGTATCAAAATCAAGAATAATTTTATGAAACATAATTAGTAGATTACACATTTACACATATAATCTTATCAAGTGGACAAGAAGATGCGTAAGAACAAATGAGAAGATCGAATAAATATCATTTCTCAGACATTTAAGTATACAATCTTTAAAAAGAAAAAACAAAACTCAGCTCGTGTTTTTTGAAACACTTCAATGAAAGGGAGATTGTGCTTGTGTTTTAAATCTCTTTCAAAAGATATATATGTACGTAGACAGTTGCGATAAACAACTGTTGACGGACAAGATGTCATTGTTCTATATAACATGTCATATTCCGACTTTATTCAGCCTTCAATTTCAAAAACATGTTGGGATCTATGAGTGGAACAAAGTATAATTAGATTTCAAATTTCCCGCTTTTTTAGTTTCCAAGCTCGGACAAAAAAACAAAAAATTGGAAAATATATACTTAAAAGACCGATTTACTCGAATATTGTGGAAAGTGCCAAAACAACGATGAAAACGAAATCTTTCATGTGAAAACAAGTTATTCGGTTTTATAATGTTTATTAAGTTTATAAAAATGTATTTAAATAATCATGATAACGAAGAACATACAAGTATTCTTTAGTTCCGAATCGATTACACTATTTCCAAACAAGAAACCAAACCTGCGAGATTCGAACCGGCTGCGCAGTCAAGACAAGTGACCGAGCTTTTCAAGAGATGGCATGTGGAGAAATCGATCGTCGAAAGAGCCAATGTGAACAAGATCAATCGAGCTATGGTCATCTTCGCAGCCATATTAATAATATCAAACAGCAAAAGTAAATAATAAAAAGCCAAATAATATATAGTTTTGAGATGTGAGTATAGTAAATATATAATGAGGGGTACAAATATTTATAAGGAAAAGGATGTGATCATAATAAATAGAAAAGGGACCCAAAGCCAACAAGGGTAGTTGGACATTTAAGTAAGCAGAGTGAATTTATGAACCAATAAACCAACAACTTATTTATGTAAAAGGTCGGTTTCCCTCCATCTCACAGCAAAATTCTCATTACTCCTCAATTTTGTCCCACAAAAAAGTTCATATTTCTTAAATGCGAAGGCCCACTTAATAGAATGATATTATTATGTTATACTTCACCACTAACTATCTTCAAAAAAATACTCTCTCTCCAAATAACTTTATATTTTAATTAAAAATATTACCAAAGACCCCACCACTAACCATCTCCTAAATTCTTGTGCCCAAAAGAAATGAAAACTTTTTTGTGGCACAGAGGGAGCATGTTTTTTGTTCCGTAAGAGCGGGAGTAATAGGGCGACCAAAGGGTTCATTCCCTCGGCCAGGAAGCGTGCCTATTTTGACATGATTAAAGATTTAAAGGTCGACACAACCTCCCTCCATTTTCCTTCGGTTAGGTCGATCAGGCGACAAGACTTATTGAATTGAATGTTTGTTGTATTATGCATAAGGTGTTGTATTTAATAATGTGATGTGAGTTTGGTCACCAATAGGAGGATTTGCTCATGCATTTTGTATGAAAAGATAAAACTGATGTGGTACCAAACTTGAATTTGGTCACCATTAGAGGTAGTCTAAAAGCGAAAAGTTATAAATACACCGCTTTTATGGTGCGAGTAGTACATGATATTGGATGTAGTAGTTGTTAGGAAGAAACCTCGATCATTTGGACATATGGCAAGTTCGAATTTTACATTTTTTTACTTATAGATTTTACTTTGAACGGTTTTTTTTTCCTTTCTTATAGATAGCTACATTTCTCTAATCTTCTTCCTTTCAACCTGCTTTTGTGTCATAGTTTCGCTTTTAGCTCGCATACGTCTAACAAACGTTAATTTCAAATGCGTGTTTTGTTTTTCAATTAGTCATCGTGATATACCGAAGAAACAAAATCTAACATGACTAATAATTATTTTCATATACGTAACTAATAATTACAAACTTATTTATTATTTATCTTATTAATTTTTGCTATCATATCAGAATGTAAGAAAATACTTGTAGATAGATATTACAATATTTGAAATTATATGGCTTGGTCACAAAAGGGGACTTTAAAGAAGAGAAAAACCTAAAATAAGATACAAGAAGTTTTGTGTTCCGTAATTTAATATCTTATTATTTTCCCCAACTCAGTAACACAAAATAATAAATATTTTTTTAATTTAATTTTAATTTAATTTAATTTTAATTTATTTAATAATATGGGAACACAACCTTAGTAAAATACCACTAGTGATAAAAGAAAATGGTGAATTTTTTTTTTTGTTGAACTAGCCTCCTTTTTTTGGAATAAATCCAACTACTTTTTTTTGCCAACAACAAGTCTTTAACTCAAAACCTCTTGGAAAAAAAAACTCTAAAGCTATTCTTTTGTGGCCAATTAATATAAGAGCAATTGGTTAGAAAAAGATGAATATAAGGACCCATATGTAATTAGCATTAATTATGTCTCATATCTTGACCTGAAGATTGTCTCATCTACTCGAACACACGATATGCAATTAAGACCAGCATTTATGAATTTTTGTGTAGGACGTACACCCACGTGAACTTTCAAGTTTTTACTCAAAATTTACCGCCACATAAATAGTACTGTAGTAAATTGTTGACAGTCAATGGGAAGTTTCAGCATTTACATAATTTTGAATATCCAAAATTTATGATAATAATTAAATATTTCTTAAATGATTGGTTGATAATTATTTTCTTGTTTTCATTGATAATTATTTTCATTGTTCTCACCGATTTAACTAGCAAGATGCTAGCAAAGTTACAATAAGAAGATTAATCATTAAAATCATAAAATAGGACAAAAACACTATTTGGGTCACGAAATATTTTTACAATCACCACGATATTTAATCTAATTTAAAACCATGGATTGAAGTTCCTGCTGAATTCTCGAGATTGAAATGTCGATGTTGAAGATCAAACCACATTAGAGCACTAATAACCACTTGAAGGAATTTTTTAGTTTTTTTCGGAGATACCGGCTTCAATGAATTTAGAGATAAAGTTGTTCAAAGAGCTGCGATTTTTGATGTTTAAATGGCACCATCTTACTAACCATCTCCATATATCAAAACTAAACCGTCGGTCACCCCATTATTTATAAATAAAAAGAAGAAAAAATTGTTCGGCACGTGGACTTTGTTTTTGTTTCGCAAACAAAGAAGAAAGGGGGTTGATAACCGTCAGTCGCTCCATTATTTATAGATATTATTATGGAACGGGGGTTAGCCATTTGCCGCCCATTTCTATTAGTTCCCCTAAAAGGCTAAAACTATATATATATAACTCGACTCATTACAACATTTGCAATCAACCATCTTTCGATCATTTATATATATGGCTTCCCTTCATGATCCCATCTTAACTGTTCTTGAAGAGTCCCAAGTATCACCACCTCCAGCCATCATCGGCGACAGATCGTTGTCGCTAACTTTTTTCGACTTAATACACCTTCTACGGTCTCCGATTCACTACCTTTTCTTCTATGAACTACCACTCACTAAAACTCACTTTATTGAAACTATTGTTCCCAATCTTAAACACTCGTTATCAGTCACACTTCAACATTTTTTCCCGCTTGCCGGTAAATTGTTCGTATTTCCTACTTCTACTGAAATCCCTGAAATCCGTTACGTTGAAGGAGATTATGTTAATGTTACGTTTGCAGAATGTAATCTTGATTTCAACGATCTTACCGGATTCCACCCTCGAAAGTGTGACAAGTTTTACCATCTTATACCTCGACTTGAAAATTATGTCAAATCACCCGATTATGTAAAGATCCCGGTTTTTTCGATTCAGGTTACATTTTTTCCCAAGTGTGGTATCTCTATTGGGATGACTATTCACCATTGCCTCGGTGATGCTAGCACCGAATATTCTTTCTTGAAGGCGTGGACATCGATTGCTCGATGTGTACAGATGAGTCGTTTTTAGCTAACGAAACTTTGCCGTTGTATGAAAGGGTAGTCAAATACCCAGAACTAAACGAACGGTTTCTAAAGCGCAAAACGATTGAAACTCTTTTTACCGACGAGTATCAACCTCCGCGCCTTTCTGGTCCAACTGATAAAGTTCGTGCCAGTTTTATACTGACACGAACTATCATGGATCAGTTGAAGAAAACGGTTACAACCCAACTGCCAACATTACCATATGTATCATCTATTACAATAGCATGTGCTTTTATATGGTGTTGTATTGCAAAATCACGTAATAGTGAAGTACAACTATTTGGTATCCCCGTTGATTGTAGGTCACGTTTGGATCCACCGGTGCCCGCAGCTTACTTCGGCAACTGTGTTTTGGGGAGCTCGGCGGTTACTAAAAGCGAGGTTTTAACGGGAAATGATGGATTCATAACGGCTGCTAGATTAATCGGAGAGAATCTACACAAAATGTTAACGGATAAACATGGGATTGTGAAATATAAAATCCGGAAGGAAGATTCGTTGTTCTCTGGTGAAATGCCAAAGCCGACAAGGATCATTGCGGTTGCTGGATCACCGAAACTGAAGCTTTATGATTTGGATTTCGGGTGGGGGAAACCAAAAAAGTTGGAAAAAGTTTCGCTCGATTATGGTGGATCGATATCTATAGACGCTTGCAAAGAATCAAATCAAGATTTAGAGATTGGTGTTTGCCTTACGGCTAACGAGATGCAAGCTTTTGTTGGGTACTTTGATGAAGGATTAAAACCACACGTTTAGATTCATCGTATCCTTTTCAAGCATGTTTAAATAATGAAATATTTTTTCCTTATTTGTATGTATAATCTTTTAATTCAGTAAAATCATAAAGGACTAAAAGTAGCCTTATTTTCATTTATTTAGCATCCTGTATTCGCAAATATCCAACTTCTATTTTAAATTATACCAACAAGGCAACAACAACTAATAATGTATTATATATAATATATTTGTATGATGCATTATAAGTTATTTAATTCATTTTCGTCAGGATCGAATAACTTAAAACAATTATTAGAATCATATATCTACTCACAAATAAAAGTTACAGCGGATTAACACGTACTATTGTGAAGAACAAGAACAATAAACTGTAAATTATATGAAAATAATCAAGAACACGGTTTTTTCACAAAAAACTTCAATGTATATTAATTTAATCGATCAATACACACGTACGTTTACAATTCGTAAGAAACTATATATAATAGTCCTTGAAGCCAAATAATTTACCCTAGTTATTCTAGGACTAGATTACAATCAAAATACAAGTGATACGACATTCTAAACTAACTTTCCTAAGATCTCGGACTCGATATATTTTTCAAATAAGCTTCATCAGTAGCAATATCTTCGATCAGTAGGAATCAACATCATCAGTATATTCGTATCATCAATATCAACTCCTTAGCAGCAATAAGAAGTTGATCAATAGTATCTCCATATCAGTACTAGAACTGATATAACCCAACAATTTTGTTTAATAGAAAATATTTCTGTGTTTAATTATTAAAGTTTATGAATTATAACATGTGCTTTATCGGCCAGTATTTAATACCATATTAGGTATGGATGCTACCAATTTAAAATTATAAACGTGGGTTGGTTGGTTGATTACATACTGGAATTTGATTAATAACTGTTGGGATATAAATGTTCTAATACTGATGCTGCAGTTAGTACTGATTAACACTTATGGAAGTTAGTACTGATGGGGCAGAAAAGCAATATACTACTGACGAATGACTTACTACTGACGATCATGTTTACTACTGATGTCGATTAAAGAACAGATCGTGTCCGAGATTCTAGTAGATTTAGTTTAGAATGTTTATCTTTTATAATTCGAATTGTAATCTAATCCTAGAATAACTAGGGTAAAAGTTTAGGCTTCAAGGACTATTATAAATAGTTCTTTACGAATTGTAAACGTACGTGTGTATTGATCGTTTATCATTAATATACATTGAAGCTTTTTGTGATAAACTATGTTCTTAATATTGTTCTTCGATTACAGTTTACATTGTTCTTATTCAATCAACATAGTGTTAATCCGCTGTAACTTCTATTGTTGAGTAGATCTGTGATTCAATAACTGTTTGAGTTATTCGATCCTGATAAGTGGTATCAGAGCATTAAGGTTCTAGATCTATGAATTAAGAACATCAAAAAGTTTCATATTTTCGAAATCAAAATTGTCAATCATGTCTGATAACAATGAAAGCACACAGGCAAACAAAACTCCAATTCTCACTCCCAACAACTTTGGGATGTGGAAAATCAGAATCAAGCAATACATGCTTATTACTGATTATTCCATGTGGGAAGTTGTTGTTGAAGGCAACAAAACCATTCAGACTCAAATAGCTAGCTCATCAACTGAAGTTGACAAACTCAAGAGTGAAAAAGAAAAGAAGGACAGAGGAATCGAACATAAAGCCTTAAGCACTCTTTTGCTTGCTATTCCTAATGACTATCAACATTTATTTGTTAAATATGATGATGCTAAGAAGCTGTGGCAGGCATTGGAGAAGAGGTTTGTTGGCACCAAAAGCACTAAAAGGAACACGAAGTCTGTTTTGAAGCAAGACTTTGAAAACTTCAAAGGACAGAAGAATGAATCATTGTCACAAGTTTTTGATCGATTCAATAAACTTATTGGTGAACTCAATCAAGTTGGAGTTCAACCAGACAATGATGATGTCAACAGAAAGTTCCTCAGATCTCTTGGTGAAGAATGGTCTATGTATACTGTTATATATAGACAATGAGATGCATTAGAAGAGAAAGAGCTGGATGAACTGTACAATGAACTATGAGTATTTGAATCTGAGGTAAGTAATAAAACTCCTAAGTTACCTTCAAATAATGCTGCTTTTGTGTCTAGTACAGGAACAGGTCAGGATGCTGCAAAGAATGTTGAAATTGAAGATGTAACAAGAGAATCCTTTTTCACTAGTCATGTACACACTGCATTGATTAGTGAAGATTGGGAACAACTCAATCCTGATGATCTAGAAGAGATGGACATCAAATGGCAGATGGCAATGCTGAGTTTAAGAACAAAAAGGTTTCTCAAAAGAACTGGCAGACAAAATCTGACCTACAACAAAGGTGATCGTGCTGGATTTGACAAGACCAAAGTCAAATGCTACAACTGCAATAATCTTGGTCACTTTGCTAGAGAATGCCCAAGCAAAGACCAAAGATCAAATTACAACAAAAACAGCACTTCAAACTCAACTGCATTAGTATCTCAAGAGGGTCAAGGTTATGACTGGAGCTTTCGAGCAGAAGAACATGCTCAGAACCAAGCTCTTATGGCCTTCACTGAATCTACAAATGAGGTACATTCTAAATCTTGCACTCCTGAATGCATTAAAGCAAATAAAGAATTAGAAAAACTTAACAACGAAACTCTTGATGAGATGATTTTAAACAGAAATAGGAGAATTGAATATAATGGTTGTATAGCAGATCTTGAAAATCAAATTAAAATCTATAAAATAACAGATCAAAAGATAAAATATGAATTACTACAAACAACTTATGATAAAGAATATGTTGAGTTAAAATAAAAAGAAACTCTAATTAAATTAGAAGAATGTCAAATGGAATTAGAACAGAATAAATTAACTATTAAAAAGTTTGAAAGAAGTTCTAAAATTATTGATGAATTAACCAGTAATCAAACCACTGAGAAAGTTGTTCATGGAGTAGGATATCATGCAGTTCCACCTCCAACAAATTTTATTCCTCCTCTTAAATCAAGCTCAGAAAGAATACTAAATGAATTAAAAATAGAAAGTCAAACTGAAGCTAGTAATGATTCATCTGATGATGATCAAACAACTAATTCAACTGATACAAGTTTTCATACCAAACAAAGTCAAACTGAATCCCTTAAATATAACTCAGAAAATATACCAACAATTTTAAGAAGGGAAATCAAAGAAACTTAAACCAGCTAAAAGAACAAAGAAAGCCTGAAGGTGCTAAATCAACAAAATTAACATGTTTAATCAATCAACTGCAAAGAATTTAAGAATTGTCACTTCAATCCAATCAACTGCAAAGAATTTAAAGAATTTAAAGAAAACAAAGAAAAATTAAAAGCAGTTAAACTAAAACAAACTAAGGAAACAAAAGAAATTAAAAATCCACATGTTGAGGTTCCAAACTTTGGGAGAACTGCACAAAAATTTGTGCAAAATATCAGGCATAGAAGTTCAAACAGAAGTAATTACTTTAAAAACAATGGAAAACAAAAACAATATCCAAGATACTCAAAGTTTTCAAACATCAGTAGTAACTATTACAGGTTTACTACTGGTAAAAACCCTAATTACAATGTTGTCTGGTACAATTACAAAAATACTACTGACTATGCTAAAAACTCATATTACCCAAATACTACTGGTCCATCAGTAGTAAAAATACTCAAAAACCAAAAACTATGGATATAAACCTAAGTCAGTAGTAAAACAAAATACTAGTAATAAACAACAAATAAAGACCAAAACTGTATACAAAGCGCATTCATTTCGAAAATCTTACTCTTCAAAGGATGAACCCAAGACAAAACAAGCTTGGGTTCCCAAAATTAACTAATCCATTTACTTTATGTGCAGAGCATTCAGATCTCTGAAGAAGGAAGAACATGGCATATTGATAGTGGATGCTCTAGACACATGACTGGAAATCTTCAAATTCTTAGAGATTTCAAGTCTTTTGAAGGTGGATATGTTGCTTTTGGTGAAAATCCAAGAGGTGGTAGGATTACAGGTAAAGGTACAGTATCAAATGGTAAGATTACCTTTGATGATGTATTTTATGTTGCTGAGCTTAAATATAATCTGGTTAGTGTCTCACAAGTATGCGATAAAAAGAACAAAATTCTTTTTACAGATACAGAGTGCATCATTCTTTCTCCTGACTTTATTTTAGATGAAAAATTTGTTGTTTTAAGAACACCAGGGAGAAATAATGTGTATTGCCTAGATATAGGGGGAGAACTCATTTCTTCAAATGAGATCAACTGTTTTATATCTAAGGCAAACACAAATGAATCAGAACTCTGGCATAGAAGGATGTGTCACACAAATTTTAAAATTATGAATAACTTAGTCAAAAAGAATTTGGTACTTGGTTTACCACAAAAAGAATTTATGTGTGATCATCACTGTGTTGCATGCCTAAAAGGTAAGCAGCACAAGACTTCTCATAAGTCCAAAGCAATTAATTCTATTTACAGCCCTCTGCAGCTCTTACATATGGACCTATTCGGACCTACAAATGTAATGAGTATTGGAAAGAAACAATACTGTCTTGTTATTACTGATGATTTTTCCAGATATACTTGGGTTTTCTTTCTTAGGACCAAAGATGAAACAAGTGAGATCATAAAGAATCTAATTTTCAAACTGGAGAATACAAGAGATCTCAAAGTGAAATCCATTAGATGTGATAATGGCACAAAATTTAAAAATACTAATCTAATTAATTTCTGTTATCTTAAGGGTATTGACAGGCAGTACAGCTCTCCAAGAACTCCACAATAAAATGGTGTAGCTGAAAGAAGAAATAGAACAATCATTGAAGCAGCCAGATCTATGCTTGCAGATTCAAAATTACCAATAACTTTTTGGGTTGAAGCTGTTAATACTGATTGTTATGTTCAAAACAGAGTATTAATAGTTAAGTCTCACTTTAAGACACCTTATGAACTTTTTAATAAAAGAAAACCCTTAATAAATTTTCTAAAATCATTTGGTTGTCCTTGTACAATTTTAATTACAAGAGAAAAAATTGGTAAGTTTGACTGCAAAGCAGATGATGGAATCTTTGTAGGATACTCAACTCAAAGCAAATCTTACAGAGTATTCAACAAAAGACTAAGGATAATTGAAGAAAGTGTAAATGTATCCTTTAATGAAAATTTGATGAATGAACAGGAAAATGGTCCAGATTGGTTTTTTAATATTGATAATCTAACCAAATCATTTGATGCCAATTATGATTATAATGCAGGAGATTCAAACAATCAAAGTCATCTAGGAGGATCATCATCATTCAACTATAGTCAAGACATAATGAAATATATCTTAGTTAATATTGATCCCACAGTTGATACTTAGAACAGTAGTAACTCAGATAACCCTAGCAATCTTGACACCAGTAACAACTCAAATTTTCAAGATACTACTGATCCCAGTAGTAATTCAGAAACTCAAACAAATGATGATGAACCAAACAATAATGATGTCAGTACTAACTATGAACCACCAGAATCAAATGAAAATCATGTTACTACCGATACCTGTAGCAACGAAGAATCGCCACAAAATCCAAACAATCAAGAAGATACATGGACAGATGCCCAAATTCCTGAATCCAATGAGTCAAACCTTGATAGTAAATTGGTTGTTGACAAAGTTCATGGCACCAGAACTGAAAAGAATCATACTTTGGACCTAGTCCTAAGTGATGTCAACTCAAACATGCAGACAATAAGCAAATTCAGTTTATCTGTTAATACAAACGTTTGTAACATTAGTCTAATCTCTAATGAATGTATGTATGAATGCTTTCTGTCACAGGAGGAACCTAAGAAGATTCAACAAGCTATGAAAGACTCAAATTGGATTATAGCAATGCAAGAAGAACTTCTTCAATTCAAATTACAAGCTGTATGGACTCTTGTACCTCTACCAAAAGGAAAAAGGCCCATTGGAACAAGATGGATCTTCAGAAACAGGAAAGATGAAAGAGGTATAGTGATCAAAACAAAGCCAGACTTGTAGCCCAAGGATACACCAAGAAGAAGGAATAGAATATAATGAAGTATATGCACCTGTTGCTAGAATTGAAGCAATAAGGATACTTCTGGCATATGCTTCATACAAGAAATTTAAAGTCTATCAAATGGATGTTAAAAGTGCATTCCTATATGGGAAGATTGAAGAAGAAGTATATGTTTATCAACCTCCAGGATTTGAAAATCCTGAACATGATGACTATGTGTACAAATTAGACAAAGCTCTGTATGCCTTCATCAGGCACCAAGAGCTTGGTATGACACATTGTGATCATATTTATTGAAGAATAATTTCAAAAGAGGTGCTATTGACAAAACTCTGTTCACAAGAAAAGTTAAAGATGATATACTACTGGTCTAAATATATGTAGATGATATCATCTTTGGTTCAACAAATGATCAACTGTGCAAAGAGTTTGAAGAGTTAATGCAGATCAAATTCAAGATGAGCTCAATGGGTCCAATGAACTTCTTTCTTGGACTTCAAATCAATCAAAGATCAGATGGTATTTTGATTAATCAATCAAAATATGTCAGAGACATCTTGGAAAAGTTTGCAATGAAAGACTGCAAAAGTGCAAGCACTCCAATGGAAACACACAAACACCTACATCCTGATGTTGAGGGGGAGGATGTAGATGAACATCAATACAGATCAATGATAGGTTCGTTAATGTATTTAACTGCATCAAGACCTGACATTATGTATAGTGTTTGTGTATGTGCCAGATATCAAGCAAGACCTAAGGAGCTACACTTACAGGCTGTTAAAAGAATTTTCAGATACTTGAAGGGAAAACCTTCTCTTGGTCTGTGGTATCCACATGACTCACCATTTGAACTTATAGCCTACACGGATAGTGACTATGGTGGAGAATGTCAAGATAGAAAATCTACTACTGGTGGATGTCAATTCTTTGGATCAAGATTGGTGTCATGGCAATGCAAGAAACAAACAAATGTGTCAACATCAACTTCTGAAGCAGAGTATGTAGCTGCATCTGCTTGCTGTGCTCAAGTTCTATGGATTCAAAATCAACTCCTAGACTTTGGTATCTCTATCCTTAAAACTCCCATTTTTATTGACAATCAAAGTGCAATTAGTATTGTGAATAATCCAGTAAAACATTCAAAAACCAAACACATTGAAATAGGATTTCATTTTATAAGGGATTGCAATGAAAAGAAATTAATCAAAGTAGAGAAAATTCATACTGACAATCAATTAGCCGATCTGTTTACAAAAGCATTTGATGTAGGAAGATTCAGCTTTTTGGTTAGCAGTATTGGAATGATTTTAATCAATTAATTTCACTCTTAATATAACATGTAAAGTGTTTGTACAATATTTATACTTATAAGTATGTTTTACTACTGGTTATTCATTATTACCGATCATGAGTTACTCTTATATTTACTACTGATAGGGTTTTTCTTAGAATTAGGTTAAGTATAAAAACAACAGTTACTACTGACGTTTTTATTACTGATACTTAGTTACTACTAATCGACTGTTATCTGTAAAATATACCATTTTACCATACTAACCCCCATGAAAATAGCCGTTGGGTTATGATTCGAGGATATTTCGGTACTTTGCAGGTTAATTCGAAAAATATAAATAGCTGAATGCGATTAGTTTAGAATTATCCTCACCTCGATTTGATAAACCCTACGATAAACCCTAATCTCTGCAAATCTCGATCAAAACTCTGCATCAGTAACAACGAAATTCATTCACAAAATCTCTCAAAAGATCAAAATTCTCTCTGAAATCAAAAACTCAACATCAATCTAAAGATCAACATCTTACAAATGGCTACTCTAAAATCTCTTGAAGTTAAAACAGATCTCAAATACTCAGAATTCCATAATATGTGTGCATTCTTATGGAATCCCGATGGAACAAAGGATTTCCGTCCCATAGTCATGTTCTTGAAAAACTCATACATAAAATTTGGTCTGACTGTCAATCCCAAAGCATATGAACAACACCTTGTTCACTTCTGGGAAAATGATGAACGGATTGAAGATTTAAATATGTCTAAAATCAAATCCAGAGTCGATGGAAGGGATATCATCATCACAGAACAATCAATAAGACAACATCTACAACTGAATGATGAATCAGGTATGTTTTCACTTCCTAAGGAGGATTGTGTTGAAACTCTTAAAAATATGGGCTATGAGGGAAGACTAGACATAGTAACTTTTCAAAAAGGTCTTCTTTCACCCCAATGGAAATTTGTTGTTCATACTATTCAACATTGTATCTCTCCCAAAAAGAGTACATGGAATGAGTTCAACAAATCAATAGCATCTGTTGTTGTTTGTTTGTGCACATGTCAAGTATTCAACTTTTCTAACATGATTTTTGAAGGAATGCTTGCAAATCTATCATCTTCAAAAATTTTAATGTACCCAAGATTCCTTGCACACATTCTAAATTGTGAAATACAAAATCTTTTTATCACAAAGAACATTTTTCCTACACCTGAACTAAATAAAAAGGTGTTTTCTCAAATATGAGAAAACAATTTAAATTTTCTGGAAAAGTAACTCCACTTTTCATAAACATGATCTATGATCAACCACCAATTGGAGAAGGTTCAAGTCACCCCATTGAACCCCAACCCACTCCATCACCAAAAATAGCCCAAACACAATCCAAACAGTCCACTCAATTACCCACACAAACAGATGTCCTGAATGTGTCCCAGGAACATGAAATTAATCCACAGAGTGCTACTCCTCACTCTGAGGAAGAACAACCATTAGCCAAACAGATTTCCAAAATCTATAAAAGGAAGAAAACTTCCTTAAAGGACACAAGGGGACCAATTGAGTCAGACCCCAGACTCCAAGAGTTGTCCTCCAAGGAGGAGAGAGGGTATGAGGAAAGGGCTCTCACTACTGATGCCCCAAAGGTGGGTGCACAGGCTAGTGAGCACATCATTAGGACCCAGACCTCGGCAACTCTAAGTGATGACTCATCTTTTGAGGCAGCACTAAGAGGACCCCGGTGCCATGAAACCACAAGGGGGGATACTACTGCTTCTTCTAGGAAGAAGAGAGTATCTAAACAACCCATTTCATCACCAAGAAGTGATGAGGGTAGAGTGCAACAAAATGAATTGATGGATAGGATGGAAAACCTTAAAGCCAATGTACCAAATGAACCTAATGATCCACCCAAAGGGGCTGAGGGCAGTATTAAACCAACCAAATTGACGGATAGGAAGGAAAACCTTAATACCACTGTACAACATTGCCTGAATATTTTGAGTTCTCAAGGAAAGACCATGAGCTACATGAAGCATTATATAAATACTCTGAACAGAAGACAGAAGAGGTTCGAGCACAGGCTTCAAAGACAATCAACTATCATCAGAAAATTACAGAAAAAGATTGAAAATAGTGAGGCTCAACAAGTTGAGATCAATAAGGGGGAGAAGGATCCAATCCTCCTATGTTTAGCGAATTACATAAAAGGCAAGACTAGAATATGTTCTAGATTGTTGCAAGAACAATATCTAGCAAAGGCAAAAGAAATAGTATTCCTAAATACTCGTCTTATGTCTTTAGTTTAATAGAAATGATCGGTTCAGTGATAAAGTTACAATTTTGTAAGAATCATTAAGTAATCAACACGAACGAAAGGAATAAGTAATGATCCAGTAATAATTCAGTATCTATGTCCAGTGAGGAATAATACTTGAGTTAGTATCATTTTTATTCAGACTTTGTATGTTTTACAAGATCCATGAATAAAAGTCTATTTATTCAAGAAGACACAAAATCCGTGACTACTCGTCTTGGTGGGAACCTTGATGAGACGTTAACGTCATCGCGGTATTTGGTGGTAGATTCGAAGTCCTTCGAAGATAGCTACACAAGTTTTGTGTAAACCAAATATCGGTGATATTCTGTTGGAGCCCAACGAATATTGGATTGACCACCGTGACAATACTTCGTGGTTGAAAAGTTCAAAAGTATTGTTCACTAGGATTGTCCTTAAGCCTGAGGTATTTGGTTTAGGATACAATGACTAATGTGCTTTGGTTCAACTCAGACAATTCTGAAATACATTTGTCATACGAGGAAGATACTGGGTACAAAGGAAGTTGTATTTTAAATCGAAATATAACAAGATGGTAATTGCACCTCCTCTTTAGGAGAGATATTTATAGGTCCTTTGACTTGATGAGAAACTGGCAAGTGCACGGCCGTGCCCAAACGAACTGATATGTTTTTTGTCGTTTATCACAGCAGTTTGAATCAAGAAGTCATAAAATGATTTCGAATACAGGAGTTGATAATTTCTACCATGCTCGTATTCGTTATCACAAATATCGTGCTGCAAGTGATAAGCCTAACATAGTTTGCCCAAGAAGTAGAGACAGAGTGTTCTTTACTAGGAGACGCTATTAAAGAGTTTTTCATAAACTATACCTGGGTTACGTAAGCTGTTTTTATGGGGTCGGTTACCTACATGCCCATCTAGAAGGCCACTATAGCTCGTATCATTAAGACAAAAGTTACAAACTTGCACAAATGGGAGTCTGAAGGAATTATGTGCACAGTTAGTCAACCTATGATGATACATCCATGCCTACGAAACACTTAAGGGTCACACCGGTGAGTGCATGTAATACGAGCAAGATAAGCAATGATACTACGAAGAGGAATGATTCATAATAGTCATTATGAATCAGTTAAGTATTAAAGTTTAACTTATTACTAGATTAGTTTAACTAACTAATTAATACAAGTAGTTGTACATTTACTAGTTGAGTAAATATACAATGTGTTAATTATAGATTATCCATGATATGATTTAAAGCTATTAAATCATATAGTAATTGGATAATATTGTTGTATAAATTATGTAAAGGTTATTATATAATTAACTATTGAAAGTATAAATACAAGTATATAATTCGTGTATATGGGTACCGAATTATTAGTGTATTAATACTAGACATTTAATAGTTAAGTGCAACAATAATAAACTAGTTAAACTATAAGGGATGAAAGTGTAAAATGATAAGTTTAATTAAGAGATTAATCTTAATTAAACTAGAAGGGCCCTAAGTGAAAGTCCATCTATTATAAATAGAAGGCTTAGGGATCACTTATGAGGTTACACCTTTGGAGCCGAAACCCTAGCCTCCCTCTCCTTCGATCGGCCGAACCTAGAACACAACTCTTTGTGTTCTTCGTTCTTCGTGTTCTTCATTCTTCGTGTTCTTCATGTTCTTCAAGTATTGAAGAACAAGTTCATTGCTTAGATCAACTAGAAGATCGCTCGATTTGTTCATCATCAGTGGACTATTCTTAAGCAAACAACAAGGTATGTTTTGGGAAAACTTTTTCTCCCTTCTCCCCTCTTGGACGAATTCGACCAAAGAACCCTAGGGTTCTTTGGTTGATGGTCGAACGAACCACACAAGCTATGTGTGTGTTCGAGTTCTTCGTACAAGGCTTCTTTCTTGTTAACCTATTCTAGAACTCCAACATCCCAATCCTTTAGGGTTTTAGGATTAGGTTTAATCCCAGTTCCGCATTTAGGGATTAAATCAGCTAGTTGGTTTTAACCGGTCAAGAACAAGTTCATGTTCTTGGTCAGCAAGGTTCGAACCAAGTACACTAGGTGGTCGACCCAAGTGGTTGATCAGTCGCATGGTGCGTAGTGAAACCCTTCACATAGAACGGAGGCCATTCCAGCTGAAGAACAAGAGGAAGGAAGACGCCCCTTGTAGAAAAACGAAAGGGAAACTTCCTACCGTCGCACAACATCCGGTTCGAAGGATTTTCGGTCTCCGTTTACAGACGACATCAACGAAATGCCCATACCTTCGGGTCTGAAAGGGCCTAGAGTCAAATCGTACGATGGAACCGGAGATCTTGACGATCATGTGGCCAGTTTCCGGTGGGCTGTAAGAATGACCCCGATGGATCCTAGGCTTTGGTGTTTATACTTTGCAGGGACCCTCGAAGGAGCATCTCCAGTTTTGAAGATCTGGTTTTGCAATTTAGCCATAGTTTCATACAACAAAAGAAATACCAGCAACGATCTCAATCCATTATGGCTTGCCGTCAACGGGAAGGAGAATCTAACAAGTTGTACTTTAAGAGGTTCAATGAGCAGAGCCGGAAGATGCCGGTTCGGGAAGACTCTTTGATTATTACTGCGTTCACGTATGGTCTCCGGGAGGGAGAGCTATTCCGTGAACTATCGAAAAAAGATTTCAATAAAGCCTACGACATGATTAACGTGGTGAACAAGGTGTTGAAACAAGAAGAGGAAAGCGCTGAAAAGCTGTGTTTCGAGGCTCAAGAAAGAAGAAACACTACTGGACCCAGTTCGTACAAAGGAGGAGATAAGGGGAAGGGTTCCGCCAAGCCCAGTTTTTCCGGGAGGTCGCCTTACAAATCAAGAATCTCATAAGGAAGGTCTCAAGGTGACAGATACGGTCCATACCGTCCGGAAGTTTATGCCGCAACGGAAGCTCGAAGGACGGAAGGAAGGGTGGTAAGGGAAAAATATCCTAGAGACCCGAATGCTTATTGTGAATTTCACAAGATTATGGGTCACGCCACCGCAACCTGTGAAAGCTATAAGAGGGAAAAGGAAGCACAGGGGAAGGAGAGAACGGAGGCTAACATTGTTGAGCCAAAGAAAGACGCAGCCGCTTATAACGCTGAGATATTCGCAATTGAAGAAGAAGCGGTACCTTTCCTCCTAGGAAAAAGGAAGGGAGGAGTCGTGGAGTTCGGGAGGGGGAACCAGTGCCCGACGGGTATGTTGGAACGGAGCCTCTGGTTATCTTCGGAATAGTGGCTAAAACGATGGTTCGCAGAATTTACGTTGACCGAGGGAGTTCGGCCAACGTCATGTACAGTCATTGCTTCGATAAATTCCCTCCGGATATCCGGGCTCTCCTGAAGCCAGCCAAGTCTCCCGTCGTTGGATTCTCCGGGCAATCCGTTTGGCCTAAGGGAAAGATTCATCTACCCCTCATGTTGGCAGATTGGGAAAGCTTCCACAGCAAAACGATCCTAGCAGAGTTCATCATCATCGAAGCACCCTCATGATACAATGCCATTTTGGGAAGAACGGGAATGTGGCAATTTCAGGCAATCGCCTCCACGATCCATGGTCTGCTCAAATTTCCTTTTGATCAAAGGGTGATCACCATCCAGAGCATGCCTATGCCCCCGTTGGAATGTAACGGCATCACTCACCAGGATAGTTGGACGGAGCAGGAAGAAGTGCAGGTGGTGATTAATTCGGAGTATCCAGATACTCCCATTCGAATGGGAAGGAGCCTACCTCAGCAACTAAGATGCGAACTGGAAGGTTTGCTAAAGAAATATAAAAAGGTGTTTGCATGGACTCCCGGAGACATGGCCGGGGTATCCCGAGAGGTGACCGAACACAAGCTAATGATTAACCCAAGCTTCCCTCCGGTGAAACAAACAAAAAGAAGGATGGCGGCAGAACGAAATAAGGTTGTCAATGAAGAGGTGCAAAGTTTGGTGAAAGCGGGGGTACTACGAAGTGCCCAGTATCCCGAATGGATAGCAAACCCGATCTTGGTTAAGAAAGCGGATGGGTCCATGCGCATGTGCGTAGACTTTAAGGACCTTAACAAAGCTTTCCCGAAAGATAGTTACCCCCTTCCAGAGATCGAACAGAAGGCAGAGTCCTTAGGCGGATACCAATGGAAGTCATTCTTGGATGCCTATAAAGGATATCATCAGGTTCAGATGGCTCGGGAGGATGAGGAAAAAACGGCGTTCCACAAAAAGAAGGGAACTTTCTGTTACGTTAAAATGCCTTTCGGTCTCCGGAACGCAGGAGCCACCTATCAGCGTTTGGTCGATAAGGCATTCGAAAAACAGATAGGGAGGAATCTGGAAGTATATGTTGATGATATGGTCATCAAGAGCAAAGGCGACCTGAATCTGATCGAAGATGTGGAAGAAACACTGATACAACTCTCGAAAATTAACATGAAGCTAAATCCAAAAAAGTGTTCCTTCGGGATGAGCAAGGGCAAGTTTTTAGGGCATGTGGTTACGATGGCAGGAATCGAGGCCAATCCTGACAAGGTGGGGGGACTGTTGAAAATGCACACTCCTCGGACGATGAAGGACATGCAAAGTCTGAATGGAAAGCTAGCTGCACTGGGACGTTTTCTCGCAAAGTCTGCCGAAAAGTCCATCCCTTTCTTCAAAGCATTGCACGGATGCACGAAGAAAGGAGAGGTTGAATGGACGGAAGAGGCCAAGGAAGCTTTCGAGAAGCTCAAACAGCATCTAAAGAGCCTCCCCACCATGGCAAGTCCTGTACCGGGGGAACCGTTGGTGATGTACCTTTCAACCAATCGGGAAGCCGTTAGCTCAGTACTCATCGCCGAAAGGGATAATAAGCAAGTGCCCGTTTACTTCGTCAGTCGAGCACTACAAGGGGCAGAGTTCAACTACTCGATAATTGAAAAGTTGATCTTGGCTTTAATTTATGCAGTCAGACGCCTAAAGAGGTATTTCCAAGCCCATTCAGTAACCGTCCTGACCAACCAACCGATCAAGAACATACTCCTGCAACCAGAACGATCGGGGCGAATGAAAAAGTGGGCAATTGAGTTGGGCGAGCATGACATCATGTTCAAGCCTAGGCCTAGTATCAAAGGTCAGGCACTAGCAGATTTCTTGGTCGAAATGCCGGATGACGAAAGGGTTTTAGCAATTGAAGAAGGTGACCAAGAAGGCCCGAAAGCGAGTACACGTTGGAAATCATCTCTTACATGGCAAATGCATACAGATGGGGCTGCAGGAGCGGATGGATGTGGAGAGGGAGTGATCTTGACTGCACCAAACGATGAAATGGTCACTTACGCCCTAAGGTTTGACTTCGCCTGTTCGAACAATGAGGCTGAATACGAAGCCTTGTTAGCAGGATTAGGTTTGGCCAAAAGTCTCGAGATCCGGAAGGTAGAGGCTTTCGCACACTCAATGTTGGTTGTTAATCAAGTCAAAGGCTCCTACGAAGCGAAGGAAGTACACATGAAATGATACCTGGAGCGAGTTCGAATGCAGGTAGGTTGGTTCGACAGCTTTAGCCTCCCGGGAATCCCTCGAACCAAAAACAAGGAAGCCGATGCACTCAGCAAATTAGCGGCAATGTTATGTTGTCACCTGACGAAGAAAGTGCTGGTGGGAGTATTGGCAAAACGAAGCATCGAAGAGGAGGAAGAAGTGGCAGAAATTGAGAGTGGTATGGATTGCTGGATGACCCCCTTCCGTTTGTACTTAGAAGGGGGAATATTACCATCCGAAGCAGGTAAGGCCCGAAAGATAAAATATGAATGCCGGAAGGTATACTCTGAGAAATAATGTCTTATATCGGAAGGGGTACTCCGCCCCTTGGTTACGATTCTTGGGAAAGGTTGAAGCCCAAAAGGCTGTGGAAGAAGTCCACGAGGGATTGTGCGGATCGCATTCGGGGGCACGATCTCTAGCACAAAAGCTACTTCGGACAGGTTATTTCTGGCCATGCATGTCCAAAGATGTTCATCAATACGTGCAGAGATGTGAAAGATGCCAAGCTTACTCAAATGTCCCGAACGCTCCTTCCGTCAACCTAACTAGCATACATAGCCCTTGGCCTTTCTGCCAGTGGGGGATCGATATCGTTGGACCTTTCCCTAAGGCTCCCGGAGGGTGTTGTGTCCTAGTGGTAGCAATTGATTACTTTACAAAGTGGGTAGAAGCCAAACCTTTAGCATGTATCTCAGGAGCTAACATTGTTAAGTTCGTTTGGCAGCAGATCGTATGTCGTTTCGGCCTCCCACATACCATTGTGAGCGATAACGGAAAGCAGTTCGCTAGCAATCCGTTCGATCAGGAAATGGTGTGCAGAGTTGAGCATACACCAAAAATTTCACATCCGTAGCCCACCCACAAGCCAATGGCCAAACAGAGGTCACAAACAGAACCATAGTAAAAGGAATCAAGACTCGTTTGAATAGAGCGGAGGGTAGTTGGGCAGACGAGTTGCAGGGGGTGCTGTGGTCTTACCGAACGACAGTCCGGAAAGGGACGTAGGAAATCCCGTATAGCTTGGTATACGGTTCTGAAGTTGTCATACCCTTAGAGGTCATCATCCCTTCATCGCGGGTAGAGAATTTCCATTTGGGAGAAAACGAAGAAGCATTAAGGCACAACCTGGACTCATAGATGAACGACGTGTGAACGCCGCTCTCAGGCAGGCGGCATATAAATCTATGACGGAAGGTTACTACAACAAAAGGGTTCGGGGAATGGCGTGTAAGGTAGGAGATTTGGTCCTATGCAAGAACGAAGCAAGCCTCCAGTACAAGCCTGGAAAACTATGTCCCAATTGGGAAGGTCCATATAGGATCAAAGAAGCGAGAAGAAACGGTTCGTACATTTTGGAAACAATGGAGGGTTTGTTCGTTCCACGAACATGGAACAAGCGAAATTTGCGAAAGTTTTATGTCTAAGTTTTTTCTTTTTAGTCGTTTAGTGACCTTTTGGTACCATTATCGTTCGAATTGGTAGTTTGGTTTTCCCACTACTAATATAATAAAAAGTCATGAATGGCTATTGCAGTACCTTCCGAGTAGGGTCTCTTTCCTCTAAAATCTTTTTTATATCTAACGAGCGTACAACGGAAAGATCATCGAACGAATGTCTTGCTAAAAACGAACACCTAATTTACTCTGACAAAGTAAAAGGTCCTAAGTTAAATAGCTAAATCGACGAGAGCGAACGAACGTATTTAGGTCGGAAGGGAGTCACTCCCTACCTTGAAAACCTATGGGGGACGCCTCATCAGGAAGTAAACCTATTCGAAGTAAAAAAAAACAAACGACGAACGAACATAACGAAATAAAGTTACGTTAACTAAAGAAGTGTTCAACAACCAAACGACAAACATACAAGTTAATGAAAATACAATTCGTTCAGATAACAAGTACACGAAACAATACACATAAACAGCCTACTGTGTAGGAGGCGCTCCTCCGCGGTTAGAGCTCTCACCGGTATCTTCCAGCCCAGGAGTCACTTTCTTAACAAGCTTCTTCAACTCTTCTAAAGGAGTCGCACCAGACTCAATTGATTGAAGCAGAGAATAGTCTGGAGTCACCAACGTACCAAACAAGTTCATGATGTTGGTCTGAGCATCCGGATACTCATGTACAAGTTTAGCGTCCTTTAGAAGATCGGCATACTCCCGGTGAGTGTCCAGACACCCTCGGTATTGACCAAACCTCACACTCTCCATTTGAAGGGATGAATTCCTCCCCACAAACTCAGTTGAATTCAAAAGAACTTCACACAACCCAAAGATTCCTTTCTGCATCAGCCAATCCATGTCTTCATGAAGGGTACCTAGTTGATGAGATTGGACGGCAAATTCCTCTTTCAATTTATCATTAAGGGAGTCCAACTCAGCATAAGAGCGAGTAACATCATTCATATGGGCATCTTTTTCAATGAGTGCCAACTCCAGTTCCGCAATGCGAGCAGCTGCAGAGCTTTGATCTGCATTCAATTCAACAATCCGAGCGTCTTTGGCGGATAGCGAACGACGCCTCATGTCTTCCAATGCGGTGGATAGATCTTTGTTCTCCTCAGAAAGACGGCCGGATAGAGCAGCTAGACGATTTTTCACTTCAACATCGATCTGGTGTAAGTGTTTAGTTTTCTTCATCAGCTCATTCATCTGAGTAAATTCATCATGGAGGTCAAGAACTGACCGATGGCCACGGACACTCCGCGATTGTAACTCTGCAAAGAGCTCAACGGCGTCAAAAAGACCAGATCTGGCCCGAAGGAACAATCCCTCGTCGGAAAAGTCTTCGAAAGGAGAAATAGCAGCAACAGGGTTCACAATAGTATGAACGATAGGAGGAGTAGAAGTGATGGTTGCTTGCAGGATTGGTTCTTTCGTTTGTTGTTTTTTGGCAAGGGTGGTAGGGTCCGGTAGACTGCTAACAGACAGCTCTCGGGTAGATTCAGCAATGGTGGTACGAACTGTGCGAACTGCAAGCAGTAAAGGGATCAGACGTGGCATCAACCAATACGAAACATATGTATAAAAAAAATAAAGGAAGCCTTACGAAGAAATGGAAAGTTCGGTAACGAGGATTGAGGCCTCGAAGGACGAATAACTGGTGGAATCTTTTCAGAAGAAGACGACCACAAATTTGAGCTAAACACTAAGCTTTCAAACAGAGACAATGCAGAAGATACCGGTGGTTGCTTTAGTGATTCAGAAACGGACGGAACATGTCCGGAAGACGTCACGGTTGGTATAACCAACTTTGCAGGTGCTAAGGAAACTGTAATTGGGACACCGGCGGACGGACGGGGTGAACCAGGCTTCTCTCCTGCAGAAAAGAAATACGTTTTTTTCTTTTTGTAAAAAAAAAAGAGGAAAAAGAAAAGGTATATAAATAAGGAAGGGGCAGACACACAAAATATAAGTCATACCTTCATTTCTTCTTCGTTTGGAGGGTGAGGAGGTCGATGTGTCACGGGATCTCTTCGAAAGGGTTCGAATAGATCGGACCTTGATGGGTTTAGAAAGCTCTGATTGCGAGTCTGGAATCATGGTATCCTCCGTCCTAAAACCTAACGATTCAGCAATAGGCGTAGAAACATCTGAAGTGCCCTCAGCTTCATGCTCCAATGCGTCCGGGGTGCCTTCGGAGCTGAGAATAACTTCAGAAGGGGGAAGGAAGGGGGTTATATCTCCTTCGGTCACCGTTACAGATTCTCTTGAAGGTTTTTGCATTCTCAATCGTTGAAGCAAAGAGATACTTTTCCCATCCACCTGCCAGATCAGGCGAACTCGACGAACGAAGAAAAAAGGGCTCAAGTCAGCCATCCCAAGGAAATACTCGTCTGGATCTTCCCATTCCATCTCTAACCCCAACAAACTCTCAACCTGTTGGCTTTCAACATCGGTCAATTCATGAGCAGCCTCAGAAGATCGTCCGGTGATGGGCCCCAAGAAAGAGAAATATCGTTGAAGGCCAAGAGGTCGACATAAAAGAATCCATATTTCCAATCACGGATGGAATCCTTTAGCCCAGAGATTCGCTCGCTCCTACCGGGTCGATGGGTGAATGCAGCCCAATCACCTCGACCGGTAACAATATATAAATTACGGAACAGCTTGGTAGAAAGACGAATACCGAGGGCGCGTCTGGATATTATAAAGCCGATAATCTTTCTGAAGGAATTTGGGGCAAGTTGTGCCAGATGAAGGCCAAGATCCTGGAGTAGAATGAGGATGAAGTCGTCAATAGGAAACCTCAACCCGCCTAAAAGAAATTGAAGATATACCGGTTTGAACCCATCCGGAGCAGAACGAATGGTGTCGGAAGGACCGGGAAGAAGGAGACGATAACAACGATCGATACGATAATCATCGTAAATCGCGTTCAGATCAGGGGGAGTAAGATTGGTGTGCGTATTGGCGGCAGTCCTCTGAATATATTTCTCAGACTTTTCCTTAGGAGCTTTATCTTTCCTCATGATCAAGAAGGAAAATCGAAAGAAAGAAGTTTGTGGAAAAAGGGAATTGAGGTCGATTAAGAAATCTGTGGGAGAAGAATAATGGGAATAAATGAACGAATAAGGGATATATATAGGAGGAGAATGCAAAGGGGCATTTTTCCATGATAGGGCAACAGTTAAAAACCCAACGGTCGGAAAAGGGTAACGGTCATTTTCTTGAAGTGACATGCGCCCAATAAACGGATAACAAGTTCAAACAACGTTTCTACGGATAACCCTCTTTGAACTTAGGGGACTTAATGAGGCATGTCGCACATACCATCCCAACCGGACGCGGGCTTCGTAAACGAAAGGTAGAAACAAATACGGAAGGATCACCAATCCCAAAGATGATGATCCAAGAGCAATGCAGAAATTAGGGAAAGGCGGTTCGCAGGTACGAGCGCATTAAATGCGACCAAGTCCCTAGGGTGGCTCTGGCGTGAGGCAAGGGTATTGTTCTCCGGTTTTAAGCCTCCTGAGGCGGTCTATTATCCGCAGAGCTCGGGAGCGACCGGTCCGAAGAATGACGTCTTCCTTTCCCTCCCAAGGAAGACCGGTTACAAATACATCCATTTTGCAACCAACAAGGGGCAGAAAGCGTTCGGTACATTTATTACACTTATCATTTATTACTTGCATTCAATACGATTCTTACCGATCACGACCTCACGTCATCTATATATCGATTTCTAACTTGATCGTCGGAGTGTTCTTATGGGAATCCTCCCGAGGAGCATCTGACTAAGGGTTGTTCTGTTGTTTCAGGATCTCAAGACTAGAAGGGTTCCGTTTGTCCTTCCGGAGAATCCGTGATCCAACACGGCCCAATTGCCAACATTACCATATGTATCATCTTTTACGATAGCGTGTGCTTATATACGGTGTTGCATAGCAAAATCAGGAAACGATGAATCACAAGTATTTGGAGTCCCCATTGATTGTAGGGCACGTCTGGATCCTCCGATCCCGGCGGCTTACTTTGGAAACTGTGTTTTGGCGTGCGGAACGATAGCGAATTCGGATGTTTTAACAGGAAAAGACGGGTTAATAAATGGTGGTAGATTAATTGGAGAGTGTCTACACAATATGTTAACTGATAAAGATGGAATTGTGAAACGTAGAAACCGAATGGAAGATTCGTTCTCTAACGGGATGTCATTACCAAAAACGATGATGTCGGTTTCCGGAACACCGAAGCTCAAACTTTACGATTTGGATTTCGGTTGGGGGAAACCCGAAAAGATAGAAACGATTTCCATCGATTATAATGGAACGATATCGATCGACGCCTTCAAAGAATTGAACGGAGATCTGGAGATTGGCGTTTGCCTTGCGCCTACACAGATGGAAGATTTTGTTCGTATATTTGACCAAGGACTGCAACATTACGTCTAGATTCATCAAATCATTTGCGTGCATTTTGTTAAAATAAATGTCTGATTGTATGATCGTTTCCTTTGTTATTTCAATCAATATAATTATGGCTTCTTATAACGTTAATGATCAAGTATTGAGTATGATTCTTTAAAAAAAAACTACGAAAATTGTTATTAATTTTAAGGTATTTCCGTCAGGTTCATCCGAGGTGGTTGAGTTTATGTTCGTTATTTAACGATTTTCTCTTGGTAAATTTTACACAGAAATCTGTGAAATCATTTTAAATTCATTAGTCCTTCCTACTAAGCACCACCATATGGTTAAAGTTGATTAATTAAGACATTGTTTAATCTCCACTTTAGTAAATTACAAAACTTGACAAGTGGTATTTTGTCATATGTTAGATTGCTTTTCAAGGTGTACACATCACCTTATCAATAGGCGGGTATTAGTTTATTGTAGAGTAAATTACAAATTTCATCGTGAAATACGTATTATGTTTTCATTTCGCTCGTTGATGTCTACTATAACTAGTTGTTTTGGTTTTCTAATAATAGCTTTAACTATAACTTCAAATGTTCAAATTAAATGACGAAATTAGAATAGAAATTAATAGATTCCACATGTCAATCATTTCTATTGATAGAATGATAAAGTAGAAAGCAACTATGATTATCATTTATGTTTTTATATATTTTCATATATTTCGCTTATAATTTTTTTCCCTGGACATTATATTTACAATTGTTTAGTCCCAATTATGATAACTTACAACGACATGGTCATGGGTTGTAGAAGCATTTACAATATTAAAAATGAGAATTATTGTTTTTCTAGATGCGTTTAGTTGGGAGAAATTTAAAGAAATAAAATAGAGTGGAGAAATGAAATTCTAGAGAAATGAAATGAATTCTCCTATTTGATAACATCAGAAAATTGACACAAAGATTGACACAAAGAATTAGCAGAGAAACTAATTCCCCTGTTTGGTAGCAAAAGTAAGGGAAATGAAATGATTTTTTATTACATTAACGTCATCAATTTATTTTTAAATATAATCTAAACTAACAAAAATTAAATTCAAATACTACGTAAGTGAAACAAATAATTATATTCAACCAAGATACAACTTCAAAAGATATACATGTGCAAGTCACCTAAAATCATATGTATACTCTACTTTATTGTAAAAAGAGACTGAGAAATGGATTTCTTCGTGCACTTTGGTTTGCATGCAAAAAAAAGGAGAAATGGATTTCTCAACTAAAGGTAAATAAATGAGGTCAAGAATAACTGGATTTCCCAGAGAAAAAGATTTCTCCGTGTTTTGATTTCTGTAACCAAACGATGGAAAAGAAATCCATTTCATTTTTACAAGGATTAGAAAATAATTTTCTTTATTGCGTTAGTGACTTATATAATGTAAATCATAAATTGAAATTAAATTAATACTATATATAAAAAGTATTTTGAGAACTCATCAGTTTAGTTTTTTTTTTTTTTTTTTTTTTTTTTAAATAGCAAATCTAATCTACTCCTAATTACCACATATGTTTACGACGAGACTCAAAATCATGACCTCAAAGTGAAGAGACAAACACCATACAACTAGGATAAAGGCCTTTTAGTAACTCACCAGTTTAGTAATCTTAAAATTCAACCAATACATTATTAACTTGAAAAATGTTTACTTCTATAAAAATATAAATCATACAGAATTTGAACCTACAACTTTTAAGTTAAGCATGTGATTAGTCGCAAACAATCCTTTTCATTTCCTAAACTTTTAATTGATTCTTTTATACTCTTCTAAGAAACATTCATTGGTTTTGTTCATTCCTTATCAAGCATGGGATCCGATTCTGAAGAAGCAATAACTAGAATATCAAACAACCACCATTTAATTCATTGCTTTTGTTCTAAGTCATTAATTATAACAATTTCAATATGAATATTATTACGAGAAGAAGCAGAAGATGATGATGACGATTATGAAAAAGATGATGGTGATTTTGCTATTGATTCAAGTAATTAACAATCATGCATCTTCAAGTGATGTAGTTAATCACGAATCTAAATCAAGAGCCAATTTGATTTCTGATGATAAGCGTGGAGGAGGAGGAGCCCGTGGCCATGGCGGCGGTGAACATGGCGGTGGAAATGGTCAAGGCGCTGGTGTAATTCCGGTGTATGCTACCGGTGGCCGTCACACTCCTCAGGCTCATGGCGGTGGTCGCAACGACGGCACCCTCCATACTGCTGCTTTTCCCCAATTGGCTTTTACTATTTTGGGTTTACTCGGTTGTTTATGCTTCACTTAGGATCTCATTAATACTTGTGTTTAGGTCTGTGCAGGGTCTACGGACCGGATCGATTATGACCGAGTATCGAACCGATAATGTTCGGAATCAGACCGAAAACCAGCCGGAATCGAAATGAACTGAGAATCGAGGTAATTTCTTTTGATTTTTTTGGATTTTCTCGGTTTTGGACCGAATCAGACTGATTGGAACCGAAGACCGACGTCTTATTTAGAACTTTGTAATTACCAACGTCTACAAAAACAGATAATTACAAATTTCATGTGATATTTTTTTGTTTATTTCAATCTGGACACGTGTCGTTCTAAGAAGCACAAAATAGAATTTGCCCTCACGGGTCGATAATATTATCAAAGACCAAAGTACCAAATCAATCACAATTTCTGAGAAAACGAAACAGCAATCCAGGGTCAAAATGGTTAAGTGGAGCTGGACCTCCGCCCTAATCGGAGCAGCAACGGCAGCCACCACGGCGGCACTAATATCAGCAAAACCCAAAGACCCAACGTTCCACCGTCAACATCACATCCTTCAAGCTCAGCCTCCCGTTAATTGACGCCGAGGTCGTCCTTACCGTCCACGTCACAAACCCTAACGCCGTCCCAATCCACTACTCCTCCACCGAGATGTCGATATTTTACGCCGGAACTTTGCTCGGGTCAGCTCAGGTGTCGGCGGGGTCTCAACCGCCACGTTCGTGCCAGATGCTGCATCTTCTGGCACGGCTGAAGGTGGATATTGAAGGTGTGGCGAAGATGATGTGGTGGGGACACAAGTTTAAGGTGCACGTGCAGAGTCACGTGACTGTTGATCCTGTTTACCTTGATGTTGTTGATCAGGATAATAAATCTGATTTGGAATTGTTTGTTACATGATTAATGGATATTTCGATCTGGGATTTGTCGGTTATTGCCTATCTTCTTAGGTTTAAAATATAATTATGCAAATTATGAATGTGTCTAAATTGTTGATAATTCTCAGTTTCAACTTGAAAACAGGTCAATATGTGTCGTATTTTATCGACAACCGATCAAATACCTCTATGAGGCGCATTAAGTTTAGTTCAGTTGGATTAATACATTAATTGAACACTCATAAAAAAACATGAGTTTAGTAGTTAATATCTCTTTGTAGTGTTAAATATGTAGGATTTTTTCCATGCAATCCCCAACAATAAATGTAGTTAAATAATCAACATCTAGCATAGTAGTGCAGTTTGTTAGATCTCATTTTTAATATCATTAACTTTGTTGGTTCGAGTCTCACGAATATAATTTTTTATAAATACAAATTTGTCATGAATAATAAGTGTGTTGGTTGAAAATCAAATTTTATTAATTTAAAAAAACTATAAATGTTTTATTTTATATAATAAAAGATAAAGATAATGATCAAATTTACAAAGAGAGTGACAATAATTTATGATGTAAATTAATTTTTAACTGATATATCTCTCTAAAGATAATATAAAGTTGTATTCTAGGAAGTTCAAAGGTTTTGTATAGTCTCAAAGGATAAATTTTAGGCATTGGATCAAGATGGTCAAGATCAAATCCCCCACCTACCGCCACCGCCGGTCACCGCCTCCGGCCACCGGTCGCCACCTCCGGCCACCGCCCACCGTCGTCCGCTGTCGTCCGCCGCCGGTGGTCGGCGGCGGTGGTGGTGGCTGACAGTGAAGGTGCTGGTGGTAATGGGGGTGGTGGTGGTATTGATGTATTGAAACACATATGCTTCACTAAAAAACAACATATTACTTCGAAGCACATGTGCTTCAGGTCACGAAACACATGTGTTTCAAGTCACTAAAAACATGAATTTCTAAACACACAGGGGAGCGTACGAAGCACATGTGCTTCATTACTTGAAACACATGTGCTTAGCTGTACATATACACTCCTTTATTTTCAAAAGACGTGTTATTAGTGAAGCACGTGTGCTTCTAGCTTACAAACACATGTGCTTCATTACTTGAAACACATGTGCTTGGCTGTACATATACACTCTTTTATTTTCAAAAGACCTGTAATTAGTGAAGCACATGTGCTTCTAGCTTACAAACATATGCGCTTCATTACTTGAAACACATGTGCTTGGCTGTACATATACACTCCTTTATTTTCAAGAAAAAAAGTGTTTCAAACACATGTGTTTCAAACACATGTGCTTCCAGTCACGACCACCACCACCGGTCACCACCGTCGGCGGCCACCTCCGGCCGCCGGCCGCCGCCCATCGCCGTCGTCCGCCGCCGGCCGCCGGAGGTGGGTGGGGTATTGATGTATTGAAGCACATGTGTTTATAGTGGTGGTGGTGGTTTGAATCTTGATCTTGACCATTGACTTTTTCTTGATCTAAGGGCTAATAATTATCTCTTGGAACTGAATAAAATTAATGAAGTACCTTGAACAAATCACCACGGATAATATATAATATAACATGGGGAAAAAAATTTACCCACACAAATCTCCGACCACCAAATTGTAACAAAATCCTTCCAAAACTAAAAATTCATCACACACTCCCCTATTTAATAGCATCACCCTCCCCTTATGAAAATTGACTTTATGAATTGGTCTTTCTAACCAACACTCCCTCTCTCTAAAAGCCACATTTTTCTTCCTTAAAGTTTTGTTCATAAAAAGAACCAAAAAATACAAGGAACAAAAAACACATTATATGGCTGCCTGTAAAACTCTGCAACCCATCTTTAATAATCCATTAGACCTCCCACCACTCATCTCTTCATGTAATCACATACACCCAATGAAACCACTTGATGGTTCACCCATCGATGTGTTTTCTAGATTCGGTATTAATGAAAAACCCGCAACGGTTCTCTCCCTAGATCATAATATATCACAAAATATAGCATTTAAAAGCTTTGACGATGTAGAAGAATTTAATGATCAATGGGAACAAAAACACGATTACACAACCACAAAACATGTGAAATTTGGTCAACCAAAAAAGTCTCAAATTAGTGGGAAGGAATTCCCGCCACCGATTTCTTCTATTGGAAGACAGGTTTGTTTTAAATCTTATAGATATAACGGGAGGCTCGTTTTAAAGGAGGAGAAGACCCCGACACAAGAAATCTTGCATGCGTTTCGAGAAAACGGGCGGTTGAAATTGCAATTCATTCACTTTGATGATGACGTGGCAGTCAACACGCAAAAAGTCCAAATTTGTAAAGTCCAAATTTGATTTTCGCGCAAATAAGTAGGGCAATGTTCCTACGAGATGAATATATACGTATATACATATTCATTTTCATTCTCAATTTACAACATTCATCACATACCAAGACATATAGATATAAAATAACGTATCTATCATACGGAAAGATTAAGTAGTTTGGATATTATTACAAAATAAGGTTAAACATAACTCAATTGCATTGTTAATGCAAAAGATTATTGAAATATTAATTAAAAAAAAAACAGGTGATAATCAAGAACGAATGGTACCATCTAATGTTAAAAGCACGTTGTAAAGATCTGGCCGTCGATCACGGAATATTCCCCAACTGTGTCTTTTGGATTTAATTTGATCAAGATCAAATTGTGCGATTAAGACTGCTTCATTTTTATCATCAGCAACTGTAATGATTTCTCCAGTTGGTCCTGTTTTTAAGAAAATTATCTTCAGAATGTAAAAAGATTACCCGTTGTGACCCGACCTGACCCGTTACCGATGACCCGAATAAATACCTGCTATAAAGGAGTTGCCATAGAATGTAATTGCACTTTTTCCATGTTCTGTCTGAATAACCTCTTTACCTATACGATTTGATGCTACAAGAGGTACCTTAAAACATAAACAATATTTTAAATTTTAAAAAAAAATTCTGAATATATAAAACTGGTCAACATTTGTGTTTGACTAACCAAATTAGCTCCAGCATGACCTTGCATGACACGTTTCCAGTGGTCTCGTGAATCAAGACCTTCATCTTGAGGTTCAGAACCAATAGCAGTGGGGTAAAATAATAATTCTGCACCTTGAAGAACCATGGCTCTAGCTGCTTCTGGGAACCACTGATCCCAACATATTGCTGAAAAAAAATTAAAAAAATTATTAGGTTTTTAAAAGGTTCTACTTTTTAGACACAATCAAATGAAGCAAAAGAAAGATAGTCTTGAATTTGAAATTAGGGGTGGCAAAATGAAGATCAGGCCGGTCCGGTAACGGGTCAAAGGGGGTAAGTTTTTGTACATGTTAAAACGGGCCGGACAGGGTTGATTGGAATTGTTTTTGCCCAAAAAAGCTGATCTTTTTATTAACAATTAGTGTGAAAATATGATTACATAAACTCTATGTTTTCAATATTAATCAAACTACATGGAGATTTTATGCATTAAAAAGTACATTTTGGTTGACTTTCAACCAGTTCAACCCATTTGCTTGTTTAATTGCCGTTCAAAAAAAAAAATTAAAATTTTGCTTGTTTAATTTTAGCCAATAATTTTTATTTGACCCGTTTGACCCATTAAAGATATATGGGTCAAAATTGCCACCTACAATACTTAATAAAACTCAAAACCCATTTTAAATGGATCTAACCCTAAAGTTAGTCAAACATTATCTAAAACTCTAAATAATTTTAGTAAATATTAAAAAATCCGTACCTACACCAATCTTTGCAAACTTAGTTTGAAACACCTGTATACAGACACCAATATACGTACGTTAAATACAATAAATAGAAACAAATAAAAAAACTTTTTTATTTATTTACGGATTAAAAAAACTCACCTTGAAGCCAGTATCACCTGGATTAAAGTAGAATTTTTCTTCGTAACCTATAAAAACAAGAAACTGTTAATTTCAATTAAACTGAATGGTAAAAAAAATATAAAATATATTTTAAATGATTTATCAAGCATATAGTATAATACCTGGTCCATCTGGGATATGAGATTTTCTATATAATCCAAGATCGGTCCCATCAGCATCAATTATAGCTATTGAGTTGTAATGTGCATTATTTGCTTCTTCAAAGAAACTAACAGGTATAACAACTCCTAATTCCTTTGCAAGTTTCTGCATCCTGCAAATTATTTACTTAAGATTAAATAAATATAAATTAATTAATCTTGTAAATGAATTTTATTTGTTAACCTCAAAATTGTGGGATGATCTTTGTAAGGTTTTGCTCGTTGAATGAAGTCTTCCCTTTGTGCTTGACAAAAATAATATCCCTCAAATAGTTCCTGTTAAAGGCGCCATTTTTGGAAAAATAAGGTTAAGCTTGCTATGAGATTTAATATTCGATTTAACAATCAGGAATTCATATTTATATTCTGAAATTTCTTATTATATATTAAGCAAACCTGAATCAGGATGATATTAGCACCCTTCTCATGAGCAGATCTCACCAACCTGCAATGCAAGACATTCTTTGAGACAGCATGAAAACATGAAAATTATTATTAACTCTAAATAGTTATACAGTACTATTTCCTAAAAAATGAAAAATATTTGCATCAACTTTAAAACAGGGGACATTTTGGAAGTTTAACAGCTAACAAATACCAGATGTATATCGTGTCTATTCGAGATGAAACGTACATGTCAAGCATTCCATTACTAAGGAATTTGATTCCGACAGAAATTACCACAAATTCGAATTCCCCTAGAACTAGTAAAACTAGGACAACAGATTGAACATGAATCATAACAAAATTCTTATAGTTTTTCAGCTCTAAAGTTTGGAAATTAGTGGAAATTTCTACTCCAGTTTAACATTCAAATTCGAAGTCTCACAGTCTACAGCTTAATCAAATTCAACAAAAACTACCGCGAATTCACACGCAAACAAAAGAAACAAACAGATTTAAATCGACAGATATAAGCTAGACATCGTCAAAAAAAAACTAGGTTTTTCAATTTCAGTAGTGAATTGAGCAGAATTAAAGGATGCTTAGTAAAAGAAGTAAACCTTTCGGCCGTATCGACGTTGGTTGCTATATCGTCGGAACAAGCAAACTGGAGAGCCGAAACCACTACTTTCCGGCCGTCCATTTCTCCGGTGAAGATGAAGGAATCTGAAATTGCAGTTTGTGGATGCTTTACGCCTTTACGTACTGCGCCTTTAAAACGCTTTTTATATTCTTTCTGAAAATTAAATCGAATATCATGGTCAAAAAGAGATTCCAAAATCAACAGGATCAACATGACTGTGACGTAGAAAGTTAGAAATTAAACCCAACATCAGTTTTGGGTTGGGCCCAAGAAAGCATATACTCTATCAAAACTATGGTTTAATGCGGATGATCTAATTATTGGTATGACTATTTCTGAATTTTTATTTGTTCATATGGTAAGTATTTACCTAGAGAAAGATTGAACTTGTGACCTTTTTAAAATCATACGAAAGCTCTTACTACTAACACATCAACAGTGATTTTAGATTTGTTAGTTTTATGTAATTTCCTATATGTCTAATGGTGACTATATTTATTTAAGGGATAATTACTTTTATATCCTTGTAAAAGTCATAAATTATTTATATATCCTTCTTAAATTAATACATTATCTCTATATCCTTTTAAACTTTGTAATTGTCTATATATCCTTCTAAATCTTTAAAACTTTCTTTTATGTCCAAAAACATATTTTAATATTTATTAAATCGTTATAATATCAATAATTATCAAATACTCCGTAAGTAACCATAAATCTGTTGATTATGTATTTTATTTCCTTATATTATTGATATTATCACGATATTAATAAATAATAAAATAAACTTTTGGACATAAAATTTTTTTTAAAGGTTTGGAAGGATATGAAGGTAATATAAAATTTAGAATGACATATAAATAATTTATGAATTTGAAAAGAATATAGAAATAATTTATAAGTTTTACAAAGATATACACATATATCTCTTTATTTAAAGTTCTAGTAAAGTAGGAAAAAAAAGTTTCATTTTGATGTTAAGATGATCACTTTAGATTTTCAAAGGATGCCTTTGCTAATCGCTATCCATGAGTAGATAATGTTTTATGTCTAACAATTTAAATCTACTGCTATAATAAATACTATAATAAATAGAAAGATTAATAAGGGAACAAGAGGAAATTCACTCAAAATGTGTATTTCATAACAAAGCTCATCGATTAAGCGGCTAGGTAACTCGTAAGAGACTAAGAGTAAATTGTAAGTCAACATACTAAAATTTAAATTCTTGTTCAACAAAGTTATATTGCAGTATGAATATCATATTTAAATGAGTAATGGTATTTAGTCCTACCATTTGGTCATACTCATAGTTTTACTCATTAGATGAAAACACGTGTCAAAATCAGTGGATAATATCATAATATTAAGAGAGGGCATTAGTGGTTAAATAAAGTAAAGGCAGCCGATCCAATTTCCTTGATCCTTCATCTGGCTGGGCTGTCGATAGAGTAAGTTGGATGTGCTAGTCGGTCTTGTAACCCACGAAAGCTCAAGAAAGAAAATGTCCTCTCAAGGCCGGTCTTTCAACCGCCTCCTTGAAAAATCACCTGAGATTCCTCTAGTTAATCTGTCGCGGGGTAGAGAGGTCCATCTCTAGTTCAAAACCTTTCTTCCAAAGCCTCCCCCGATTCTACTTTTGGCAGGCCATGGTGCGGATAAAAGCTTGTGGGTTTTCTCCTATTTATTCATTAGGGCGAGTGGATGTCAAGGGAGGGGATCATAGTCATTCAACTCATCTGGAATATCACGAAGCAGCTTCGTGTCCCTGTTCTGGTCCCCCATGCAGCCCCGTCATCAGCAGCTAAAACCAAGGTTGGCCCTCCCCCATAAGGCCCTGGAAGTTTTATCTTCTCGAGTGGACTTATCAGCATCACGCTTCAAAAAATTGTCCAACTCTGCGCGTGACTCGCATGGGTAACTTTAGTACACATGTCAACCTATCAAGTGGGTAGGACTATGGTAGGACCAAAGGGTAGACCTAAATATCATTTCTCTATTTAAATTATGAATATTTTATAAATTGGCCATATAATTAATTATTTAAATAAAGTACGACACATCTGAAAATGGGCTACAGACTTAAAAGTAGGATCTTAATCTAACGACAAAAACGATCCATCTAACAACGACAAAAACTACAGACTTGAAAGTATGATCTGAATCCTATCTTACGATCTCAACCTTACAACGACAAAAACGATCCATTTAAGATCTCAATCGTTTGATTTCACCATATAGTTGGTTACTTTGTGACACATCGGAAAACGGGTTACAGACTTCTAGTTGGGAATCACCATGGGTCGGGATTTCATAGAAATCAATTTTCCAAAGTTATGGGTTCATTCCTAATTATAACACCCATAAATTCCTTGTATCAAATAGGAAGTGATATCTACACCATACAACTTACTTCCCCTTACCATACTATAAATTTTAAAGCAGAATGTACAATTATACTAATATATAAGTTGTGGTGTGAAAAGTAAATTTTATGATGGTGATCACCTCCCATAGCAAATGCCACCCACTTCTTAATAGCAATTTAAGCATGAAAATAATTCCTTGGATCTAAATAATCAAGATCAATCATAAGTTTAGTTTTATACTTATTGCTACCACGAAAAAACAGCATTTCGGCAATCCATAACAAGTTCAATTCTAAACAACAAAGTTCCAAAACTTAACAAACCATTTGTTCGTTTGAAATTCCAACAAACAAGAAACCGAAACATACTCAAAACAATACAAGATCGACCAAACTTAGTAAAGATCCTCTTCTTTATGAGTGTGAATAACACAATCAGAAGTCGGGTAAGAAATACAAGTCAACAAATAACCGTCTTTCATTTGATTCTCATCAAGAAACGATCCATCGGACTGGTCAACACCACCCGTAACCATTTTTCCCGCACACGTGGAACACGCGCCGGCCCTACAAGAATACGGGAGCTCGATTCCCGCACTTTCGGCTGAGTCAAGAATGTAGCAATCATCGGGGGCTTCGAACTCGTTTTCTTGACCATCGGGTCCCACAAGTTTGACTTTGTATGTAGCCATACATGTTGTTCTGAAGGATGAGCTGGATTTCAACCCGAATGTTTTTGAAACTGATTTGACGATTGGGAGGGTGGTTGGGTGTTTTAGGAAAGAGGTGACTGTGGTTTGTTTAACTGTGGTTTGGGGTGCGGTTTTGAACATGGTTTGAGCAGGAAGCATGATGGACGACATGTTGACCTGAGTACAAATGCAAACCAAAAATTTTAAACAAGGTATTAAGACATTAATCATTATATTGTGCAATATATATAAAAAATGTAAACAGAATCGGACTAAATAGTTTAATTGTAATTGCTACAATGATAAACACTAAAGTATGAGAAATGGGAAATCAGGAAAATAACAAAAAAACGGTTGAGAATACTACTTTGACCACCTTTTGATCCTTTTTAACAAAGTGACAAATGACCCAAAATTGTGAAATTAAGTGTATTTGTGATGTAAAGTTAACGAAGTGGCTGGTAACTTTGATAAAATCGTTTAAAAAGTGTCAAATTTTGGCCATTTGCCAGTTTTTCCCAACAAAAAAAAAGCATGGACAAAACATAGGTAACCATCAGTTATTAACTTTTCTAGCACACTTTAGCCTAATTCAAAGTAGACATAAAGAGACAGTTTCATTCAAAAGGTAGGCCTTTAACCAAACTTGACAACAATTTTGTCTAAAAAATAGATCGCAGCACCCATTCAAAGTAGTTTCCAACTACCACAATGTTCAAAATCAAGGTCTTATCAAATAGATTACGAAATTTAAATCATTCGCCTAAATTATTAATCATGCAATCCTTCATACACTTCTATACCGAATTTCTCATGCATGTAACTTTTCATCACAACAAAAACTTATCCCTAATTCTCACGGACACAAGTCAACAAATCACTATTACACATCGTTCCAAAAGGTACAGTCGCTGAAACAGATCTAACCTAAAATCACATACGATAATTTAATAACGATTCTAAAGCTAAAAAACACACGTAACCAGTCACAAATTATATGGAGTATCTAAAAAAGAAGAGCAGAAACACATCACACAATTACGCAAAGCTAAGATCGGTGGAAAACAAGTTGCGTAACAGACTATTAACATCAGATCAACGAAAACAGTACAAATTTCATCTAAAGCTCAAAAATAGACATAATCAATAACAGATTGAATATTTAAATAAAACGAGCAGAAA